>JAJTUV010000356.1:255000-855000 GCA_021653895.1 Mastomys natalensis
ATCCAGTGATCTTAACCACTGAACCATCTCTCCAGCCATGCCCCTTCAGTTGCTTTTTAAAGACTGCAAAAACCTCAGGATATCTTGTTTGGGTGAGTTTACAATTTGACAAGATCTGAGGAGCTCAGAGTGTATGGCCACAGACATTTTAGCTTATAGCCTGAAGCAATTACACTGGTTACAAATCTCCTTACACTAAGTATCACAGTCATCCATTCATTTTAATTGCACTATCAAAGTATGCCTGCTAATGTCCTTGAGTTGGATGAAGTGTGAAGTTTAAAGCAAATTTTGCAATGTGAGTGTGGTTTAGACAGGTTTAAGTAAGACCTCACGGGTCAGTTATACACATGGACTTGATAAGTACGGCTAACAGTAACACATATAAACACAGTGTGTTGTGGATAGTGGCACATGCTTTTACTCCCGGGGCTCCAAAAGCAGGTGTATTCCTGTGAGTCCTAGGCCAACCAGGGTTACATACACACTCGAGACCCAGTCTGTTGGTATCAGGCTCTGAACCCTGTGACACCATGTTGCCAAGGCAACTGCCATACATTCCCAGAATCCACCTGCTATCTTCCCACCTTCACCTGGGGGAGGCTATGTCAGCTCCCAAATAAAAAGGCAGAACCCTCTGACCTCTCTCCTTCCTCTCTTCTTCCATCTTCTTCTTCTCTCCCCTCCCCCACCCCCCATCTTTGTCCTATCTCCTGAATAAACCCACTTGGAACCATTTGGTCTGGTGTGGTCTGTTCTAAGCTGCATGCAGAGTATATCACAGTCTCCAACTAAAATATTTATATATATTAAAATTTAAAATACTATTACATGTTGATATTTCACCCTTAGTCCAACTGTTTCTTTAAAGGCCACAGCAATCTTCAAGGTGGCTTTCCAATTCCCAAAGAGTCTGTTGCCTCTAGGCAAGGAATAGGCTGGGTGACCATTGTATGGTGTCCTTCCTCCTGAGCAGGAGAATTCTGAGGGATACCAGACACAATTGACCGAAGTTCAAAGAGGGATTGATTTGAGGGGGAGAAATGGGTTTATAACTAAGAGGAACAGAGGATTGCAGACTCTGAATGGCATAGACAGCTGTTAGTGTGCATTAAAAATGTCACTGGTGTGATAATGGCAGGATCAGAAAATGAAAGTGCTTGGGAAAAGCAGATGTATACATGCAATCTCAGCACTTGGGGAGGGCAGAGGCAGAGGCAGAGGCAGAGGCAGAGGCAGGCAGAGGCAGAGGCAGAGGCAGAGGCAGCAAGGCAGAGGCAGAGGCAGAGGCAGAGGCAGAGGCAGAGGCAGAGGCAGAGGCAGGAGGATCAGGACTGTAAGGTAATTCTATGCTATACAGACAGTGAGTTTGAGGCTAGCCTGGGCTATACGAGATCCTGTCTCACAACAAAACACAACAAAACACAACAAAACACAAGCAAACAGCTTGGGAAAAGAAAAATCAAGAAAACCAAAGAATAAGATTTAAAAGTACCCATCTCCCTCCACTCTGTCTTTTGAGATAAGATCTCTATGTCATGTTGGAGGTCCTAGAGCTTGATGTATATTCTAGGCTAGCCTCGACTCACATAGCTCCTCTACCATGCTCAGCCTGCTACTTAGTTTCTCAGCTCTTGCAGCCCATGTCTGAGAATTTGACTGCCTGAGAAATGTTTTAATCTCTGCTTCTAACAGGGTGCACACATTATTGTGACTCCAGAAGATGGTATATACGGTGTGCGTTTCACCAGGGATAGTATCTACCCATACCTGGAGGATATCCCTGACCCTCAAGTAAACTGGATACCCTGTGATAACCCAAAAAGGTAAAACAATATATACAGAGGGTAGCAAGCAGGGGGAGACATGACAAGTTGTGGTGACAGGAAGAGTAGACAGATATGATCACATTTTACTGTAGACATACAAGAAATTCTCAAAGATACAGAAACAAACAAACAAAAAACCAAACCCATGACCAGTTCAGTTATGAACTTCTTTTTGTTTTACCTAGGACAGGAGTTGAAGCACTGATCAGGGCCTGTGTTAATCAGATCTCTGCTTCTATCACTGGATAGTGGAGATAACCGACTCCAAAGGAGACTCGGAATTTCAGAGGTTTCAACGTGTGCTCATCTGACTTAGTCCTTTAGGCTTATGGCAACATCACACATCATAGTGGGAAAGCATGGCAGAGCAGTCTTACTCAGTATAGGGTAGCCCCGCAGGGCTAGGCCCCGCAGGGCTAGGGCTGGGAGGTGGGTAGCCACTGCTAATCAGAACAGAGTTGATGAATTTAACTATCTTGTGAGCCTTTGAATGGACTACAGAATCGCAGACTAGTCAGGACAGGTGTGTCTAGTAGTCAGCTTCCAGAGTGTTCTTTATTCTGCTATCTTCCAGCTTCCTTCCAGGTCTGAACTTTGAGTCATGAATTTATTTCCTAGTATTTCCTGGTACATCTCCTATCAGGCCTTGTTTTCATGAAAAGATCATGAAAGGATTTGCTTTACAATATTCAGAGTATGCTGCAGATGTTCTAAAAAAACATACAACTGCATGTGTAATGACAGATTTGATACATATTATGATTCAGAAATAGGTATGGATGGATTCTTAACCCCAGAATGTATTTCTATGGCCAAATTCCCACTATTAGTATCCTCTGAAGTCTTTTGTTGTCTTAATCCTTTTTCCTATATCTATCATTATAGAATTGTTATGTATACCAAACCACAGATTTTGTTAAAAACTAATCCAGATTTTTAAAAAATTCTCTCCCAATGGAAATATATACCAGATTTGGCTCTACCCCGGTGCAGGAGAGACTCAGCTGCTTGGCCAAGAGCAATTCAATCTATATTGTGGCAAACATGGGAGACAAGAAGCCGTGCAATGCCAGTGACTCTCACTGTCCACGTGACGGCCGATTTCAATACAACACTGATGTGGTGTTTGATTCCCAGGGTAAATTGATTGCACGATACCATAAGGTACAATATCAGTAGATATTGATGGAATATTAATCATTAATCAATATGTTAATATCAATGAACATTAATATTAATTAATCAATAGCCATTAATGTTAATTAATTAATTAGCCAAACTAATTAGTCAAATAAAAGTGAGTGGGAGAACAATTATTATTTATAACAATAAAGGTGCTTTAGAGGGAAGTGGTGACAGCAGAGAGGGCAGTATTTAGATGTGATGGTTTCCTATAAGGAGACCCAAGGCATTCCCAGTGTGTTCAGCAACCCAGGAGCAGGTCATTTGGGGTGGGTGACAGTCACTTGAAGCCACCTTCACTGAACTACTCTGTCATCTTTTGGGCTTTGACTTTTAAAACTCTGCCTAAGTAATGGGTCAAAGGTGAACTAAAAAGACCTTATGGAACAGATTTCGTCCCTAGAAAGAAGGAAGGAAGTTGTTTGTACACAGTGAGGCTGAGGTGTTTTGTTGATAGTTGTCTGTTTCACTGTTGCTCTTAAGATCTGAGACTGTCTATATAGACAAGTGCCCTGGCCCACGCCATCTGTACTGAGTCATTGGTTCTGTTCTATGGGAATAGCTCTGACTCCCTAAAGGGCTGCTCTTCCATAAAGATGGTGGTCATACACAAAGTATTGAATGAATATGTTTTTATATGTACAGAAATGTCTTGGGACGTTTCCTAGACTTTTACTCTCCTGAATCGTTTGTTCATTACAGCAAAACCTTTTCATGGGCGAAGATCAATTCAATGCCCCCATGGAGCCTGAGTTCGTGACTTTTGACACCCCCTTTGGAAAGTTTGGCATCTTCACCTGTTTTGATATTCTCTTCCATGATCCTGCTATCACCCTGGTGACAGAGTTCCAGGTAGACACCATATTGTTCCCAACCGCCTGGATGGATGTTCTTCCTCATTTGGCAGCCATTGAATTCCACTCAGCTTGGGCTATGGGCATGGGGGTCAATTTTCTAGCAGCTAATCTACATAATCCCTTGAGGAGAATGACAGGTAGGTAATATGTGATCTTTAAACTTCAGTTAGAGAGGGCATCTAAAAATAATTAGTATGTGCATCTTTTATTTTTTGCCTAAATTTTTAAAGCTAAGATAGTCTTTTAATAGAAAGTATTTGTTAAACTACATATAAATATATATATAGTAAGTAGTTATAATATATATATATATATATATATATATACATACACATACATATAGTATGTAGTAAAGATATATATATATGTAAACTATATATATACACATATAGTAAATAGTAAAGTTTTTATCATATATATATATCCTATATACCCATATATATGGGTATGTACATATGTGTGTGTGTGTTGTATTTTGCCTGAATGTCTGTCTGTGCAACAGATGTGTGTAGTACTCTTGAGCATATCAGATTCCTTGGAACTGTGTTAGGAACAGTTGTGAGCCACCATATGGGTGCTGGGTATCAAACTTAGGGCCTGTGGAAGAACAGCCAGTGTTCTTAAACACTGAGCCATCTCTGTAGCCCAACTCCTAGTTTTGAATATTTTGTTGGTGATATGCTGTCCATTCAATCTCTAGGTAAACTAATTTTGTCGCTGTGTGGGATCAAAATAATACATGTCCCCATTTGCTAGATTTATTTAATATTACTCAACTTGAAAGTGCACCATTTTCTTCATTTTCAAAATTCCAGTATATGTAAAATTCTTCTTTTAAATGTGTTTGTATTATCATATCTTATTGGATTTCATCTTGTCTTTGCCCCTGGTCAGTCTATATTAAGGAATTAGTGAAATATGCTGCTTAGAGGGAATAAACCAATGAGTTTTAGATACCTGTGATTATCACGAAATCTCTTTATTTTCCTGTTTCCAATTGTATTTCCAGGAAGTGGTATCTATGCACCCAGTTCTCCAAGGGCCTTTCACTATGACAGGAAGACCCAGGAAGGAAAACTCCTCCTGGCTCAGTTGGACTCCCACCCGAGTCACTCTCCTGTGAACTGGACTTCCTATGCCAGCAGTGTAGAAGCACCCCTAAGCAACAACCAGGAATTTCGGAGTATTGTTTTTTTGATGAGTTTACCTTTGTAGAGCTCAAAGGGATCACAGGAAATTACACTGTTTGCCAGAACGACCTCTGCTGTCATCTCAGTTACAAATGTCTGAGAAGAGAGCTGATGAGGTTTATGCCCTCGGGGCATTTGACGGGTTGCACACCGTGGAAGGGCAGTATCATCTGCAGGTAATGTCTGCGTCACAGCTAACTAAGCAAAACTGAATGTCAATGATAATCAATGGAGATAGTTTTTAGTATAGTATGTATACATCCACCTCACTTCAGGCACTATTTTAGTTAGGATTTCTATTGCTGAGATGAAACACCACGATCAAAAGCAAGTTGGGATATAACAGTCTTGGTCATGGTTGCTGACGATGGCGACTCGTATACAAGAAAGCTTTAATTGGGGCTTTTGTAGGGCTTCAGAGGTTTAGCCCATTATCATCATGGTGGGGAGATTGTCACCGTGCAGATAGACATGGTGCTGGAGGAGTAGCTGAGAGTTCCACATCTGGATCTGCAGACAGCAGGATGGAGTCACTGGACATGGCTTGGACTGTTGAAACCCCAAAGCTCAATCCCAGTGACACACTTCCTCCAAAAAGGCTACAACTCCTAATCTTTTCAAATAGTGTTCCTCCCTGGTGACCAAGCATTCAAATCTATGTGGGGGGAATTCTTATTCAGAATACCATAGGGAGAAAAAGTTTTTTGTTTGTTTGTTGTTGTTTGTTTTGCTTATACTTCCACATCAGTGCACATCATTTAAAGGAGTCCAGGCTGGAACCAGAGAGAGGGGCTGATGTAGAGGCAACACCAATATTAAAATTCTTCAAATTTCAGAGAAAGAACAATGTAGTGCCTAGAATATATCCTGTGTGGTCAAATCCAGGGATTTTCTTTGTGCTCATCAAAGCCTGTTTTCCTTTACAAAGAACTTAACACCAAGTATATACTCAGTGCTTAATATAGATGGAATTGCCCCTGAGACTATTTAGCAGAATCAGTTACTACTGAGGTACAGGTCTCTCCCAGTCAGCAGGAAGAGGGAGGCTTAGATAGAGCCTGTGTTTTGACTCCTTAGTATGGCTTTCAGCCCATCTCACTCAAAACATTTCAGTGTTCTCACAGGGCTATCTGTTGACAGTTTCTGCCATATCTATCCTATTCTTTATACATTGCAAAATAAATTACAATGCTTTTTCTGATTTTATGACTTTCTTGCTGAAAATTCCTCACTAAACTACTAATTGACAATAAAGTGCTTAAGGGACGTGGGAAGGCTTGGCACGTGGTCCTATACTGTGGTCCTTCACACACATGCTCTCAGCTTCAACTCCCAGTGTCCATAGACTCTACACATGTTAAAGAGCTGCTACTTCATTTTGGGTGATGACTCCCACCTGCTCGACCTTCACATAACTTCCAGTTGTTATCTTTGCTGCAAAGGACGCTTGCTGCGTCTGCAGGACCTCTGTCACTTCTCAGCTAGATTAGCAACCTCATTTGTATGTCCCCGGACATCTCTGCTTGGCTTCATTAAAGCCCTACCATGCCTCATTAGTCTCACCCTTGAGGACTAACAGCTCTGCAGTGCTACAACTGTGCTAGCTGGCAACATTTTGCTTATTGTGTAAACACGTCAGCCATTCTGCTTCCTTTGCACAACATCTGAGTACTAAGTGTGGACTAGGTGAACAGCAGTGTTAATGCTGTAAAGGAGAGCGTATCGTCCACTTGAGAAACACAGTGCTCAGTGGAGTAGAGAGACACATGAGAGGTAGTTCTGCAGGGTTGACAAGTGAGAGAAAAACATGTGTATGTTTTGCTGGGAGAGTATCTAGTTGCTGAATTTAATCTAGTCTGGAGACCCAGGGAAATTTCTAGAACTGATGCTGGTGAGAAGAATGTGAGTGTGAAGGTATGTTTGGTAATTATTTAAAATGGCTCTGGTTCAGGCCGACTATCTAAGCTACAGCGGCTCTACCTAGTCCAGCTGCCATGTTTCTCGGCTGGAGGTCAAGTGTGTGCTGCAGGTAGGAATGGCCAACTAGAAACACCAGCCCGGCACCCTCGAGATGTCAACATGGGAGATGGCTCAATCTCCCATACTGTCTCTGCAAGGCTGGGCATTGCCCAGGCCATCCCACCAGCCACGAGGGCTCAGTAGAAAGATGAGACTCTAATGCTTAAAGATTAATCAAAGGCTTATATATTTGATAATGATCAGAAACAAGATACCCATACATTCAGAAGTGTAACCTCAATACCCAACCTAGATATACCAACTACCTTTGACTGCTATAGACACGTGAACATCGCCATCTCCTCTCCCTCTCCTTTTCTCTCGTCTCCTAGCTCCTCTTTCTTTTCCTCCCTCCATCCTTACTCCTCCTCTTCCTATTCCTCTCCTAACTCCTCCCACCTTAGCTTCTCCTACAAAGGTATCCTTCATAGGTCTAAATGTCTACAGCTGTTTCCTCTGACAGTATATTATAGGAAGCACTGAGGACTGAAGTAATTTATAATTAGGTATATTAGTTATTGAGCAGTAAACCAGATGATTATAATTAGGGTGAAGCACTTTACAAGCTAAAGATGCAGAGGGAGTTTTCTAGAATAGAGTATTTCAACTGACTTCTTCCCTCCCTCCCTCCTTCCCTCTCTCCTCACCTCTCTCCCTGTCTCCTTCCTTCCTTCCCTCCCTCCCTCTCTCCTTCCTTCTTTCCCTCCCTCCCTCCCTCCCTCCCTTCTCCTCCCTCCCTCCCCCCCCTTGTTGTTATAAAAATATGTTCCTGGTATGTGGCCCTGATTTTGAGTTCAGATTTGTCTTGGACTCTTGGTTCTTCAGCCTCAGTCTCCAGCTTACTGAGTTTACAGACATACATCATCATATCTAGTTTATCTGATGACTTCAGGTTTTTTTTTTAAGAGTAGATAGCATCAACTTAATGAGTGAATTAAAAAAATCTTCACATAGCCAGCCAGCGGTGGCGCACTGCTGCAGTCACTGCTCTCTGGAGTCTGAGGCGACCGTCTCTCCCAAGTTCGAATCCTGCCTGTGCTTGCTCACACATCTTTAAGGTATAGCTAACATATGGCACACAGCATGGCATTTTGATACGTGGTTACACTGCAGTGACAATCAATGAAGCTAGTTCTACATTCGTCTTGACTCTAATGTCTCCATTTGCATTCCTTGTCTAGATTTGCATTCTGCTAAAATGTAAAACTACCAATTTACTCACCTGTGGTAGTTCAGTGGATACAGCTTCTACGAGGTTTGAAATGTTCTCCCTCAGTGGCACGTTTGGAACCCAGTTTGTCTTCCCTGAGGTGTTGCTGAGTGAAGTCAAGCTTGCACCTGGGAGTTTCAGGTAACAATCTTTGTCTGATATAGCCAATTAATTTAGTATAGAAGGCATTTTGACATAAAAACTTAACCCAAATTCTTCCAAATGTAAGTATCCCCATTTGGAAAGGGTAACACTGTCTTTGAGGATCATGGGCAGACTGACACTGAGCAGACTCAATTTCTTGCCTGAAAACCAATAGAATCAGCATTTTCTCTTTTGCTCTTAACAACAAAGAAAGCTTATTGGGGCAATGTATGATGGATCATTGTATCTGCATTGTTCAAGGTGTGCTGAGCAAGAAGGAGATTCAATGATAGTTGGATCAGACTCAACAGAGAAGTCCCTTAAGACCACTGGATTTAATGCCCAGTAAGATTACAGGAAAAAAGGAGGGAAAAAAGCTGAAGGAGAAATTCATGGCTAGTTATTGTTTGCAAGAAGGAAAACTTCCAAATCCTAGAAATAATGGCTTGCTCTATAACCCAATATGTCATCTCAGCAGCATTCTTCCTTGACTGTGCAAGTCTTCCTCTCATAGAAGTGATTGCAGGGGTGAGGGTGTGTCATGTGAGGTTCTGGATAGAAGTGATTGCAGGGTGAGGGTGCACTATGGGAAGCTAGGGGTAGTGGGGAGTCAGTGACAGAGTAATAGACGTGGTCTAAACCCCACCTTGGTACATTGCTACTGACTATTTGTGGAGATCTTTAAAGGTCTGAACAGACTGGATTATAACTACTGCCTCCAATTTTTCATGCCTATTAGTTCATGAGGATGCTTCCTCAGATAAGTACTTCTTTAGGCATTGATTATATGCATTGAATAATAAATGAATCACTGTCAAATTTTCTTATATCTGCAACATTTTAAATATTCAAAGAATGAAGTTGGGCCATTACTTAAGCTATTTCTTTTGTTTATTGAAAGCACTGTGGGGTTTTTGTAACTTAAATAGACCTTATGTTCTGTTCTATGTTTTAATCAGGTGTTAAGTGATGGGCGCCTGGTTAGCTTGAAGCCAACATCTGGACCTGTGTTAACAGTCAGTCTCTTTGGGAGATTGTACGGGAAGGACTGGGCATCAAATGCCTCCTCAGACCTCATAGCACAGTCACTGATAATAGTGCTGATTGTGACACCTATCATACACTACTTGTGTTGATAGAATTTTTACATTTTCCATTTTATTTAGAAAATTTAAAATTGGTGGACGCAGAAAAAAATATCTGTTTGCCAACAGTGGACTCAGGTGTAAGCGAATAAAGTGTCTCTTCCTTAGAGAACATATGCATACCAGATACATATCAGAAAAATTAACAAAACTTTGAGCATTGGTCTGTCTTGGAACTGAGTTGTTGGGTCAAATGAAGGTCACATGTGCTTTACTCAGAAGAAATAAAAATTATAGTTAAAAGGCACTTCAAAATATCATAATATATATTTACAAGAGGTTTGAACCTATTATACATCTTCCTCAGTTATGTTTAAAATTTCCAATGTGCTTGTTAATTTGGGCTACTAAGTACTTATCTCAACAATACATTTCCATTCTCTTATGGATCAAGTCCTGTGGCTCTAATTCTTAAGTTCAAGTCCCAGTTTCCACAACCTCAGAATGTGACTGCTTTGATGTCTTGGGAAATAAAGACATAAGTGGTCTTATTAGCATGGACTTTAATCTATTATGACTGATATCCTGAGAAGAAATCAGGACAAGGACAAGCATCAAGAGAAGCCCATGTGAACACAGAAAAAGATGGTCATCTACAACAAGGAAAGGGGCCTCAGGAGAAAGCAAACCTGCCAACATGTTGAATTCCAGGTCTCCAGAATCACAAGGCAATAAATAAATTTCTCTTCTAAATGGTCAAGTTTTTGACTCTCTGTTATAGCAGTTCAAACATACAAACAGCAACAAGACCAACACAGTTCTTTCCTTGGCCCCATTTTCAAATCTAAAGATTTGGGGGCCGGGCAGTGGTGAGGCACTCCTTTAGTTCCAGCACTTGGGAGACAGAGGCAGTCAAATTTCTGAGTTCGAGGCTAGCCTGGTCTACAGAGTGAATTCCAGGACAGCCAGGGCTACACAGAAAAACCCTGTCTCGAAAAACAAAACAAAACAAAACAAAACAAAACAAAACAAAACAAAACAAAGCAAAGCAAAGCAAAGCAAAGCAAAGCAAAGCAAAGCAAAGCAAAGCAAAGCAAAGCAAAGCAAAGCAAAGCAAAGCAAAACAAAACAAAACAAAACACACACACACAAAAATAACTAAAGACTTGGACAAAATGGTTTACTTAGTAGAGTGTCCAGATGGCACAGCCATAGGATCACTGAAAATCTCCTAAATTAGGAAATAAGAAAGCCACATTTTTGAAAATATGTGCTTAATGTAACATTAAATGTTCTCTTTCAGTAACAGCAAAATCTTTAGATATTATACCACTGAGCAAAGCAAAGGGCAGATTTTAAATAAAAATGTGCATGTGCAAGAGAACACATGTGTGTGCCCATTGTTGGTTTTTGTAATGGATATATATATGTAGAGGTCAGAGGACAACCTGGGGTTTATCCTTACCCTTCACCTAGTTTGAGACAGGGTCACTCTTTGTAACTCATTTCTGGAATTACGAAGCTGAGTAACCATTAAGCTTCCAGAGACTATTCTGTCTCTGCCCTCATCTAGATAAAGGACGACTGGTATTAGAGAACACATGATCCAGTTTCTGGCTTTTCTGTGGGTTCTGGGATTCTGAATACAGGTCATCAGGTTTACATAGCAGTGCTTTATCCTCTGGGTCATCTCACCAAAGGATACTGATTTCTTGCCCAGTGATTATTAATACCGTCACACAGTTACATCTTTGCCTTTCTTTTTCTTTCTTTCTTTCTTTGTTTTTTTTTTTTTTTGCTTTTAAATTTTTTGTTTGAATCTATTTTTCCTTTTCTTTTTTTTGATTGGATAATTTATTTACAGTTCAGATGTTATCCCTTACTGTTCTTCCACATCCCCCCCTGTGCTCCCCCCACCCTCACCCAGGAACCCCTTATCCCATCTCCTTTCCTCCTGCTTCTCTGTGGATGTGCCCCTACCTACCCCTCACTCCCACCTCCCCACCCTTGAATTCCGCCACACAAGGCGTCCAGCCTTCATAGGACCAAGGATCTCCTCTCCCACCTATGCCCTACAGGGCTATCCTCCCTTACACATACAGCTGGAGCCATGGATCCCTCCCTAAGTGCTCCCAGGCTGGTGGTTTAGAGCCTGGGAGCTCTGGTTGGTTGGTATTGTTGCTCTCCTCATGGGGCCTCAAACCTTCAAATCCTTCAGTCTTCACTCTTCACTCCTCCATTGGGAACTCCCATGATCAGTTCAATGGTTAGTGTGAACATCTGCCTCTGAGTATGTCAGACTCTGGCAGACCTCTAAGGAGACAGCTATATCAGGCTCCTGTCAGTATGCACTTCCTTTGCCTTTCTAAGAAAAGTAAGCTACATTCCTCATCATAGGAGAAGGCTGAAAAGAAAGTACACAATTAATATCTAGGACATACACATGTCCTAGAGTAAAGATCAAAGTGGCTTGATCATATCGTTTGATTTGTCACAGAGAATGAAATCAAGATATGGAGAAAAACATTAACACGAAGAATGGAAAGGTTTCAGGTCTGAAGGTAATTTTACAATTATCAATGAGCAGTCAGGAAACAAAGTGCATAGTGAGCCTGCTCACTCGGACGTGTGTCTCTGTGCGTGTGTGTGCTCACATGTGCTCGACTGCACGTGGTGTGTGTGTGTGTTCAATGCACATATACATGCTAAATGCAGGACAGAGATCAGTGTTAGGTGTCTTCCTCGATCGTTCTCCATCTTGTTTTTTGAGTCAGGGTATCTCTTTTAACAAGGAGTTTGCTGATTCCATTAGCCTGGCTGGAAAGCAGTCTTCAGTGCTGAGATTGTAGGCATACACCACCACGTCTTGCTTTTCCCATGTGTATAGTTAAGCCCATCCTCATCAAATCCTCATGCTTGAGTAGCAGTTTGCTGACAGAGACATCTCCCACTGTGAGAGTACACTCTTTTAATATTCTGTTCTGAAATTGTTCTTTCTGGTGGAAGAATCACATGGATAGCAAACATGGGTATCATCTTGAACAGCTATTTAGACATCAATACTTTCTATAAACTTTGACACCATGCCAAAGCAAAGAAAGCCTGCCTGTCACTATGGTGGTAAATTATCTGCTACATAGTTAATGTTTGGGCAAAGTGCATGTAGACATGTTAATTGACTAAACTTTGAACTGAGCTATGGAAATATCAGTATCACAGATTAGGTGTTAATTTAATGAAATTTGTGGTAAACCAGATGACATCTTTCTTCTCATCTATGGTAAAATTTTAATTTTTATTTATTTATTTTTTATCAAAATAATTAATTGAGGGTTCATTTGCTGTTACAACATAAGTGAAATTCAATCAAAATTCCTGCTGTTATATGCACTTAGAACTAGGAAAGAAGGTATTGTAAAAATTAATAATAAAAACACTGTAATGAGAAAATAATCTGATAGCCTGAAATTAGCTTTCCATGAATACATGAACAACAACAAGCTAGGCAGTGGTGGCACATGCCTTTAATCCCAGCACTTGAGAGGCAGAGGCAGGTGGATTTCTGAGTTCGAGGCCAGCCTAGTCTACAGAGTGAGTTCCAGGACAGCCAGGACTACACAGAGAAACCCTGTCTTGAAAAATGAAAAAAAAAAAAAAAAAAAAAAAAAGAAAACAACAACAAGATGTAACACTGCCTCCAAAGATTGTCCACAGAAAAATAGAAGGGCATACTAGTGAATTACATGTGCAAACACCACAGTGTCTTTTCAATCATCCACTGCTAACCATACTCAGAAGCTGGCCTCTGAAAGTACAGACTCATTTTTAACAACATGAGTTTGTAAAATGGACAAACAGTAACCTGATTCTTAATTTATTTCATAATTGGACAGTTATAGGATATTGGAAAAGCCATTTAAGTATATTTGTAGAGAAGTAATAATTACCAAGAAATATATCTAAAAATTTACAAAATTTAAGTGAACAATTAAAATCCTTTATCAGTAGCAATTCTGTCTTAAAATTTTGTTTTTATTCCATCATTCTTTTCCTCCATGGATGTATTCTGAGTTCATTCAAATTATATCCTTTCAGAAACACAATTAATTCATGTAGTCATTGTCATGATACTTATTAATGAATTGCCACAAAAACTGGTAGCCCAAAATAACAGTGTCTTAGTTACTTTTTTATTTCTGTGATAAAACATTATAAACAAGGCAACTTGTAAAAGCAAGCAGTTCTGTGGGGCTCATAGTTCTAGATGACTGGACTTCATGACGATCTTAGCAGGGGGCACAGCATCAGGCAGGCTGGACTGGTTCTGAGAAGTAGCTGGGAGCTTATATCCTTATTGGGATGTAAAGAGGCAGAGAGTAACTGGAAATGGCATGAAAATTTGGAGCCTCAAAGCCCCTCCCCAATGACACACCTCCTCTAATGAAGCCGCACACCCCCAATTTTTCCCTAAAAGTTCTATTAACCAGGAACCAAGCATTCAAACAAGAATTCAAACATATGTGTCTGTGGGGACTAGTCTCATTCAAACCACCAGAAGCAGTGACTTATACTCATATTTCTGTGGAGGCTGCTAGGGAGGCTCTGCTATGAACTGATCCTTCTTTTTCTTCTTTCTTCTTCTTCTTCTTCTTCTTTTCTTCTTCTTTTTTCTTAGTTTCAGCAGAGTTTCTCTGTAGAGCCCTGGCTGTCCTGAACTCACTCTGTAGACCAGGCTGGACTGGAATTCAGAAATCCACCTGCCTCTCCTCCCAAGTGCTGGGATTAAAGGCATGCGCCACCACCGCCAGGCTGAACTGTATCTCTTCATGTCTCCATGTCTTCCACATGTCTTTGATCCTCTTTGGATAGTGGACAAGCTGGGTGATTATACAGAAGATATTCAGAAACACAAGCATTCCTGTGAGCTAGATTTCAAACGAAAAAAAAAAAAAATCTCTATTTCTGCCTACATTCTACAAATAAAACAGTAAAGCTCAAAAATCAAAGGCTGTTGTAGGGAATAAGAGAGATGTCTCAGTGGTGCTCTTAGCACTGGAGTCCGAGGTTAGAAGTGTAGCCTTCCAGAGGAGCTGTTTGATTCCCAGTACTGACAAAGAGGCTCACACCCACTCTAAGCCTTGTCTCTGGGGATCCATCGCCCTCTTCTGGCTTCCTCAGGCACTGCATACATGTGGTGCACAAACATACATGTAGGCAAAATACCCATAGATAAAAAGTAAAATCAAAATCAAAGGGCAGGGTTGTCCCAGTGAAGCACAGACCAGGTATGAATGTTAAGAACTTAAGGAGCTGGGAGTAAAAACCAGTTGTTTCTAGCATCACATACTTCCCACATTAACAGTCTCAAATGGATGAGAAGCCCTGCTTGCAGCTCTTCCGTTTAGTTTCAGTCAAGGTCAGTGGCTCCATGAGTGACAAAGAGATCCATTTGGAAATGGTGTATGTAGGAATGAAAATAAGGCAATAGGCAAATATTTGTGACACATATAACCTCAAGGACAAGATTGTTCTCTAAACATGGCTTGTAATACTGGGGAAAAAAAAAGACTGAGATGCAAGGCATGGTGATTCATGCACTGGAGAGGCAGAGGCAGAGGCAGGTGGATCTCTTTGAGTTCAAGGGCAGCCTGCTCTAAAGTCCAGGATGGCCAGGATGCAGGAATGCTGTTTCAAAAAAGAAACAAACAAAATACACACACCCCCACCCAAAAGCAAAGAAACAAACAAAACCAAAAAAGAATAAACCAGCAGATACCAGAGAGGATTAAGCAGAGCAGAGACATTTTCCTGAAGTCCCTGTCATTCATTTTTTTTGCCTTTTACCTTTATCTATACTGGGTCTGGATATAAATGCTTTTCTTTATAGCTTTAAAGTCAATGCTTCAAATTCAATTATTATTCATTATCATTCCATAAAAACTCTATCTTTCTGGCATTTTCTAACTGTAAGATATTTTAGGTTTCAGTTTATTCTAAGCACCTAACATCTGCTCCTGTAATTAATAAGTTTCTGAGTACTGGCTGTTTCCTTTGTACTGGTGTGTAATAGAGAAGTCCTTTGCTTTCAGATCAATCAACTATTAAGGCAGGCAAAATGGATATGTGTTTTCATTTATATTCTGTTAACACTGATGGCTGTGATTATGGGTGGCCCACCCCTGGGGTTATTTTTAAAGTCGTGGTAATATTTACCTGGCTATTTAGCTTGCTCACAGCGCACTTCCGGATGGTGGTTTAGAATTCAAGCGCCTTCCTGCTGTATTGATAGCTCACAGGTACTTTGTTTCAGAAAGATTTATTATCAGCTTATCTGTTTCAGATTTTAATATTCATGGAATTCTGTGTGTGCTAGCTATCCACTGTCATAAACCAGTAGCTAGCTCTTGCCAGTAGCAGGTGGACAAGAGACAGAGAAAGGCAACCTGGTCCCAAAGGCAGGATTTCTGCTGTTGGCTCCAGCATGGGCTCTGATCATCTTTTCCATAGAAGATAAGTCTGCAGACACTCAGCAGCTGAGCAGACCCTACGGACCCTCCCTCTTGAGTTGTGGAGAAAATTTGTGGAGAGTGTGACAAAGGTAATGAGATCCATCAGTGGCTTGGTCCTTACTCAGAAACTAAAATGTAGCATTATCTAGTGCATTGATAAACAAGATTTGTATAATTTAGTTATGTAATGGCTGCTTTAGTAGAAGAAGGATGCTTTAAAAATTATTTTTTCACAATGTGTTCCATTCAGGACTTTGCATCTACAGAAAGCTAGGAAAACTGAGAACTGAAATCTTTGCAGCTCTTGTAAATAAGTACATTCCATATTATAGCTTTGCTAGTTTGAACTTATTTGGATAATTTCACAGATTATTTTTAGACATTTTAAATTAAAATAATCTTATCATCACCCTATACTAAACTAAATTAAAGTATTAATTGAGGTATTCGTAATACTAATATTATTTTGTGAGAAAATGTTGGCATATTTTCAGATTACCTCAAGCTTGCTGTGTGCTTGTGTGTGTGTGTCTGTGTACTAACTCAAAAATCTGTTCGTCACAGAAATATCAGCAGACACCCATTTATGCACCTCATGTATGTTAGAATAGCAGAAACTCATTCACTGTAGTCTCAAAGGGGTTGTTCTGAATTGTTTTCTGTTGGTCTGTGTTGACGGTGAGGACTCTAGCGGGTTTTCCCACTGTTCTGCTAGGTGCAAGGTTTGCTTCTGGTGATGTCCCTTCTCAAGCATAATGACGTCAGCATTTGGAAAGGCTGCAACCCTGCCCCTTGTTTCTTTCCTCCTTTAAAAATAAGATTTTGTCAAAAATACTTTGGGCATTTGAAGAAAGGATATAGGATGAAATACAGAGCTATAAAATATTTTATATCCTAATCGAATTATTATTAAATCCATAACTAATTTGTATAGTGGAAAACATGACACAAGTTGAGCTTAAATATAAAAAGTGTGATTTAAATATAAAGGTAACAGAATAAACACTCCCAGAAAAGAAGTATTCATGCAAAAGAAACAAGTCATTGGGGTTTGTCAATAACAAGTCAAGGCAATACATTTTAGACTATTCAATATCTTTACTAGATATGTTAGTAAAGAATTCGTAGAAGGAACTATGAATTAAAAAAACAAGAAAGAGTAACCAATGGCCTGGGGACATCTACGGCTAAGTTTGGTGTTAGTGCCTGTCTTGTTATGGTTTTATTTGTTCAGTTTCAATTTCACTATCTAGGAGAAAACAGTTAAATAGTTTTCTACAAAATACTATAAATGAACTTAGCCTATGAGGTTTTAAAATACCCTAATAATGCCAAGAAAAAAATGTTGCAATATTTTTTCTTTACTTTAAAAGATATCATTTCATCTTTTAGATAAAAGAACTAGCCCTTTATATTTAACATTTTATTGAATATACACCATATATCTAATGATACTTATTTGAAATAAAGACAATTTCAGATAGTTTTGTTGTTTTAAAAACTGTTACAATGAACACTTACTAAGTCTACAATATGAACATTTTAAACTTTAAAATAATACTAATAAAACCAGGCCTTGGGAGTGCATTCCTGAAGCCCCAGTTCTTAGGTCAAAGCAGGAGAATGCCAAGTTCAAGACCAGACTGGACACAATGACACTTGAGACAAACAGCACCTCACAGACCAGTGGTAAGATTTAAGTGCAATGTCTTGAATCAAGTGACTTATGAATTGTACATCTTCCTGGCCCCGCACTTGTGTCTTCTTTACCTCTGTGGCCCTCTTCCTTTCTGGGACATATCAAGATAGTTGAAAAAGTAAGTTCCAGGTTAACCTTAAGGTTTCCTTAAAGTAATGAATTGACTTAGTCATTGTTTCACTTATTGAGACAGAGTATCATGTAGTGCAGATTGACTTCAAATTCCCTATGTAGGCTAACCTCAATCCTTTGGCTTTCATTTCCTAAGCACTTCAAATTTAGGCATCACTAGACCAAAAGAAATAGTTACATTTAAAATTTTCAGTGCTCAAGATTGAAATCATACATGCTAGGTAAGTGCTTTTAATACTAAGCTATATCAATAGCTTCAAAGTTTCTTTTTTTCAGTTAAAAACCCTGCTGCTATGCAAACATAATGCTTTTTAAGTTAAAATAAATAACATAGTCTGTGTGTATACCTGCCATGCTGCTAGTATGGAGGTCAGCAAACAGCTTTGCAGAGTTAGGTTTCTCCTTCCACCTTAATGTGGGTCCCAGTGATTGAACTTAGGTCTGCATGGCAGGAGCTTTACCTGCTGAGCCTTCTCGTCGGCCTTGTGATTCTATTCCAGGCTGGCCTTGAACACACAGAGATCTACCTGCCTCTGCCTCCTGACTTAAGGCATGTACCACCATACCCTGCAATTCTTGTTTATTTAAAATCAAACTTAGTTCAGAAAATATTATTCTCTACTGTCACTTTTATTCTTCCTGTCTTGACATTTAAATGCATTTGTAAAATTAATTTTTTATCAAAACGTATTTTGTTTTTATATTGAGTTTTTCCTGGAGTCTTTGTGGGGGGCATTTTCTCTTTCCTTCATAGAAACTGTTTTGGCTGAATGAGAGTTTGCTGGATTGTCGTTCATTATCTTAGATTTTAAGATTACCCCTGCTCCTTGGCTTCCCAAACTATAGAGGAGTAGCTCTGTTAGCCACAGTCTGATGTTCTTCCTCTCAGTTCCATCATCCCCATCTTTCCTCCCTGCCTGCCTTCTCTCCACTCCTGCCCAGGGCTTCACATCCCAGATGCTCAGACACTCAGGAGAGGCCTAAGGTATAGGAAAGGAGGACACAGGAGATTGGTAGTTGAAGAGAGTGCAAGTAGTCGGAGGGAGATATGACCTTTTATTTACAGGCTCAAAGGCTCCTGGACAGGCTGGCGAAGGTGAAGACAAAGGGTATAGAACTCTGACCCAAAGACCGTTGTAGGGCATCTACCAGAAGACTTCTGGAGCAGGGGCTTAAGTCTTTATTAGCAGGTCAGTATCTACACTGGGTGTTTGGGATCCCAGTGTAGCCCTGAGCCTTTCTTTGAGCCTTTAAGCACAAAGAAACAGGTTCAGGGTTGACATACTTCAGTTAACAAGAACAGTTAGCCAGAAATGGAACTATCAAAAACCAAATAGTAAAGTTAATACATTTGGAAACTTTCCCCGGACTTTGATGGATTAGACCTTTGTTTTAGTTTTGGCAGGTGGTACTGTCTATGTGCTGAGTTTGGCAGCCTGAATGGTACTACATGGTTCATTATACTAAGATCTCAGGCCCTACTAAGGTCTGGGGGTCTTTTACAAGGCCATATTTATGTAAAACCTACACAAGTGTTCCATTCTATGAAAGGTAGTTGCATAACAAGTGTATCATGATCTACCTTTGGGTTCTCTAGATACCTCGTGTCAGTCATTTTGTGCTGACTCATGGTTGTCCCCCCACATCCAGCAGTAGCCATTTTGATCCATGCCAGATTCCTTTATCAGAACCATGTTCTTCTCTAAGATGCCTATCACTCACGGGCATTTGGGAGCCTTCATTGTTGTTGGTTTATAAACAGATGTGGAAATGTTGTAGTGACATTTCCATTTCTAAAATGCTTGGTAAATTCGGGAGATGTTTCCACTATCCACCAGATCAGTATGATATTTAGTCACAATTTTATTATCCATTTTTGTACTTTTCTGGAGATATTAAAGCACCACATACCATTTCTTAGACTATTCAGTCACATTTATCTTCTTAGTGTGCTTTCATTGTTTTTGGTTTTAGATGTTCATTTCTCTGCCTCCACAATCCTTTCTTAGTTGACTTGACTTCTGTCTGCTGTCATTCCACATTTTTAATGGTTTTAATGTTTCTTTGTCGCACATCTTGGGAGCACGGGACTTGGAGCATCTCTAAGATTTTGCTTTTGGGGTCTCTTCAGTAGATTCTCTTTCACTGACAAAGCTCACTGTCAGGACTTGAGTGCTGTGACTGACTCCACACTTGGTTGTTTAAACATGCGGTGCTCCCCTAATTGCATTGGTATTTTAAGGCAGAATTTGTTACAATTATTGAAACACCATTCTCTTTGATTTGCATAGAACTAATTATTTGTCTTTTTAGAACCAGTTCTCAACATACTAATTTTCATGCCTTCTTTAAGCAATAAAGGACACATAGGTATTGTATCTCGTGAATCCTTGAATCTGAGAGACATCTTTCATACTCACACAAAGACATTTCTTTGTTCTTTGTTCAGTCTTCTTACATTTAACATTCTTTTGTTTTAAGCTAGTTTCTTGTAGCTCCCAGTGTTGTTTCTTAGTAAATGAAAGGCTCAGAATTCCTGAGACATTTAAGGCTTTGTGACTCTGGGAGAACACATTAATTATGGACTGCAAATTTGTGGAGAAATGTGAAACAACATATATTCTACTGGAAGTCCAATTCTGGGTTGTATGAGCGGCTAATGTGAGTCCTTATAGCCATGTGTCTAGTTATGATTTCTACTGTTGTGAAGAAACACCACAACCAAAGAACGTGGGGAGGTAAGGGCTTAATTGACTTACATTTCCAAAGCAGTGTTGGTCATCAACAAAGGGGAAGCTATGGCAGTAACTCACACTGGGCAGGAACCTGGAGGCAAGAGCTGATGCAGAGGCCATGGAAGAGTGCTACTTTCCTGTCAGTAGTCCTAGGTTATATTGGGCAATAACTGTTTAATAACTATCTCAGCCTTTAAAAATTTGATGTAAGTTTAAGAACAATACTTTTTGTAGGTCCACACAACTTTATAAGTCATCTAAGACCAACAAATAATCATAAAACAATAGCATTTGCATTAATGCAAAGTTTAGTTGCAATTTTATGTCCGTATTATTTTAAAATAACTCCCCTCACTCTAAAAATTAGACTATCATCTGCTCTCATTAATGAAAAATAGCCGTAGGAGGTTCCTCCAGTGTGAGCTAAGTGCATTCTGGGATCTGAGCTCCAGGCTCTGCTTTAAGCACTGAGCTATCTCCCAGGTGCAATTTGTGATGAATTTTCCTACTTGATTACAAAGGCAACAACATTCTCCTCTGCATATCATCTGTTAACCATACCTTTGTCTTCTGTATAGTTCCCTTATAATCTTCACCTTCTATGAAGAATGATGAACAGGAAACCAATCCACTCTTTCTTAGCTTAGAAGCTCACATCAGGAATCAGGAATAAACCAAGAGCAAGTTCAGTCTGATAAAGCTCTCCATTCGGCCTCTGATGTCTCAAGGATGAGCAGAGTTTTCTTCCCCAAAAGGATCATACCTGGATTTTGGAAGTTTTATTTGTTCCCTGATTAGTTAAACATTCCACAAGTCTATCATAGCTTCTTTAGCTTTCACTTGTAGGCTGTGAAATTTCACGAAATTTCGCAGAACCTCTATCTTGAATGGTAATGAAGAAAAGTCACCTACTTTGCATAAACCACAGAAGTCCACGCATGCACGGGAATGAGAGCAGTTCCCGGGGTACGTTTCACCATCAATATGATCTTAATAGAAAACAGAGGCAGGTATGGGACATCACTGTACAGCTTCCTTCAGCTTTTGTCCCCTGGGTGGGGCCCATGGCTGCTTGGGTCACAGAATTGGTTCTGAGAACATATTCTGTGCTATTACTCAATATTTTGGGAAAATATACATTAACAATGAGTTCTCCCATAATGATGTTGCTTTCTTGATTGGTATCCTTGTAAAGATTCAAGAAAAATAGCATGGAAACCATCTGGGAAATTACCATTAGCATCTGACAAATGGCTTGGACCAGAATGGCCACCAGTAGAAATAAAAAGTGGTCTAGTCTTAGATGCATTTTCCATGAAGAGCCAAGATAAAGTTTTTATCGGGTAGGTGTTTTTAGCATGAGAAAAAAATAATTTCATCAAATTTTGGATTTAGGAATGTTATTATTGTATTACCACTGTTGTTGTTGTTCTTAGTGTGGGCATACATCACATGCTCTCTCTCTGTCTCTGTCTCTGTCTCTGTCTTCTCTGTCTCTCTCTCTCTCTCTCTCTCTCTCTGAGGTGGAAAACATGTCCAGTTAAGATAACTTTGGGAGTCTCTCTCCTTTCATCTCCTGGTGGCTCCTGGAATCAAATTTCAATCGTCAGGCTGGTGTGAAAAGCATTTTTATCTGTTCATCTGGGATCTGGATCAAGACTCTCAAGCTGGAGCTCATATTTCCAAGACATACAGGGCAGAGAAAGAGTAAGATTTGGGCAAATGATGAAAAAGAGACAGAGACCTGACCTAGACATTAAGAGTGATATCTTCCAGCAAGCAGAAAATAGTACTTTAGAATTGAGATGGAAGATGAAGGAAGACACTCATATCAAGACTTGTTGGCTTGTAGATTACACAAGCTCCTGAGAAACTGTCTGAAGAGAAGGTGCAGAGGGAACTGGGGCATGTGGGATGGGAAGGACAGGTGAGGATGAGCAGCAGTGACGAAAGCATCAGATCATCAGGGTGCCAGACTTGTAAGGGTGCTGACTCAGGAGGCGGAGGAAGGATCTACCTGAAAAGTGGCAAGATCCCAGAGAAAATATGGTTGGAAGACTTACCACTGAGTTTGGTAATCTAGTAGTTAAGCTTCTATCTATACTTGATAGGGTATTGATAGAAAATGTCTTCCAGGATACACTTAAAGGCTATTTTAAATCCATCTTCTGTCTACATAAATCTGACATGACTTTCCAACTAGATTCTGTTTTCCTTCAAAGACTGCTTCCCTTGATGGAAATACAGAATAATCCCACTTGATTTTCTTTGATTTATGAACGTGGAGGTTTTATGTGTTGAGTTTATTTTATTCCGAGCTTTATATTTTAGCACAATGTCCAGCTCCAACTAGGTGTTAAACATGTTTTAAACTGACCTTATAAATGAAACTTGCAAAGCAGATATTCTTCAGCAAGAACATGGAAATATGATGTAAAAGACAGAGTTGGTTGCTGACTGCTTCCTTATTTTTCTTCTTCTTTTCCCTCCTCTCAGGTTTCAGGGACAGGTACATGTCCATAAAAGGGGAAGGAGGTGGAATTCTATCCTGACTATGAGTTCTGGAGAAGTATTGCTCAACAGCCGAAGGGAAAACCCAGCCTGCGTATAGTTCTCTGCAGCAATGCATCTTTGCCACGATATCAAGAATATTTCCCACACGAACAGCTACTGGTCAAGGGATGTCCGTGCTTTCCTGTATGGCTTAATGTCACTCATAATCCTGGCCACTTGGTTGGCAACTTAATACTAATAATTTCCATATCCCATTTCAAGCAACTTCATACACCCACAAATTGGCTCCTTCATTCCATGGCCATTGTCGATTTTCTGCTGGGCTGTCTGGTAATGCCCTACAGCATGGTGAGAACGGTTGAGCACTGTTGGTATTTTGGGGAAATCTTCTGTAAAGTTCACACCAGCACCGATATCATGCTGAGCTCCGCATCCATATTCCACTTAGCCTTCATTTCCATTGACCGCTACTATGCTGTGTGTGACCCTTTGAGATACAAAGCCAAGATCACTCTCTCCACTGTTTTTGTGATGATCCTCATTAGTTGGAGCCTTCCTGCTGTTTTTGCATTTGGGATGATCTTCCTGGAGCTGAACTTGAAAGGAGTTGAAGAGCTGTATCACACTCAGGTCGGCTGCCTGGGTGGCTGTTCTTCCTTCTTTAGTAAAGTATCTGGGGTCCTGGCGTTCATGACTTCTTTCTATATACCTGGATCTGTTATGTTATTTGTTTACTATAGAATATATTTCATAGCTAAAGGACAAGCAAGGTCAATTAATCGTACAAACCTTCAAGTTGAACTGGAAGGGAAAAACAGAGCTCCGCAAAGCACGGAAACAAAAGCCGCGAAGACCTTAGGAATCATGGTAGGTGTTTTCCTCATATGCTGGTGCCCGTTCTTTCTCTGCATGGTCCTGGACCCTTTCCTGGGCTATATTATCCCACCCCGTCTGAATGACGCACTGAATTGGTCTGGGTACCTGAATTCTGCCCTCAACCCGATGGTTTATGCCTTTTTCTATCCCTGGTTCAGAAGAGCGTTGAAGATGGTTCTCTTCGGTAAAATTTTCCAGAAAGACTCATCAAGGTCTAAGTTATTTTTGTAATGCAATCCATGAAACGAGTATAATTTACAGTATTTAAAAGCAGTTGGTGATGGGGTTGGAGAGATGGCTCAGTGGTTAAAAGCACTGACCGTTCTTCAGAGTCCTGAGTTCAATTCCCAGCAACCACATGATGGCTCACAACCATCTGTCATGGGATCCAATGCCCTCTTCTGGTGTGTTTGAAGACAGCTACAGTGTATTCATATAATGAAAAAAAAAAAAAAAAAAAAAAAAAAAGAACAGTATAGCTGACCTTTGACAATATTAATTGTAATACAAGTTGCTTCTCTTCAGTCTAAGGTACTACTTTGAATTCCATCACCCATGAGACCAATTTGCCAAATTTCAAAAAGGGAACATGCAGTTTTGGAGAATCTTCTATACTTTACAGTGAGTTTCTGTGGTTTTATTTATTTCAAGATGTTCCTTAAAGATTATTTCCAGATGTTGTATAAGTCTTTTAAAAACTGTGATACTGATTTACATGAGGTAAAAGGCTCTGGAAATGAAGAGCAAAACTCCAGAAACAACTCTCTGGGTTTATGCACAGTCATGTAGACATGTGATCAGAGGACAATAAAATACAGTCTAAGGGGAGTAACTGAGAGAAAAAGAAAAAGACTACTAATGTGCACTCACCAAAGGCTGATGTGAATGTCAGGAAGTGCATGCTGACAGGAGCCTGACATAGCTGTCTCCTTAGAGGTCTGCCAGAGTCTGACATATTCAGAGGCGGATGCTCACAGCTAACCATTGAACTGATCAAGGGGTTCCCAATGGAGGAGTTAGAAGACTGTAGGAGCTGAAAGGGTTTGCAGTCCCATGAGGAGAGCAACAATACCAACCAACCAGAGCCCCCAGGGTCTAAACCACCAGCCTGGGATCACATAGGGAGGGATCCATGGCTCCAGCTGTATATGTAGGGGAGGATGGCCTTGTCAGGCATAAGTAGGAGAGGAGATCCTTGGTCCCATGAAGGCTGGATACCTAGTGTGGGGGAGTTCGAGGGTGGGTAGGTGGGAGTGGGTGGTGGGGGCACATCCTCATAGAAGCAGGAGGAGGGGGGATGGGATGGGGGTTCCTGGGTGGGGGAGGGTGGGGATTGGGTAAGGGGATAACATCTGAAATGTAAATAAAATATCCAATACAAAATAAAAGAAAAGAAAAAAAATAAAAGAAAAAGGCTGCTTTTAAATGTAACCATTATTGCCACTATTAAATATGCTATGTTATATAAACAATGCTATGTATAAACAATAAAGTTTATATTATATTTTCATTTGTTCTGTTTCTTGTTTTATAATAAATAAGCACACTAACCTTAATATTGTTTTAATTTCTTTTAAATAATTTGTATTTTTTTTTTTTTTTGAGACAGAGTTTCAGTACGGAGCTTGACTTGACTATAAGTTTCTATGAAGACCAGAATGGCCTCAAACTCATAGAGATTTGCCTGCCTCTGCCTCCCAAGTGCTGGGATTTAAACTATGTGTCATTACATCCCGTCATTAAGTTTGTATAGACATTACATCTCGCCATTAAGATTTTTATATACACTACATCCAGCTGTTAAGGTTTTAAAGTACATATTCATTTCTTACTCTATTAGACAGAATTTCTAGAATAATATTGATGTTAATAATGAATCACTATTACTTGAGTTATTAAACCTGTATTAATCTATCTTTCTTTGAACAATTATGTGAGTCACATAATTCTACATTTTTTTCCTTAGTTCCCAAGCCCTTAACACTTGTCTTTCTTTGTAGGCTGTGCTTTATTATTCACAAGAGATAGCTAAACCGTTTGGCCAGACAGGAGGGTCCCGCGTTCCCAGCTTTTCAATAGCCTGTGTCTTTTCAGGCACAAGTCATTTTTGTTTTGCTTGTCCAGTCCCTAGCTAAAAAGCAGTAAGCTTATAGGGGATTTTCCATCTCAGCTGGACAAAATCTCTTCTGATTGTCATCAGGTCCCTGGCCTCTGGCCTCCTCCTATAACTCCACAGATAAGTGCGTGACCTCCCTTAATATTTTCAGAAGATTTTTCTCCAGAATCTTTGTAAATGTAAGCAGGCAGTGATCCTTCACATTATCATTAGCAGGAAATAGCCAAAGGATGTGGAGTTTGAGTTTGTGCAAGGGCTAAGGTCATGGTCAAACTGTTACCTCTGTGTCCATTTCCAAAGTGAGTTACACAACCTCTTACAGAGTTCACCAGTCCCAGGCAGCCTTTCAGGAAGGGGTTTTAGTTATATTGATGAAAAAGATAGAATCTGGTTGTTGCAAGAAAACAATTACATCATCAATATTTATTTCTAAGTCAATTCAGGATAAAAATAACTCCATTTTCTATGTTCTACTACAGATATTCACATAAATGTTCATTCCATATCCAGTAATAAAGTGCTAGCCAGGACTTTTTGTGGAAATGAATCATTAACAATGGTGCTGTCTTAAGAGGTTAGTGAGCTAGGAGGTTCCATCATGATTTTAGACTATATCGGGACGTCAACAATCCAGTCTTAGCAAAGTCACACATATTTGTCAGAAAGAAGGACAAAGTGAGCAATCACCAGTCCACTGAGGATTTTGGTAAGTCACCGTTTCTGTTCAGCTGCACCAATATCACCAAGAACTTGAATATAAAGTATAGAAAGACACATGAAGAATGGTTGATTTGGTTTTTCTAAAACAGTTTGTTTTTAATACTTATTTTAAAAGTGTGTGTGTGTGTATGTGTGTGTGTGTGCACACGCATGCATGCACATAAGTGCACGTACCAGAAGAGGGATTTCCATGCCCTGCAGCTGGAATTACAGGTAGACTTGAACTGCCCACCTGATTGCTGGGAACTGAAGCTGGGTCCTCAGGAAGAGCTGCATTTTCGTAAGCACTGAGCTCTCTCCATCACCAAGAGTTGGATCTATTGAAACAGTTTTTAAAATATTTGTGTGTGTGTCATGTTGTGTGGTGGATGTGTTCATGTGTGAAGCACTCATATGCACAGGTGGAAGACAGTGAGGACTTCTGTCCCTCTCTGTCACTCTCTGCTCCATCGAGACAGGTGTTCTCACTGAAACAGGAGCCATACTGGTGACCAGCAAGCCCTCTCCATCGTCCTGTTTCTGTCTGTTACCACTCTGGGGTTCAGGCATACAAGCAGTCACATCTGGCTTATGCTCTGGGTACTGGTGACTCAAACTTGGTCCTCACAGCTGTGCAGCAAGTGCTTGTGCTCTTCTGAGCCCCAAATTTTGCTTGTTTTGAGCCAAGGTTTCACTGTGTAACCCTGGCTGACCCGGAACTCATTCTGCAATCAGGCTAACTTTGAACTCTCAGGGATCATCCTGCCTCTGCCTCCCAAGGGCTGGAATTAAAGGTGTGCACCACCACACCTCATCCTTAGTACCTTTTAATATAGATTTTGAGCACAAGAGTCAACAGAAATAAAGACACTCCTGGGAGCACACATTTGGGCTTCTCCGAGTCACTCTTGATTTTGAAGATGTAGTAGACAACAATGTATAACAACATGATTCTTTAGCAGCTGAGGAGGGCACTCAGCTCACTCACACAACCCAGGAATCAGAGTGCCTATCTTTCTGTTATTTTTTATTTTTAATTCATTTTTGTGGTATTGGAGATCCCACCTCAGGCTCTGCACATGTTCAACAAACACTGTAGCACTGAACAATGTCTGCAGCAATCCTTGCTGTTTTAAGAAGGGAAGATGAATATGAAAATTTCAGAACCTTTGACCATAGCTCACTGGATATATAAACAGTTGTAAAAACAGACAAAGAATGCAAATTTATTTTTGACAGATTCTTGCTATTTTCTTCTCTCATAGCTTCTTTTTCTAAAACTCCTTCCACAAGGCTTCAAGCTGCCAGTGAATTTATGATTCTTTTCCCTTTTGGATAATCCTTCTAGGGCTAGTTCTACAGTGATTCATATTATCCTCTATGTCTAATTTGAATCTGTCTTTGATTTTTCCTAAGAGGAAAATACTGCTAACTCATGAATTTTTTTAAAAAAGAAAGTGTCATAAGGTTTCCATTGATGTGAAGAGACATATTGCAATGACTATATCAACTCTTATGGAGGAAGACATTTAACTGGGGCTGTCTTATGGTTCAGGGGTTTAGTTTATTATCTTCACGGTGGGAAGCACAGTGGCATGCAAACAGACATGGTGCTGGAAGAGTCGAGAGTTCTACATCTGGATGACAGGCAGTAGGAAGAAACAGTGAGCCACTGGGCCTGGCTTGAGCTTCTGAGACTTCAAAGCAGTGACACACTTCCTCCAACAAGGGCACACCTACTCCAACAAGGCCACACCTACTTCAACATGGTCACATCTCCCATAATAGTGCTATGGTCCTATGGAGACTATTTTCAATCAAACACCACAGCCAGTGACACAGTGACTTAAAGTTAGTTCACCCACAAAGATGTGTTAATGTCAGGAAGTCCTCTGGATAAGTCTATCCATTAGGCTTGCAGCAACTGACATGATCCTTTCCACATTTTGCTCATTGATCAGGGTTTTACAATGCAGCACAGCCAAGTAATGCTTTTGATCCCTGGCTATCATAGGAGCACTTAAAAATAGCATGGACACTCAGACCAAGTCAAGAAATGATCTACCAAAAGGACCTTACGTTCATTGCTTTTCTTGGGGCTGTGACAAAGCACAGATAACTATTAGTTATCAATTTCTGTAAGGAGATGGACTAGAAACTGTCATCACTTGCGCACACTAACACAAAGCACAACTCAGAAGCACATGGCAGAAAAGAGCATGCTTAGACTTTGAAAACAGACAGGTATGGACTCCAATGCTAGCTTTCCTTTAATGGTCAGTTCTTTCTTGCTTTATGCTCTTAATTCAGCAGCTCTGTCTGCCTGAAACGTCTCTTCCCCATGCCCACTTTGTAACTGGGTAACATTTAAGCACTCCTTTTGAGAATCATCTGTATATAGACCCTCTGTATATAGATCATCTGTATATAGTCAGGTAAGCATCTTTCTCCAAACTCCCAATACATTTCACGAAGTACTTGGTGCACTCACTGTCTATGTGCACTCACTGTCTATGTGCACTCACTGTCTATGTGCACTCACTGGCTATGTGTACTCACTGTCTATGTGCACTCACTGTCTATGTGCACTCACTGTCTATGTGCACTCACTGTCTATGTGCACTCACTGGCTATGTGCACTCACTGTCTATGTGCACTCGCTGTCTATGTGCACACACTGACTGTGCTATGACACCCTTTATCCCCTGGTCATTACAATTGTATTCCTCTTTGTGCTCTTGTGATCTTGGTTACCAAGATTCAGAGAACTTTTCCAGAGGGTTTCCAGGCTTTTATTTTTTTGGAAGAAAGAATTGATCAGTGTCTTAGTTTCTGTTTTGTTGCTGTGAAGCGACATCCATGACCAAGGCAACTCATATGAAAGAAAATCTTTAGTTGGGGGGTGCACTAACAGTTTTAGAGGTGAAGTCCATTATCATCATGGTGGGGAGGGTGGCAACATGCAGGAAGACACTGGAGCAGTAGTTGAGAGCTACATCATGACTCAGAAGCAGAGCGGGGGCATCTGGTGTGGGCTTTTGAAACCTCAAAGACTATACTCAGTGACACAGTTACTCCAACAAGGCCACAACTCCTAAGCCTTATAATCCTTTCCAATAGTACAATCCCTTGACAACTAGGCATTCAGTGTATATGAGCCTATACGGGTAGTTTTTATTTAAATCTTCACAATCAGAAATTTCAGCAGAAATACACAAAGTTTATCAAGAAAAGATTGTGTAGTTCAATATAGAATAACATAATCAAAATAATGTAGTAGCTTTCCCATATTGTAAATATTTTCAATGGAATAAACATTTGTCTAAGATTATATTTCCACTAAATTTCAGGATGAAAATGTTCTTCTCTTTTATGAAGACATGATAATAATAAGCAAAAGGATTTTCTATTTGAAATTTTATTTTTATTATTTTTAATTAAGTGTGTGTGTGTATGTGTGTGTGTGTGTGTGTGTGTATACCTGAGTACGCCTGCAGAAGCCAGAGGGTCAGATCTCCCTGGATCTGAAGATGCAGATGATTGTGAGCTGCTTGTTGTCGGTGCAGGTCCTCTGGAAGAACAGTATGTATTCTTTACCACTGACCCATCTCTCCAGCCCCAGCAGAAAGGTTTTTGAAATACTTTTATTTGACAAACTTGTTTGTTTTTCAATTGAAAACTTTGTAAGCTCTCTCAACCTATTATGTCAGCCTGTTAATTACCCGATAGAATGAAAAATGAGTATAAAACATACCAGGGAGAACATAGTTTTCAGATAAATAAAGTCACAAAGAATGCTAATAACTTTCAGTGAGTTCCTGGGAAGAACATGACCAAGACAACAGGCAAACACAATTGAAAGCATTCCTAAAACTTGCCTGTAATGTACCAATGTGCCTGCAGCTTGACAGAAAATTTACTTTATTTAGTGCATACAATATAGTTATGCGTTTCAAAATGGGAATTATTTAATAGTCAAGAAAGTAGACATTTAGTTGAGGACTTTCTTATGGCAGCCAAGCAGGGCTGAGGTGTGTGTGATGTCAGGCCAGTGCTTTTCCAGAGACTTCTGAAGTTGCTCCCATGGGGGACCCTAGTTTTGCTCACAATACCAGCTCTGTGAGCACCTTTGCATCAGAAATGGCAGGCAAAGGTCAGTCACTACTCTGCAGTGCTTGCCTCAGCTAAAGTTTGCTTTCTCCGTTTTACACTTGGACTTTACTTACTAGTTTGAGAATTCCCTAGGCACTTAGTAGTTCCTCAAATGAAGCCCTGTGATAAATGTTTTCCCATCCCTATTAAGGGCAACTACTTGCTCAGGGACATAGAAGATGAAAATGTTTTACTTCAAGATGACACCAAACAGAAGTGTTAATGACACCCACTGGTCTGTATTTACTCAGAAGTTTGGCAAATGAGAAGGAACTGCCACTTAGACTTGTCTCTTTGGACTAAATTGTGGCTGCAGAGTGTGAACCGGTAAATAAAGTGCAGTGGGTATTGATAAGTAGCCAATCAACACATTTAATTGCGCCTATTAGCAATTCTCTCAAGATGGTTTTAAGCATACAGGAGGCTTTGCAGACAATGACATCATATGCTTGAAAGAAAAGGATAGCTTCGTTTTTAAATTGTAAACTTTTTAATATGCCTGTTCAATCTCCTAAGTACAGAAAATCATGGAAAGTTTGGTCAACCAGGAAACACATGTAGATTATAAATTGAGTTTTTTTCCACAGTTCATATGACTAGGAACAATAAAAACAACAAGGAAAAACTAAAAAAAAAAATAAAAATAAAAACAAACCAATGACAATAGTAACTCTTGTGTGTATGTATTCTTCCCTGTGCAGGCACTAATGTATGTGCACATGTGTAGAAGCCACATATTTACATCAGGTACACAGATTTCTCTACTGCTCCCCACCTTGCTTTAGAGACAGGGAATCTCAATGAACCCAGAAGTTTTGAGGCTGGAGTGGTTGACTAGAGCCAAAGTGGGGATTACAGGCAGCATGCCAAGACGTGTTCCTCTCTGGCCATTTCTCCAGCTCCCCAACTTACCTAACACGTTTCAGGATTTTTCCATCTGTAAAATGGACACTGCATTTTCAGAGTTCTCCTACAGATTTGTCCATCATCTACTGATTCACGTGGCACAGGTTCATGGGCCAGCCATTGGTTTATCTGTATTCTAGAAATATAGACATAGGACAACCAAGTTTGCTATGTCTCTAGAATTTGTAGAGAAAGGAGTGCATAAAATCAGCATTCTGGAGGAGAAATAAGGTTAGATTGTCCAAATGTTTGAATAATGTTCATAGCATATGGTCAACAGTTCAGATTTACCATTCTCACCCAAATCCTCATTGTTCTAAGAGCGAATTCACTTTACAGTTGTCAACCTGGGCCATTGCTGTGGAGATGGAATTTTAAGATACATTCCCATCACATTTGAGCTCAGACCACAGCACTCCATTGTGCCGTTTCTCTAACTGGCTGACCTCAGAGGCCACTGTGATCAAACACTGTATTACCTTCTCTTTTGTTTGTGTGTCCCATGGTATAAAACAAGGCAGTATTTCTGCCCACTGGGTTTAATCTATTGACAGATATTTACATTTTGGGTGTGCTCGACAATGAAATCACCCAGCCTAGCTACTCTGGTGAACAACACCAGGATTCTGGATTGCTCTACCTAGGAATTTGGAGTTGATTCCCACCTCTCATACCCCATCACACATGGGCCATGTATTCCCTCCTGTAGACTCTGAATAAATCCCACATCTGACTTATGTTCTTCTGTAGGTGTTGGTCACCCTAGTCCATTCTCCACGATGAAGTCACAGACTTATCTGAAATTCAACCTTGGTGTTGAAGAGCTTCCTGTGATTGTATTTCTCTTGTCTCACAGCATAACGATCCACATTTTCTGGCTAACATGAAAGTCCTTCAGTTGCCCTGCTCTATTTCCGTCTGAGCCCTCTACCATGTTTCATATCACATTTCAGACAAACCAATTTACCTAAATTGTCTGAACACTTGGCTCTTTGTCAGAACTCTTGGTCCATGAACAAGCTGCTCCTAATCTTTAGAATGTTTTTCATCAGATTCACTTGCTTGTTCTAGAAGCTTGGCTTTAAGCATAGTAACTCTTTCCAGGACTTTCCCTGCTTAGTCAGTCATCTCCCAGTCTAATTCCAGTCCAGGACTAGGACTGAGCACGATGATGACATTATAATAATTTGTCTTTAAAGAAGCATTTTTTTTCTGACTTAAATCTCGTGTTCCTTGTTATTATATTTCCTATGTATTTTGAGCACCATCCCACTGTTGGATGGACAGATTTCTCTCCCTTCTGTAGAGTGCCTTCCTTGCTGTCGCTTGCCTCTTTTGTCATATGTCTTTTAGTTTGCTATAATCTTATCTGTGTGCTTATGCTTCTGGTGTGGTGGTTTTGAGGTCATGTAAAAAAATTGTCCAGGCTAAAGTCATAACCCTTTCTCACTGTATTTTATTGGTTTTGATAAGTGCTCTTAATCTTGTTACATAAACTGCCTTTTCTTTTAGTTTGTGCAGAGGTCTGAACAGTATAAATCAATTTTAATTTTACCATGTTCCTGTTGAAATAATCAAATGATTGTTCTCCCTTAATTTGATATTCTGATGTTTAAATTATATCCTAATATCAAACTCTTAAACCATGTTTCCGTCCTTGGGATAAGCCAATAAAGACAACCTTTTCCATTTTTTTCATGAATAGTTCATGAATTAAGACACCTTTGGAGTCATATTTCTGAGTAAAATTGAACTTTAATTTTCCAATTTTGTTGATTCTGGTCAGGCTTTGTATCAGATGTATGTCATATGTCAGCTTCATAAAGTTAATTGGAAAATCAACCATTTTCTGTAACTTGAATAGTTTGTCTTGATAGAGTCAGTAGAACTTGACATTTGTATTATCTATAAGTCAGCTATTTTCATTACATGAATAATTTTTTGTAGGCTAATAAAAATAACAGGACAGGAAAATAACAATACAAATAATGATTATAAGAAACTTAGGAACAAAGCTGTAAAAAGTGGTACAAGAGGGGCCAGGGAGATGATGGCTCAGCCAGTAAAGTGCCTGCAGTGTGAGCATGAGCTGCATCTCTGGCACTTATGCATGAGCGCAGTGATGCATGTCTGGAATCCCAGTGTCAGAGGTGGGGGCAGGTTGATCTCCAGTTTGCTGGCCAGTCAATCTAGTCCTGAATTTAGTGGGAGACCCTATCTCAAAAGATAAAGTGGAGCGATAGCAGAAGATAGTGACATCAAATTCCAGCCTCCACAAGCACACACATATACACATGCATCTGTGTGCACGCATACACATGCACACTACATGTACAAACACACACAAACATATGTAGCAGTACCCAATTAATGCTACTCAAGTCAATCCCTGCGGTGGCAGTGCATCCCTTGCTACCCACTCCAATGTTCTGGGTTCCCAATTTAAAGATACACACATACAGCTTTTATATTTTTATATGTCTTTAACAGCTCAATTAGCCACGTGGAGGTGGCTAATCTACCTCCCTCTGATTTCTCAAGTTATTACTTACTAGAATTTGTATTTCATCTTTGCTGGCCTAGACCTAATCGGGGTGTGTGTGTGGGTCCTTTTGTGGTTGCTCCTCCCCAGATCCTACATGGAGGCTATACTCTCTGTCCTGCACCTTCTCAGTCGTGGTTTCTTCTCTCTGCCACCTTCCCCTGGCATGGTGGATCTCTTTCTCCTTCCTCCTTCCTCCAGTCCCTTGCCTGGGAATCCTAAAAGTCCTAGCTCTGTCTCTCAGCCCAATCATTGGGCACTGGCAACTTTATTTACCAATCAAAACCAACTGGGGGAAGGGTTCCCTCAGTGTCTTACATGCAAATGTGTGGATTCTCAGGCAATTTTAGGGACCCAGATTAACAAAATACAAGCAGCATTAGACCAAACCCACAACAAACATACACAAAAATGTACAAGTGATAAAGATATATTTCTAGAATTGAACAAACTTATATGTATAAGACATGTTTGTATAATATGTCACAAAGCTTATTGGAAGAGAGTTAAAGAAGACCAAGTAAATATGAAGCTTATCCATGTTACTGAAGGGGAGGATTTGATGTTAGACAGATATTATTGCTGTCCATTTAAAATCCAACATAGCTTTTGCAGAACCTGGAAAACTGATGAATATCTAAAAGATCAGAAATACCCAGGTCACTTTAAGAAGAGGAAGAAAGATGAAGAGGTCTTGCTCTGCTAAGTATGAAGACAGTGTGAGGCTCAAATAGCTAATGCAACATGGCATTTATCCATTATTGAATAGGATGGTAAATGAAATTAGAGAAATATATATGAGCTTTGATGTACTGCATATCTGCATGCCAGATCTATGGAGAAAAGTCAAATCACTCAGTAGAGAGAAGTGGATAAAGAAGATTTACAAGAAAAATTGAATTGCAGCCTTACTTTGTCATAAATACCATATATAAATCAGTATAGCCATTTGGAATACAGTTCTAATTAGCTTTGGCTATCAACGTGACACAGTCCAGAGCCATCTGAAGTAGTCAGTGAGGGTGGGATTGACTAGATCAGGTGGCCTGCGAGCATGTCAGTAGAGAATTGTCTCCACTGTTGATTGATTGGTGTTAGATGGCCCAGCCCTCTGTGGGCGGTGCCCTCCCTAGGGAGATTGACTGTTGATTGATGTTACATGGCCCAGCCCACTGGGAGTGGTGCCTTCCTTAAGCAGATTGTCTGTTGATTGGTGTTAGATGGCCCAGCCCACTATGGGCAGTACCTTTCCTTTGGGCCTGGGCTCCATAAGAAGGATAGCTGAGCACTGCTTCAGTTTCTGCCTGTGCGTTCCTAGACTGAGTTCCTGATCCCACTTATCTCAGAGACAGACTCTGGAAGTGAAAGCTAAAACAAACCCTTTTCTCCTCCAAGTTGATTTTGGCCACAGTATTTTCCATGGACATAGAAAGCAAACTAGAACAAATACGATTTGTTTTTATATTGTGAAAGATGAATATCCACATTCTTTCTGTTTCTGAAATTGCCTTTCAATGTATAAGAAAAACATCACTAATATATGCTACAGCAGACTTGCCCTAGAATGTTCCAGAAAGCATTGTTCATATTAGCAAAAGAATTGGAAATAATTCAAATAACCATTAATAAGAGAAAAGATTTATTATATGATAATGAAGTGAATGAATTACAGATAAAAAATAAGAAATAAATAAGGGGAAAAAATTTTCAACAGACAACAAAACCCATTTATAAGGACGTCTAAAAACAACTCAAATTATATGCTGATTGAGCTTGGTATTTTTTCACTTACTAAAGAATAAATGATTATTATAAATTGAAGGGAGTATTTGCCTGAGGTTATGCAAATGTATGGAAGCTAATGTTATTCCAGGTCACAACCAAGGGTGTTTATTATGCTGCTAACAAATAAACAAGTAAGACGTGTGTCGCAATTAACTTGAATTCTAAATTCCTATACTCCATTAAAATGTAAACTTTTATGTTAGTTATTTACCTCTAGCTTAAGTTATAAAATTTGTCCATATCTTCTTGCAGAATTTACGTTTGCATTTTCTTTTACTTCTCTCCTTTTGACTATAATCTCTGGGAACTAAATCCAAGTATTCGGTTTTTCTAGACTACCTGAGGTGTCAGTATTAAGAACAGACAGTCACTCATCCTGAGAAGGCAGATTCACCTTCCTCTGTGTAGGAAGCACAAAGTTGGGCTACGAGGCTTGGGGTGGGGGAGCTTTGTGTCCTAGGGGTATAGAACAAGAAAGTGAACTGGGATCCTTTATATTTATGGGCAGCTCAGTAATGTTATTTGTAAATCTTGTTTTGAGTGTCTTGTGTATTAGACAAGCAGGTTCAGAAGAGTTTCCTAGGGATTAGACATGTATTTATTAGAGTTCAATCTTGTTGCTGGTCAAGTTTTGATATTGACTGTACTTCATTTCTCCTTTTTAGGCCCTGTCAAGATCTATCCACCCCAGAAAGGTCTAGTGTCCTTTCTAGCAGCCGAGCTAAAGTGACACATAACTGCTCTTTGTTTATGGAAGACACAAGGTCCGTCAGTAAGTGCTTGACATTGCAGATAGTACTAAATCCTATATGCACTTTGATTTTCTCTGCATTTGCACCCCTGTGACAAATTTTAGCCTAAATTAGACACAACAAATTTTTAATGATAACTTTTAAAACAAAACAATTACAAAAAACTTTGTGTGGCTTTGCTTTTTAAATTTACTACATTTTACACATTACATTACAAGCACACTTGATAACGATGTTTGGAGATACGTGATGAGATGAAGGGAGACAGATAATATGGGTGTTGTAGTTCAGCATTGAAGTAGTGTATTATGAATATAAGAGGTACTTGAACCAAAGCACCAGGATGCTTTGGCAGTAGTCGTGATAGCTGAAATGACTACCAAGGGACTAGCAGATGCTACTGCTCTCCTGTGTAACTAACAGATGGTGGTGATGATGATGCTGACCACAACAACAATGAAAATGGAAATAATAATAAGCAGGCATTCTATCACTGAGCTATATCCTGGCCTCCAAGAATACTTGCATAATTCTTTACAGAGCCAAGAAAGATATCGGAAACTCTTGAGTAGAAATGCTGTGTGCTAAATATTAAAAATTAATTCCTAACTTCTTCATAATCATTTGGGCTGAGATCTATATTAAGAATATTTCTTTAAAAATATAAATTTTCTAGATTATGTTGTAATATAATTGCATTGCTCTGAATTATTTAATGGGTGATTTTTGTTGTTGTTTTTCTTCCTTATGAAAAACTATCAAGAAAGGTCAAATCAAATCATTTATATATTTTGTAGGGACCAAAGTGAAAATGCAGAGTTCCTTGCTAAAGTGTCACTAAGAACTTGCAGAGGGAGACAGAAGATCAATGAGCCCTTTAAAGCCCTTCAAAGCCCCGTTTCCCTACATAGTTATCCAAGTTTTGTACATCCAGAGTAGCTCCCACAGTAGCTAAGATCACTGACAAAACCCAAAGCAAGAACCAGGTGTCATATCCTAGCAGTGGAAAATAAACTTTCTCATATCAAAAGAGGGTAAACAAAACTACAGGCATCAGTGTCTAGATGTGAACAGATTTAAACACATGATATTGGAGAGGATATGAGCGTAGTCATGGGAGTTACTTATTTAAGGCAGCGATAACTGTGCGTAACTCCTCCAGTGATGCTAGGAGCCTCAGCTGCACCCTAGCCAAACACAGGCAACAGTGGATGAGAAAATCCTGTGAGTATAAAATGTGATATAAAGTATGGACTGTGCTGCTTCATCCTAGTCATCCTAAAGTGGCAGGGGACACCTATCTAATCTATTTCTCTCCTTGAATCTCCCATTTCATCCATCTTTAACTAGATTGAGAGCCACCGATCACTGAAGGAGTTCCATTTAACTATTATAGCCTTTACAGAATAGTTGTCTTAGAGTGGTCACAGTGCTGTGGGTGAGGAAAATTTAGGCAAGCAGAGATTCCTAAGAGGACAAAGGGGTAGGTCAGGGTCACTTAAGCTATTAAACTTCAGAATGACAAGGGTCCTCCCCTTCTCCCCAACGCATAGCCAATGCCCTTGAGAATAATTGTTAAATTATAAAGCAGCACAGTTAACATAGTTCATGTCTTATAGTTCAACATCAGCATTCACGGTCAGCAGAGAAGAGACAGTGTTTCTTCCACAAAGCTACTACAATGGCATCTTTTGAAGCACAGCAGGTATGTGGCGAAGGGATGTGAAGGGGAAGATCTGTGTTTTCTCTTCTTTGAGTATTAAGTAAAATGTCCCCATTGTAAAGCAATAACATTGTTTCTGCTTGTTTTCTGTTTTCCATCTGTTCACGAGCAAAGAGAATAAGTAAGATTCTAGATTGTTAGTGATGCAGTCAGGGCTTACTGTAAATGTGCTGTGAAAGGCAACTCAGCTTAAGTGTGGAAATAAAACAATTTACTGCCTTTTGTCTTGTCTCCTGAGATGAATATTTATAATCTTGGAAAAGAGTCATGGTTTTTCCTAAGGACCGACTGATTTGTTTAGTACAGGCATTCTGCTAGGTGAGGCAGAGGGACCCCAGGAGCAGAATGTTCGCCCACTGTGACCAAGGCACTGGGCTGAATCCCCACTTCCCAAAAGAAAGGCAAGGGGAAAAACATAGTAAATCCAGAGGAAATTTGATTGGCTTATTTTTAAAAATTACTGCACTTAGAAAATAAAGAGTTGTCTGGGTGGGGGATCTGTCAGTCTGTCTGTGTGCCAGCCTGTCTATTAACATCTTATATCTATCCTATCTGTATCTCAATCCCTTCCTGTGATTTTTAATTACTGTAGTAATAGAAACACTTAGTTTTTACAGTTTAGAACTGATTATATACACTTTAGAAAAGCATGGGAAAGGGATATTAATGAAAGTATCTCAAGGCTCAGGGATGATCATGGAAGAGGAGGAGGCAGGAAGATTTTAAGAGTCAGAGGTTCACTGTAGTGAAACAGCGCTTTCCAGACGTGACAAGGACATTCCACGAATGAGTTCAAATTTCTTACATGCACAGATGAAGTCAGATAAAACGTCAACATGGAAGAAAGGGGGTCATAAACTGCCAGCACTGAGGAACTGGTGGCAAGAGATGGCTTCCAGGGGAGGTAGATTTTCTTCAGGGATGTGGTCCCTGAGAGACCTCCTGGGCTCTAATCGATGGCCCGGACCTATGTACACACTGGCTGGACTATGTGAGCTCAGAGGGTTAAAAACAGACAGAGCACATAAGGATGGAAGGACAGAGTGGTCGGGATGGTAAGGGATGGTTGGAAGTGAAGGACCAGGGATGGACTTGATCAAAACATATTACATGAAGGTAAGAAAGTTTCAAACAAATGAACAAAAATTGCTCCTCTTGGCTGGGCATTGTAGTGCACACTTAGAATCCTAACACTCTAGAAATGGAGACAGAAGGATCAAGAGTTCAAGGCCAACCTGGGCCATATGAGGCCTTATCTCAAAACCCAAACACCAAAGCCAAACCAACAAGCCACTACTACCACCTATTGGGAATATATTCTGTATATATATTCTGTAAATACCATCTAAGGCATTAGCTGGAAGAGATCTTAAATGTAATTTGGTGATAGTCCTTCCTGCAGCATCTAACACCCAGGTCTTGTATATCAATGGTTCCTTCCTCCACTTTAATCCACTGTGAAAGCACATGCTGTCACAGCCTCCATTTCTTCTCTGCAGACGGATCCAGAGTCCCAGAATAGGAAGGAAAGAGGAATCAATCTGCCTTGGATCCATTCCTTGCTGTCAGTTGCTCCCTTTCCTATAGCTGGTTTAGTTGTTTCAATTAAAAATAATCACTTAAAAGCGGAAGGAGAGAACCAACTCTTGACAACTCAGTTGTCCACTTACCTGTTCTGTGATGCTTGCTAATAATACTTGGGGATTTGCTAGAGACGATGGCTCTATGAGATAATTAAAGATATTTCAGTAATTCTTCTACCTAAAAAATCTTTAGTAAGAAAAAAATCAAAATATAGAGAACATAGGATCATAGGAATGAAACCATTTTCACACAATAGATTTATGAGGCAACATATACATCACACCAAGCAAGTCAGGTCTGATGATAGATTCCAGATTCATCTGAGGACAAAGTGTATGCATTTTCTATCAGTTACCTGTTCTTTCTACACATACAAGGAAGCTCAGTTAGAGGTTAAGTCAGTAATACATTTATTTATTTGTGTCCACTCGTCTTTCTCTTTCTGCCTCCTCTTGTCTCTATCCTTTCTCCCCTTCTACTTCTGAATTACAGATCCTATAACAACAAAGTGAGTGGATTAAGTGTGGGTGGTAAACTCGAGGAGGCATTAAAACTCTAAAGTAAGCAATTTTAATCTATTAGAATTCTATAAATCATAAAGTTAATATGAAAGACACGTCATACATCTTTATATATTTCAGTATAATTATCTTCCCTGAGGCTTCAGAATTTTTTCTTGAATCTGTCTGTGAAAAAAGAGATAAACTATAGAGTGTTTGTCTATTCTCTGATAAGTCCCATGTATTCTCGCTTTTATGTAGGAAACCTTTGATTGTTCAGAATATGGGAATGGATCTTGCCCAGAAAATGAAAGGTCTCTAGGGGTCCGAGCTGCCATGTACTCATTGATGGTGGGAGCCATATTCATCACAGTTTTTGGTAACCTGGCCATGATCATTTCCATTTCCTACTTCAAGCAGCTTCACACACCCACCAACCTCCTCATTCTCTCTATGGCCGTCACCGACTTCCTGCTGGGATTCACCATCATGCCATATAGTATGGTCAGGTCAGTGGAAAACTGCTGGTATTTCGGTCTCACATTTTGCAAGATCCATTATAGCTTTGACCTAATGCTTAGTATAACATCCATTTTCCACCTTTGTTCTGTGGCCGTCGATAGATTTTATGCCATCTGTCACCCTTTGCATTATTGCACCAAAATGACTATTCCAGTAGTTAAACGGCTGCTGCTCGTCTGCTGGTCAGTCCCCGGGGCATTTGCCTTTGGAGTGGTCTTCTCTGAGGCTTATGCTGATGGAATTGAAGGCTATGACATTTTGGTTGCATGTTCTAGTTCCTGCCCAGTCATGTTCAACAAGCTATGGGGGACCACCTTGTTTGTGGCTGGTTTTTTTACTCCTAGCTCGATGATGGTGGGGATTTACGGCAAAATTTTCGCTGTATCCAAAAAACACGCGCGTGTAATTGACAACTTGCCAGAAAATCAAAATAATCAAATGAGGAAGGACAAAAAAGCAGCCAAAACTTTAGGGATAGTGATGGGCGTTTTCTTACTGTGTTGGTTTCCTTGTTTCTTCACGATCCTGTTAGATCCGTTTCTGAATTTCTCTACGCCTGCAATTCTGTTTGATGCCTTAACATGGTTTGGCTATTTTAATTCCACATGTAATCCCTTAATTTATGGTTTCTTCTACCCCTGGTTTCGCAGAGCACTCAAGTACATTTTGCTGGGTAAAATTTTCAGCTCGCATTTCCATAATACTAATTTGTTTACTCAAAAAGAAACAGAATAGACGTGATCTGTATAAGTGCATTAAAGACTGGCACTCAAAGAATGAAATTTCTTCAAGTGGCATAGTAGACTGAGGAGGACCAGCAAAGAAGAGTTGACATGGAGGGAAGGGGATGAATATCAAAGAAAATATATGTATAAAATAAAATATATGTAAAAATATATAATGTAGAACAAAAACTAAATAACAAAGACATGATAGATGAAATATATGTAGAAAAATGAGGACTCTGTGTAGTGAAACCCATTTATGTAACTTATGTAAAAGTTGATAATAAAAATTAATAAAGAGTACCAAAACACAGATACATGCAGTAACTGCTTCTAATTCTTCTTTAGCACAGCAGGGTGACTATTGGTTAAAATGCACATAATACATTTCAAAATCGTCTGAAAATAATGAAGTTACCAATACTTGAAAATGGTTGAAGTGATGGAGATGATTTTCATTCTGATTTGATTGCAGCATACTGTGTACACATCCTGGATTAACATAATATACTTCAAGAAATGAACAAATTGCAGAAAAGAAAAAGAGAAAAAAATATAGTTGCCTTAAGTGTGTGTGTGTGTGTGTGTGCATGAACATCTGTGTGTATGTGTGTGTGAGAGAGAAAAACAGAGAGACAGCGACACACACAGAGAAACACACGCACACAAACACAAAGAGAGTCAGAGAGTCAGAGAGACAGAGAGAGAAAGAGAGAGACAGAGACAGAGAGAGAGAGAGAACTGGGGAGAGATTTTGGCTAGCATAAAAGGCTCTTGGTTTCTAATATGGAAGGGGGAAAATTAATTGCTCTTTGTACCCAAATTCTGTTTAACCCATCAGTCGCATAGCACTAGTAAGGAGAAAAGAAAAATTACAAAGGAAATAGAAGATAAGAAATTCAGAAATAAAAAAGATGTGCAAACGCCTTTTGAAAAACAGGATTTTATTTATTTTATTTCATGTGTACTGGTGTTTTGTTTACAAGTAGGTCATGTGCATGCAGTACCCATGATGACCAGAAGAGGGTGCTGGACCTAATGGAGCTGGAGCTCGAGCCGGTTGTGAGATGCTGTGTGGGCGCGTCCATCCCCATTCTCCAGAAGAGCAACCAGCGCTCTTGAGCTCCCGGCCATCTTTAGCCCTGCCCGATTTCTTTTACTCTTTACAAGGATCAGAGTGCAGCTGAACTTAAGAAATTCTCTTTCCTGTGCCGATCACACACTCTCTGCGACATTTCCCTTTAATGTTTCTTTCTTAATGTCTAAGTGCATCTATCACATTTTCGAAATATGTTTAAGTAAAAATTGTTGGTAATTAAATACCAAGGACTATCATTCAGGCAGAAAACAGCAATTCGTTAGATAGGGGTCAGACTTTTCCTAGATTTTACTGTGGTGAGATTAAATGTATTTTTTTTAAAATAAAGAATTGGAAGACTGCTGAGATGGCTCAGTGGATGAAGGTGCTTGCCACAAAGTTTGAGTTCAATCCCCAGGACCCACGTGGTAGAAGGAGAGAGCCAGTTTTTGCATAAGTTTTCCTTTTATCTCCACACAAATGCCATACATGCCTGTGTATGCAGACACACAAATAAATAACATACAAGGAAGAGAATAGAAACATTCTACGAAAGTCCTTGTCAGTATGTCATCTCGTGATTGCGATTGGCTGTTCTCTATTTACAGAACTCTCTTTGGTGACTTCTATCCTCCTCAGGCCTATGAACAGCTGTATTGTATCAGATGTGTTGATAATTAATAAATGTAGTATTAAATATGCTGTGTTATGAATCCATCATTTTTGATGAATATCTATTCTTATTGAGCATTAGAGTATTAAGAAGGAAAAAAAAAACCTCCATATTTAAATGCAAGATCAAAGGTTAGTGACTTTATACTTGGTGTCTACTGCTTTTTCTCTTTTTTTTTTTTTTCCTGCCTGTTGAGACTTATCAATGATGCGTGGGCTATAGCCAATGATGTGCTGGCAAATGTTTCAGCTCCTCAGGAGGAAAAATGCGGTTTAAAACTTGACACTTCCTGTATCATATGAACAATAGCCCCCAATATCTATACATCTGATTCTAAGCTATGAACGCAATATCAAAAATTCCTGAAAACGTAGGCATCTATTCTTTAAAGTGGGCAGTAGTGATCTTAGTACTTACACTGTAAGAAACATTCTCAAGGAAAAGCCAGTGCGAAGAGAAGACAATAGACATCAGCATCCCTGACTGAACTGAAAGTATCACCTTAAACACTTTTAATACAGATCTGTCTGTGTGTATGTGGGGTGTGATATATCTGAAAATCCTCTATGGATGAACTGTTTTTATTTAATTTCTTTGCTTTTGCCATAACAATGAAAAATTAACATTATAAATGATAGTTAATAAGTTTGCTTTGACTTTAGCCCATCCCAGGCATTAAATGAGACAATGACCATTAAGTTGGTAGATTAAGTATCCGTCTTGCTCAAATGTAGCTCAACAGTGGCCCTGTGAGTTACCTGCAGACCCGCAACTGCGTGAGCGCTGTGTGAGCACTGTCCTTCGATGGGCTAAGTACTCAGCCTGAAGGGAGGACGTAGAACAGGGCAGCTTCATGAGCATGGTCAAGGAGACTAACAACTCACACACACACACACACACACACACCACACTTACACAAACACAAACACATACATACATACACACACAGACACACACATACATACACACACACAAACCACACACAAACACACAACCACACACACACACAAACCACACACAAACACACATATATACACACACACACAAAACCAACCAAACAAAAACCAAACACACATGTGCACACACACACACCCCACACACACACAGACACACAAACACAGGAAAACTAACCTAGTGTATTAGAGCCTGAGATGAATTAGTTATTTTTATTCTTTGACAGTTTCATATTTCATTTTTGGTCATTTCTTCCTACTCCAAGTAACACAGTAACACCCTCTTCTTCTCAGCAAGGTTTTCTCTGTTTTCCTGTCTTCTTAGTTTTTAAAATTGTTCTCTCTCTCTCTCTCTCTCTCTCTCTCTCTCTCTCTCTCTCTCTCTCTGTGGTGTGTGTGTGTGTGTGTGTGTGTGTGTGTGTGTGAGAGAGAGAGAGAGAGAGAGAGAGAGAGAGAGAGAGAGAGAGGAGAGAGAGAGAGAGACCTACTGGGCTTAATTAAGGTTGCCTGCAGATGGATGGAGCATGAACAACTTAGTAGTTTCTACAGCACTGAAGAACATGGTGGCCCTCACCTCCCCCAGTAGCCAACAACTGTCTATATCTCTTCAGGAATGAGTGGGGCCTCATGAACTGCCCACACTGGAAACACCAGGTCTCTATGATCTAAGAGTTCTTATTCATTCACATTGTGAAGACGTGTCTTTGGGGGATGGTCTGATTTTTCACTCCAAGCACATTTCCAGGAAATGAGAATGAGGCTGGCCTATAGATTAACTCTAATAGGATAGGCTGAGGCCATAAACACTTGTGTTGACCAGGTAAATCAGCAATCTGAGGTATTTCATACATACGGAACAGCTGGACCATGCGATGAAACAGTCAAGTTCAGCCCACTGAGTGTGACACCCTGTGTGTGCAATCCCAGAATTTTCAAGGCTGAGGAAGGAGTGCTGCTGTGCCACCGGGCCAGCCTTGGTGACAGAGTGAGACCCTGTCTCAGAAAGCAAAATAGAGCAATATAAAAGAACAATTTGGAGTAAGCAGTTTTGAAACTTTTAGATATCTAGAATTTTTACCGTTATCTGAGTTTTCCTTGTATTTAGGAGACAGAGAGGCAGGAGGAAAGGGTTTATTTGCTATTCTCTAAAAAGCATTTTCTGTTTCCCTGTCATCTTAAAAATTTCCAAGACAGATTAAAGAATGCCAGGAGACAGAGTGCTTTACTAATTAGATTTTGATGATCTGTTGAAGCTAACTTTCTACTCTTTAACAAATGATTCCTGCCCTGTAGATGACTTTATATTATGTCATCAAGTTTAGCAAATAAATAAATCTCACTTCTCAAGAAATTTATATTAATACAAAGCACAGTACTCGATGGAAAAGATGGTTTGAAATAGCCTCTACTTTCTTTGGTTATGTCAATTATTTTGTAAGATTTATTCCAACTGGAAGAGTTTTCAAAACAAGCTTCCAACCGAAGCCTTTAATTCCAGCATTTGGGAGGCAGAGATAGGAGGACCACTGAGTTTGAGACTAGCCTAGTCTACACAGATACTTTTAGGAGAGTCAGGGCTACACAAAGAAACCCTGCCTTGAAAATAAATAAATAAATAAATAAATAAATAAATAAATAAATAAGTCTCTGGAAGATAATATTGTTTGTGCTGAGTCTGAAATATCACAGCGGAATGGCCTGCTAGTCAAGGTGTGTTTCTCAGACGTTCTCTCTCATCTACCTCAAAAGACAAACATCGTCCTTAAGAAGGATGCACTTCAATAGATTCCGTGCTCCAAGCTCCATCTCTAACATATTGTCTCGTGCTTAGTTTCGATAGACACTTTCTGTTCTACTAATTTTCAAATAAAGCAACATCTAATGTAAATTATAAGAAAGGCTCATCATAATTCTCGCTCACCTGTCTGTCCTGCTCAAGCTGCTCTCTCCATGCTGGGTAAGCAGCAACCATCTAACAATACTGAGTCTGCACTTACCTGCTTTTCAGAAGATAGCGTTCAAAAAATACACCATTTAAGAACTGGCTGTTCACTGCTTGTAATTTTTGATGCTATCAGTGTAAACCACCACGTACTTAAAAAGTAACTTTATATAGGAGAAATGTTTCCCCTTCCCACCTTAGTTTTCAGGGGGACACTTGGATATGGTCTCCCTACTTTCAGCCCTGCAATGGTCTCCAAGTAGTCTTTCTTGTTGCAGTCTTAATGTTGACAATTAGAGAAGGAGTCGGGCAGTGGTGGCGGTGGCTCACGCCTTTAATCTCAGCACTTGGGAGGCAGGCAGGCAGATTTCTGAGTTCGAGGCCAGCCTGGTCTACAGAGTGAGTTCCAGGACAGCCAGGGCTACACTGAGAAACCCTGTCTCAAAAAACCGAAGGAAAAAAAAAAAAAAAAAAAAAAAAAAAAAAAAAAAAAAAGACCTGTGAAACCAGATGGAGAACCATAGTTAGTTCTAGACCCTAAAATTGGACATAGTTTGGTTAAGAGAATGGTGGTATCTATATTACTCAGTAACATGCACATATATTTGTATTCTGTGATAGAATTTTGGATGCAGTTTTTAGTTCAAACATACCTTACATCACTTTAATTTTTAAGGCTAAGGAAATTAGAGTATGCAGCTAATGTTCAGTGTGGAGTCACTATGCCTCCCGCGGAAACATAGGTGTCCAGCAAGATGTCAATAGGTTTAATTGTATAACAACATATTGCATTCCATGCCCAGCTTTTGGCAAACATATGTGTCTACAGACATGCCAACTTTATCAGCTCGAGACTAAAACTAGGGATATAAAATATCCCATTGATAAACTATTTAAAATGATTTACTTATGAACATTTTCCTTGAGCAGTGTGCTATTTCTTGGTGCCTAAAATGTCTATAGAATTTTCGCATGTGAAGGATTCAATTTATTGAACAAACACATAGGGAAGGATTTTGCGGTGTGACTTAAGATTTTAGATACTCAGTATTTTGATGGTGAAAGATATGCAGCCTTACTATAGTTCAATGTTCTTGTAATGAGGCTGCTTATGATAAATGTCCAAAAAACCCCATCAACACAGGAAAGAATGAACTATTCAAGACTTTCATTTTTCTAATGCAGAAAATAAAAACTGTAGGTATGATTTTTAATTTTAAAAAATGTATTTTATTATTATATTTGTTTTTCCTGTCAATTTGATTGACAGGCATGGACAGGGATCGAACTCGGGAGAGAGGGCCACCTCCGACTCTGGAGCGCAGCGACTAGAGCAGTGTACCACCGCTGGCCAGCTATGTATTTTATTCTTAATGTATGGATGCTCTGTTTACATGCCAGAAGAAGGCATCAAATCATTTTTATAGACGGTTGTAAGCCATCTTGTGGTTGCTTGGAATTGAACTCAGAACCTTTGGAAGATCAGCCGGTGTTTTTAACCACTGAGCCATTTCACCAGCCCCTAATTTTTAATTTTTAAATTAATGGTATTTAATGTGAATGATTTTGAACATTAATGTACTCCTGGCAGGCGAAGTTCACTGGGATCGTTTGAAGAAAAGAAGAAACCCCCGACTTCCTCTTGGAAAGGAACTTGAAGGATAAAGCACCATGGATTTAACCTATATTCCCGAAGACTTACCCGGCTGTTCCAAATTTGGAAATAAATCCTGTCCTCCCACCAATTGCTTTGGTGGGACACCAAAGGTATCATGTCAGCATGATACCTGTTTATGACCGGAGCCATGGTTATCACCATCTTTGGAAACTTGGTGATAATCATTTCCATATCGCATTTCAAACAGCTGCACTCTCCTACCAACTTCCTCTCTATGGCAACCATGGACTTCCTCATGCCTTACAACACGGTGGGGTCAGTGGAGAGCTGCTGGTAGTTTGGAGACAGCTTTTGCAAATTCCATGCAAGCTTCTACATGATGCTGAGCCTGTGCTCCATCGCTATCGACTGGTTTTATGCAGTGTGTGACCCTTTTCACTACACCACCACCATGACAGTGTCCACAATCAAGAGACTGCTGGCTTTTTGCTGGGCAGCCCAGTTCTCTTTTCTTTTGGTTTAGTTCTGTCAGAGGCCAATGTTTCTGGTATGCAGAGCTATGATACTCGTCGCTTGCTCAATTTCTGTGTGCTTATATTCAACAAATGTTGGGGGACCATACTGTTCACTACCTGCTTCTTTACTCCTGGCTCCATCATGGTTAGTATTTATGGTAAAATCTGTATTGTTTCCAGAAGACAAGCTCGAGTCCTCAGCAATATGTCTGAGAACACAAAAGGAAAACCCTGTTTAAGAAAAAGGACAAGAAGGCAGCTAAGATCCTAGGCATCTTCATGGGGGTGTTTCTAGAGTGCTGGCTGCTTTGCTTTCTGGCTGTTTTGATTGATCCATATTTAGACTACTCCACGCCCATCATAGTGCTTGATCTTCTGGTATGGCTCGGGTACTTCAACTCTACTTGCAATCCCCTCATCCATTGCTTTTTTTTACTCATGGTTTCCCAAAGCTCTTCAGTATATACTGTCAGGAAAAATATTTCACTCCAATTCAGACACTCCAAATCCTTTTTCTGAAGCACATTAAGGAAACAACCAACCCAACCCAACCCAACCCAACCCAACCCAACCCAAACCAACCCAACCCAAACAACCAACCAAACCAACCCAAACCAACCCAACCAAACCAAACCAGAATAATAAGAATTGAATACAAAAGTGACACTATTTTGAACCTTACAAACCCAGGTGTGGTGGTTTGAATGAGAATGGCCCCTGTTGGCAAAAGTTTGACTTTTGGCACCCAGCTGGTGGAAGTGTTTTGGAAAGGCTAAGAGGTGTGGCCTTATGGGAGGAGTGAGTAGTGTCCTCTGAGGTGGGTTTTGAGGTTTTAGTAGCTCAGTCATTCCCAGTTTGGGCTCTTTCTCTTTGCCTTGAGCTTGTACATTAAGATGTAAGCTCTTGGCTACTTGCTTCAGTACCATGCCTACCTGCCTACTGCCATGTTCCCGTTATGGTGATCATGGGCTCACCCCTGAAACTATAAATCCCCACTAAACCATTTCTTCTATAAGCTGCCTCTGTCATGTATCTCTTCGCAGCAATAGAAATGTAACAAAATACCAGGTCACTGCAAATACTGGTCTATCTATGACATTTCAGCAACTGTAGTTCTGTATGCTGCTAAGAAATCCTTCCAAAAGCTTTAACCTGTTAATTCATATGTCCATTGATTAATTAACCAGCATGCAGACTGGTAAACAACAACAGCAACAGCAACAAGCTGTGCGAAAGAAATATGAAGTGTAACACGAATAAATGCATACCCATGAGTCAAAGACTGATGTCAGAATAAAGAATCTAAAGAGCTAATGGTTTTGGATCTTCTCTAATTGTGTTTTAAGAACTCAAGGGAAGATCTTTATGATCTGTCAGAGCTTTTAGTGAACTGCTATATTTGACTCGATTCTCTCAAATGCCTTAGTTTCACTGCTAAGTGCTTTTGTCCGCTCTGACCTTCTCTCCCATTCTAGACAGACTGTGTTAAAGCAGTGGTTCTCAGCCTTTCTAATGCTGCATCCCTTTAATACAGACTACAAACATAAATTTGTTTTGTTGTTACTTCAGAACTGCAATTTTCTACTGTTATGAATTGCAATGTAAATGTCTTATACACAGAATATCTGATATGTAACCCCTGTAAAAAGTGTAGCGACCCATCCACAGGTTGAGAACTGCTGTTGAAGAGCCCTTGTTGTTCAGGGTGTCCATAGTATTTTACCAGTGGGAAACTGCAGTAAGGGATCAGCAAGTGGAGGAAGGATGAAGTGAGTCCCGATTCCCACATAGGTATCTTTCTGCAAATCTGCCCCAGACTGGCTGTGGTTTTCAGAAAAGGCCGTCTACTGTTCATGCAGCCCAGCTACCTGTGGAAATTCCTTAAGTGTGCCCTCCCACTGCCATTCTGGTGTAGCAAGAGTGCCAGGCTGCCACTGGTCTTGGGTACCAGGCTGTCTCTTGCTATGTCCCTTAAATCATTTTCCACATTCAGCTTTGTAAAGAATCCCTTTGTTAAATGTGTCTCAGACTGCAAGGTGGCAGAGCTATCTGTTCCCTGCTGAACATCTCATGAACAGGAGCTGTCCGTTGTTCCAAGGAAAAGTTTTGAAAGTTCTCTCACCGGTGGCCAGTTCTGTGCAAGGAGCCTTGGCTGTTCACTATGTTCTCATCCTCTGAAGCGATTGCTGGTTTCCCTGAAGGTCTGTAGCACTTGTGAACCCCTCACCCTCCATTTCTACTTGCCATAGCTTTCTTCATTTTGAAGATTAGTTTACAGATTGAATTCTTCAATATTCCTGTTGTGCAAATAAAGATTCTTCAAGGTAATATCTACTTTTAAAGTTAACACTTCATTTATAAAATAATATTAGAAAAAGTAGTTTTTTCCTTAAAATTTTATTTATTTATAACTTTAGCTTATAAATAGAACTTCTATTTGTACATTTGTGCTTTTTGAAAACCACTTTTAAGTATAATCATAGCCTTAACATTGTGCATGTATTTTTGAGGTTAAAATGTTTACATTCTGGTTTTGATCATTTAAATGGCAGACTAGTATATTATAAACCCATTCTCAAGCTTATGTAATGCCTTTTGTACTGATGACATACAAATGTGCTGTTTTAAGATTCTTAATAATTACAATATTCCACAGGTTTCAGGGCTTCAAAATGTGTGTTTTTTTTTTTTCTTGGACTGAGCCATCTCTGCACTAATTTGAAGTCTTCTCAAACTTGAATATAAAGGTTCATCAGACAGAGCTCATAACTATAAAATTTTAAATTAAACTAAGTCTGGTTTAAATTAATAAAAATATTAGGGGGTACTGTTAGGACCTCCGAAGGGAGACCCTCACTCAAGTCCAGATCGTGCACCCACAGACTCACAAGAGACCTTCTGGCTGCAATCAGCAAAGGCAGTTTATTGTCGTGGGCCCACGGGTCAAATCGTACCTCACGCAGGAAGTAGAGAATTCGACCCAGACCCAAAAAGCTCAGGGTTTATATAGGGAAAGGCTGGGGAGGGGGTGAAGGTCTGGTGTGGTTACATATTGATTGGACAGTTTAAACATTAACAATTTGTGTAGCAGATATCGGCAGAATGTGGGTGGCAGGACGTATAGTTATTTTTCAACCATGGAAACTTGGACCTCGACCTTCCAATGAGGAAGGAAGACAGCAAAACACCAGATGGCCCATTACTCATTTGGGCATGTTTAGACTTGTTTTGGACATGTCCTTGCATATCCTGTTTTTCTGTTCTCATTTCTGGTCACTCTGCCCTTGGAGGGCTTGATGTTATTATTATGACTAATTTAGGTGGTCTTTTGCCACACATACACGTTTCCTGACTGTCAAGATTTTTTGAATTTTTATTCCCACAGTTACATCCAGATCCATCCACCACTCCCATGACAATTAAACCCTTTTGGAAACCAAGGATTCCTCGTGTCCATTGGGGCCTTGCCATGGCCTCCGCTCCAAAGGTTCCAGGCCATTGGAAACCCAGACCTTTCTCCTGGATGTGGACCCCCACTGGGAGTCTCAGGCAGCCTTTCGCCCCAAGGCTGCGGCCCTGTTTTCCCACATTTGGCGCAACCAACGTGTGAGCCTCGAACAGCCTCTCAAGCCAAGCAATTAAACAGGCGAACACTTTCCACAAGGGGTGGTGGCGCCAGGGCTCTCTCTTCTTTCCTGCGCAATGAGCCACCAGGCGCAGCTCGTGTGTCCCCATCTCTATTTGCTGGCCCCCCACCATAGGCGTTGGGGGCTCCAATAGAGAATCCCCACCCCCCCCCCCCAGGTCCACCTGAGAGCTCTGCCCAGCCTTTCGGAAACCAAGACTGAGGATAATTCCCCACGCTGGGATGGGCCTCGCCGCGCTTGTCCGATGTTGTGAGGAGTCGACTCAGTGAAGATTCCATGCTTCTCCCATGCTGAGCTGTGGTTCCAGCCGGCTAAAGGGCCTGCCATGGGAGGCTGCGGAAAAGGCCTTCAATGCCACCACCGCAGCTGCTTAATCTCTTACCTGGAGGACTTCTCTGTGTTCCAGCCACAGGGGACCCACATCTTCAATCAAACTAGCCAGGCCGCCGAATCTACTAAGCGAGTGCAGTAACCAAATCTCTACAGCAGGGTTCTGCTGGGGCCTCTTTCTTCCATCCCCTTCTTGTTTCTCTCTGCTGTGGGTTGGCTGTGGGTTGGTGTGGGTTGGCTGTGGGTTGGCCGGTCGTGCACCCACATGCCCCCAGTCTCAGTCCTTCTGAGGCCTCAGCGGTCTGAGAGCCCAAGGGCTTGAGATCAGTCGGTCCCTAGCAGCCTCCGGGCAAAGGGATCCCCAATCCAAGAGCTCTGCACCCCCATGGAACCAGACTGAGCTCATTCCCCGCCCAAGTACGAGCCCAGCCGTGTCTACTTGGTGCCGTGTCAGACAAACACAGCCAAACCTTCTGCGGCCCCCCTTTTCCATGGTGTTGCATGGAATAAACTCAGCCAAGATCCTGTGAGCTCCTGCCATGCTGAACTACAATCCCAGCCTACTGCATCGTGGCAGACACACAGACTCACAACGCAACAGAGACTCATGCCCAAGAGTGCCCATGTGCGGGCCTATATTGTTCCCTACAGGTGGTAGAGGATGTGGGCAAAGCCAACTCCAAGAGTACCCCCCGCTGGTGCCTGCCAAGAATTTCTCCATGAAACCATGCTCCCACAAGTCCAGTGGAGATGCCATCTTCTGGAACCTGCCTGAGATGCTAAGCTGCCTTCTTCCCAGCCATCTCATCAGACTGCAGACTCCAGAGACATGCTGAGATCCAGACACAACGTCACCTCCTGGAACCTGCCTAAGAGGCTAAGCTGTCTTCTTCCAGCCACACTGCTTAACTGAAGACTCCAAAGCTAAATCCTACAGAAGACAGATCCAGACCTTCCAGCTACAGATGAACTCTTTTGCCAAAGTCAAATAGCTAAAGTTACATGTTAGTGAGGAAAACTTAATGTCTATCTGGATTAGTCAGATGTTATTACCCTCAAACTGTATCACCTGTATTCAATTGATTCAATGATCCTTTGCCTTCCCAACCCCCACCCTCAACTCCCCTTGCCTGGTGACTTAATTGTGCTAACCCCTCTGGCCTAAATAGTGCTTTCTTTTAACTTCTTCATGCAAAATTTTTACACCATGACCCCCTCCCCCTTTTTTTAAAAAGTAAAGGGGAGGAGATGTGGAACTGCATAAGGGTATCCTGGTTCTTGACTGGGCATGGGCCTAGAACCCAGAGACTCCAAGGGAGAAACAGGGAGTTCAGCCACGTCCCCAGAACCCAGGGTCCTAACAGCAATCCAATCTCCATAGACCTACATTGTTCAGTCACGTAGGCCATTACAGCCCCTCCCAAAAGTGCACAGGTAGAGGGTGTGACTACAGGCCTCAGGCTCTAGAGATTTACATATTAATGAAGGTCAGAGGGCAGAGCCAATTAAGCATCCTCCCCAGACCCTTCCCACTTCTCCCTCCCTATTTAACTCTGATTTGCCCTGAGTTTGGGGTGGTACATCCAGATCCATCCACCATCCACCATGACAATAAACCCTTTTGGAACCTAAATATAATATATATATTTTTATTAAAAGAAAACTGCCAAAAATGTCTGATGATTTTTTTTTTATCTTGAAATCTAATACATAAACACCAAAAGTTCAAAGATGATTGCAGTGTGGACCTCTGCCTGTCGTCTTTGTGTGCTGATTCTTTAGACATTTTCCCGAGAGGCCCACACATCTTACAGATGCATAATAAACATAAGGATAGCCATAAGCCATCACAAATGTAAATATTGCTCCCATACTTACAAAAAGGCTAAGTATTATTTACAGTGGTCATCATCTTAGTTGTTCTACAATGTATTATGTCTCAGAGATTTATTATATATCAGTAAACATAAATCTGTGTGTTTTAAGACTGTATAACGTTCTATTTAAAAAAAGTCTTATATTCTATTTAACTGCGTATAGTTTCTGATCTTTTGCTTGCACATATCTCTAAGGGTCTATCAGCTAGTGTTTCAAAGTTTGGTTTTTGAAAATTATTTTACTCCATTTCTCTAATGATACTGCATTGTTGCTCTTTCTCTGCAACAAGATTGATTTGATCCATTGAAAATTTGTATGTAATTTATATCTGTTTGTAAACTATGAGAAAAATCTTGCTAAAATTTCCAGTATTTGGTTTCTAGACACCTGGTTAGGTATGGTGTCTGAATTTTTTGGGTTGTTTTTGAAATTATACTTTACCTAAATTTTTTGCTTTAATTTTATTTCTCATCTCTTTATTTATTATTTCTTTCACTTTAATTAATTTTTATTTATACTTTGCCATTCATTTATGTACCTTAATTTTGGAGGGAAGATTAACACCTGAGAACAGTTTATTGGTTACAGACATGCAGGGGAAAAACAGTATATTTTAAAAATATCAAAACAGGCATGTATTGAATATGCCTCTTGAAAATGTTTAGGACAGAGGTATTCTATTTTTTTTTAATTTAGAATATTTATATGAACATAATAAGACATTTTGGAAATAAGTTATAAATCTATGAAATTTAATTTTTTCACATATACATTATGTATATGGCTTAAAGGTAATTTTAGGAAATCTTTTAAGTAAGCCTGCTTTTAACTTTTAAAAATTATTTATTTACTTATTTGTGTAGGTGTGTGTGTGTGTGTGTGTGTGTGTGTGTGTGTGTGTGTGTGGGCCTGTGCATGTCACAGCACACTGGTGAAGTCAGAGGACAACTTGTAGTAGTTGACTCTACTTCCAGGAGTTGAGCTCAGATTGTCAGGCTTCCCCAGTAAGCCACCTCAGTGGCCAATGTACCTGCATTTCCACTATGTACCCATTCATGACATCAGGCAGGACATTTCTCTACTTTTGACATCATGTTTACAGTCAAAGTGTTTGGATTTTGTACTGTTTGGTATCTGGATTATTTGACCTCTAACCATCTTTCCTTTTGCAAACTAACTTTGTTTTTAAATCTTTTTTTCCCATTAATTATTTATTCATTTTACATCCTGATCACTGGATCCCCAGGGACACCCCCACCCCCACCCCAAGCACATCAAGTCTCTGCAGGGCTAAGCACATCCTCTCCCACTGAGGCCAGACAAGGCAGCCCAGTTAGGGAATGGATTTCATAGACAGGTAACAGCTTTAGGGCTAGCCCTGGCTACCATCATTGGGGGACCCACATGAAGATCGAGGTGCATATTTGCTACATACCTATGTACTGAGGGCCTCAGTCCAGCTCATGTGTGCTCTTCAGTTGGTGGTTTATTCCTACTTTTAGAAATACTGGGACTCTAAAAGTGGTTTTTGCCCTGAAAAGCTCCAGCAAGCAGACCTTTTGTATCATTAATATGGAAACCTTTAAGTTCTTCCCTGCATCAGCATTTAAAGACATTAATAAATGAGATAGAGGGGTAAGGGAGGGAGGGAGGGAAGGACAGAGAGGTGGGGGGGAAGAGGGGGAAGAGGAGAAGAGGAAAGAGGATGATGATGATAAGGAGGAGGAGGAGAGAGAGAGAGAGACAGAGAGAGACGCAGAGAGAGAGACAGAGAAAGAGAGACTGAGGACTTAAACCATTGTTAGAATGTAACCAGTAGCCAGCAGTTTCAGTAACTTAATTTACACAAAAGTAACAATAACAACTACTGGATAACAAGAACTGACCTTCAAAGGGTGGCTTCCAAGCTCCAGAGGAACTAGAAATAACCAGCTAGTAGCCTCATCTCAGAACTCGGAGAAACTGAGGTGCCTGCATCCTGCTTCTAGATTCTATAATCCCACCAATGTCCTAGTTTTCCAGCCCCAGGAGGGAGATGGACTGACCATACCAGTAATGTTTGTTTTACTTTGTTTTTGCAGTTTATATCCTCTAATAGACCTTAAAACACTTCATAGACTATTCAAATATTAACTTTCATTTATGTTTTCATGATAGCACGCTACTGAAAATGTCAAAATTAATAAAACTAGAGCCTGGGAATAGCTCTGTGTAAAAGTACTTGCTACACAAGCCTGGAAATCTCAGTTTGGATCCCCAGAACCAGAGTAAAAGCCACATGGGGTAGGTCAGTGGTCTTGCAGGAAATGGGAGACAGTGACAGGAGGATCTCTAAGAGCTCAGGGGTCCGCCAACCAAGATACCTGTCTTTAATGAGTGGGAAGGTGAAGGGGGACACCTAAGCTTGTCCTCTGACCTGCGCACAGGTTGCAGTGGCACCAACCTGCGCCTACACGAACTCACATAGACACTCATGAATCTCCCTCATAAATATGTAACATTAAAACAACCAAATACACAGTATGTGTTCTCAATCTGGAAAGTTTGGAAAAAATGAGTCTTGTCATTCCAAGTGAGCATAAAGTCAAATCTTAACATCTCCAGCTATGCTATCTTTATTTATGAAAGTGTTTCATTTTATTTCATAAATTCCTCAGAGGAGACAATCAAGTTAGCTTTTCAATAAGTTGATTTAGACTTGAGCAATTTGATTTTGTTTTTGTAGAAATACATAGGCTGACTTTTAATTTTTTTTTGGCTTTAGTGAATGATAAGAATGATCTGATACGATGTATCAAACTCTAATGGAGGTACAATCTCCAATGACCTTAAAGCTATTTGCATTATAATGGGAATGTCCCATTTCATATGTGTCCTTGTAATAGCATGTGGGAACCAAACTCAGGGTTTTCTTCCTCTTCCTCTCTTTTTGTTTGGTTTGTTTTCCTGTTTTTTTTTTTTCTTTCAAATGATAATAGTTTTTGCTATGTTGTCCAGGCTGAAAATTGTTGCAATCCTCTTGTCCCTGCTTCCTGAAGGTTAGAATTATATATGTATTTAAAATATCCAGTTACATAATGTCTACAGAGTAAATTCCTTAGTGAAGAATTGACTCTGATATATTTTCTATTGCTACCAAGCTAAATGCCTGTCCACTCTACCCAGCAACTTTCAGGCCAGCCAGAATTGCACAGCCACACCCTGCTTCAAAAAGCCAAACAGAAGCTGGAAAGATAGCATGGCCAGGGATTAGGAGTGTACTGTTCAAACAGAGGACCTGACTTTATTTCCCAGCACCCACATCAGCATGCTCACTATTGTCTATAACTCCAGCTCCAGGGGCTCTCCATGTCTCTGACATCTAAGGCACCTGCACTCATGTGTGTGTATTCGTCTTCCACTTACTCCCACACAGATACATACTTAAGAATGAAAGAAAATTAAAAAAAACAAAATTATTAAATATAATTTATTTAAAATAAAAACAAAGTAATAAGTTATTAAAAATAAACCTTTAAAAGGACCAATAATCTAGCATCCAGTAAGAGATAAGGTTAATATTTGATGAATTACATTTTCTTCTTCTCTGTCTCATCCTATCTTTCTCTGCTCCTTTTTTCCCCTACTTCACAATTTTCCTCCTTTGACCTCATGCAAGACAAATCTGAGTTGTCTCTGAGGCCACAGCCATAGAACCACAAAGCTAAGTTTGCTCTCTGGAGCCCAGTCTCTGGTGGCTTCCTGTGATCTCAACTGATGCACAGTGAAGGTGGTGATGGAGTCTTCAGTAAACTGTAGGATGCAGGAAATGCGGCCTCAGGAGTCCTGGTTTGTGCTTAAATAAGGAGGACAGAGCAGCCTGCCAGGAGCCTCCCTCAGGAGCATGGACCTATGTCCTATGTGCCTATCACAGAGGGAAGAATGAGCGGGAGTAGAGGACACACAAGTGTTCCTTGACTGGTAAGATACCGACACACTAGTTACTCTTGGTTCAATAACTGTTGCTCTAAATTACCTACTAGGAAACTGAATCCTGGTAAAATAAAGAGATCGCATCATGAGAGGGAAAATAAATTCAGATTGGTTTTGGGTGGAGTTGTTTTTGTTGGTCTGTTGAGGGCAACCACACTTAGGATACTGGTCTGTATAAACAAACCTGGAACACTTCAAAAAGAACACTGTAATCCTAAAGAGGCAGGAAAAGGAAGACCCCAGCAGATACGCTATCCCACCTGTTCCCTTGCTTAAGAAACTACAGAATGGGTCAGACGTGCTGAGGTAAGAAGGAATCAATATTTTTGTAGACAGTCTTCAAACTGGGGTGTTTATGAGTTAACCATTAAAACAAAATGTATGTCTGGTAAAGCTGGTATGGTCTAGTTTTCTCCACATATTTATACCATTGAGTTGTTGAATACCATCTCCCTATTTGAGAGAAATACATATACATTGATATACTTTAGCATATATCTGGGAAATGTTGGCACATTGACTTTCCCATTTATTTCTGACTTGGAGCAATATGTTGTTTTTTTCTAGCTTTTAGAGACAGGGTCTTGCTATATCACCTAGGCTGGCCTCCAGTTTGTAGTCCCTCTGCCTCAGCCTCCAGGATGCTGGAATTATGATCGTGCACATCATGTACAGCTGGATTTTCAGAATCTGTATTCCACGGTCCTTGTGTCTGTTTCATTGGTTTGCAAACTTTTCCCGCAGGGAACTAACTTTGAACCAAGTAATTGCAATCCTTTTCCCCAAGAATGATTAGCAAGTCTTTTTTTCCCATTTCCTAAAAGAAATAACCAAAAGTTTCCCATGCTTTCTTGAATGATTGTAGAAATACAGTGATTAATTTACCCCTCTGCTGCTCGACTTTGGGGGAAATGTTATGGAAAAAAAATGAGCAAGACAACAGTTTCTTATTACAAAAGACAGACACCGTGAAGATTTTCACATTTTTATTGCTTAAATAAATTACTGTAGAGGTTTTTTTTTTTTTAGAATTCAAAGGCAAACCTCCAAAAGGGGTGGGAGCATCTGTAGCATGCCAAGGTTTAAAATTGCACACAAAATTTTATCTCTGTTCACTTCCCTGACAGTTTCTGAAGAACAAAGAAGTGTCCAGAAGTCAGATTTGTGAGTACAGCGTTGGCCAGGAGCTCAGGAAAAGGATTTAGGCATCTTTGTCATGATCTTAGCTATTCTTCTGGGTGATCATCTTAATACAATGTGTGTTTAATGTATCTCCTATCTTCAGCTACTGTTTAACTGTTTATCTCCCAAGTATTGTAACCATATTTTACTCTATCTTCTGTCTTAATCTAACCTTTAATCATTTTCCTATACATGTAACTATGAGACAAGAATGAGAACAGATATTGGTAATTGCTAGAAGTGTTTCCTTCCATGTTTTAAGAAAAGCAAGGCTGGGGTGTAGCTTACTGGTAGTCATTGCAAGGCATGCTTATGACCTTGGCTTGGGTCCCCAGGTCCTCTCCCAAAATACGCTTTACAAACTCAGGGTAAGTGCAATTTTTGGAATCATTAGTTTGACAAAACTGAAACATAAAATTTTATTAACCATATAGCAGCATATCTCAGACTGTACAGTTTCTTTTCGGGGGGATGAGAATTTTGTGAATTATCAGTAGCAGAAAATGCCTGAGTAATTTTATGGTGATTCTTGCTTATCTTTAAAGTTAGCTAGAAATTTAATTTATTAAATGAGGTCATTAGGTGTTTAGGATTTGTTATCTTTAGTCCCACAGCTAAGACTCAAAATGATATATAATCATCCTGAATACCTGTAATGTGATAGAGCCTTGTAAGTGTCTGTTCTTCTTGCATTTGCCTTCTGTACAGCTTAGGTTCTCACGTTTCCTTTAATTGTGATGCTGGTTGATACAATCAAAAAGAAAAATACTAACCTTAAGTATTCAATTTCTATATCTAAAGCCAATAAAGCCAATAAGATTTCAAATAATCCACAGACACTGGAAACAATTATTGAGGTGTTACAGCTAATGATAGAAACACTGTTTTCAAATGTTTCGAATTCTCAGTGTTGTCTTCTTCACATAAATCTGCTTCAGGGCGCACCATGCATTCACTTTCCCAAGGGGTTCAATGAGTTTTAGACTGTTCTCCGGCCAAAGTACGTTTCTCCAATCTGGCATTCAATCTCACAAATGTTTGCCATGGGCTATGGGAAAGACATGTCCAGACTCAGCACTGGAAAAACAAACCCGTGTCAAAGCCGGTGTGAGTTAGTCCCATTGTTCTCAGCTTATTAATGTTACAAATGACAGGTTGAATAATATACAGCTGTATATGAAATTCAATAGCAATATAAAATGTGGAATCTCTGTCCCTGGAGGTCCTCAACCACAACTCTGCTTACTAACTTAAGATGCTAAATGAAATGAGAGCCCATAAGACTTATGGAGTCTGTCATTTCAACCATTTTTCTTCATTTTGGACATTATTTATGTACAACCTTGTAATCTTGGCCATGATTTTGCTCTAAATTCTGCAGACTTTGTTTTTAACATTGCAAGGAGAAATGATAAGTGGAGGTAGCAGGGGCAGCAGCATTTGTGGCAGTTTATGGAAAAGATAATTTTTATAAAAGAAGCAGTATGGCTTCAGATTTTAACCATCATTTAATTTAATTAGCAATTCCATTGCTCACAATCATTCCTGAGTGGTTTTTAATCCAGAAATTGGTTAATATAATTGGACAAGAGAAATGCTTGATTAATTTAAGGAGCCAGAACTACGGATTAATAGGATGGTATATGCTTCTATCTGGGGTACTTGGATACTGGGTAACAATATCAATCAGTGGATGCTGGGTAACAATATCAATCTGTGGATACGGGGTAACAATATCAATTCAGGGTTTTTTAGTTGCCTTCCTATTCAAGGTATGGTCTCAGATTAACATTCTTGTCTTCTCCCAAGAGATTATAGGAATGCAAACTTGTAGCCTCTAATGTCAGAATCAGAATCCAAGCTTTAGAAAGTTCCACAGGTGATTTCATATGCACATGAAGTTTGGGGAGAACAAATTTCTGGTCAGCAGGGACTTCCAATTTGGTTCAGACTCAGACCTAAGTAAGACTCAATGGACAATTACCCTGCTAATAATTTTATTGTTCTTTTCCTTCGTTCACAGAAAGGAACACAGCTCTTTTGAAAAGGACTCATAGTACCCACAAGACAAAGACAATGAATTCACCTGACCTCTGGAACTCCCCAGAAGTACAGTTTTGCTTTGCTGCCGCAAACAATTCTTGCCCGAGAAGGTGAGGCCTGCACTCGTTGTCTGCGCCATGTACCTAGTCATGATTGGAGCAATAGTGATGACCATGCTGGGGAAAACTGGTTGTGATCGTCTCTATTGCCCACTTCAAGCAGCTCCACTCCCCAACCAACTTCCTTATTCTCTCCATGGCTACCACAGACTTCCTGTTGAGCTGCGTAGTCATGCCCTTCAGTATGCTCCGGTCCGTGGAGTCGTGCTGGTACTTCGGAGACCTCTTTTGCAAAGTTCACAGCTGCTGTGACATCATGCTCTGCACCACCTCCATTTTCCACCTCTGTTTCATCTCAGTTGACCGCCACTATGCCGTCTGTGACCCTTTGCATTACGTCACCCAAATCACCACCCGTGTCATAGGGGTCTTTCTACTCATCAGTTGGTCTGTTCCCATCGTTTTTGCCTTTGGCTTGGTATTCTCAGAATTAAATTTGAGCGGTGCTGAGGATTTTGTTGCAGCCATTGACTGTATGGGTTTGTGCGTGTTGATATTTAACAAGCTCTGGGGAGTGCTGGCTTCCTTCATAGCTTTCTTTCTGCCTGGGACTGTCATGGTGTCGATTTACATACACATTTTCACAGTTGCCCGAAAACATGCCAGGCAGATTGTTACAGGTTCTAGGACAAAACAGGCTCTCTCAGAAAGCAAAATGAAGGCCACAACCAGAAAGGAAAGCAAAGCCACCAAGACTTTAAGCATAGTCATGGGAGTATTTGTGTTGTGTTGGCTACCCTTTTTCGTCTTGACAATCACAGACCCTTTCATTGATTTTACAACCCCCGAAGATTTGTATAATGTTTTCCTCTGGCTTGGTTATTTCAATTCTACTTTCAATCCCATCATATACAGCATGTTCTATCCTTGGTTTCGAAAGGCTCTGAGGATGATAGTCACAGGAACGATCTTCCGCTCTGATTCTTCTATCTCAAGCTTGCATCCTGCACATCCTTAGGCAATGCCCCCCATTAGCCTAGATTCTTTTTAAAGAAAGGATCTCGGATGCCCTTTCTCTCGAGGGAAAGAGGGATGAAGTGGTTGCACAAGAAAACATTTCCGGCAGACACAATGGCCACCTGTGAAAGCACTAGATCTAGTGAGCTGTGTCGTTGCTGCTGCTGCTGCTGCTGTGCTGCTGCTGCTGCTGCTGCTGCTGGTGGTGGTGGGGGGTGGTGGTGGTGGTGGTGGTAGTGTGTGCCAAACTTCACAGAGTGGTTTATTTCTGGGTGCTACATAAGGCATTCATGTGAACAAACAAGAAAACAAACAAAACTAACTTCCCCCAAAGGCTGGTGAGTCTTGAATTATGAAGTTTAATGTTTTAACTACTTAGGCTTATATTTAATGACTACCCTCACCTGAACTTGAAACATCAGAGGAGGAGACACAGAGACCCTCTACAATCACTGACAGCTGTGTAGTGTATCTGAATTTATCCAAACCTCTGTTGAGCCCATTACTGTTTTTATAAAGGTTTGAGAAAGGATTCGAGCACATCAGAAGCCTCAACTAAGGAATATGGAACAAGAGCAGATAAACTGAAGCAAACAGCTACCGGTACTTTTAAATTTACAAGAAGAATTGCTGAGGGATTTATAATAGCACTAAGTTGTCAGTAATGAAAAAAGAAGAAAGAGTGTTAGAAACCCTTTTCTTTTATCTTTTGACACACATCTTTATATCAATATATACACATCTGTGAGCATATGTACTGATGTGTATGTGTGTGTGAGGTGGGAGTATGTGTCTGTGTTGTGTGTTGTGTGTGTGCACTAATTGTTTACCTAGACTGAACTTTATTTACAAAATTGAGCTATTTTCCTTCCTGTACTTTTGGGACATCATTGCTTCACTAAATGTCACTTTCCATGTCCCTTTGTCTTTCTCTTCCTCATCTCTCATACATGTATGTCACTAACTTTTGTCCCTCATTGTCTTGTTTTCTTCTCTTGCAATTCTAGCAGTAGTATCAGAATGCTTGATTAAGTAGATTCTCCTTATCTAGTCACTTGGCCAAATGATGTCACAGTCTGCTATAAGATACTGTGACCTTGGGATTTCACAAGTCTTAAGTGAGGATTTATGAACCTGTTTTCATCTCTCAGTTCCACCCTTGGCTCAACATTTCCACTGGCCACTTACTCCTCAGTTCAATAGGCCTCTAAGGAAACATTTCTATTTCCATCTGGGAAACCGCTTGACCTGCATGTTCTGTTAAATACTGGAGCTTTCAGAAGTCAGGATTTGCTCATCTGAATAGAGCACCATCGAAAGGTACCGAGAAAGTTCTGTGAATTACTTTTATATATTGCAAAAAAAAATTTGAAGTGAAAGTTCGACTTTGAAGGACTTGGCCACAGTTTATATCTTATGGTTAAAGTCATTTAATCCTTTAACTATTTTTTTTTTGGATATTTTATTTATTTGCATTTCAGATGTTATCTACTTTCACCATTTCCTCTACAGACACCCCCTATCCCATTTCCCTCCTTCTGCATCTATGAGGGTGTGCCCCACCCACCCACCACTTCCACCTAGATAGTCTTTACCCTGAAATCTGGTGGCAGCATACAGAGGCTGCTGTGTTCTTTCTTTTCAAAGAGCCAAAGAAACAGGAGAGTTCCTTAGGGCTGAACCTTAGGCCAGGTTTTGAAGGCACAGATGCCTTTTCAGGGACAGCTTAGGACTCCTTTCGATGGTGGGCCTCCTTCCTTCTGGTAGCTTAATAAGGCCCTTTGCACTGCTGAGTCTGAGTGACTGCATGGGGTTGGGGGATGTGCTATCACAGACTCATTTCTCTATTGAGCCTCAAAAGGACACATGGCCTGTGACAATCTGAAGACCTGGGGTCTGTGGCCTTCTCACAGGTCAGCATTTTCTACATGAAAGTCAAAATAAAAGAAAATGTAGTTGCTGATGGAAGTCTACTGAAATCAAAATCATTCCTTATGTTAAGGAACTCCACAGTTTACAAGAGTGTTCATGAGCATTAACTGAACTGTCCTTCAGAACATTCTGGTCCACTCTTCATGTGGCAGCTCACGCAGGAATGAAGCACCTTGGCAAGCATCCCTTAGTCCTTCTCTTTCTAGGATGCTTTAGGCTGTACAGAGCAACCATTATTCCTGGAAGCTGGTGGCATCCATGGATCCGTGGCTCTGGACTAAAGTGCATTTGGGTTAATAAACATTTGTCTGGCCCCTATTTGCTACTGCTGCTCTGTGTGTTCGTGTTCCAGAGGTGAGACGAACTCAGTTTTCAAGGGGCTGCTGCCCTCATGTGGGAGGAAGAGACACTCACCAGGACTGAATGTCAAGTATATGAAAAATCCAGAATAAGAAGCTTTGAGAGCATCACAGGGAATGTTTAGCCTCATTTAAATATAGTGGAGACTGTGGACCTTTTAACTCAGGAGACATACCGAGTACAGTAAGAGAGGCAGCATCTCTCTAGAATTGGGATAAATGCTAGGGAAGGTAACTAGAGCATCAAGAAAGACCACTGGGCTATCTCATGATACTTTGAAGAAGCAGGATGGTGCAGGGACCACCAGGCACTGAAGTGGGCTGCACTTGAGCTGCAAAGACATGGTGGTGAGTGGCTGCCTGTGGACAGCTAGTGCTTTGCAGCTCAATCTCATGAGTTTTATGGCAAACCCAGGGCCACCGTGCACTGCAGTGCCAGCTGTCAGGAGGGAGTGCTGCTAAGCTGCAGTCATCGGATCCTTCTCTTCAGCATAGTATCAACTATGCGTAAATGCAGAATGATGGCCACAGCTTCCCTTGTCCTTTTCAAGGCCTTTTGAGTATCAAGAGCATTTTGAATGTGGTCCTTTAACTTGGGATCATGTCCAGAGTGAGAGTTGGGAGGTGCAGTTTCCAGCTGAAGTTATCACAGCATGGCTTGTCACAGGAAATAAGATGAAAGAAGGGAACAACCAACCATGTTGGCATAGAGTCAGTTCAACCAGTCAATGAGGACAGGCTGAGCTGCAAGGGAGTGAGACAAGGCTTGGGGAGCCCCATATGCAACCTGTTAAGAAACTACATCGATTAGGTGAGTAGGAAGCATTTAAATATGAAGAAATTTTCAACTACTGAATTTCCACATTTCTCTCTATACCCCATTAAAACATATAGGATCTGGGTAGCTCAGGCTGGTCTAGGTGTCTCAATCCTCCTGCCTCAATCCCTTGGTGTTAAGACAACAGACCTGTAACTCTATTACAAATTAGTTGTGATTCTATTCTAGATGGACATATTAATGAAGATAAAAACCAAGTTATTTGGTGTAAAGATAATATATAATATTATTCTCACTCAGGCCTTTGGAAAGCTCTTCCACAGAACCTGTGCTAGCTGCTTCAGTGTTTCACCACAAGTGAGCTCCGAAATGATCTTCTGAGGGAGAACATATTTGCTTATAGAGGGAGGAGGGAGGAAAACAAAACACGGAGTTCCAAAGCAATCCCTGTAGTGATTAATCTACAGTTGGGAGAATTCTGAGTTCCAGCTCATGGAAACAGCTTAGTATTATTGTCTAGATTACCACCCCACTGCTCTGAGCTATAGTCTACTGAAGGGTCAGTTCTGGTAACATGAAGCTTATTTCTTAATCCCCACTGTTTTAGAGAGCAAAACTTGAATCTTGAAACTTGAATCTCCTGTTATGTAACTTGTCTTTTATGGTCATAGTCACTACCTGCCATTATGAGAAAAGCATGATTTTATTATGCTTTACAGTATCCTTCTCCGTGATGTCTCTCCCCTTTCTTGTTCACCCGAGAAGGGTCTGGGGACACACAGCAGGACCTATTGCTGAATAGAAGGGCTGGATTTGTTTCAAAGATGAAAAGATGGTCATTCAATGCTTCCATCATTTTGCGAAGGCTGAGTTACTGAAGAAGGCATGAGTTATAGAGCAGGAGGCCACGCTGGCTTGGCTAGTTCCTCCTGAGTAATCTTGGACTACTCCCTTGCCTTTCTAAGTCTTTAGGGACCAATGGCTACACAATTAAGACACATACAATGATTTCTTACCAATAATCTTTCTTTTAAAACTTTATGGATTCTTACTTTAATGGGAGAGATTTTTTTTTTTTCCACAAAAGTGACTGGGGAGATGGCTCAAGTAAAGGAGCCTGCAGAATAAACCTAGCAAACTGTTGCTCGATTTTCTGAACCCACATAAAAGTGGAAGAAGAAAACCTAATTCATAAAGTATAATGAGGGAACCAACCAGAGACCGACTATGAAGTCACTTCCTATGTATGTTCAGTTTTGCTCCACATAACTTACAGATATATGTTTTTTTTTTTCTAAGCAAAACATTAGTTGTTTTATCAGCTATTATCCCCAACAATAAGTCACAACAGTGTGTGTATGAGGTATGTGGTGGAAGAGAGCTGCTCACATCATGGCAGCCTGGAAGCAAGCAAAGAGGTATGAAGGAAGGGGGCAGGGCAAGATACAGCTGCCAAGAGCACACCCAGTGACCCATTCTGTCCAACCAAGCATCACTTCCCACCTTTCCTTCCACTAAATCCATCAAGTACAAATCAAGGAAGAGGTTAACTCATTTATTAGGACAGAGCCCTGATGATCTAATTACTTATGTAAATACCTCCCAGGTGTATTTTATTAGTCTCCTAGGTGTTTCTCATTCCTATCAAATTAAGAATTAAGATTAACCATCATTTTTACTAATAATGTCATGACCATATTGGCCAGTAATGGTAAAACTGTATCATCAAGTTTTAAATATGTTTTTATTTATTCTTTGACACTTTAATGTATAAAATAAGGTATATTTTGACCATGTTACTACGCTTTTCCTTCTCTTATCCCTCTCCTACCATTTCTCTTCACCAAGTCTCTCTTCCATTTCATATATTTTTAAAAATGATCTACTAAGTTTAACTAGGATTCCATTCATAAGCGTGCTATGGGCATGGGTCACTTACCAGTGGCTACTACTAAAGAAAATTACTACTTTTACTGCAGCAGCCATTAGCTGCCATTAACTCTTCATCTTGAGGTGGGGCCTCATGTTGTTTATGCTGGAATGCTGACAGGTTCGTTTTGCCCATGTTTGAGTAGGCAAATTCAGTTGCTCTGAGTTCATAAGTCAATGGTCCAGTCATGTCCAGAAGAGAGTGTTACAGCACTCCTCCCATCCTCTTTCGCTTACACCCTGACCCCACCTTCCATGATATTCCATGAACCCGGTGGAGCAGATGTTATAGGAAGTCCCATTTAGAGTTGAGCACATAACAACAGACAGGCATTTATTCTCAATGCTGTGACCAGTTCTGAGTCTGTGCAGCATCACTGATTACTTAAAAAAGCTTCACTAACTAAGCTTAGAGCAACGCAAACCCTTGGGTATGACTATAAGTCTACAGAATGCAGTTGGACAACATGATCATTTAGCAAAACAGCAGTGGTTAGTTCTTCCTTAAGGCCTACATTTTCTTCTGCCATGGGCTTTTGATCAGGTTTACAGTAACAGGTATATATTCCCTCCTGAGGACAGTCCTTAAATCCAATCAGAAAGTTCCTGGTTGCCTAACACTCATGACATTATTGCACCAGTGGAACGTATTATGTAATTAGTTTTAGTGATGAAAAGATATATGTTGCAGGAATTACACTGTAGTGTAATTTTTAATTGTTTGTTTATCCACTCTCTGTCTGAGACATGCAGTTATTTCCAGCTACTATTCATAGTGATCCCTAACCATCCGTTACAGTTCATTTTGTGTGGTCGGTACTCTGGATAGCCCTTTGAATTTATGTGCTTTCAATTTTGGCTGCTTATTTCTCACACCCTGTTCAGAAAAGACTCCTAAGAAGCTCAGAATGAATACATAAGAAGGATACATGGCAAAATTTAAAAGAAGAGAAAATGAAACCAGAATGAGATGGTGCCGACCACCAAAGTTGAAGGTCTGACCAAAAGCATCAGAGTGCATTCAAGGAACCTTATAGTTCCATACCTACAGGCCTTCTTGCTCTTCCAATCTGGCTGCCATCTTAATCTTTAAACACTTTAATGCTTGAAAAAACACTGGCGACTGAAGGCAATTCTTGTAAGGACACCGTTTAATTGGGGCTGCCTTACAGGTTCGGAGGTTCAGTCCATAGCAGGAGCATGGCAGCGCCCAGGCAGGCATGGTGCAGGCAGAGTTTGAGAGTTTTTACATCTTTCACCTGAAGGCTGCTAGCAGAATACTCGTTCCAGGCAGCTAGGATGAGGGTCTTAAAGCCCACACCCACAGTGACACACCTACTCCAAAAAGGCCACACCTACTCCAACAGGGTCACACCTTCTAATAGTGCCACTCCCTGGGCTGAGCATATGCAAACCATCACACCTTTTCAGTACCAATGTGCCACCTGTGAGGGCTTGTGGACCCTTATAGCCAACACAGCTCCTCATAGCAGCACAGCAGCAGCAGCAGCAGCAGCAGCAGCAGCAGCAGCAGCACAACTTCTAAGCTTGGGTTGTACATCGTGTCCTAACTCACTTGGAGCCTGTGTGCTGGAGTCACTTCATTGCTGAGTGCCATTCACAGCATTCTCACCATGTGAGCTAGTCTGAAGCATATTCCATTATAGTGGATCCTCAGTGTCCTCTGCGGCTGGTGCACCCCAGGTACTGGGAGAGACTTTGAACTCATGAAGATTTGATGGGGACCCGGAAAGAGATAGGAATATACAATCAAATCCTATGTAATGAAGTACAGAGAATCTTTTAAAAATATGAGTAGGGCATGTAGTCCAGTCTATTGGAATCATGGAAAAGTTATTTAACAATGTGTATAGAACAGTTGGATGCATTTGAAAGACACCAGAAAGTTGACCACATTTATTAGCTTGTCTCATTCAAAAAAAAGTACTGAACCACCAAGCACAGAATATATACAGGCTGTACCTAGACCTCCTGGCACAGGGATACTGTAACAGATATGCAGCTTGACCTTCATATGGGTCCTGAACAGCTGGGGCGGTAGTATCCTAAAAGCTGTTACCTGTATACGGGATATGTTCTTCTACCTGAACTGTCTTGTCTGGCCTCAGTGGGAGAGAAGTGCCTAGCCTCACAGAGACTTGATGTACCAGGGTTGGGGGATGCCCAGGGGCCCCTACCTGCTCAGAGGAAAAGGGAAGGGAAGATGGGGAAAGGATTATGGGGACAGTGAGAAGGATATAAAGTGATTATGTTAAAAAAAAAGTACTTCAAAAGTAACACAAAGAAGAAATTTAAGCAAATGCCTAATAGAGTTTAAATGTAGGGCGTACACAATAGCAAGAGAAAATAATTTTTGTTGATCATCTAGCTATGCTCTAGGACAGTGGTACAATATGTTTCAATCTTCCAAATATTTTAATCCCAGTGGATTAGAACTTCTTGTTCACCACTCCAAGACCACTGGGCTCAAGTGTTAGATATTCAAAACAGATTTACCTCTCTGGGAAACTCATGCTATTTGCATTCTATGGCTTACCAGATCTCCCTACTTACTGGATTTAGCATTTGAGGCACTACTGAAAGTGGCCTATTTTGCACACCTGAAATCATCAGTCTTAACCCTCCACTCAAGGCTCAGGGAACCCTGTGGAAGGGGCTGAGAGAGTGTAAGAGCCAGAGGGATGAAGGACACCAGGAGAACAAGGCCCTCCAAATTAACCTGATCACAGTTCATACAAACTCACAGAGGAAAGGAAGCAAGCAGAGGCCTGCACAGGTCTGCACCAGGTCCTCCATCTACATATTATGGCTACCAGTTTAGTGCTGTGATGGGGACTTGAGTGTGCAAATAAGTGAGTCTCTGTTTTTCATGTCTTCTCTGGGCTCCTTTTGTTTGTTTTGTCCAATTCTGATAGGTTAGTTTTTGTTTTATCTTGTGCTATTTCATTATTATCCTTTAGAAGCCGGCTCGCTTTCTGATGTGAGGCAGAAAGGAAGTGATCCTGATGGGAGGAGAGGGGAGGGAGAGCTGAGAGGAAGGGACATTGTATTCAGGATCTACAGAGAAACAAAATCCATTTTCAGTAAAAGGAAGAAAGGAGAAAGAATTCTTAAAATCTTATAATCAGGCTGATTCTAATACTGCCTAGTAGGTTCTTTTTAGAGTCCCTGACATTTTCTCTAGAATAGCTCCAAATAGTCTGTCATGTCAACCTTCAGAGCTGTTTCTTAAGAATTTACTTTTTTTTTTACTTATTTGTTAAACAGTACCTTACTGTTCAGACCCTCTAACTTCCAAATTAAGGGATTTCCAGGCATACAGCACTCAGATCGGGTAAAGATTAATCAGGGCTATTTCTCAGCTCAGTAGAAATGAACAAAGGGACTCCTGGAGTAGAAAGGCTTTATGAAAACTTTCAACCCCCCCTCCCGAAATTCAGTAAAGCATATTGTAAATTAATTATAAAGTAGTTGTCTACAAAGGAATCATAACTTTGTGGCTAGCCCCAAACACAGGAGTGTAAAGTAGAATCTAAAAACTCAATGTGTTTAAATTATGTCTTTAATTAATTGCCATACTGGAAAGGAAAAGAAACAATGTAGATTTGTGAGTGAGGTGAGGGGCTCCCTTGGCGCTCTTACACTGTTGTGTGTTATCAACTCACTGGGAGCCGTTTCTTCTGAGAATATAAAATCTCCCCTGACCTTGCCTGTCACCTTTGTTGTTAGAGAGTTCTCTGCAAGTCTGTGTACATCTGGGACCAGCACTTCTTTTATGGGGGGACGATTTCCTGCCTGAGTAAGTAGTCTGAAAACCCAAAGTTTACCTTTAAATTTTTTTCTTTCCTTCCTTCCTTTTATTTCTCTCTCTCTTTCTCTCTTTCCTTCTTTCCTTTCCTTCCTTCTTTCTTTCTTTTCTTTCTTTCTTTCTTTCTTTCTTTCTTTCTTTCTTTCTTTCTTTCTTTTTTCTTTTTTTTTCAAGACAGGTCTGATGTATCTCAGACTAGTTTTGAACTTGCTGAGGCACCAAGGATGGTCTTGGACTCAGGATTCTCCTACCTTCACATCCCAAGTGCTGAGATTACAGGTGTGTGCTACCATAGTCTGTTTATATGGTTCTAGAGATCAAGCCTAGGGCTTTGGGCACACTAGGAAGGCGCTCTGTACTTTCAGATTCAGCTAAATCCTCAGTTCAGTGTGCTAGCACACGTTCATAGTCTGCAGGTTAGTGTTTGATAAATGTTTTCTCATCTCAGATGCTTTTATCCTGTGTGTTATATTTAAAAATGTACAATGCAAAAAAAAACAAAAACAGTATTAAGGAGAATTTTGTCTTTTTATTTATTTGTCTGTGGAATTTTTCTTTGAGGATGAGTTGACAAAATTTAAAATGTTAACCTAGTAACTTTTTGCCAATTTACTTAATGATTGAAGGAGAAAGTTAGCTATTCTTTCTCAAGAATCAATTTGTTCACAGTAGTTAATTTGTCACTTAGGTTCAGACTCAGAACTTCAGATCTCACTTTGCATTTGGCAAGGGCTTAATCAAAGTGGAGACTGCTTTATGATTTTATACGAATTCTAAACCGCACTTTCCTCTGAAGAAACATTTAGCCTACATTCTTCTTTTCTTCTAAGGATATTGTCTGTACTAGTTTTAAAAGAGTTGGCTCTGTGCCTCTATTCCAATGCTGCAGTTGATTTTCAGGGTATATTTGTTCCAGTATTCAGAGACCAATCAGTTCAATCACCCTTCACTTTTCTCTTCATCTCATTCTTTGATTGATAAAAAGGATTATTATTATTATTATCATTATTATAGAAAAGGTGACCAGTTCCCAGAGAAAGCGTAAGAAGAGCACCTATAAATGAGAGCTGTCCTCCTCCCGGGCTCTGGAGAGCACCTGCAGCGTTCTGTTACCAGGTGAATGGGTCTTGCCCCAGGACAGTCCACCCGCTGGCCATCCAGGTCATCATCTATCTGGCCTGCGCAGTAGGTGTGCTGATCACAGTCCTGGGGAATTTGTTTGTGGTGTTTGCAGTGTCCTACTTTAAAGTGCTCCACACCCCCACCAACTTCCTGCTGCTCTCCCTGGCCCTCGCGGACATGTTGCTGGGTCTGCTGGTGCTACCCCTGAGCACAGTCCGCTCTGTGGAGAGCTGCTGGTTCTTTGGAGACTTCCTGTGCCGTCTGCATACCTACCTGGACACGCTGTTCTGCCTCACCTCCATCTTCCATCTCTGTTTTATTTCCATTGACCGTCATTGTGCCATCTGTGACCCCTGCTCTATCCCTCCAAGTTCACAGTCAGGACAGCCCTCCGCTACATAGTGGCAGGGTGGGGGATACCAGCAGCCTACACTGCCTTCTTTCTCTACACAGATGTGGTAGAGAGAGCACTCAGCCAGTGGCTAGAAGAGATGCCTTGTGTGGGCAGCTGCCAACTGCTGTTCAATAAGTTCTGGGGGTGGTTAAACTTCCCTGCGTTTTTTATCCCCTGCCTCATCATGATCAGCTTGTACCTGAAGATCTTTGTGGTTGCTACCAGGCAGGCTCAGCAGATCAGAACCTTGAGCCAAAGCTTGGCCGGGGCTGTCAAGCGGGAAAGAAAAGCTGCCAAGACACTGGGCATTGCTGTGGGCATCTACCTTGTGTGTTGGCTTCCCTTCACTGTTGACACGCTGGTGGACAGCCTCCTTAATTTCATCACCCCACCCCTGGTTTTTGACATCTTTATCTGGTTTGCTTATTTCAACTCAGCCTGTAACCCCATCATCTACGTCTTTTCCTATCGATGGTTTAGGAAGGCGCTGAAACTCCTCCTGAGCAGGGAGATCCTCTCACCACCAACACAGACTGTTGATTTGTACCAAGACTGATTCTAGCAGGAAGGAGGACAGCGGTATAAGCCATAGGCTGTGGTGTTTCTCTAGTTTGTAGGCAGCTCCCAGGGCTTAAGTGGGGGAGGAAAAGCATGACATTTAGTCAGCAAAGAAGCACGGCTCCCATTCAGTATTCTCATAAAAGAAAGTAGGGAGAAGGCTGACTGAAGTCATCTAAATACTTTAGAATACCCAGTGGGTAAGCAAGCATTCTGGGAAATATCCAGCCTCTAAGTCTTTGCTTCCTAAAAACTGAGAAGCAGAGGAGGAAGTCAGAGAAGTCTGGGGTTTGCTTTCTAAGTTCCTCCCTACATTTGCTCAGTGGACCGACTGGTCAGGTGAGAAAACTCCCAACGGCCATTGTTTTCTTACTAAAAAAAAATTCAAGCTCACACTAAATAAAATACTGTTGTCTAATCTAACTTTGGGAAATTTGCCTGAGTCATAATTTCATGTCACTGTTAAGTGAGGTCCAACATTTAGAATATGCCTTTCTTAAAATGTTCATTTTAAAATCTCCATCTTCTTAGAACCTGGCAGTTTAAAAGTCTGGAAGCCACGTTTGTCCCCTTCAGTGTGGGGGTAATTTTATATTGTTAAAGGAATATTTTCTTCCTTAAAAATATAAGAGAAATCTAAAATATCTGATGTATTTTGTGTAATTTTCCATAGCTTGCCATTTAACATTCCTCTTTTATGTTTACATCACACAGACTAAACTTCCTGTTCCCACAGGCCCAGTACAGGATTGTTTTTTTAATTGGATATTTTATTTACATTTCAGATGTTATCCCCTTTTCCCATTTTCCCCCACCCAGAACCCCCCTATTCCATCCCCCTTCCTCCTGCTTCTATGAGGATGTGCCCCCATCCACCCAATTTTCAGAAGGAAAACTAGTAGGTGAGCCCCACAGAGGGATTGAAACAAATATCCATTAGAACTTGTTACTACGAGGAGGCTGCATTCCCCTTCTGTCTTTTCTTTAATAGTTCCCAAAAGCCTCTGGTCTTCCTGCCCCTATGAGTTGCACTGACTCTGTTTGTGAATGAATAATTGGTTCTTTGTAAATTAATTTGAAGCTTCTGGAATCCATCTGTATTTATAGGTATGTGTATACAGTTTTGCCAGTCTCAATAAACAGACTGTGGATGAATGCATGTATTTCTGAAACAACTTCAATGTTAAAATTCACAAAGAATTTACCATTAAGCAGTTTAAGTAAAACAACCATTCATATCCAGATAACAATCTTTAAGGAAGTCAATGTCTACCAAATATTTTATTTTCTCTATGTGGAACCCAGTTTTAAAATCATGTATCTCTCTGTGTGTCTTTGTACACATGTATGTATATGTGCATATATATAAAAGTAGGTCACAAAACAAGAAAGGAGGTGGGGGAGGGGGAGATCTTAAAGAGGTGGGAATGAGGAGGTAATGGAACAGAGGAGTAGAGCAGACCTAGGACGAACTGTGGAGAATGAAGAGAAGCATCCAGAGTGGTAAGAGGCATGGAGGACATTGGTGAGGGGAAGTAACAAGAGCAAACTGTAGTGATAAGCACATACCAAGGAACTGAGACTGAAACACAGTAGCTAAAGAACGCCTTGTCTTCTTGCTATGAAAAGAGAAGTAAAAATTTTATTTGACCAACAAATCTAATTAAAATTGGGTTATTCCAGTTATCATATACAAACATAAGGTAGTATTTAAACACATACATAGAGAGGGAGAGAGGGAGAGGGAGAGAGAAAGAGAGAGACAGAGCCTCCAATGGCCCCAAACTTAAAAAATTTACTTGTAACATATTTTCTATTACTTTAGTAAGTTCAATTTTTAGATACTAATAAATTCCACACATATCAATTATAATATGCATTCATAAATTAGTCATGCTAAACAGCACATTTCCTTCCTGTCTTTCTAGAAGCAAATCACCTTCTTGCTCATGCTCTGGGTATGGCATGCTCCATCCTAAAGGCAAGTACACTGGCTGCTCTCCAGGCAAACTCTGCAGCCCAGATGTGTTCCTTACACATCTCACTGTTTTCAGTGGGGTGGAGAAAGCAGCCTTATCCAAACTAGCTCCATGATGAAGACAAGGAGGGATGCGGAGGGAAAGCCTAGCCAGCTAACCAGCCTGTATGAGGGGTGGCCATAAAGAACAGGAGGCTTTGGTTTTTCATAGAGATACAAGCACACAGATGTTGTCATAAAACTTTCACATTGCCACTGAGCCAGGTTGGAATGAGAACATGAGTTACAGAGGAGGGAGCAAAGCTGCTGGGTGGACGGATGCAGCACCTGCTCTCAAGACTGAAGGACCGCTCCTTCACCATCTTTGCTATGATTCCAGGCTCTAAGAGGCAAATACCTTTACACTGTTTGGACAGGTAAAAACCTGTGCTCAATGTCGTGGGAGCTCAGCATGCTGTGACACTTTACTGAGTCTAATCTCTCTGTGCTCCTGCTAAGTGAGAATCAATTACACTTAAAACAAGTGCCTTGACTTCTGAGTATATGGGCAAGAATGTGGACCCTACCTCAGAATACATTTTTTAAGTTGATAATATAATGTAAAAGACAGAAATCCAAAGGAAAACAATTACATTGAAATGTATCTTTAAAATATCTTGAAAATAGCTGCATCTGTAATATAACAATATGTAAAACTACCAAATAAGCTTTGCCAGCATATGTAATTATATTATTAAAATTCAAAGTAGCAATGACTTAATGAAATTGCTATAAACCAGCAACAGCTATACTGAGATGCAAGAATACTGATTTCTCTTATAACAAATATCAAAGCAAGTGCTAAGATCACTGTGGTTTCTTCCCATTTTAAAAAAAATGGAACAGATAAAACTTCAGTTATGATTCATTGGTAGAAAGGTGGACTACTCTTCATCATATAAGACTGCCCTTTGAAGATGAATTCCAGGCATTCTTTCTAACAGTAGCTTTGAGTTCAGATGTTGAACAAAGGGCAACCAGTTAGATGTCACCACTAACACCTTAACCAGTGGTGCTGAGATGTGCTTTTCTTCATCAAGAGCATCCCACTGAAGAAGAGGTAAAAAATACAACTGTGGAGGCAGTGGTGTGTGTTTGTGTATATGTGTATGTCTGTATATGCTTGCTTACATTGTGTGTGTGTGTGTGTGTGTGTGTGTGTGTGTGTATTATGCTCATGTGTTCCACAAAGCATCAGTATAGTCTAGGGACTGGAAAGATGGCCCAATGGTTAAGAATACTTGCTGCTCTTGCAGAAGATCAAGTATAATTCTCTACACCCACAACAGGCAGCTGCCTGTAACTCCAGCTTCAGGGGATCCAGTGGCTTCCTTGGGCACCTGTACACATGTGGGCTTTACATGCAGAAACGCACACATATACATGACATTTAATTAAAAATAGTATAAAATTTCAAAATACAGTCTAAAATTTTGAGGCGAATTGTACTTGTTTTGTATGACCCTACCCAGTAGTTCATTCTTCACACATATCTCAATTTAATTGTATTGTTTCATATATATATATATAGGTGTGTGCACATGTGTGTCTGTGTATACTCATGAGAGAAGCTTTGAACAACTAGAGAAGGGACTCATCACCTCAGCATCAGTTCTGAATCCCAGTGACATGTTACCACCAATGAGTCCTCTGCTACACTCCTAGCCTCTATCTTACTCTTCTTCCCATGGTTCTTTCACCCCGTCTCTGAGGAAAAGTCTGATTCACTCATGTTGGGTTTGGTTGTATGACTTGTCCCAAAGCCTGAAGGGACATGGCATTTGCTGTCCTCAAACAGTAAGTCAAAGAAGAAAGACCCTTCTAGCCAGGGTCTCAGAGATGTATGGTGCAGTGGGAGAGGGTGCCTCAGTGGGCCCATGTTAAGGCATTTCCCCCATCCCCTGTGGTACCAGCCATGCGACATGTCTAGCATAGAATGAAGTTTATTTAGGAACATGGGAAGGGGAGTTGAGAAGGGTGTAGAGGATGGGAGGGGCAGAGAAAGACAGAGAGAAAAGAGAGCAAGAAGAGAAGAGGCCTCTCAGGAACAAGTAGAGAGAAATGAGGAGCGGGAAAGAGAGAGGGAGAAAAGGGTCAGAGAGAGGGAGGCAATCAGTCCATTTTATAGCAAGCCAGACCTACCTGTCTGTCACGTTACTACATGCTAACAGTGCTGCTTCCCATTTCCTTCTTTGAACACAGAAGGGAAGATAAAAACAAAGCTTGAATTGAATTTCAAGGGTAGTCAGTGGAATGAATTGCCATGACTCACCTGTGTGGTGAGTGTGACCAAACCCATTTGTCACTGTCATGTTCTCTACTAACTCAAGCTGCTTCTGGCTAGTGAATTCCTTGCCTTCCCAGGACCTGTCGTCAGTTCCTCTTCCTCTGGCAAGCTTGGGTTCAACATTTCTTCTCTTTCTGTTTTTGTTCGTTAAACTTATTTTAAAAGAATTATTTATTTATTTTATGTATGTGAGTACACTGTAGCTGTTTTCAGGTACACCAGAAGAGGGCATCCCATTACAGATGGTTGTGAGCCACCATGTGGTTACTGGGAATTGAACTCAGGACCTCTGAAAGAGCAGTCAGTGCTCTTAATCACTGAGCCATCTCTCCAGCCCTGTTTGTTAAAATTTTAACCTTGATAACCAGGGCTGAAAATTTCATGCCCTAAGTAGACTTCAAAATATTTTCTGTAATTTAAATTGTCATTAATGCGATCTCCCCACAGCTGGCCAAACCAGAGATTCTACTGCAGGCACACAGCAAGGTCCCAGGACTTAGAGCCTGCGGTTCTGTTCTTCCTAAGGGTTGGTCAGCATGGCTTTCATCACTGCAGTGTGCGTCAAGAATAGGGTCTCTATCTGATAGACCTGGGTCCAAATGCCACTTGTCCCTAAGGTCTAGGTCATGTGTCTTTTTCTGTCTAGATCTCAGAGCCCTCTTTTTGGAGTACAAGATAGTAACACCTTAGAGATTTCACTGAAAATGACTAACTGGCCACAACATGTCACAGTTCACTGTAATGGTTCAAATCTCAGCCTTTCAGCCTTAATTCTTTAGAAAGCATTTTTTTTTAGACAAATAAGAACATCCTGTGATTTTTATTGATTTCTGATATTATGTATGTAGCTCTCTACACAGGGAGGCAAGCAGAGAGGGGGATGTAATAGACTGATTTACATGATGGATGTTAAATAATTCAACAAACATCTGCTTCCTGGGGAGGCTGAGAATGCAGTAGTTGCTCAACAAAGCAGCATGCCCTACTCAGCAATTCCAACCTGGCACTGAAGGCCTGGGGTCCACGGAGAGTCCACGTTAGGAGGACGGAGCAGCGGGAGTCGCATGTCATCAGGGAGCTGCAAAAGCATCTTTAGACACACTCAATTTGGATGGAGAAGCAGGGCTGCTCCTCCAACTCCTTCATATCTGAGTTACCCTTGGAAGGTGCTACACACTTTGAGGCTGGGTTTTTCTCTCTCCGTTACACCGTATTTCAACATTTTTTATAGAAATGACTGCTAATGTGTTTTCTTTATACTCAAAGTCCTGACACTGTGGGAAGAGGCGCCTGTGCGAGGTGCCACTTGCTCGCCCTTTCTCCATGACCACTAGGTGGAGCAGTCTGCTTGGCACCAGGGAAGCATGAAGGAAGCTTCTGGTTGAAGGAATGAGCAGTGAAACCCAAGCATGCTTCATGCTCGTGTGAGTGCGGTTGCCTAGGATAGCGCTCCAGCATCACAGGGCTTCACGTGAGCCAGAAATAGACCGTTCTATGCTAGGCTGTGGAGGTCCTTTTTTGTTTTTTTGCTTCAGCCATATCTAACTTATGCCCGATTGGTATCATTGTTTCCCAGGCCTGCAATTAGTTTTAGGACTTTGGGAAAACTCCAGAATAGAACGCTAGATATTGTGAATATATTATGTGTGTTTTGTGGGGGCAGTGAATGTATATTTCAATGTAAGTATGACCTAAAAATGATTTTTAAAATCATTAGCAAGATAAACTTACATGTTCACTTAAGTGTAGAATTTATTAGTTGTACTCCTTTGTGTTATTTCTTCTTGTTTGTCTTAATTTTTTTCCTGCTTTTATTTATTATTTAATTTCCCATTGTTCAATATTTGTTATATAGAATAATAGTTCCATAATGACATTTCATTCAAATATATGACATACTTCAACCATATTCATCTCCCGATAGTCTTCCCTTTATCGTCTTCCCACTAATACCCTAATCCCATTCCTGTTTTTATGTCGTATATATGTAGGCATATGTACATTATTTATGTATGTCTATGTGGTTGTCTATGTCTATGTAAAATCCAGGATCTAGAAATGATCTAAGAAGTATATTTGTCTTTCTGAGCTTGAGTTGTTTCACTTAACATGATGACCTTTGGTTGAATCCATTTTTTTTTCCTGCTGATAGTTCAATTAAATTCTTCTCTATAGTTGAATAAAACTCCACTGGGCATATATAAAACTTTTCATTGTCCATTCGTCTGTTGGCGGAAAGACTGAGTCCAGACTTGGTTACTGTAAACACATGACTGTGGAATGCAGATTCACAGTGCTTCGATGCACCCAGATGCGCACACACACATGGAAGGCTGCCCCCGCCCCCTTCAGAAATCTGCACACTAATTTGCACTGTGGCTAGACTAGCTTGTACTCCTGCAGCATTGTGTAAAGGGTTCCCATTTCTCCACAGTCTCACAAACATAAACATCTATTTATGGTCTTGGCTTTAGTTATTCTGGGTGTAATAAGATAAAATAAATCTCAAAGTAAGTTATATTTGCATCTCACTGATGGATAAGGATGCCAAAATCTTTTTTATATTTATTGACCACTTGCACATCATCTTTTGAGAGTCGTCTGCTTCTTTCATTAGCTCATTTCTTGACTGTTGTGTCTAGTTTTCTAGTATTTATGTTTTTTATTTCTTTATATAGTTCGGGTGTCAGGTGTATATAATAAATAAATAAGCAACAATTTTTCTCTTGTTCTCTAACTAAATTTTTATATATTTCAGAGAAAAGAATTTGAGCTTATTTATACTAAAAATATTTGCAATGAGCAACACTGTGTCTTCCCAGAGTCATGGCTTACAAAAGGGGGATGCTATTCCCTGTTCCCATGGCTTAAAGCATGGATTACACTATGGTGTCGGCACAGAGTTCATGTTTGCGTTTTTAAAGAAGTAAATCAATGAATATTTGAATGCTTGCTGTTAGTTTATATTCTACATAGTTACTGAAATTCACAACATCTTCCTTGTAACTAGACTTTATTAAAGAAGACTAGGGACTTCACTTGAAAGAATCTCCCTAATGAACAAGTAATATTGCATGCACATAAACCCACCAGTGTGAATCAGGGTTCCATGTGTCATATGTGGTCAGTTCCCAGGCAAGGGAGCAGTCACATAATCACAGTGTCTTCTCTCTGCAAAGTGTGGTGCCTTCTGTCTCCTACTATAGGAGAGGAAACCATTATATAGGAGGACATTAACAACAGCCTAATCAAGGTGGAGTCCGTTTGCAAACCGTACCCCTACACTTTGGGGTCTCTCACGTGACTGAGTTGATTAAACTTGCCGAAGAATCTCCTTTTGTATGTTGTATTTGAAAGATTATAGGAAAGTGGGAACTGGAGGAAGCCTATTCATGAATGAAATGAAATGTTTAGCAGGCTTGGGTCTACTTGGAATTCTTGTAAAGAAAAGAGGAAAAGCATCAAAAGGTATCTGTGGTACTTCAGAAGAATATGACAGGATAAAGGGAAATGAGTGGATTACAGAGGGGATGGAGGGAGGGAACTAAATGAAAGAAGTGTGGCTTGTTCAGCTTGGAAGTAGCAAACAAATAAAAATCTGACATTTATTGCTCAAGTTCGTCCCCCCCCCCCAGAGAAATGGCAGCAAGGTGTTCATCCTGACAAGACTGGGAGATGCTAACTCATTGTCTCTGATGTGAGCAGCCACTATTATTCTTCATTAAGGGTTTGCTGAGACTTTTTTAAGACTCAGTTCGTTTGGAAATTAAAGGTACCTGCATGTTCCTCTGTGCTGTTGCTTATATTTGCTCAGAGAACAAGTTCATAGTGGCTGAGCTGTTCTTGAATACCTGACCACTCATAATAACCTTAATAGCTTTCTTAAACCATGGATAAAATAAAGCATAGATCAGAGGGTTCATGGCTGAGTTGTAATAAGCACACCAAACACAAATTTCATAAATGTAGGCAGGGGTGATGAAGCCCATAAAAGCATCGATTAATGAATCAATGCTGTAGGGCAACCAGGAGATCATGAATGCTACCACTGTGATTCCCAGGGTTTTGGCTGCTTTTCTCTCTCTTCTTGCCACTCTAGCTTTGTAACTCTCAGAGGATGATTCCGTCTTACTACTGATATTTTCTATCTTTTTAGCCTGCTGTCTAGCTACCAGAAAAATATTACCGTAGAGAATTATCATAACAAGAGTAGGTATTAAGAAGGAAAGAAAATCTATCAGCACCCAGTTCTGATTCACAACTACCTGACACCCTCCTACGCAGTTGAGGGCACTGGATAATTCCTCCAGGCCGTCATCATAAACCCCTGTGTAGAACACAGCACCACTGTACACCAGGGGAAGAATCCAGGAGATGCTGATGCAAATTCCCGACACAGACACCGTGAACTTGGTGGGATAGACCAGAGGGTCCGTGACAGCGATGTACCTGTCGATGGAGATAAAGCTCAGGTGGAAGAGAGAAGAGTAACAAAAAGCCACATCACAGCAGGTGTGGAAAGTGCAGAAGCTTCTTCCAAAGTACCAGCAGCTCTCGATGGACCTGACCATGCTGAAGGGCATCACGGAGACCCCCACCAGAAGTCAGCACAGGCCAAGGATGCAATGAGGAAATTGGTGGGAGAGTGCAGCTGCTTAAAATGGAAGATGGCTATCATCACCAGGAGATTTCCAAACACTGCCAGCACAGCCCCAAGGCCAAAGACTGCATACAGGAGGACCCGTGGCCCAGGAGAGTAGGGGGTTTTCACGCAAGACCCATTCACATTCTCGTAGCAGAGCTGAAGCACAGCGAGCCGGGATGAGTTACTCTCCATGCTGCTGCTGTTGTTTGCATGAGCAGAAAGCCTGCATTTGATTCTGTTCCCAAGATTCAGGATTTCTAATCCTCAATACTGTAAAGGGAAGAGGTCCACATCAATCCAATAGGATGACAGAGGATATTATGTGATATTAAATTTAATATAATTTTTAATTTTTAATCCTTCTGACAATTTCCAAATATTCTCTGGAAAAAAAATCCAATAAATACTATATGGTCCAAAATAATTGGGGATGAATTTTAATGAACAAATGACTTGTTTTCTTAATTGGTTAAATTTACTCTGATTCCTAAATATATCTTTATATTTTATTTTTACCTCTTGTGTTCTGGCAGCAGTCAGGAACAGCAGCTGCAGCTATAGGTTGGTGGGTCACCTATAGATTTATGTCCATTCGATGACACTCCTTAAGCTACTGTCTAAACATCCTCCAGCTAAATAGACATCACCAAAGGGAGAACCCTTTGTTGGAATCCCAGTAGGGCAAGGTGTGAACCAATAAGATTATATTCAACAGTGATTATTAGCAAAGTTGGTCTACAAAACATGTCTCTTCTACATTAATTACTATTAAGTGTTTTAGGTCAAATAATAATCTTTCCTTTGTTTACAGACTTGAATAGGGCCTTTGTTCGCAATCATAATCTAGTCATCTTCCTGGGGTCTTAAAAAAGATATGATGGAGCTACTAGGTTTAAAGGTCAACTTAGCTGCTTCCAATCTGTTAGTCATTTATGCATCTACTGTGGCAACTAAGCAGAAAGATAACAAGCCTTGGAGAAATACTACATGGTAGAAAGATCTATTATATGGAGGCCTAAAGAAATACACGGTATTTATCTTTTCTCAGGGACTGCTGGGGAGATGAATTCTGCCCCTGAGCCATAGTTACCTGGGACCTGGGTGCAGAGTTTCCCTATCCATGTGACAGATCTGCAGTGAACACTCTGCTTGTATGCAATTTCCTTTGTGGTTACGGGAGGCTGGCCTTTCTGCGCATGCTCCTAGGGGGTTTCAGTTTACAAAGAACAAGGTGCAGGAAATGAGAACTCCGAGTTGGATTTTGTGTTCATAGTTTCAGTTCTGGCTAACAATTTGGGATTAAGAAAAAACACTTTTCAACCTTCCTGACAAAGTTCAAGTCTCTGGCAGTACAGAGCTGGAGATGTGCCAACATTTATATGCTTGTGTGGTGCATTATAAAGAACTAGAGGTGTTTCTTATTCATCCTAGTGGCTGCCTAGTCACAAGTCAATCACATCAACTTTTTATTTAGATATCATTCAGATTTCTTAGTGTCTGATTTTATAAAATGATGTCAATTGCTTTTGGTGCAAAACTCTATGCCAGGTTTTCCCTAATTATGTTCTATAGATAGGGATTTGAAGCAATTCTAAATGTTGTGTGGCACCAAGTAGCATTCTTGTGCATAACCAGTATTATCTACCCACAACCCACAGATATGAATGTCTCCAAACACTGCCATATAGTCTCAGGAGACAAATATATGTATCCATTGGCATCCTTGATGTTAGGTAGAGAGATAACATCTCTATTATTCTGAGACTCATTCATTCATTAGTTAATCTATTCAAAACATAGTTAGTGGATGTCTATAACTGGGTAGAAGGTAACAAAAAATTCATGCTGTCTCCAGCATCATAAAGCCTGAGGTCTTGAAGATGAAGCACTACTGAACTGTAAGAAGAGAGCTGGACATGTGGGCTGTGGCACCAGAGACAAAAAGACAATGCTTGAAATAGTACGGGAAGCATAAGTACAGGTGGATCCAGGCCAAGATCCTAAAATATGGTTACGCAAATGCTGCTTCAGTATTTGTACAATTCTACTATATATACACTTATGTCATCTAAGCTCAACAGAGGAATGTGAGCTAACTTGTACCTTCAGGATTACTAACTTAGTAAGGAGTACTTCTCCCAGGGCTGAGGTAGGGTGTAACTCTTCCCAAGGCCTTTAAATTCTTGCACAAATACCACTCTCTAATGTTGTCTCCCAAACTACATCTAGTAAATAGTTTGGCAACATTAGGAAGAAGTCTGATGCCTGTAGGTTTATGACTCTAATGCCCAGGCAAACTTTTGGTTCTTACATCAGATAAAGTTTTCCTTCTTCATCTTTAGTTTGATCCTTCAAGACTTCCCTAATGACGGCATCTCTCCAGTGACTGAACGTGTGAAATAGTCTTCGTTATGACCAAAGTAAGAGAAGGATGTGATAATGATGTCCTGTGGTCATGGCAAAGCACAAGCTCAGAAGAGTGTTAATGAGAGGAAATATTTTAGTCCTGTCTCTATGGATTAGAGGCTGCAGGTAACCAAACACCAGACAGGTCAAAGCATTAATTTGTAAATGAAGAACACTGGGCATTGAGTTCGCAGCCAGTTTGTCTGGTAATGGTCTCAGACGCTCAGTGCATTACTTAATCAACTTAGTTCTCTGCTTCACCACTGAGGGTTGACTAATGTTTCTCTAAATGTGTTAACTGCTTGTGGGTATTTGGAGTAGGGTGAGATGGTGTAAGAAACTATGTTTGTTTGTTTTTCCTCCAAGTACAGGTTAGCACATGTTCTGCTGGTCAGATCTCAGGTCCCATGCAGGCTTGTGTCATCACTGTGAATGCTTCTGTTTTAGCATTTCAGTTAAAGGTTTTAGGCACATCCACTTGAGTCTGTCTGCCCTCAAAAAGTCTGGTTTTAGGCAAGGGATGAAAAAATTCTTCATGTGCACACACATATACAAATGGATTAATTTTTTAAAGACATGGTCTTTTTGTGTAGACTTGGCTGTTGTAGAATTCAGAGATTCACCTGCTCTGCCTCTGCCTCCTGAGTGCTGGGTAGGTGTACACTACAACATCTGGCAAGAGTCTCAATTATAATATAGTCTGAACACCATTTCTAAACTTGAAATGTCTGTACTAAAGCCACATTTGTTAGCTCCCCTCATTTTATAATGACAAATAACATGCAGTTATACAATCATATACATAATGTCTAAAATGAATCAACTTCTTTCTCTCTCTCTGTGCTTACTGTATAGTTCTGGCTATCCTAGAACTCACTACTTAGACTAAACTGGTCTCAAACTCAAAAAGATCTGTCCACCTCTACCTCTTGAATGCTGAGATTAAAGGCATGCACCAGAACACACACACACACACACACACACACACACACACACACACACACACACAATCGCACATACACACTATTGCCTTCAAATTATCAGGCTTTATGTGGCAATCAGTATTTTCTCTGACTTATCTTCCTTCATGTTGATGTCTGAGAGAACTATATTCTTTTTCCTTATTTATTTATTTATTTATTTATTTATTTATTTATTTATTTACTTTAATTCTGATAGCAGATCTCCTGCCTTTCTCCTTCCAGTCCTACCCTCCCAACCCTGCTCTTATCCCCTTTCTCCTGCTTAGAGCCCCTCTCTCTGATACCAACCCACCTACACATTAAAACTCATCAAGACTAAGAACATCCTCTACCACTGAGGCCAGAGACTGCATCCCAACTAGAGAAAAGAGATCCAAAGCCAGGCAACAGAGTTTGAGTCAGAGACAGCCCCTGCTCCAGTTGTTGGGAGATCCACATAAAGACCAAGCTCCATGTTTGCTACATATGTGTAGGAGACCTAAGTCCAGAGGACTATACTCTTAATATGGGTCTCAAACAAATAAAGGACTTTTTTCTCATATCCCTTTATGATACCCCATTTAGAAAACCTCCCCACAGAAGAAATTCTTGTATGGAATTTTCTGTGTTTCTACCTCTTAGCTAAAATACACTAGCCTGCTGGAGTAAACATGAAATCTTCAGGAGGCTTTATTGCAGACATCTCTTCTTTCTTACTGTTATTCGAACCCTCCATATTTTCTCCTCAGATCTTGAAGAGCATATCAATGCACAGCTGACATACTAGCTAATGAGGAAACTGGGAAGAGGGACAAGCCTGGATGGGACAAACCTTCTAGGTCATGTGGAACTCATGGATCATGGTATTCTAGAAGTGGCAACACAAAGCCGCTCTCAGTCCACTTTCCTTCTACCACTGTTCTCAATCTCACCTTTATTTTGCTCAAAATGAATAAAGAGTGGGCTCACAAGGCCATTGAATAAGGAAGCCTAAAGAAGAATGAAGCTCGAATCGTTTTATTCCTGCATACTTTAGGAGAGTTACAGACAGAGTGACCTCAAGTTTCTGGTTTCTTCTCACATTCAGACTCCAAATGGGATCAGGAAGAGGTCTGCGGGGAGGCACACTCACCTCAAGGTCCTTCCGTGAACATCATTCTCCAGAGACCTCACACATGAACCCCATCACACAGCCTGCAAATCTACGTCTGTCACTGGAGGCAGATCCCACCAAGAACACTATTAGGCACAAAGAAAATTATTGCTCCACTCTCAATAGTCCCCTTTATTTAAATTTTTCTCTACATGGGGTGGGGAGTGCTGTATAAATAAATTATATTAGAGCAGAGAATGGATAGTCATGGACCTAAGGAACCAGGCTGGTATGATTTAATGAGGAAGGAGATGTGCTGTAACCAGAAGAGGACTCTTGGCTTTTTCTGAAAGACCACTGTGGCCTGTGAATAGTCAGAAACGGCAGAAGTGTGGCCAGGACCCTATGGTCACTTACTGTGAATGTGCAGATTATCATTTCTTAAATCCTTCTGGATTTAAAAGTAAGATGTTAAAATATTTCTGAATTTAAAGGAAAAACATGTTTATTCAGCAAAAATCACTGTGTTCAATATACACTGGAAGGTCCCTGCTGGAGGCAAGCAGATGAACAAGGAGAGGAAACAAACATGTGTGTATCATTAAACTGCAGAATATAACACAATAGATAGATGAGATAAGCAACCTGGGTCCTAAAACCTGGCTGACCGTACGAGAAAGCTTCCACATCACTTTTGTCTTAAACTTCTGTACAGAGGACACTTGCCAAGGTGCTATTAAATACATAAGCCATGGAAGGTTCATTCATGTAGAAATGTGGCTGTACTCTTTTTCCTCATAGCAAGCTGGAGCCCATGGAGAGTGGTTTACGATTTGTCACCTCAACTAATCCAAGGGTGGAATACATTAACTTGAATATGCTGTTTGATTGAGGAAAGGTTCAAAGATACTGGAGGATCCAACTCTATAAAATGTAGTAATCACTGTGTTGTTTGTTGTGCTGACAAAGTGTGTGCTAATAAGCAAAAAGGTCTATCTCATTGACACTTTTTTTTTTTTAGTCTTGGAGAAAAAATATCATGTACAAAAAAGATAGTTTTGAATTAAGAAGCACGCATGAGAATATTGGCAGACTGATCATAGGTATTACTGTAAATTAACCATTCCTTCAATGTCTACTCTTACCTGTGAGTCTCACTTAGACTTTTCATCACAACAGTTCATTTGTTCCACTGAAAGTCCACTGAAATAATATAGATGAATAATTGTACTTCAAGAAGCTCAAAGCAAGTTGACAAGAGTGTCTGGGCTCTGTGTCCTTGGTTAGTGGAGGGACATTCAGGGGTAACCTCATGTCCTTTGACATTGCAGCTGTGCACAGTCATGGCATCTGTGAATGGGTCTTATTACTTATGATGTTCACAGTCTTTATTGTTGCCAGTAATTGACTAACGTTGTGTTTGTTTTTCATGAGTGAGATTGTTCTTTGTGAATATGATTGTGAACAACACCACTGCTTGTGTTTTCATCCAATACCTATGTTTTCTCCTCTACATTTAAATTTTATTTTTTAAAAATACAGAAGAATGAAGGTATGTGATGATAAGGAATTGAGCTAATACGAAAGGGGAAATACCATAATTTAGATGTGTGAATGTATTCTGATATTTTAAATTATATATTCCATATATATGGAGAGAGATATGCATGAACATGCACACACTATTTTCTCAAGAAAACTAAGGAGAGGTATACTAATCCATAAAATATAGGAAACTCAAAACCAAGTGTCACAAGAGCACAATAATAAAAAGCAAAGCGTGGAGAATCCCATCATTCCTGGGATCCTATCCTGTTGAAATCATTACAAGTATATTTTAATGTTACGGTAATCAGGGAGAGCGTGTAGCTGGATTTATGTGTTTGGATCTCAGCTGGAGCATAATTTATCACTCGGATCTGGGTGCTCAACCTCTCCAGGAATGTTCTGCTGTGAATGTCTTTTCAATCCCCAACTAATCCAAAAATCTACTCAGCAAACAAGTTGCTGGTTGAGGAATTCTCTCTCAAGATTTTGCCAGTGACAATGAGTTTGATGGCCTTTCGAAACCAAGGATAAAAGAAAGCATAAATCAAAGGGTTCATGGCTGAGTTGTAGTAAGCTACCCAAACCAAGATTTCATACACATACGTGGGCGTGATGAACCCTAGGAAGGCATCAATGATGGAGTCAATGAAGTATGGCAGCCATGAAAGGAGGAAGGCAGCCACTGCGATGCCCAGGGTTTTGGCTGCCTTCCTCTCTCTCTTGGCCACCCTGTCCTTGTAGCTGTCTGATGCCCTGGCAGTCTGCTTGCTCATCTTCTCGATGTTCTGAGCCTGCTGCTTTGCAATGAGGAAGATCTTAGAGTAGACAGTTATCATCACAAGCGTGGGGATAAGAAATAATAGGAAATTGATAAAAACCCAGTTTTGATTCACTGCAATTTGACAGCCACCCTCACAGGTGAGGGCACTCACTAGATCCTCTAGTCCAGCTTCATTGGCCCCTGTGTAAAGGAGGGAAAAGCTGTAGATGATGGACAGGAGCCAGGAGAAGGTGATGCACTTGCCAGAAACAGATGCAGTGAACCTGGTGGGGTAGATCAGGGGGTCACTGACTGCAATGTATCTATCAACAGAGATGAAGCACAAATGGAAGATAGAGGAATAGCAGAATGACCCTTCAAAACAAGAATGGAATTTACAGTAACTGTCTCCAAAGTACCAGCAACCTTCCACAGACCTCACGGTGCTGAAGGGCATCACAGTCAGACCCACCAAGAAGTCCGCACAGGCCAAGGATGCCACCAGGAAGTTGGCAGGAGAGTGCAGCTGCCTGAAATGAAGAATTGATGTCATCACCAGGAGGTTTCCACAGACAGCCAGCACAGCCCCAAAGCCAAAGACTGCATAGAGGATGAGGCGAGGGCCTGGGGAGTATGGGCTCCTGACACAGGATCTGTTCAGGTTCTCATAGCACAGCTGGCAGATGTGGCAGAGAGCAGATCTTCACTCATGGTTCTGGAGTGATCACTGAGAAAATTATTAACCAATTTGTCCATGTGTGTTACTCCAGTTTTCAAAACATCCTTGGAAAAAGATATAAAAATATGTCAATAGTACTTATATCCCTTCTTCTACCTGTGAATTATTTTAGTCATGCTTAGGAGTCCAATTACTTTTTTCATTACATAAAGTTAATTCCATCATCATAGACAAACTGTTAATTTTTACTGTTATTATTTCCTTCGTAATGTTAGATTCAGTTATCATTATTACACACAATGTTATTTCTTTCCATTTTCCAATGTGATTCTGAGTTACCTACTTCTGCATATTGTAGAAACAAACACCTGTCTTCCACAGCTCTCCACTGTTGATATTTGCCTGCCATCACCTTTTATTGGTAATGCTTCCCCAACTTCACAGACTCAGGAATGCCCAAAGCGCACTTTCCCCACAAGAAAATAGTTTAATGACTGCCAAAGCCTAAGGCCCTGAAGACTGAATCCCTGGTGCAAATGGGCAAGTAAGAGACTTTTCAGCAAGTCTTGTGTTAGTGCAATCACAAACACACCCATTTAATTAGTGATGGTATCAGATCCCTTCTGGAGATGGAGACAATATCTACCTGCCATATTCTTGTTCTTATTTGTAAGCCATGCTGATTCTCTTATTGTCTGAAATTGCCATTATGTTGTTAGGAGAATTTTTATTTACTATTTTCACATTGAATACCTTTAAAATGTCTTCAGAAATCTCTCTTTGCTTTCCAGTATTGTTTTTTATCAAAGACAGAAGATGTTAAATTAGTACCAATAATTACATATTTTGAGATCTGGAGTGCCACAGGTTTAGTTTTAATAACTGTAACTTAGATAATGGGAGAGTAGAATGCAAATAGAAAAGAAATAAAAACAGTCATTCTTGCTGTGTGGTGGTGCATGCCATTAATCCCACCACCTGGGAGGCAGACACAGGTGGGTCTCTGTGAGACCAAGGCCAGACTAATCTACAGAGTAAGTTCCAGGACAGCCAGGGCTATGGTAAAGGAAACCCTGTCTCAAAAACAAACAACAAAAAAAAAGACACAAAATTGTCACTCTTAAGTTTTATTTGGTTTTAATGGGAAATATTGAAAATAATATGTAATTAATATTTATTTTCATTTTATGTGTTGTTTGCCTAAATTTCTGTATATATACTGTGTGTGTTCTCGGTGCCTGTAGAGGCCAGGAGAGGGCATCAGATCCTGTGGAACTGGATCATTTTGGCCTACTGTGTGGTTGCTAAGAACTGAATTGGGAACCACTGCAAGAGCAGCAAATGATCTTAACTCTTGAGCCATTTCTCCAGCTGTGGAATATGAATTTAAATAAAATAGACAGACTGTAGAAATTTTAATATGGCTCTCCTCTTAATGTTTGCATATAATAATTTTAATTCTATACAATATACACATAAATGTTTTTATGTGAGTGAGAAAACTGAGAAAGATGAAAATATAATTTTAATAGTGGTTTTCTTAATGACTGGTTATGGTAGAAATGCCATACTCTTTGAATGTTTTGTAAGCAATCTGTAATTTACATTGATCTGCTCATGATAGCTGTGTGACTCAGCTGTCACACAGACTTAATCCTATTTATCATATATGAGCATTCTTTGGACAATGATGATTCTTCTCTTCCAGTATTTTAAAAGTAATTTCTATTAATTCTTTGATACTCTTGCATCATGTGTTTATGTCTTATGAACATACCCCTCCATCCCTTTCCCCTTACTCCACCTTGACTTCTTTTCCTGCCTTCACCCTTCACTTTCTCTTTTGTCTCCATTTCCTTTGTCCTCATAACTCCCATGTCTTCTATCTGCCTTATCTATCTTATCTATCTATCTATCTATCATCTATCTATCTATTATCTATGATCATCTATCCACCCTCATCATCCTTCTCTTCCCTTTCCTTCCTCCTCCGCTCCTTAATTGCTCCATTCCTTCTTTCTCTTCTCTTTGCTATTTTTCTCATTTCTTCTTTCCTTCTTCCACATAGTCCTTGTGATGAGTCAGTGAACTCTCCAGCCCTAGTCTCCATGGACAGTACCTCTGGCCACAGTTTTCCCAGCACTACGGCTCTGTAAATATGCATCCCAATACCTGGTTTTCATCTTAGTCTTTGCTAAAATTTTTCTGACAAATGACATCCAGTCATTTTCCAAAATCAACTTCGATATTGAGATATGGTAAATTCTACAAGAACTATCATTTTATTTTTTCTTTACTAAACCTAAACATTTGACTCTGTTCAACTCAACCCGTTTTATTAAATCAACACCGTACATTATCATTTTATAGTAGAATAAAAGTCATGCTTTGAATTATGTTTATAGAACTATGAAGAGAACAGATCTATTTTCACACTCATGTCAGAAATTTGTCTATCTTTTATTTTGAGTGAATTGCCATGTTACTACTGAAGTCATTTTTTTACCAGTACTTATTACATTTATTTTCATTTATTTCTTATTTGTGCAGTGTGTGTGTGTGTGTGTGTGTGTGTGAAGGGTATTCACTCACTTTATTTCAGGATGGTGATTTCTTCTGGTTTTCACTTTTTCAATACAGGGTTTCTCTGTGTAGCTTGGAGTGCCCAGAAACTTGCTCTCTAGACTAGGCTGTGATGGAGTTCAGAACTCTGCCTGCCTCTGCCTTGTGAGTGCTGAGATTAAAGGTGTGAGCCACCACAGCCAGGCAATGCTGAGACGTTCTTTCTTTCTTTCTTTTTTTTTTAATTGAATATTTTCTTTTTTTACATTACAAATGTTCTCCCCATTTCTGGTTCTCCCCTCCCAACCTCCTATCCCATCTCCCCTCCCCCTGCTTCTATAAAGGTATTCCCTCAACCACACACTCTCACCCTGGCCTTCCCCTACACTGGGGCATCAAGCCTTCACAGGACCAAGGTCCTCTCCTCCCACTGATGCCCAACAAGGCTATCTCTGCCTCTGATATGCAGCTGGAGACACGAATCACTCCATGTGTGCTCTTTGGTTGGTGATTTATTCCTTGGGAGCTCTGGTGGGTCTGGTTGGTTGATATTGTTGTTCTTCCTATGGGTTGCAAACCCCTTCAGCTCCCTCAGTCCTTTCTCTAACTCCTCCATTGTGGACCCAGTGCTCAGTCCAATGATTGGCTCAGTCCTCTGTATTTGTCAGGCTCCAGCAGAGGCTCTCAGGAGACAGCTATATCAGGCTCCTGTCAGCAAGCACTTCTTGACATCCACCATAATGTCTGGGTTTGGTGACTGTATATGGGATCGATCCCGGGGTGGGGGGACAGTCTCTGGATGGCCTTTCCTTCCAGTCTCTGATTCACACTTTGTTTCCGTATTTCCTCCCATGAGTATTTTGTTTCCCCTTGTAAGAAGGACAGAAGCATTCACACTTTGGTCTTCTTTCTTCTTGAGTTTCATGTGGTCTGTGAATTATATCTTGGGTATTGTGCGCATTTGGGCTAATATCCACTTATCAGTGAGTGCATACCATGTCTGTTCTTTTGTGATTGGGTTACCTCACTCAGGATGATATTTTCTAGTTCCATCATTTGCCTAAGAATTTCATAATGTCATAGTTTTTAATAGCTGAGTAGTACTCCATTATGTAAATGTACCACATTTTCTGTATCCATTCCTCTGTTGAAGGACATCTGGGTTCTTTCCAGCTTCTGGCTATTATAAATAAGGCTGCTATGAACATAGTGGAGCATGTGTCCTTGTTATATGTTGGAGCATCTTCTGGGTATATGCCCAGGAGTGGTATAGCTGGGTCCTCAGGTAATGCTATGTCCAATTTGTGAGGAACCACCAGACTGATTTCCATAGTGGTTGTACCAGCTTGCAATCCCACCAGCAATGGAAGAGTGTTCCTCTTTCTCCACTTCCTCACCAGCATCTGCTGCTGTCACCTGAGCTTTTTTTTTTTTTTTTTTTTTTTTGTCTTAGCCATTCTGACTGGTATGAAGTGGAATCTCAGGATTGTTTTGATTTTCATTTCCCTGATGACTAAGGATGTTGAACATTTCTTTAGGTGCTTCTCAGCCATTCAATATTCCTCAGTTGAGAATTCTTTGTTTAGCTCTGTACTCTATTTTTAAATAGGGTTATTTGATTGTCTGGAGTCTAATTTCTTGAGTTCTTTGTATATATTGGATATTAGCCCTCTATCAGATGTGAGATTAATAAAGATCTTTTCCAATCTGTTGGTTCCCATTTTGTCCTATTGACAGTGTTCTTTGCCTTACTGAAGCTTTGCAATTTTAAGAGGTCCCATGTGTTGATTGTTGGTCTTAGAGCATAGGCCATTAGTGTCCTGTTGAAGAAATCTTCCCCTATGCCCATGTGTTTGTGACTCTTCCTCACTTTCTTTTCTATTAGTTTCAGTGTATCTGCTTTTATTTGGAGGTCCTTGATCTGCTTGAACTTGAGCTTTGTACAAGGAGATAAGAATGGATCAATTTGCATTCTTTTACAGTCTGACCTCTAGTTGAACCAGCACCATTTGTTGAAAATGTCTTTTTTCCACTGGATGGTTTCAGCTCCTTTGTTACAGATCAAGTGACCATAGGTGTGTGGGTTCATTTCTGGGTCTTCAATTCTATTCCATTGATCTACCTGCCTGTGTCTGTACCAATACCATGCAGTTTTTATCACTATTGCTTGGTAATACAGCTTGAGGACAGGGATGGTGATTCTCCCAGAAGTTCTTCTATTGTTGAGAATAGTTTTTGCTACCCTGGGTTTTTTTGTTATTCCAAATGAATTTGCAAATTGCTCTTTCTAACTCTAGGAATAATTAAGTTGAATTTTGATGGGGGTTGCATTCAATCTGTAGGTTGCTTTCGACAAGATGGCCATTTTTACTGTATTAATCTTACCAATCTATGAGCATGGGAGATCTTTCCATCTTCTGAGATCCTCTTTGTTCTATGAAGCCACAATTATGCTTATATCTAACCCACACAAAGACCTAACAAAGAAAGAGAACTTCAGACCAATTTTCCTTATGAATATCGATGCAAAAATATTCAATAAAATTTTCATAAACATAATTTAAGAACACATCAAAACAATCATCCATCATGATCATGTAGGCTTCATCCCAGGGATGCAGGGATGGTTCAATATTTGGAAATCCATCAATGTAATCCACTATATAAACAAACTCAAAGGAAAAAAAACATGATCATCTCACCAGATGCTGAGAAAGCATTTGACAAAATTCAACATCCCTTCATGGTAAATCTTGAAAAGATCAGGAATTCAAGGCCCATACCTAAACATAGTAAAAGCAATAAACAGCAAACCAGTAGCCAACATCAAACTAAATGGAGAGAAACTTGAAGCAATCCCACTAAAATCAGGGACTAGACAAGGCTGCCCACTGTCTCTGTATCTACTCAATGTAGTACTCGAAGTGCTATCCAGAGCAATTAGACAACAAAAGGAGGTCAAAGGGATACAATTGGAAAGGAAGAAGTCAAATATCACTATTTGCAGATGATACGATAGTATACTTAAGTGACCCCCAAAATTCCACCAGAGATCTCCTAAACCTAATAAACAACTTCAGCAAAGTGGCTGGATATAAAATTAACTTAAACAAATCAGTAGCCTTCCTCTACTCAAAGTCTAAACAAGCTGAGAAAGAAATTAGGGAAATGACACCCTTCACAATAGTCACAAATAGTATAAAATACCTTGGTGTGACTCTAACCAAGCAAGTGAAAGATCTGCATGACAAGAACTTCAAGTCTCTGAAGAAAGAAATAGATGATGAGACTTTCTTAAATGGAATTTCTAGGAGGGCTTTCTAGCAATGCTGACACTAGAAACACCTTGTTTGCAAGTTCCTTTTTCTCTTAACTTTCCCAGTGGCTTTTAACCCTATTGTTTCTCTGAAGCTATATAGTCACTGGGTTTGTAGCCTGCTCTTTAGATTTTGTTTAATTATGTTTAAAAGCACCCTTGCAGGGAACATCCTTCTCCGTGGAGTCCTGTGGTTCTTTTGTTAGTGGTCTCTCTTTTCATGCATCTTGATTGCGTTTTCTATTTGCATATCCTCAGACTCACTGCAAGGTTTATAGTAGATTTCAGCCATCAGGAATCTTTCTTTCTTTCTCTAAACATTGGTGAGCATCTCAACTTTCTGTTTTTCTGGTAAGTTAAATAGTATTGGCAGTGTTCTGTGTGTAATTCAATATATTCAATTAGCAGCATGAGGGCAGCTGCTGTGTACAGCCTCCTGACTCCAGTGAAGTTCCCAGAGATCCAGGACCCAACCTGATGCTCCCTCAAGCAGGAACAGCTTTTAGTTTCCCCAGCAAGAGAGAGCATGACATACTTGTCTTTCTGTGCCTGGCTTATTTCACCTAATTTGTTAGCCTCTGGTTCATCCATTTTCCTGTAAATGATAGGATTTCATTCTTTATGGTTGAACAATACACCATTGTGAATATATGCTATTATTTTTAAAATCTGCCTGTTTGCTAGTGGAGATCACAGCTAGTTCTTTATTATAGCTATTGGGACTAGAGTTGCAAAGACCCTGGGTTCCAGGTGTCTGTTTTGTGTGTTGACTGACTTTCCTCAGGCATACTAAGATTTGTACAGTAAGGCCATATGTTAATTCTACTCCTCAGGTTTTTTGTGTTTTGTTTTAATTAAAAATCAAATTTATTGTTTGTTTTGCTGGGAAATTGGCATGTGCATTTGCTATTTTATGTATGAATACTAATCTTCTATTGGACAAATAGTTCATGTTTTTCCTCCCATGTGTAGGCTGTGGGGCTATTCTGCTCTTTCCCTTTGTTTGCAAAAGTCATTTAATTTAATGTAATCTCAGTATTCAGTTCTGTTTTTTTATTGAAAAATTTCTTTATTCACATTTCAAATGTTATCCCCTTTCTTGGTCCCCCCTCCCAGAAACCCCTTATCCCATCTCCCCTCCACCCATCCACTCACTCCTGCCTCCCCAACCTCAAATTCTCCTACTCTGGGGAATCAAGCCTTCCCAGGACCAAGGGCCTCTCCTCCCATTGATGCCCGACAAGACCATCCTCTGCTACATATGCGGCTGGAGCCATTGGTCCATTGGTACTCTATGGTTGGTGGTTTAGTCCCTGGGAGCTCTGGGGGGGTCTGGTTGGTTGATATTGTTGTTCTTCCTATGGGGTTGCAAACCCCTTTAGCTCCTTCAGTCCTTTCTTTAACTCCTCCACTGGGGACCCTGAGTTCAGTCTAAATTCTGTTTTCTTTTTTTAAAGAATTTTATTTATTTATTTATTTATTTAAATATGGTCTCATTATGCAGCCCTGTCTGACCTGGGCTATGTAGACCAGGCTGGCCTTGAACTCTGATGTGTCTGTTTTTTCTCTCTATTGCTAAGATTAAAAGTGTGGGCTACAACATCTGCCTTAAACCATTTCTTTTACAGATTCATTGCATTTTTAATTTTGCATGTGTCTTTTCTCTGTGTTGCGTGGACATGTCAGTATAGGTAGCTGTCGGGGAGAGAAGACAGAGTTCCCAGAGATGGAGTTACAGGGAGTTGGGTCACCTAATGTGGATACAGGGGTTGGGTCACCTAATGTGGATGCTGGGAGCCGAACTTGACCTTCTGCAAGAGCAGCATGCTCTTAGCCACCAAACTATCTCCCTAGCCCCTATAAAACATTAAAAAAAAATTGAAGTTCTGTATTTGAAAGCTATTGATATATTGGGTTAAAGCCACAAAGAAGCCAGACTTTAGTTTTGTGGCAATTTATAGACACCTTCCTTGAGAGCTGGCTACATCTCAGCTACTGCTTCCCAGGGGTCCACAGTGAACCTCACCTCCCTTACCCTCCACCAAAAACCAACAACAACAAAAAATTCAATCTCGAACTTTAGGAACTCTTCATTTTGTTGATCCACACTCACTGTTAAAGGAATTTGCACACCTCTTGAGTCTGGAGAGGATAGGAGAAGCTGGTTTCTCTGCACTGGCTGCGGATTGTAGAATCACAGGATGCTAGCGAATCTGATAGCTCCATAATGGCTTACAGTGAGTGAGTGGTTAGCTATGAGACTGAGGGACTCTGATAGTGGAGAAAAGATGGCCTAATAAAGAGGGCTTCGAGACAAAGGAACAGTAAGATGAAAATTACATATCTAATTAGCTGAATGAAGAGAAAAGTTCAATTAATAAGAAAAAAAATCAGAATATAAATTTTGGGACACAAGGTGAAGTTTCTAACTTGGGCTACACATGGCCAACCACAGCTTATATAAATTCCAACCCGTGACACATACAACCATGGATGTTGTTCAATGTTTGAAGCATCACAGAACAAGCAAGACAGCTGAGATTGTTGAGAAAATTAAATTGAGAAGGGAAATACTAAATGGGACACTCTCCTATGATTCTTACGTCCCAGCAGCTACTCCTGTGGGCTCCATGGAAACTAAGTAGAAAATGGTGTTTTAACTATCCACTTTCAATTAGGAATGGAGAGGAGTTCACTAAATTGTACTGAAGCACCTGTCAAAACACATGGCACTTACAGCTTGGCTTAAGGAAACTGCAGGTCCTCTGGAAGGAGCCCAGACCTCAAAAACAGTGACTAGTCTTTTTCGTGTTGGGACTAAATGACTGCTCACAAGGATGGGAGAAGGACTCGCTAGGAGCCTAAATAACACAACCCAGACCCGGACTCAAAGGGAATTTTAACAGGAAACCAAAATGTACAAGAAATGAAAAGAAATCCTAGAACTGGAAAGCAAGTTATAAGATTAAAGCAATCGCCCCCTAGCGGCTGAGTAAAAATCGGCGAGAAGGCGCTGGTGAGCAATAGAAACAACACAATCGAATGGAAAAATAGCGAAAGTCTGCAAAACACAAGGATAACAGTCTTAGTCTTATGGAAAAAGATGAAAAGATACAAATGGGACAAAGTTCATCCCAAATGAATCAAGTAGAATTAATAAAACACAAAGGATAGTTGGGAAGTCGTTTGATTGACCTGGATCTAGGAGGTGTCCAAAGCTCTTGCTATTGATTATATTAACATAAGGTCAGCTTCATCACTCCAATGAATGATGCCTCACTATAAATAGAATCTACGTGTGTGGCAATGTAGAATTGTTGCCATGACATTCTGACCTCCGAAGTACAAGATGACTGTGAAGAGGCTTAGTTTGAATAAGAACTCCAGAATTCAGATCTGGAGAGATCTCTCAGAAGATAAAGTCATGCATAGCTCTTGCAGAAGATCCCAGGACCCACATCAGGCAGCTCTCAACTACTTGTAACTCCAGATCCAATGGATTCTGGCTTTCCTGGGTACCTACATGCACATGCACGAACCCATATACAGACACACATGTAAAGATTACATAAGGCATGTGTACCCGTAATTACAGCACTGTGGGACGCAACAGGTGGATCCAATGGTACAAAGGCAAGCCTGTCTAGTCCAGTGAAGAAGGGCAAGTACCAGTTTTAAAGTCTCTATCTCAAAACTAAGGGAAGAGTGAGCTGCCCCTCATCTGCCTCTGGCTTCCACACCACATATGCCCACAGAAGCAGAGACTCCAATCATGATATATCACATTTCTTTATGGGAGGGTCTCATTCTGGATCTTTGCATGACCTGGAAGTTGCTATGTAGACAGGCCAGTCTTTAACTTTTAGAGATTCACCTGCCTCTGCCTCCTCAGGGTTGGGATTAAAGGTGTGTGCCACCATACTTGGCTGTATTGAGTATTTTGTGAGGATGTATATGTGTTTGCTTTTATCTTTTTGTATTTTATTTAACAGTGAGAATGTCTCTTACTGTTTTTCTATTGTCTTTACTAGATTTCAGCACTGGGACCATTCTATGCAGCTTCTAGAGATTGGCTTTTCTGGATTCTTTTACTCTTTACCTGAAATTTTGTGTGTCCAATGTCATAATTTACAGTAATGTTGTCTTTATTTTCTATAAACATTAATATTTCTATAATGCTGATAATGAAAGACCCAACAAGGTAGAATAATACATGAAAAAAAGAATAGATTATTTAAGAAATAGTAATGAAGTGCTGGGCTGTAAAAACATGTAAGTAAGTTATTCATATCCTTCATGGAATTATGATTAATCCCTTTGGATGTTCGAGTACTAGTAGAAAATATTGGTTTTATTTCTTGGATAAAATATGAATATTACAAAATAAAAACAAAGATTTTGGGATACTTGTCACAGGAATAGTAACTAAAGAAATGAATAAATGTTTGAAATTATGACCTATAAAAATGTACATTAACCCTGATATGTATATTAAAAATGATACTGTACTATCTAAAAATTCTTACAATTAAACCAATATAATGCTCCTAAAATCCTAAACTATGGGCAAAATATCTCCAGTAACAAAATGGGCAGTTTTTAGTTTGACAGAGAATTGAAAATTACTATCTTTATGTTTGGCAAGTGTATGAATGTACATATGTGTGCACAAGCATGTAGAGGCCTACAGGTGGCATTGGACACTTGTATACATGCACTACCATGATTCTTTGAGGCAAGTCTCTCAGTTGAACCTATAGCTTGCTAATACGCTGTTCTAGCTAGCCCACTTGTTCTGGGAATCCACTGTCTCTCCTGTCTAAGCACTGGGACTGCAAGTGGGCATCCATGTTCCTCAGGCATTACAAGGCTCTGAGGGTCCACACACCCATCCCCACATGTGCACTGCCAGCTCCTTTACTGGGCAACTCCCAGCCATTGAAGTGTGGCTTTATTAGGATAGAGCCATGAGTGTAACACAAAATGTATTACCCTTTTGTTGTTAAGTAGTCATGTATGAATATTGTTTTGTATTATTACTGTTTATTATTACTATTACTATTATTATTATTAAAAGCAATAATGCCATGGTGGTTGCCTTAAAACTTCCAGGAATGCACCTATTGATGAAAGTAAAAATTGGTTTAAAATCTTCAGACAGATGTTGATATGAAGTATTTAAAGTATACTTTATAATGCAGTACTAAAAATTCAGTACTAATAATGTGCATACATTCAAAAAAAAAAAAAAACCGCTTCAGAGTCTAGGCAATTTCTATAATGTGTCTTGTGAGGGGAAACATTTCAAAGATTAATGGAGGCACACATTAGCAGCCCACGCTCTGAAGATTCCTCTCACATTTGATTCTTACTGTATCTTTCCAGAAAGTCTATTAAATCAAAATGCACAGAGAAGAAACTCCTATTTGCTTTAAGACACTCCTTGCTTCATTCCATGAGTAAACGCTGGCAGTCAACGCCCTCACTTGCCCAAATCAGAAATATTAAAGCTGAAAGTGGAGGGAAGTAGATGTTCTCATGGATTGGCTTTAACACACACCAATCCTTGAAGGGCAACAGAATTTTCATGAAGAGATTCTGATCACTTCCAATATGAGAGTCAATGATACAATTTCTGATGAAGGGAAAATTGACAAAAGGATCATCTACAATAAATGAACAAAACTTAATATTCTAGGTAAAGTTCTATTGGGGCAGGTATCATGTTCAACTACATTATACAGAAAGGTCAGTTGCCGGTAGCATATTAGTTGGGAAAAATTGTTTGTGAAATAAACAACACACTTACTGACAAGCCCTCACTTGCCTCGCCTTACACCATGGGAATTTGGTCCTAGGGACACACTACATTTGGCAACATTAGATGCTTTCCAGAAGGTTGGGAGTGCTTGGGGAATTAACATGGGTTAGGCAAGTAAAGCTGCCAATGCTAATAAAACGTGAGATTCAAATGTGCATTGCAAAATACACCGGTGCACTGGGGATGTGAAGAAATAGAATAAGCAAAGAGAAAAACTTTTTAGAAAGATGAATACAGCTTTCACATAATAAGGATAGTTGACTGTGAATTAGGAAGCAAATACTTTTAGAAGGAAAATATGAACTGATATCTGAGTCTTGTGTTAAGATGGATAACATGCATTAGGAATTACAAAACTGTACTTTTTCTGAGGATCTTTGGAATAGCATACATGGCTACAGATGATAACCGTTTTACCTGGGATCAAGACAACATCCTGAGCAGAGATCTGCTCTCTGCCACATCTGCCCAGCTGTGCTATGAGAACCTGAACAGATCCTGTGTCAGGAGCCCATACTCCCTAGGCCCTCGCCTCATCCTCTATGCAGTCTTTGGATTTGGGGCTGTGCTGGCTGTGTGTGGAAACCTCCTGGTGATGACATCAATTCTTCATTTCAGGCAGCTGCACTCTCCTGCCAACTTCCTGGTGGCATCCCTGGCCTGTGCGGACTTCTTGGTGGGTCTGACTGTGATGCCCTTCAGCATGGTGAGGTCTGTGGAAGGCTGCTGGTATTTTGGAGACAGTTACTGTAAATTACACACTTCTTTTGATGTATCTTTCAGCAGTTCTTCTATCTTCCATTTGTGCTTCATCTCTGTTGATAGATACATTGCAGTCAGTGACCCCCTGGTCTACCCCACCAGGTTCACTGCATCTGTTTCTGGCAAGTGCATCACCTTCTCCTGGCTCCTGTCCATCATCTACAGCTTTTCCCTCCTTTACACCGGGCCAATGAAGCAGGACTGGAGGATCTAGTGAGTGCCCTCACATGTGAGGGTGGTTGTCAACTTGCAGTGAACCAAAACTGGGTTTTTATCAATTTTCTATTATTTCTGATCCCCATGCTTGTAATGATAACTGTGTACTGTAAGATCTTCCTCATTGCAAAGCAGCAGGCTCAGAACATTGAGAAGATGAGCAAGCAGACTGACAGGGCATCAGACAGCTACAAGGACAGGGTGGCTAAGAGGGAAAGGAAAGCAGCCAAAACCCTGGGCATCGCAGTGGCTGCCTTCCTCCTTTCATGGCTGCCATACTTCATTGACTCCATCATTGATGCCTTCCTAGGGTTCATTACACCCACATATGTGTATGAAATCTTGGTTTGGATAGGTTATTACAACTCAGCCATGAATCCTTTGATTTATGCTTTCTTTTATCCTTGGTTTCAAAAGGCCATCAAACTCATGTCACTGGCAAAATCTTGAGAGAAAATTCCTCAACCATCAACTTGTTTTCTGAGTAGATTCTTGGATTAGTTGGGGATTGAAGAAATTCACAGCAGAACAACTCTGGGGAGATTGAGTTCCCAGATCTGTTCCTGTAAAGTGACGAACAATGCTTCAGCTGTGACCCATCACATACATCTAGCTTCTGTATTCTTCAATAAATGTAAATTTGATTTCTAGATAAAACAGAATTGGATGAGCATGGATCAAACCATTTTCCAGTGTATTTTCTTCTGGTTAGTGTTGTTTGCTTTCCCTGGATCCAGGGCCCCTTTCCTGCCTTTTTAAAATTCTAATTGTTGGCCCTGGTTAAACCTTCTGAGCCTCAAATTTGAATATATAGTCTTTAAATCCCTTTCTAGCAAATGAGACACAGAGACTCTTAGGGTCTGTCTTTTCCTTGGCATAGCATCATATGCAGGACTGTATTAACTGAGGCCAAGATTTGAGCCCTTAAAAATGTGATTCTTAAGGTCAGAAATATAGACCAAGAGGTTTATGTATTAACTAACATCTACTCAGTTGTGTATAGAGGAAAAGAAAAACAGTGTCACAAATAGTAACATCTCCTCAGTGACCTGCCTTTTAGGGAACATCACATAGGGGAATGGTCACAATCCTAAACTTTACAAGTTGGTATATGTTTAAACCAAGGATTTAAAGATGGTCATTCATTTTTCACTGTGATTTATAAATTAGCTGATCTCTCACTTATCTTGTAGTGTTTTTAAGAATGTGTAGAAGTTTTCAAAAATATACACAAAAGCCTAATTAATATTGTATTCAAAAGAATAAAAAAAAACAAACTTAATCCTGAGTCTTGTAAACTCATTTTATTAGGTTCCAGAATGTCTTTCTAAAGTCCCCTCCCCATAAAGGTCTGAATCCTTGTATAATTTGCCTTTGGTAAAGTCAACAGAATGTGTTCAACTGACTGGCTTGATAGTAAACTACAGGAAAGTAAACAGCAGAGAAATAATCAAACCCATATTCGACTCAGGATTATTTAGTTTCATAGAAGAAATTACAAAAATTCCAAGACTTAGGGCTGAAGAGGTGGTTCAGCAGTTTAGAGCACTGACAGCTAGCTCTTCCTGAGGACCAGGATCCAATTACCCCATGGTGGCTCAGAACTAGACATAACAATTGACCTGTCTGTAACTCTGGCTTCCTCAGGCTCTGCAAACACAAGCACAGACAGACTTGCAAGCAAAACATTCCCACTTACAATGGAAAAGTAAAGAAAAAAATTGGGCCTTAAATATTTGGCAAAGTTGTCAATATATATTGAAATGTTCTTGCTTGGTAGTATTATTTCTACGTTGATAAACACCAAGAATATTTACTATTAATGTATACTTTTCTATTGTCATATTTTTTAAGGGGGTAAAATTTCCCTAAGGCATGATTGTCTTTTTGATTTTTCTATGAGACAGAGTCCTTCTCTGTAGCTCACACTAACCTATATTGGGTTGTAACTGCAGGCAATACCCCTTCTTCGGCTTTTGAACTTTTTGATTAGAGACTTAAGCTATCACACTTGGCTTATTTCCTATTGTAGTGAGATTCAGGATGTGCGTCTTTTTGTAACTGAGAGATGCCCAATTCCAATTTCAGGTAACAATAAAACGTAAGATGAGACTACATAGAAACTCCTTTTCCAAAGTACAGGCGACCATGAAGGTGTTGTTTCTAGTGTTGTTTCTGTGACAGCATAGATGTCTCCATGTCATTAGGTACATATGACATCTCCCCTAAGTGTGGGTTCTATTAGCTGGGAGCTACAGATAATGGCCTTTGGAGGGAAGAGTCCAGAATAAATATTATGAGGCAATTTGGGTGTGCTCTGCCTCTACTGATAGCAAAAATGTCACCAGGATATTAACAGCATCTACTCTCAGCTCTCTGGGTAGAATGCAGTATTTTGTTTGGTTTCCAGCACAGAGGAGGTCGCATGTTCAACCTTCCTGTTTCTGCCACTGCTTATCTGTGAACACACAGAAATAGCAATCCTGACTAAGATGCCTTTCAACCACATTTGTCAAGTAATTTTGCCATGTTCCTTCTTTAATCAATATACTTTTCTGAATCTTTTCTATGCACTTCAAAACTGAGTATAAATCTGAACATGTTAGTGCATCATTTTTCTCTAGCTCTCTCTGCTTGTGCTGGTTTCTGACATGAGCCCTATTTCAGTGTCTGTTAATGGAGCTGCCAAGTAGCAAACACAGAGACTCTGGAACTGGAACACAGGGTAGAGGGAACTCAAGCCTTCAGAAGATTGCTTGTAATCTTGTAGAGTGTTCACTCTGTGTTGTGGGCTGCTTTAGTTACAAGAGCTCATTGACTCTTCACCATCCCCTGGTAGATCAGGTAGGATTGTCCCTCTGTTAGTGAGTGTGCTCAGGTCAGAAGAAGCCAAAGCCTAATATCTTCATAATCAGACATAAGCCTACACCACACTGATCTCAGAGACTAATGGGAACAGTGCTCCCCAATACTCCTCCCATCACAAAGGAGAATGCGGCCCATCGCTGAAAAAAGATGTTTGGTATAATTTTGGAGCACAGAAATTTCATGCAATTATTTTAAGGGAAAATGATTTTCATTAATAAATTAGAATTAAAGTCTACATATATGTATGTATATGATTATGTGCCTATGTAAGTAAATATATTCTTTACGTATATATATGTATGTGTGTAGGTATATATGTATGTGTATGTACGCATGGGGTATGTGTGTGTGTTTATGTTGTTATATGTGTATGTGTGTATATATATATGTGTGTGAGTCTTCATGTATGTTGGTATACATGTGTATAAATATATGTGTGTGTATGTGTATTCTGGTATGTATGTTTGTGTGTATGTATGTGTGTATATGTCGGTATATGTGAGTGTATATATATGTATATATACATATTTGTGTGAGTATGTGTGTGTGTTGGTGTATGTGTATGTGAGTATATATACATGTGTATGTGTATGCAGGTTGGCATATGTGTATGTCTGTGTGTATGTCTGTGTGCATGAGAGAGAAAGAGAGAGAGAGAAAGAGAGAGAGAGAGAGAGAGAGAGAGAGAGAATGTATGCATGTGTGTGTGTCTGTGTGTATGGGTGTATGGGCAGTTCTGTTTTTCCCATGAATTTGATTGATTACTTCTGTATTTTATCTTTCAGGGCTATGTCTTAAGGAATTTCAGTGAAACTTTAGGAATGCAGGCAAAACTTTGTATTTGTTTAGTATGATGTTAAGTAGTGGACACTGATTCAGCAATTTGATTACTTAAATGTGGAGTTGCTCCATCAGTTATCAGAAAATATCCAGGCCTTGTGCCCTGTGACCTGACTCCTTCCTTCATACTTGACAGACGGCCACATGGTTTAGAACTTATGTGATGATTCTGGTGGGCTGCTGCCCTTGCTCCTCAGTTTTAGAATATGGAGTCTGAATATGAACTCAGGAAACTAGTGACCATATATTGTTGAACATTTTCACGTAAAATAAATATAAATTTTGATAATGCATGTCAAAATATAAAAATTTAAGATGTATCCAAATGTATCAAAGCATCAACAAGCAAATGAGATATCTCAAACCTATGCTAGTATGCTGTGGAGGATTTAAATTATTCAGAAAAGGAACAATGAAGAGACATTAACCATCAAATTATTCAGTACTTATCATTGTACAATGAATCCTAGCAGTGGAATGTGTCTCTAGTTTTAATCTACATTGGGTCTATTGCAAACACAACATGCCTTTATCCCCTTATCTCTGAAATTTTGTATGTTTTATACCTATGTATACTGTGGTATACAGCAATGTTGTTTTTATTTTCTACAAACACCAATATTTCTACACTGTTGATAATAACCCCCCACAATGTAGACTAAGACATGCAAATAGATTGGAATATTTAAGAAATAACATTGAAGTATAGGGCTGTTTAAAAACTACTAATTAAGTTACTCATATCCTTCATAACAATATAATTAATTAGATATGAAATATTAGAAGAAAATATTGGTTTGATTTTATGGACAAAATATTAGGACTATAAATTATAAACTTAGGTTTGGGAGAATTGTTACAGAATGGAAACTAAGAAGATGAATATTTGATGTTTGCAATGGTGATGTATAGAAATTGCACATTACCCAGGAAATTCCAGAAAACCATACAAAACCCATGGAGAAGACCATGTGATATCTTGTTTACAACACCCCCTTGCTACATTTCATGATCAAATACCGGCTGTCAATGCCTTCAATTTTCAAACCAAAACCATTAAAGCTGAAACTGGAGAATGGAAGGCGTTCTCATGACTCTAGATCTTGTTTCTTTAACACAGACCAATGCTAGAGAAAAAAAAGAAAAAAGGCCATTTCTAAGTGATGAACAAAACTTCAAATTCTCGGTAAACTTCTGTTGGGACAGATATTACATCCAATTATGTTACACCAAAAGGTCAGTTGTCAACAGCACATTAGCAAGAGAAAAATAACATGCTTACTGTCAGGCCCTCACTTATCTCACCTTATACCTTGGGGATTCAGTCCTAGGGACATACTTGCATTTGGCATCATTAGGGTGCTTTCCTGGTGGTTGGGAGTGTTTATGCCATTAGGGTAGGTTAGTTAAAAAAATTGAGAATGTTAATGAGAGGTGAGATTTAAATGTGCATTGCAAAATACACTGGTACTTTTTATATGTGAAGATATAGAAGAAGCACAGAAAAAAAAAAAAATAGACTTAAAGAGCCTTCTTGTACTTAGGAAGCTTTACTGTTGATCAAGAACAAAATCATTTAGAAAATGAAAATTTGATATTTTTTTCCTGAGGATCTGAAGAGTAGCATATATGGGTAAAGATGATGACAGTTTTCCCTGGGATCAAGATAGCATCCTGAGCAGAGATCTGCTCTCTGCCACATCTGCCCAGCTGTGCTATGAGAACCTGAACAGATCCTGTGTCAGGAGCCCATACTCCCCAGGCCCTCGCCTCATCCTCTATGCAGTCTTTGGATTTGGGGCTGTGCTGGCTGTGTGTGGAAACCTCCTGGTGATGACATCAATTCTTCATTTCAGGCAGCTGCACTCTCCTGCCAACTTCCTGGTGGCATCCCTGGCCTGTGCGGACTTCTTGGTGGGTCTGACTGTGATGCCCTTCAGCATGGTGAGGTCTGTGGAAGGCTGCTGGTATTTTGGAGACAGTTACTGTAAATTACACACTTCTTTTGATGTATCTTTCTGTTACTGTTCTATCTTCCATTTGTGCTTCATCTCTGTTGATAGATACATTGCAGTCAGTGACCCCCTGGTCTACCCCACCAGGTTCACTGCATCTGTTTCTGGCAAGTGCATCACCTTCTCCTGGCTCCTGTCCATCATCTACAGCTTTTCCCTCCTTTACACCGGGGCCAATGATGCTGGACTGGAGGATCTAGTGAGTGCCCTCACCTGTGAGGGTGGCTGTCAGCTTGCAGTGAACCAAAACTGGGTCTTCATCAATTTCCTATTATTTCTTATCCCCACGCTTGTGATGATAACTGTGTACTGTAAGATCTTCCTCATTGCAAAGCAGCAGGCTCAGAACATCGAGAAGATGAGCAAGCAGACTGACAGGGCATTAGACAGCTACAAGGACAGAGTTTCCAAACGAGAGAGGAAGGCAGCCAAAACCCTGGGCATCGCAGTGGCTGCCTTCCTCCTTTCATGGCTGCCATACTTCATTGACTCCATCATTGATGCCTTCCTAGGGTTCATCACGCCCACGTATGTGTATGAAATCTTGGTTTGGATAGGTTATTACAACTCAGCCATGAATCCTTTGATTTATGCTTTCTTTTATCCTTGGTTTCAAAAGGCCATCAAACTCATTGTCACTGGCAAAATCTTGAGAGAAAATTCCTCAACTACCAACTTGTTTGCTGAGTAGATTCTTGGATTAGTTGGGGATTGAAAGAATTCACAGCAGAACAACTGTGGGAGATTGAGTACCCAGATCTGCTCCTGTAAAGTGACGAACAATGCTTCAGCTGTGACCCATCACATACATCTAGCTTCTGTATTCTTCATAAATGTAAATTTGATTTCTAGATATAACAGAATTGGATGAGCATGGATCAAACCATTTTCCAGTGTATTTTCTTCTGGTTGGTGTTGTTTGCTTTCCCTGGATCCATGGCCCCTTTCCTGCCTTTTTAAAATTCTAATTGTTGACCCTGGTTAAACCTTCTGAGCCTCAAATTTGAATATATAGTCTTTAAATCCCTTTCTAGCAAATGAGACACAGAGACTCTTAGGGTCTGTCTTTTCCTTGGCATAGCATCATATGCAGGACTGTATTAACTGAGGCCAAGATTTGAGCCCTTAAAAATGTGATTCTTAAGGTCAGAAAAATAGACCAAGAGGTTTATGTATTAACTAACATCTACTCAGTTGTGTATAGAGGAAAAGAAAAACAGTGTCACAAATAGTAACATCTCCTCAGTGACCTGCCTTTTAGGGAACATCACATAGGGGAATGGTCACAATCCTAAACTTTACAAGTTGGTATATGTTTAAACCAAGGATTTAAAGATGGTCATTCATTTTTCACTGTGATTTATAAATTAGTGATCTCTCACTTATCTTGTAGTGTTTTTAAGAATGTGTAGAAGTTTTCAAAAATATACACAAAAGCCTAATTAATATTGTATTCAAAAGAATAAAAAAAAACAAACTTAATCCTGAGTCTTGTAAACTCATTTTATTAGGTTCCAGAATGTCTTTCTAAAGTCCCCTCCCCATAAAGGTCTGAATCCTTGTATAATTTGCCTTTGGTAAAGTCAAAGAATGTGTTCAACTGACTGGGCTTGATAGTAAACTACAGGAAAGTAAACAGCAGAGAAATAATCAAACCCATATTCGACTCAGGATTATTTAGTTTCATAGAAGAAATTACAAAAATTCCAAGACTTAGGGCTGAAGAGGTGGTTCAGCAGTTTAGAGCACTGACTGCTCTTCCTAAGGACCAGGATCCAATTACCCCATGGTGGCTCAGAACTAGACATAACAATTGACCTGTCTGTAACTCTGGCTTCCTCAGGCTCTGCAAACACAATGCACAGACAGACTTGCAAGCAAAACATTCCCACTTACAATGGAAAAGTAAAGAAAAAAATTGGGCCTTAAATATTTGGCAAAGTTGTCAATATATATTGAAATGTTCTTGCTTGGTAGTATTATTTCTACGTTGACAAACACCAAGAATATTTACTTTTAATATATGCTTTTCTATTGTCATATTTTTTAAGGGGGTAAAATTTCCCTAAGGCATGATTGTCTTTTTGATTTTTCTATGAGACAGAGTTTTTCTCTGTAGCTCACACTAACCTATATTGGGTTGTAACTGCAGGCAATACCCCTGCTTTGGCTTTTGAACTTTTTGATTAGAGACTTAAGCTATCACACTTGGCTTATTTCCTATTGTAGTGAGATTCAGGATGTGTGTCTTTTTGTAACTGAGAGATGCCCAATTCCAATTTCAGGTAACAATAAAACGTAAGATGAGACTACATAGAAACTCCTTTTCCAAAGTACAGGCGACCATGAAGGTGTTGTTTCTAGTGTTGTTTCTGTGACAGCATAATGTCTCCATGTCATTAGGTACATATGACATCTCCCCTAAGTGTGGGTTCTATTAGCTGGGAGCTACAGATAATGGCCTTTGGAGGGAAGAGTCCAGAATAAATATTATGAGGCAATTTGGTGTGTGCTCTGCCTCTACTGATAGCAAAAATGTCACCAGGATATTAACAGCATCTACTCTCAGCTCTCTGGGTAGAATGCAGTATTTTGTTTGGTTTCCAGCACAGAGGAGGTCGCATGTTCAACCTTCCTGTTTCTGCCACTGCTTATCTGTGAACACACAGAAATAGCAATCCTGACTAAGATGCCTTTCAACCACATTTGTCAAGTAATTTTGCCATGTTCCTTCTTTAATCAATATACTTTTCTGAATCTTTTCTATGCACTTCAAAACTGAGTATAAATCTGAACATGTTAGTGCATCATTTTTCTCTAGCTCTCTCTGCTTGTGCTGGTTTCTGACATGAGCCCTATTTCAGTGTCTGTTAATGGAGCTGCCAAGTAGCAAACACAGAGACTCTGGAACTGGAACACAGGGTAGAGGGAACTCAAGCCTTCAGAAGATTGCTTGTAATCTTGTAGAGTGTTCACTCTGTGTTGTGGGCTGCTTTAGTTACAAGAGCTCATTGACTCTTCACCATCCCCTGGTAGATCAGGTAGGATTGTCCCTCTGTTAGTGAGTGTGCTCAGGTCAGAAAAGGCCAATGCTCATGCATAATATCTTCATAATCAGATGTGAACCTGCACCCCTCTGATCTCAGAGACTCTGGGAGGAGGGCTGGTCCTGAATATTCCTACCATCACAAATGAGAACAAGGCCCAGTCACTGATTACACGTTGTTCAGTATAACTTTGGAGCACATACATTTCACAAGATTATTGTAAGCTAAAATCATTTTCATTAATAAAATTAGAATTAAAGTCTATATCTGTGTATGCATGAGTACATGGGTATATGCATATATATGTATATATATTCTTTATGTAGGTAGGTATATATGTATGTATATATAATGTTATATGTGTATTTGTATATGCACATATATTTGTATATATTTGTATGTATAAATATGTATGTGTATATGTATATATGCAAGATTATGTGTTCACGTATTTGTATGTGAATATATATATTATTTTATGTATATTTATGTATATGTGTAGCCATATGTATGTGTATTTATACATGTGTGTTTGTATGTATATATGTATATATTTTTGTATGTAAATATGTATGTGTATAGATATACATGTATGAGTATATATATGTGTGTGTGTTTATCTATGTGGGTATATGTGTATGGGCTTTTCTCTTTTGTTTTGTTTTTTTATTCATTTGAATACTTCTGTTAGTTTTCCTTAAGGAATATGTCTTAAGGAATTTCAGTGAGAATTTAGAAACAATATAAGCAAAATATTGCATTCATTTAGTGTGATCTTAGGTTGTGGACATTGATTCAAAAATTTGATTATTAAAATGTGGAGTTCCTCTACCAGTTATTAGAAAATGTCCAGGCTTTGTGCCCTGTGACCGACTCCTTCCTTCATACTTGACAAGAAGTCATGTGGTCCCGTCTTATGTGGTGAGACCACAGTCATGCTCCATCACTAGAATATCATAGATTTTGGTGGATTGTTGCCCATATCTCAGGCACTATGTACAATTTCTGCATGGTACCATATAGAAATTCTATATGTCACCATACATATTACGTTGCTCTTCTTGGTTTAGAATATATTATCTTATTATGACCTCAGGAATCTAGTTATGACATTCTGTAGAACATTTTCACTACAATAAATAAAAATTTTGATAATGAATGCCAAAATATAAAATCTTAAAATGTAGCCAAAAGTATCAAAGCATTAATTACTATATATGTTCAATAAGCAGATGAGCTATCTCACACCTGTGTTAGTATGCTGTGGAATATTTAAATTATCCAGAAAAGGAACAAGGAATAGACTTTGCCCATCAAAGTCTTCCATATGTCTAATTCTACAGAGACTCCAGCAATGGAATGTGTCTCCAGTTCATTTTAAACTACATTGGGTCTGTTGCAAACACAAATGGCTTTGTCATTTTATCTCTGAAATTTTGTATATTCTATGTCATAATAGCAGCAATGTTGATTTTATGTTCTGCAAATACCAATATTTCAACATTGTTGATAATGAAAACCCCCACAATGTAGAAAAAGACAGAAAAAGGTTTTTTAAAGAAATAATGATGGAGACTTCTGGTCTGGGCCTGAGACTGAGAGATCCTAGCGGCAGCTCGCACCCAATCTCACAAACTCCAGAGGAAGCAGGCCCCCTAGGAGCTCTAACCCTGGCAGCATGTTAGGTAAGGGACATCAACATTTGCCCCAAACCTGGAGTAACTGGGACCTACAAGGACCCAGGAATTTACTCCTGGCCCAGAGCACTGGTTCTTTCTGGACAGGGCCCCAGCTCTAACCCCAGTAGTAACACCCACCCCAAAAGTTCTGAACAACCAAGATAATAGGAAAGACAGGCTCCAGTATGAGACAGGCAGGTAGCACTAAGGTGATCCAGATGGCGAAAGGCAAGCACATGAACATAAGAATCAGCAACCCAGGGTACTTGGCATCATTAGAACCTAATTCTCCCATATTAGAAAGTCCTGAATTCCCCATATCGCCAGGAAAGCAAGATTCAGATTTAAAATCACTTCTAATGATGATGATAGAGGACTTTAAGAAGGACATAAATAACACTCTCAAAAAATTTGAGGAGAACACAGGTAAACAGGTAGAAGCCCTTAAAGAGGAAACACAAAATTCCCTTAAAGAAGTACAAGAGAACACAACCAAACAGATGAAGAATTGAACAAATCCATCCAGAACATAAAAATGGAAGTAGAAACAATAAGAAATCACAAAGGAGACTACCCTGGAGATAGAAAACCTAGGGAAAAAATCAGGAGTCATAGATGCAAGCATCACCAACAATATACAAGAGATAGAAGAGAGAATCTCAGGTGCAGAAGATGCCATAGAAAATATTGGCACAGCTGCCAAAGAAAACACAAAATACAAAAAGTTCTCAACACAAAACATCCAGAAAATCCAGGACACAATGAGAAAACCAAACCTAAGGATAATAGGTATAGATGAGAGTGAAGATTCCCAACTTAAAGGGCCAATAAATATCTTCAACAAAATTATAGAAGAAAACCCTAACCTAAAGAACGAGAAGCCCATAAACATACAAAGATGCCTACAGAACACCAAATAGTCTAGACCAGAAAAGCAATACCTCCTGTCACATAATAATCAAAACATCAAATGCACAAAACAAAGAAAGAATATTAACAGCAGTAAGGGAAAAAGGCCAAGTAACACATAAAGGCAGATCTATCAGAATTATACTAGACTTCTCAACAGATACTATAAAAGCAAGAAGATCCTGGGCAGATGTCATACAGACCCTAAGAGAACACAAATGACAGCCCAGGCTACAATACCCGGCAAAACTCTTAATTACCATAGATGGAGAAACCAAGATATTTCATGACAAAGCCAAATTTACACAATATCTTTCCACAAACCTAGCATTACAAAGGATATTAGGGGAAAGCTCCAACACAAGGAGGGAAATTATACCCTAGACAGAGCAAGAAAGTAATCTTCTTCCAACAAATCCAAAAGAAGATAGCCACACAAAGATAATTCTACCTCTAATAACAAACATAACAGGAAGCAACAATCACTATTCCTTAATATCTCTTAACATCAATGGATTCAATTCCCCAATAAAAAGACATAGGCTAACGGACTGGATAGGTAAACAGGACCCAGCATTTTGCTGCATACAGGAAACCCACCTCAGTAACAAAGACAGACACTACCTTAGAGTAAAAGGCTGGAAAATGATTTTTCAAGCAAATGGTCCTAAGAAACAAGCTGGAGTAACCATTCTAAAACCTCCACCCGAGAACACAATGGAGGGACTCATGGCTTCACCTGTATAGGTAGTGGAAGGTGGCATCAGTGGAAGTGGAGGCCCTTGTTACCTAATAGTTTGGATTCCCTAGTGTTGGGGAATTTGAGAGCAGGGAGGCTGGAATGGGAGGATGGTGGGAACACACCCTCATAGAAACTCCCAGAATTATATGAATTAGATATGATAGAGAAGGCCACCAGAAGACTAGATTTCAGAATTCAAACAAAAAATATCTTGATACTAAAATTTGTTTTGAGAATTGTATATTGAAGAATACACAGCCTTGGTGTATCTCCTCATCAAGCAAGCTGAACAGACCTGAACGAACCTCTGATATCCTGGAATCTCAGCTGGATGCAGTGAAGACACAGAAGTCAGAGGCTTATCAATTTATTCTTCCCCCTACCCCTCTTCTAATATTTAGACACCTCATCAGCTTGAAGAAGTTAATGAAGAGTTGGCACCCCTATTCTCTGGACTTGAGGACTGAGAGGTTAATATTAGGCTGTCTTTCTAGGGAAAAGTAGTGGTTTTGTTGGAACAGAGAGGAATAGCTAAAATTGATTGCATAGCCATAACCTATTGGTAGAAACTGTATAATTGTTATTAAGCTGAAGTTATAATTTCTTAAATGGTACAAAATTTACATTGATTTCAAATTAAGGTTTTCATTGGTATGAGTTTCTTATTGATATAGAAGTGAGATTAATATTGTTACTCTCATAGGCATTGTGCCTATATAACGACATTTAGGAATACAAGGCTTAGAGACCAAGTCCTTCCTTAAATTTTTTAACTGATTTGAGATGCTTAACCTGTGAGTTAAGGGCCTATATCAAATTCATTGTTCTGAGTTTATTGTTAGGGTGTTTTCTATATTTTATTTAAAAATAGTTTAGAGGAGTTAATAGACAACAGTCCAGATTGCTTACATGGATAGCTGGTTTTCAAAACGTCAGAAGTCCTCAGAATTGATGTTACAAGCATTTCTGTATTAATGTTCAATTTAATTAGAGACCTGTCTGCCCCTGACAGCTTCCTGTCTTGGATTCTAAGAAGAAATTGAGTATCTTTGGAGTTACTCCAGTTGTGATGAGACAGCCACTAGGCAAGAATTGCCTCCTTTCATCTACAGACAAATTACTGTCCTGAAAAGAACACACTTTGCAGAATAGTTGACTGATTACATCTGCCAAGACAGAGTAATCAGCCCTTTATAATTCTGCATCACTAGATTTGTCAGATGATCCTGGGTCAGAAGGCTCCAAGATCCTGGATCAGATGCTCCAACGTTTTGTAGTATAGTAACTTCCAGGTGTTCAGAGGTCTCTATAAATTGGCTAAGTTTTAGAAGATATGCTTTGTGCTTCCCATAATTTCAGTTAATTCAGTCATTCAGGATTTCTGACCGGGTTGAAGACTTAGAGTCTCATAGCCAATCCCGGCTATTTACTTTGAGAGAAAAGACTTGCGAGGATGGTTTTCAGCTACATCATCTAAAGCCAAGAAAAAAGCCAGGTTCAGAACTAAGTATTTTAGTTAGGAGAGATGACAGAGGTTCTGGTCAGTCAACAAAATGTAGACTGGGTATTAGGTCTATCTTGTACCTTACTGATACAAATTGGTGTAGTTATGCTCTAATTGTATTTTGAGAGAAAAGTTTTATCTTAACAGGAAGGGTGATATGTAGGAGGAGCTAAGGTGGGAGGAATAAGGAGAAAAGAGGAGGAGTAAGAAGATGAGGAGGAGAAGGAGACAAGGATCTAGGATATGTGGGGGGGAGGGACATGGAGGCAGATGTTTGTTGTCTCCACCAGTCAAAGATAGTTGGTATATCTAGGCTGGGTATTGGATTACACTTCTGATTGGATGGGTATCTTGTTATTGAGCATTACCAAACTTATAAATCCTTTGATTAACATTTAAAAGAAAGTTACTAATAAAAAAGAAAAGAAAAAGAAAAAAAAGACAGTTTCCGTCTGTCTGCCTTCCAATCAAGACATAGAATTTCCAGCTCCTTAAGCACCATATCTACGTACATACTACCATGTTCCCACCATGATGACAATGGACTGAACCTCTGAAACTGTAAGCCACCTCAATTAAATATTTTCCTTTATAAGAAAAAAAGAAAGAAAGAATGATGGAGTATAGGGCTGTTTAAAAACTACCAAATAACTTACTGATATCCTTCACAAAATTTATAATTAATTCTTTTAGATATGAAACATTAGAAGAAGACATTGGTTTTACTTCTTTGAAAGAATATTAGTACTATAAATTATAAACGTAGGTTTTGGAATAATTGTCACAGGAATGGAAACTAAGAAGATGAATAAATGTTTGATATGGTGACATAGAGAAATTGCATATCACCCATGAAATTCCCTTGAATCAAATAAAGCCTATGGAAAAGAAACTCCTATTTGTCTTAATAGTCTCTTTGCTTCATTCTATGAGCAAATTCTGGCTGTCCATGCCCTCAATTTTCCAAGGCAAAAACATTAAAGCTGAAACTGGAGAAAGGAAGGTGTTTTTCATGACTCCAGATCTTGCTTCTTAACACAAACTAATGCTTGAGAAAAGAAAACCTTTATGCAGGAATCTTGATCACTTTGAATGGGAATGGCACAGATAACATTTCTCACCAAGGGTAAAGTCCATTTCTAAGAAATGAACAAAACTTCAAATTCTCAGTAAAGTTCCAATAGGGCGGGTATCACACCTCATTACATTATACCAAAAGGTCAGTGTCAGTAGCAAATTGGCAGGGGAAATTTTCACTGTGGTGTTAACAACATGCTCACTCACAAGCTCTCACCTAACCTTATACCATGGGGATTTAGTCTTAGGGACACATTGTATTTGGCTTCATTGAGGTGCTTTCCTGAGGGGTGAGATGCTTACAGAGCTAAGGTAGGTTAGTTAAATAAGGCTGAGTATGTTAATAAAAGGTGAGACTTAAATGTGCATCACAGAAAACAGTTGCTTTGATATGTGAGGAAATAGACAAAGCAGAGGAAATAAATTTAAACATACTGAAAGAGCCTTCATGCCATTAGGAAGGTTTACTGTGGATTAGGGAGGAGCTCTTTTAGGAAATCAAAATGCATTAGCAATTACATCCTGTATTTTTTCTGAGGATCTTTGGAATAGCATACATGGCTACAGATGATAACCGTTTTACCTGGGATCAAGATAGCATCCTGAGCAGAGATCTGCTCTCTGCCACATCTGCCCAGCTGTGCTATGAGAACCTGAACAGATCCTGTGTCAGGAGCCCATACTCCCCAGGCCCTCGCCTCATCCTCTATGCAGTCTTTGGCTTTGGGGCTGTGCTGGCTGTGTGTGGAAACCTCCTGGTGATGACATCAATTCTTCATTTCAGGCAGCTGCACTCTCCTGCCAACTTCCTGGTGGCATCCTGGCCTGTGCGGACTTCTTGGTGGGTCTGCACTGTGATGCCCTTTAGCATGGTGAGGTCTGTGGAAGGCTGCTGGTACTTTGGAGACAGTTACTGTAAATTACACACTTCTTTTGATTTATCATTCTGTTACGTTCTATCTTCCACTTGTGCTTCATCTCTGTTGATAGATACATTGCAGTCAGTGACCCCCTGGTCTACCCCACCAGGTTCACTGCATCTGTTTCTGGCAAGTGTATCACCTTCTCCTGGCTCCTGTCCATATCTACAGCTTTTCCCTCCTTTACACGGGGCCAATGAAGCTGGACTAGAGGATCTAGTGAGTGCCCTCACCTGTGGGGTGGTGTCATTTGCACTAAACCAAAACTGGGTCTTCATCAATTTCCTATTATTTCTAATCCCCACCCTTGTGATGATAACTGTCTACTCTAAGATTTTCCTCATTGCAAAGCAGCAGGCTCAGAACATGAGAAGATGAGCAAGCAGACTGACAGGGTATCAGACAGCTACAAGGACAGAATTTCCAAGCGAGAGAGGAAGGCAGCCAAAACCCTGGGCATCGCAGTGGCGCCTTCCTCCTTTCATGGCTGCCATACTTCATTGACTGCATCATTGATGCCTTCCTAGGATTCATCACGCCCACGTATGTGTATGAAATCTGGTTTGGGTAGCTTACTACAACTCAGCCATGAACCCTTTGATTTATGCTTTCTTTTATCCTTGGTTTCAAAAGGCCATAAACTCATTGTCACTGGCAAAATTTGAGAGAAAATTCTCAACACAACTTGTTTGCTGAGTAGATTCTTGGATTAGTTGGGGATTGAAAAATTCACAGCAGAACAATCTGGGGAGATTGAGTGCCCAGATCTGTTTCTGTTAAGTGATGAAATACACTTCAGCAGTGACCCAAACACATAAATCCAGCTTCCTTCTCCTTTTAAAAAATGTACAATCAATTTTTAATTTGATGGAGTCAGTGAAACCAGACCTAATTCTTTTCTCCCGAGTTGTGTGCTGGTTAGTGTCACTTAGTTTCTCTATTTCGTGGCTAGTATTCTCTTTCCTGCCCTTCTAGAATTCTAATTATTGGCTTTGTTAAACTTTTCCCCTCAAAGTTTAATATATAATGTTTAAGGCTTTTAGTAGTATTTTTCTTTCACCATAATAATTTTTATTGATTATTTGGGACACAATGCTACACAATGTACCTTGATTACCTTTGTTTCCTATTGCTCCCAGGTCCTCTCTCCTATTCTTTGCCTTTCCCTAGCCATAAATCTGTAAATAATTATTAAGAAAATACACAAAGTACAGTTTGTGTTGGTAATATTCTAATTGGTGCATGACCACACTTCCAGTGGCCAGCACCTTAAAAGTAAATGAGTCCTTTCCTATCCTCCCACCAGAAGCTGTCAAGTGTGAAAAGCAACTTTATCCCAGTTCTCAAGGACTCTCTTCAATGTCTTTATGTCCATACTGTTTCTGTTTGTGTGTATGTGTGTGTGGTGGGGGGTTGTTGCAGAAGGGTTTGGTGCATAGGAGCTGTCTCTTGCTCAGAGAAGGGGGATGGATGTGAAGGTCTATAGTAACTAAGGCCTAGCTTTGCTCATTTAAACTGTATTAATTAACATCCACTCAGGGAGCAAACACACAGAGGAATGCTCACAATCCTAAAGCTTTTCAAGTTGTTATCTGTTTAAGTCAAGGATTTAAAGATGGTCGTTGTTTATTCCCTATGATTTATAAGTTTGCTGATCCCTCTTTTTTTTTTTTTTTTTTTTACATTTTTGAGATGTATAGAAGTGTTCAAAGTTATGCACAAAATCAAAGTTAATAAGATGTTCAGAAAAAAAAAACCCATAAAGATAAAGGGCGAAATAGGCAGTCATCCAATCTGGAAGATTCGTTTCATTAGGCTCCACAGATATTTTTCATCCTCTCCCCCTAAATGTCTGAATTTCTTGTATGATTTAAAGCCAGCAGGATGTTTTTGAGATTTCTTGTTTAATAGTAAACTTGATGATAGTATACAGCAAATGAGTAGACAATCCATATTCTAGCCTTAATTTGTGTGTTTCAGACAAAACATAAATCTCCAAGCCTTAAACCAGAAGAGATAACTCTGTATTTAAGAGCACTGGCTGCTCTTCCCAAGAATCATGATTCAATCACCAGCATCCATGGCAGTTCACAACCATAGATTACCCTAATCTTGTCAGTAACTCTGGCCTCTGCAAGCTATGCAAGCAATAGTGCATAGAGAGAGGAAGAAAGTAAAGAAAAACTCTGAGCCTTATATACATGATGAAGTTGTCAACACATAAGAAATATTCTTGCTATTATTTTCTAATTTCATATGAACAAGAAAAAGACTTTATTATTAATGTATGATTTTTTTTTATCGGATAGTTTTAAGCTAGCAAATCCTTCCCTTAGTTGCAATTCTATTTCTGAGTTTTATATGGGACTGTCTTTTCTGCAGCTCAGACTAACCTATATTGGATTGCAACTGCAGGCAATTGTCTTGCCTCAGGTTTTTGAAAGTTGTTTACAGGCTTAAACTACCATGCATGGGTTATTTCCTATTTGATACAATTGAAGATTTCGGTTCTTGTGTGATTGACAGATGAGCAAAGGCTCCTCAGACTCCTTAATATCCCCTGCTCATGGCTCTTTAGTTCAGACCTTAAACATCATCTGTTTATTTTGGCTTCAGCTGTTTAGATTCAGTGGCTCATCCTGCATGCACAGAACTGTAAGCCTTCTTCACTTGACAAACAGTGTTGGTAAACAAAAGCAGTAGAGTAGCTGATGCTTACTGTAATCATCTGCATTCAAAAGAACCCTCTATTGTTCAGTTCAATAAACTCAAAGTAGCAATTCCTGTATTGCTAGTCATTTCAAACACACTAGACAAATCATTTTTACCAGGGTCCTTCTTTGATCAATATTCTTTTCTGAATATTTTTCTATGCACTGGAAAATTGAGTATAAATCTGAACATGTTAGTGCATCATTTTTCTCTAATTCTCTCTGCTTGTGCTGGTTTCTGACATGAGCCCTATTTCAGTGTCTGTTAATGGAGCTGCCAAGTAGCAAACATAGGGACTCTGCGACTGGAAGCACAGGGTGGAGGGAACTCAAGCCTTCAGAAGATTGCTTGTAATCTTGTAGAATGTTTACTCTGTGTTGTGGGCTGCTTTAGTTACAAGAGCTCGTTGACTCTTCACCACCCCCTGGTAAATCTGGTAGGATTGTTCCTCTGTTAGTGAGTGTGCTCAGGTCAGAAAAGGCCAACGTTTATGCCTCATATCTTCATAATCAAACATGAGCCTGCACCACACTGATCTCAGAGACTAATGGGAACAGTGCTCTCCAATATTCCTCCCATTGTGTAGAAGAACAAGGCCCAGTTACTTATGATATTGTTTAGTATAATTTTTCTCTTCTTCCTTCCTTCCTTCCTTCCTTCCTTCCTTCCTTCCTTCCTTCCTTCCTTCCTTCCTTTTTCTTTATTTTTGGTGTTAGACACTTCTTTAATAATAATCCTATGTATTTCCTTTTTATAATCTATTTATTTATTTATTATTTATTTATTTATTTATTTTACACTCTATATTTTACTCTCCTCCGGTCTACCTGCCCCTTGACTGTTCCACATGCCATACCTCCTCCGTGTCCCCCTGTCTCCACTAGTATGTCCCCACTCCCTACTCCTCATCCCACAAGACCTTTAAACTCCTGGGGCCTCCAGTCTCTTGATGGTTAGGTACATCTTCTTTGACTGAACCCAGACCCAGCATTCCAGTGCTGAATATGTGTTGGGGGCCTTATATCAGCTGGTGTAAGCTGTCTGATTGGTGATCCAATGTTTGAGAGATCTCAGGTATCAAGGTTAATTGAGACTCGTGGTTCCTGTTGTCTAAAGGACGTTCATGCCTTTGAAGAAGGGACTGACAAGAGAGTTCAAGCTTTATTCCCTACTTATGCCTTCTTTATCAGCAATATTCCTTAACTTTCCCTGTGTATATTTGGATCAGAAGGAAGGCATAATTGAGAAAATAGTTTGAACGATGGAAAGAATCCTCCACTAGCCCTCTCTGGCAAGTAATAAAGAAGTGTGAGTTCCTCGTGACCTGGAGCACACATGGAAAACACAGCCTTGGCAGAGTCTTCATAGAGTCCATGCAGGAGCTGAGAAGGAAATAGAAAGAGGCCAGTCTAGCGTGATAGCAAGCCTTCTGTATGTCGGGAGTTATTATGCTTCCCATGGAGTACTGAAGATGAGGCCATGGTGATCAGGAGCTTAATTCAGACATGGAGCCCACACAGTGGTGGCTCTGAGCAGACACAATTGACTATAAAATTATTTCATTCATTTTAATCTCCCCTTTCCCCCTTCTTGTATGATAATGAATATAATGACATATAATTAATATAAACAAAGTCAACTATCTTCTTTAAACCCAACATTCTGTGCTATTGCATATCTACCACTAGAAGAAAAGGTGATAGTAACACTCAGATATGAACTGAAGTATTGAACTGAAGTTGAAAGAAATCCAAATTTCCAGTGCCTATGGTGACTGAGGCTTTACCTAAAGAGGAAAAGGGAATGAAATAAAAAGAAAAAGAGAAGCTCGTGAAATAAAAATGGACTCAGTGGCTGTATGAGGGGGAGAAAATAAAGAGCTTTATGGATATTACAAGTAATTATACACATATATAAAATGTCATATACATATAAATACATATATACACATACATACACCACATATACACATATATGATGTGTGTGTGTGTGTGTGTGTGTTAACAGGCTTTCTCTACATAGTATCCCTGGCTGTCCTGGAAATCTCTTTGTAGATCAGTTCAGTCTTGAACTCAGATACCTGCCTGCTTCTGCCTCTTGAGTGCTGGGATTTAAGGTGTGTGTCATCATTACCAGCACAATAATTTTAATAAATAAAAAGTTAAAAATTTCTATAAAAACAACAAACATAGTGTGAAATCAAATTGATTAAGAATTTACAGAGAACCTCTTTCCAATAATTTGAATAGGATAAAGAATATCAATTTGTTCTTCCAAATACCTATCTAAATCCTCTTGTATATTCAACACATTAGTAACATTTTTTTGCTAAATGATTAACAAAAGTAGCTGTCTTAACTTTTTGTGTAAAAGCAATTGCAGAAGCAGTAATGCTAGCAATTAATGTAATTAAGCTTGTTATACAGCAATAATCAAGAGGTTCAGAATTTAAGAGTAAGGAGCCATCTCGAGTCTCATGCCAGATACCATTGGATTCATGTTTGTTTTAAAATTTACAGTGGTAGTCATTATAATTAGGAAAAAGTTTAAAGATACCTGCAGTGTATTTGGTATAATTCTAACACCTCCCTGGATGTTTTAACTTTACATGGTGAACTTATGAATTTCAAGAACACTGTTCTGCTGGGTGTTGATGTGGAAGATACTGCTGATAAAATTACCCATGGCCTGAGGTCAGTGTTTCTATTTTGGTCAATCTTCAAGAATGGCATATATAGCTTGATCATGCTACTAGCCCTTTTTGTCCTGGGAATACTTTTATTCTTGCCCATCTTTTCAAAATATATCTTTAACAACATCAACATGTTGGCAGCCAAAGTACATGGCTCACCTGAAAATGGACCCTCAGACAGAGTTATTAAATTAACAAGCTGGCAAGCCAAGGACTGGTAATATTCTGCACAGAGCCTTACCAACCTAAGACAGAAGTGCATTGCTTTTGATAATGCATATTCCATGATGGCTAAGGAAGGCATTCTTGTCAGAATGACCTAAGACAGGCTCAGTCTTGTTAATGAAATAAAAAAGGAGAGGCAGAGAGTCTTTGGGGCTGCTTGGCAAGAATCTGACATGGGCCAAGGACAAGGAAATGGGCTGCTTGGCAGGAATATGATAGTGGGCAAGGACAAGGAAGTAGGCTTCAGGTAGGAATCCGACATTAGGCTAGAACAAAGAAGTAATTTCAGGCAGGAATCTAATTATTAGGGTAGAACAAAGAAGCAATTTCAGACAGGAATCTAAATTTTAAGCTAGAACAAGGAAGTAGGAATGAAAATGACTTTGGGCTAGGATAGGGAAGTTGGCTCAGATATTTTGGTCATCCTGATAAGCCCTTAGAAACAGTACTCACGGGAGTGTTAATGGAATTTTGTTTATTGCCTTGCTTGTTCTTTGACTATTTGTGTTTATTGTCTTGATTGTTCCTTGACTATTGGCATCTACTGTATTGCTAGTCTCTCAACCTGGAACTGACCTTAATACTTGCATTTAATTAAAATGGTATAAAAGCAAAAAGGAGGAGGGGGAATGGAATAGAGGGGTTCTATGGAGGGGAAATGGGGAAAGGGGATGACATCTGAAATGTAAATATATAAAATATCCAATAAAAAAGAAAAATAAAGAAGTTAATAATGTAAAGAAATAAACACCAATTTGTCAGGTTAAAGAAAAAAAAAGAACTTACAGAGAAGGCAACATTGCAATCAAAAAAATTAGGGAGGTGGTTAATTGAATGAGGGAAATGGTTAACAGAACAGCGATTTTCATGGAGCATTTTAACGCTTGCTTTCCTACTGTTATTCCTTAACATCACTCCAATATGTTTTAACATCTTTTCCTATGGGACAAGTTATTTTCCTATTTCAATCTTCAGCAAACTGCTATGAAAAACGTATTTATTATCTTCTGGTTGATAGTTGGTTTATAAGATCAAAGGTAGATATTTGCGAAGACAGAAAATCTCTTGGGGTTTCAGCTCTTCATTTTCCTTTGGACTTCCCATACTCTGATAAATTGCCAGTGCAAGATTCTAAGTCAGAAAAGATGCTAATGTTGTATTTGCCTGGCCTTCACATCCCACCCCCTGTACCTGGTGGTCATGCAATAAATCATAGTGTCCATTATTCTTAACTTCATCAAGGAATTGCTGTTACCAAGATATAACAATATATGAAATGGAATAAAGATTGTTGTTCACCAAGAGCCTGCAACTGGAGCAGTTATGGAGCCTTGCAATTGAACTTTTGTGTCTGAAACTGTTGCTTTGAATTTATTTATTCTTATCTTAAAAACTATCAATTTCTACTAAATGGAATCCAAAGGGATAATGCTTCTGTGTTATACATACTCGATCCCTTCATTTTGGATAGGTTCAGTCACCTACCCCTATACTCCTCTGAGTGTCTTCCAAATTGCTACTTCTGCACTTGCTACCCTGCCATTCTCTTCCGACCTGGATGTGTGGACAGAATTGTGGTTGTGTATTCCCAGTGAGTCTCAGGATTATGCCTACTCTGGTATCAGAAAAAAATTGTTACCCTAATTAGAAAGGCCAATTCTCCACCCTCCCTAAATCCAGGTTACTTGTGCTGTAAAGATTACAATTCCTTCGAAGTCAGCTGTCTGTCTGTGATTGAAGAGGCAGGTCTATGTAAAGGGAAGCTGTCTGAGTCTACTTCCTTATCTCTATCATGAGTATGATATATAGGTTTAAGCATGGACAGGAAGCAAATATATCAGTGTCTGTAACACTTGCAGGCTGAGCTGTGGGGCAGAGCACACAGACATCTGTGGGGCTCTTCATGTGGCCTTGTTAAAAAAAAACAACAACAACAACAAAAATACCTATGTAGCTAGATGGTAGATTAAATGAGAATGGCCCCCATAGGCTTCTATATTCGAATACTTGGTCCTCAGTTGGTGGAATAATTTAGTAAAGATTAGGAGACATGGTCTTCTTGAATAAGGAGCATCATGGGGGGTGAGCTTTGGGGTTTCAGAAACCTATGCCAAACTGTTAGCTCTCTTTACCTGGTGCTTATGGATCAAGGTAAGCTCTCAGCTACTATTCCAGTGCCATGTTTGCCTGCCTGACTTCTTCCACACTCCCCACCATAATAGCCATGGACTCTAATCCTCTGGAACTGTGAGCCCAAATCAAATGCTTTGGTTTGGGTGCTTTGTCATGCCATTTAAAAAGTAATTGCAACAGTCAGGAAGCATTGAAAACACCAAACTCCAGGAGACCACAAAAGACAGGAAAGAGTCTGATGTCTCAGGCCTCTCAGAGGTATCTCCATATTTTTAAGTAAGTCACCTTTCTTTTTTTTTTTATTCTCATTTTGTCCCAGGCCTTATAAAATTTGAAGGGAGATTTATGAACGTCAAAACAGTCAAATACTGACCTGGGCTCTTTCAGCACTTATGGAACTGAGAGAAACCCTTAGTGGTAACAGTCAGAAGCGCCTGTACAAAGTGGCTCAGCACAGAGAATGCATTTCAGAGAAGAACATAGTGATTACAATTATCAAAGCAAAGCTCCTTTTATAATTCACACTTCATGCCATAGGGACTCTCTTGGAGTAGTTTATGATGGTTGACTGACAGCCTAAAAATGCTAACAGGAAGAAATTCCTTAAAAGGTCCCTTCTCTAGTGTTTACATATATATTTACAAATATACTTACATATACAACATATACATATATAAAAATATACACATACATTTATATTTTTGCATATATACCTATATTTACATATAATATGTAAATTTATATATGTTATAAGTAACATATAAATATACATACTTATATGTACTCACATATACATGGAAACATGTACATATATAAATATATACTTATATTTTACATATATGCAAAATCTTCATATATTATATACACATATAATACATATATATATTTACATATATACCTACCTATATATATATTGTATGATTACCCCTTGCAAAGAAGAACATCACTGGGGTAAACATGTATTTTAAAGGAAATTTTTTCAAGTTATTTAAATAATGTGATTCCTGGGCTGGTGACAGTTCTTAGGACATTTGCTTTGGGTTAGTGAAGAAATTTAGAACTTATTATAAAATTATTATGTGAGTATAAACAGAGGATAATGCTCTGAATTTTAAATGTTTTAATTTTTATTGTGAGTGAAAGAATGGGGCAACACTTTAAGTAACTAATCAAACATGATTTTTTTAAATTTCACAACTCAAAACTTACTTTAGAGTACATTTTTCCAATTACCTATGTAACAACTTCTGAACTAATGTAAGGTTTATATTAGATATACCTGCAGTTAAGAATGAAGTGAAACATAATTTTAAAAATGGTTTTCTGAGTTTAAATTTTTTTTCTTTAAAATTAAAATTAAGACAAAATATACTCTTAGGGAAACCCAACTTCCTTGCTCCTGCTGAGATAGGAACTCTGAGGCGGTGACTCAGAGGTAATTCAAATCTGGTGACAAGATTTTTCAAAAGATAAGATGGCACCCACACAAAAAAAATCTTCTTAAGTGATTGATAAAATAAATTCTACATTAATAATAATATAATAATAACATAATGTAAAATAAATTCTACATTTGACTATGCACATTGCTCTTCATTTCTTTAGTAATACATTCGACTTTTAAAATGGCTATCTGCACCAAGTTTCTGTTTCTTAACACCTTTGAGTACTTTTGGGAAAGACTAAAATGGGTATAAGTGTGGAGCTATAGCTCACACGTGGGTGTGAGTCCTGTTGGGCTGTGTTGTGGTTCCCACAGAAGCATGGGAATTTGACTGAGTTACCTCTTCCCCGGGCGCCAGGCAGATGCTGGGCTGTGAGAAGCCATGGGCTCCTCCTGGGTGTGGGGAAAACTCAGCCTGAAGTCCCAGGGGGGTGGGGGGGACGGTGCAGAGCTCCTGAGTGGGGGTCTCCGGTCTGGGAGTTGCAGACGAAATGAGACAGAGGGCATAAGGGCTGGACTGGCCCACAGCTGAGAGGAACGAGGGATAGAGCTCTGGAGGCACCCCATGGGGTGAGAGACTCTTGATTACCTGGGTTGGTAAGCTTGCTTTAGTTGGCAGGCCTCCGCGGGGGAGGGGAGGGGAAATGTAGAGAAGTCTTCTGGCTGAAGATTAAGCAGCAGCTCGGTAGTCAAAGGCCTTCTTAAGGGTTCCTTACGTCAGGGTCCCAAAGAAAAGAGGAAGTCCATGGTTTTAAAAGGTTTATTGTCATGGCAGAAAGTGGATGTCAGTGATTCATCAACAACTAATCTATTCTCTGAAGAGGCAGGTGCAGGTTAAAACAGTCACTGCAGAGACTTGAAATCTGACTAGGGTTTAAGGTCAGAGGTGAAACTAAATCCTCTGATCTGGGCAGACCCATAATCATTCACCCAGCAGGAGATCTGTTGTTCAAAGGCTTCTCTGAAGCATGTTCTTAGTGTGTGTGTACATCTTAGGGCTGAGTGACATTTAACCTGATCTGTTCATTCCTTCCAATGTGGTGTGCTCCTCAATGTTTTGCTTTGCTCTGAAATTTCTACTTGTTTTTTCCGAAATTTGAAGGATTGTAGTTTTCCACCCACTCATGATGAGTGTTCAGGCATTGACAGTAACAATAAGGAAAAGAAGTTCTTAGGAACATGGAATTATGGTTTCAGTGGACAAAGCCTTCTTTAAAGCATATCTTGCATGAGAAGTAAACATGATTACAAATTCCTGAAATGTTATTTATAACCTTAAAGAACTTTGCAGTCTACTACTAGCCCTGAGAACTCCTGAGTGACTAAAAAGCATCTGAAACATCCAGAGGCTCATGTCTCTGGAACCTGGGAATCGCTCTCTCTTTATTTCACAGATATAAGTTCACACGAAACATGTGCTTATACCACCAGACAGTATGGCTTTTAGAGAACATATTTGATTACTGAAGGGTTTGCACATGAACAAAAAATGATCTGTCTATTTGATTAGAGGGTTGTTTGTCTTGTTATTTTTGTGCCAATGTCTCATTTGGAGCCTGGGATGGCCTGGAACTTGCTATTTAAACCAGGCTGGCCTTGAACTCAAAGAGATCTGCCTGTGTCCTGTCTACTCTTTTAAAATTTAAAAGTAAGATGTGAATTTCATATTTTAAAGTGTTAATTGAAATTAGTGTGTTTTAACATTTGAGATCTTCCTTTGAGTCAAAGAAAGCACATTTGGTGCTAAAACCACATAAAACCAGAATGAATGTAGGGTTGTGTTAATACAGCCAAAACTCAGATATTTAGTGCACTTTCACATTTCTCAATCAACATGACTTTTAATTCATTTTGATTAAAATATGTGTATGTGTTTCAAGATACAGTTTGACCTGAAAACATCTAATGAGGACATCTTTCTCCTTACTTTCTGAAATGATGGCCTTCCATCTTTGTATAGGTAGCTGATCTCACACAGGATTCTGTAACAAGCTGATGTGACAAGTGACATGTCCATGTAGACAGTCCCATAAGTGTTCCACAGAATTCCTGCTGCAGTCTCTATACATGAGCCAGTCTGGAAACACTTCACAGAAAAGTTAAGCCACATGACATTTGGTGCTGATACATTTTAAATAGAGCTGAGTGTTTAGCGGGAAGAGGCTAAAGTTGGAGAAGGGGAGGTGAAGCTTCCCAGCAGAGCACCTGGTTATGGTTCAGAAAACAACCACAAGCCAAGGTTCTGCTGCTCATCTTTCCAGAGATTGCTGTTAAGCTCCTGGGCTGTGGTCTCACTCCTGAAAGACTCAGCTGAAAGCAGTGTCCACCAGCCTGTGAGTCAGATATGTCTTTATACCACCGTGTTCTTTCCTTCAGCTGCAAAAGTAAACTTTGTACTAACCCTTGTAGTAATGGAGAAAGGAACCCGAAGCAATGAAAAGCACATACTATCCCGTTCATTTTAGGTTTGTTTTTCCCTTCTCTGTAGAGCAGTTTCTTAGAGAAACATGCTACTGTGAGGACTGTGGGAGGGGGTCCTGAGGTCTACAGGAGTAGGATGCCTCCCCTCCTGCCACGGAGCCTTCATGTTCCACATAGCCCTGCATCCCCTTCTTTGTGCCCCGCCCCCCAACCCCGGTCCAGGAGGTCACATAGCTCAGTGGCCAGGTTCAACTTCCTTTCCTCTTTTAAGTTCATGTCCAGCAGCAACGGGAACTCCTCCGTAAGTAAGTGAGCCACTCCCAGCACCGTGGCCCAGGCCAATGATGTACCCTCACCCCAGTAGTCCCTATTCTTTTAAATTGCCTTTGCCCACCCCCTCCCCCAATTGAATGAGCTGTCTTGGTGATGTTGCCTCCTGGTGCTCACCACCATCTGAGGTCTCTTTCGCTCTCCTGCTGTCTTGACATGCTTCCGGCCTCATGATCGCTATGGGTGGGGAGGCAATGTCTGAACAGCAGACTACATAGGTAATACATCCTAATCAGATTCAAGTTCTTGCAGCATCACTAAGTGTGGAATATCCATCCAATCAGTGGCCTTGCTTGTTTCTCTACTCTATGTCCTTCCAAAGGAAGTTTTGTGGTAAAAACGTCTCTTGTCTTTTTCCACATGGCAAACCACAATTAACCTTAAACCTCTGCCAGCCCTACATAAAGACCCGCAGAGCCACGGATGTGTTCAGAGCCAGATCTATGGAAGAGGGATGTAAGCTCCGCTCTCAGCACAGACTGGACTTGGCCTTTCAACCTAGTGATCTGTAGCTCTTGACTTACTTGCTTTGTACAATGAAAGATTCCACACTATTATAAAAATAATGAATCTACTTTTACCTTGACATAGCTATTGAAATACTATGCTTCTTGTATAGAGGGATTATTATTAAATTACAAGCTTAATTTTATTGATTAATATAAGTCTGTTTTAAAGTGTTTCACAATAGCTTATGTTCACATGTGTTTTCTCATGTTGACACTTCAATTGACAACTAAATTATATAAAGCTCTGTGTGTTTTTAAATAGTAATTAAAAGAAGTGCTCAGACATATCATGTGAAATATCAGCAATCAGACAATTTCCATCCAGTATTTAGTGGTAAGGCTATCAATAGTTCACCAATAACAAAATATAGACACAGTACTAGTGGATTGGGGTATAGAACAGTGATAGAGCTTGCCTAGTGTGTGTGAGGCCACAATTCTCATTCCTACTACAGCTAACGATGAATGAGATGGATGGATGAATGAATGAATGAATGAATGATAACAATCATCACACCTAGACCTCTAAGAACTCATGACCAAGCATTGCCACAGCAGAGGTTTACATTTGTAACAGAAGTCACACTCAATGCTCCCTTGGCTGGGTGTCATGGCCTCTTTACTTTCCCCCACTGAGACTCCATGTTTGTTTTTATTTCTCTCTACTGCCTTTGACTCAGACTTACTTTCACACATTTAAAGTCAGCCCTAAGGAATCATATTTCTCATACATTTGTATATAAAAAAAGGGACAGAACAATGCTGGAAATACTAATTTAAACATTCATTTATTTCAAAACAGGCATTAAAGGCAACATTCACTGCCCCTTGTTATCCTGAAAATATACGCCATTAATAACATTTTCATTATTGTTAAAATTGATATATGTTGAAAATAAATGTTATTTTGGCATTAATGTACCATAATGCTAACATGAGATCAATGCATATATCATGTAGTATTTTTGTTTAAAAATAGGTAACATCTACTTATTTAATAAAAGTCTCCAATAAGGCATAATGGAATTGACAGTGCTTGTTTCAGGCACTAACCTTGTGAACTGTTCCTATTCCAGGGTGCTGTGCTTTTCCTTCATCCTCCATTTTCCTATTTCTTCCCCTTTTTATTTTTTGTGTCTCTGTATGGTCTGTCTGTCTGTCTGTCTGTCAGTCTGTCTGTCGGTCTGTCTGTGTGGATGCATGCCATCCTGTGGTGGTAAAAAAGGTCATTAGATCTCTTGGAGCAAGGGTTACAGGAGATTGTGAACAGCCTCATGGATGTACTGGAAACTGAACTCGGGTCCTTTGAACAAGCAGTAAGCATCCTCATTGCTGAGACATCTCCTCGACTGTCATTTGCTGTACTGTTAAAAATTGCTATAATTCTTAAGCCACAGAGTGAAGCAGTTTTCACTTTTAGGTAGAAACAGTTCTGTCTTTTATAAATCACCATACTGGGATGTTTACAGAATATACTAAACTGCTATAACTTTTTTTTTTTCTGGTAAAATCTTGCTGTACTATTTGAATATTTTGAAGATTGCCTTGCCATTTTTAAACCTCTAAAGATAGTTTTAAAGCAAACAAGTTGCCAAGTTTTAAATTGTCACCCATGTAATTATGTCTATAGTCCTTCCTCTTAAATCTTATAGTACTGTTCAGCTTCATTTAGTTTTGCAAAATGTCTAATGATTAATAGCTGTAGAGAACCTAGCATTAGCTTGTCTCTCCTTACATTACCTGAGAACATAAAGGACAATATCTTAGAGACTGACTATAAGAACTGTATATAGCAAGTTTGATTTGATGAAAAAAAAATTTTTTTTCTAAACAGGCTATGCACAAGACAAAGGTCCAGAGAGAGCCCCCGAGCCCAGAAGGCCTGTGTGTGAAATGCTCAAAATCCTTACATTCTTCTCAGGCTTCACTTAGATGAAGTCCCTTGCCATTTGTGTAGGTGAGCTCTCCTCTGGAAAATTCATGTAAAAATGGAATATTGTCCATGAAGCACTGACTGCAAAACAAACTAGATCTAGGGACTCTGAAGACAGAGCTGATGAACCACTGTAGCTAACGTGTGCAAGAAAAAAAAATCACTAAGATGTTTCATTCAAGAGATTTTAATGCGTGTCCAATAAAACCAGTCCACAAACAAGTCTTCCATACAGTATCAAGTCCAAGTCTCAATAAGAAGATCAGAAATCCAAATGTTAAGAATAAAGAAAACACAATGACAAAATAAAATGATGCTTGTATGAAGAGTTTGCACTACATTCATTTTATGCAGGTCTTCAGAATTAGTATTTTGTTTTTCTTATTGTAATATTTCTTTAAGACTAATTGAGAAACATAGTTTAGAGAGATTTTATATATTAAATTCTAAAGCTAGGGTAACTACAGCCATATATGTCTTTAAAGTCAAACTCTACTCTAACTGTGAACGGTTTAGGAAAAAAAAAAACTATGCTATATTTCCAGAAGTACAAGGCAGAAACTTTCAACACAAGAATTACATAGTAAAGTATTTACATATTTTATTTTGCCCAAACATAGACACATATGCAATGATACTAATGCCAGAGGGTAATATTACATCACTTCCTAAGACAATACTAAGCTTAGATTGTACACCATGTTAAGAAAAACAAAACCATAAATGTCTATCGTCCCTGAAGAGACTCCTGGTGGAGTAAATTTGCAAAGACAGCAAAACCCACCTGAGAGCCCTGAACTGATGCCCTCCTCCAGCCTTTGTCCTCTCTCTGGAGCCCCTGTACCCCAGGATACTATGTACATGTTTGTCCTGTGTCCTTTCTCCTCAGTAGTATGAGCTTCTAAACAATAACTATTTGCTAAATGAATTAAATTCATTCATATGAAATCATTCATTCATATAAAATAATTTTAAATACCCCACTATTCCCGGAGGAGTTATCTTCTGAGAGCACAGTGACTAAATGTGAAAATGTAAAAACATTTAGAGAGTTAGTTTATACAGTGAATAAAATACTGAGTAAAGTTCTAGGAAGGGAAGATTTAACTAGGTGGAGAAAGTCTTATTGTTGACATAAATGGCAAAATCAACACTCTAGTTATTGGGAAGAGTCACCCTCTCTGTGTTCATCTGAGGCCATGCTGAGCAAGGTTAAAACATAATTATCACTTTGGTGCACACCAACACAATGAAGCAGATTGTGACAAACCCACCAAATTTGCCTGGAGCTTTTTCTTTTTCTTTTTTTTTTTTTTGGAGACAGTGTTTCTCTGTATAGCCCTGGCTGTCCTGGAACTCACTTTGTAGACCAGGCTGGCCTCGAACTCAGAAATCTGCCTGCCTCCCCTTACCTCCCAAATGGTGGGATTAAAGGCATATGCCACCACCGCCCGGCTTGCCTGGAGCTTTTAATTAAGTCATCTGAAGTATGAGGTAGAAGTCACTGGAGCAGCAGAGGGTAGCAACATGGGCTCATGAGGTTCTTATGGGTTCACCAGCTTCTGTGCCTGACCTCAGATGGCTCACTTCCATTGAATGATCCAGGAAGACCTGGGTCAGAATGGACAGTGTCAGACACCATGGGAACACTTAATGTCAAAGTTCAAAGGTTCTATGACCACTTCAGTTCAGAAGTATACACAGAACTGTCTTTCAAAACAGTGTGTTAGCCACCACTCCAAATTGCATGGCTTTGCTTCAGAACTGTCAAGGGCTCCACTAGTGTGAATCATCAGCTCAATGTCTCTACAACTGTTACCTCCAGCACCACAGGTCACCTATTGTTCTGACATTTTTGGCAAAACTCCCATCTAACCACAAGGCATTCTTGTGCTCTCAGCTCCAGCCAAAGCAGGCTAGAATAATACTAAGTGTGAGGTGTGTCACCCTGGTGTGGAGGAGGTCTACCAGCTTCTGTGCTTCTCTTTGTGTGGAGATAAAGAGGGAGTCATTTGACCTTTCCTTTAAGTGGGATATCTTTGACTAAGGAAGTGTAAAAGCCCTGATCTTTTAGGAACCATCTACTGACTTATAGGAAACCCTACTAAAGTGTCCGTTGTAGATACTACTTGCTCATCTCTCTTCGTTTTTCCTCAAGGTAATGGATCCACATGAACTGTATGTTGGCTGGATGATGTTTCCTGTTTATGTCTTTATGTTATTGTTTCTATTTGAGTTTTGCATCTTGTCATGTGCTTTGGAAATGTCATTGATCAGACAGTCAGACAGTGTGTGTCTCAGTCAAGGTGAATGTGGTATAGAGGGTGTGAATGGCCTAGAAGACTTCCATGACTGAGCAATGGAATTATCTATTGATTTCTTCCCTTCCAATTAATGTGTTGCTATAAACTAATTACAGAATATCTTTAGTATCTTGCCCTAAATAGTAGATCACATTTTTCTTTAAAAGTTTTCAACTACTACTTTAGAAAGAAAATCTTTTCTTTAAAACATCTGAATTGATGATAATGATTTCATCCATCAGATAAGAAATATCTGATATATCAGGCTAAGAATATTAAATGGTTAATATAATTGACAAATACTGAACTTTTCAGAGCAGTCAAAAAAAAAAAAAAAACCACAAAAACCTCTTGGTTGTGGCTATCAGCACTATTTTTTGCACAAATTAGCAGTGTACAGAGAAACATAATTTCTAGAACTTACTAATTATAATTAACAACAGTGAGTGGTTTTGAAGATTCACACCTGGCACTGTAGGGATTACTCTTGTGGAGTTTAAGTCTTCTACAAACAACACAGGGCTTGGAATGCTATTAAAGAAGACTTTTTGAGTATGCCATTATACTACAACCCATTATCTTCTGTTCGAAAGGAATCTGTCCTCCATTACTCAGGTAATGTGTTTTCTGGACAGTTGAAAATCAGTATTAACTTTGCTCGGATTAACAGTGTAGTTATAGGAATAATTATGTGATTATAAATGCAGAAATTGATTTCTAAGTTTTTAATTTCTTCATTTCTTTATAATTAAAACAGAAAAGGGACTTGTAATCTTGGGCAACATTTGAAATTAATTATTTAGATATGGAGTTCCATTTCTTTAATTTTTATATCTCACAATTACTGCTGTCTTCTAGCAGGACAGAAATCCCTCAAGCATCAGAACACAGAATCATGACAAGCAACTTTTCCCAACCAGTCCTGCAGCTCTGCTATGAGAACAGGAATGGATCCTGCATTAAAACTCCCTATTCACCAGGGCCCCGGGTCATCCTCTACATGGTCTTTGGCTTTGGGGCTGTGCTGGCAGTGTGTGGGAACCTCCTGGTGGTGATTTCAGTTCTCCACTTCAAGCAGCTGCACTCTCCAGCCAATTTTCTCATCGCCTCACTGGCCAGTGCTGACTTCTTGGTGGGCATCTCTGTGATGCCCTTCAGCATGGTCAGGTCCATTGAGAGCTGCTGGTACTTTGGAGACACATTTTGTAGCCTTCACAGTTGCTGTGATGCTGCATTTTGCTATTCTTCTCTTTTCCATCTGTGCTTCATCTCTGTGGACAGATACATCGCTGTCACAGATCCTCTGGTCTATCCTACCAAGTTCACAGTGTCTGTATCTGGAATTTGCATCAGTATCTCCTGGATTCTGCCCCTGGTCTACAGCAGTGCAGTGTTCTACACAGGCATCAGTGCTAAGGGGATTGAAAACTTAGTGAGTGCTCTCAGCTGTGTAGGGGGTTGCCAAATTGTTGTCAATCAAGATTGGGTTTTGATAGATTTTCTTTTATTCTTTATACCCACCCTTGTTATGATCACTCTCTACAGCAAAATATTTTTGGTAGCCAAACAGCAAGCTGTAAAAATTGAAACTTCTATAAGTGGCACCAAAGGAGAATCGACCTCAGAGAGTCACAAAGCCAGAGTGGCCAAGAGAGAGAGAAAAGCTGCAAAAACCTTGGGGGTCACTGTGGTGGCATTTATGGTCTCATGGCTCCCATACACAATTGACACATTGATTGATGCTTTCATGGGCTTCATCACTCCTGCCTATGTCTATGAAATTTGTTGCTGGAGCGCCTATTATAACTCAGCCATGAACCCTTTGATTTATGCTTTCTTTTATCCTTGGTTTAGGAAAGCCATAAAGCTTATTTTAAGTGGGGAGATTTTAAAGAGTCATTCATCTACCATGAGTTTGTTTTCAGAGTAAGTATTAACACTAAGTTGATGGTGTTAAGTCTATCTCCAAGTTTAGTAAGTGAAGATGAAGTCTGATATAAGAAGTAAATAAGTCTTGTTCTGTGTGGAGAAACATAATATTTTTTTTCAGTTGAATGGGAAAGGAGTCGTGGGCAGATTAAACTATTGTAAATATGTTTATTGCATTAAATAATGAGAATGAATGCTTGATAGGTGTCTTATTTACCATACTTTGTATATATCCTAGGCATTTGCTTGAGTGTTTTCCAGTTTTGAAATCTTCTTTGTTGCTCATTTCCTAAGCTTTTAGTTTATTCTGGACTGCCATTCATTCTCACATGGGCATCCTTTCCCTTTCAAATTCTGCATGAGTAGCTATGGCTACCATAATGTTCCAAGGCTAAATATTTGAAGAGCAGAAATATATATATATATTCTAGAGGCTGGAAGTCAAACCTCATGAGATGTCTGCACTGGTTTCTTTCCAGGTCTTATCTTGCATATAGCTTTTCTATCTCAGGTTCTTCACCTGTATGTGTCTTTGCTGTAGTCTTCTCTCTTGCAAGCACATCTGTCCATCGGACTTCATAGAATATTAAGTACACAATTTAATTATTTCATCACCACTGAAGTCCTGGAAATTAGTATCTTAACATTATGTTTTAAGTGACACAATTCAGCTATCCACATTTAATGACATGGGGCAAGTGGCTGTCTACTTCCTGTTCCTCTCTGACAATCCCTCCCCATTTCTTCAGTTTGTACATACGGAGATTGAGGACTGAAGGAAAATTTCTTGTACTCAGTATTGAGGAAGAATCTATGTGCACATACAATATTATGAAACATTATGAACATTATGAATATGAGGCCTTGTGGGTCATCATAGAATTAGTACAGTTTCCCAGAAAATTGTCAAGGAGAAGATCTACCACATAAGTTTGGCACAATAACAAATTACACCAAATGTAGTCACCTTAAGCTCTGCATATTTCACTTCTGCATGATGTATACATAGTTTCTGTCTTCCCAAAATGGTGTGTGTCGTGGTATTTTGTTCTCAAGATAAAGATGCCCAATTGATTATTGAAATAATAGATAGCACTGTTATACATTTAAACTATTTATACTGTTTTCCCCATCTTTTTTTCTCTCTCTCTCTTCTCTCTCTCTCTCTCTCTCTCTCTCTCTCTCTCTCTCTCTCTCTCTCTCTCTCTTTCTCTCTCTTCTCGTTCCCTACACTATCTATCATCCATCTATCTACCTAGATGTAGTGTAACTTATAAATTAGGCTCATAAGGAATTAAATTATTAGTAATAAACTAGAATAATTGTAGCAATATATTAAAACAAATTAAATGTGCAGGCAAGAGAAATGACTGAGAAGATGAAGACACTGGTCATCATGGCCGATGACCTGAGTTTGATCCCTAGGACCCATATGATGAAAGGAGAGAACCATCTCCTACAATTGTTCTTGGACTTCCATTTCATGCACACACCAAAAACAAACACACAGCTAAGTAAATAAGTAGGTTACAAGAACAGCTTTGCATATGGTTCAGGATGGTTCTAAATACCACCTTCAGGGAAAACCTACCCAGAGAACATGCAAGCTCTTTTTGGTGCCATTCATGCTCTGGACTGGCAAATGGTATTAAGCTGTTTTTTCCCATTCCTTCTGTCCTCACAGTCCTGGGGAGTGGTCCCAAGGTGCTTCACCACACCTCTGGTTCCCACCTTGGGTTCTGAAGACAAGTTGTCAGGATCCCTACTCTGACTCTCCATATTCATCCTCTTCCTGCTGCAGTTGGCTGGTCTCCCAGCTGCCAGCCTGGAATGCTTTCTGTCCAGTGTCTGCCTGTCTCCCACTGTGAGCCTGTCCATCATCCAACCCACAAGCAAGTGGTTAGATCCACAGAAACAATGTCTGTTGGTAAGAACTGCTGTGTAAGTCTGCTGCCTGTCACCCAGCATACGGTAGTCAGGCGGGTGCTCATACTACTTCCTCGTTTCCCCCAGAAGAGAAACCCCTGTCTTTCTCTCCTGTTGGGGCCTCTCCATCCACTGGCTTCTCCAGTCCACTGTACACTCTCCTATACCCATGTGAGTTTGTGCACTTCAGCATGAAGTTTGGGTGCTGCCCCATTTGCATAAGCTCTTGCAAAGATAGCAGTGCTGCTGGTGTACCTTGGGGCTTCTCAGTTACAGAAGCCCACTCAGAGGATCTTTGCCACAGCTAGGGCTTCTATTGCTGTAAGGAAGGACCCAGTAACCAGAAAGCAAGCTGGGAAAAAAAGGCTTTATTCAGCTTATACTCCCATATTGCTGTTCATTACTGAAGGAAATCAGGACAGTAACTCAAACAGGGCAGGAAAATGTCTGATGCAGGAACCATGGAGGCCCTAGATATAGGTCATAACTTGACTGTGAGACAGTTGGTTCAGACTGCCTGAATCAGGAGCTGATGCAGAGGCCATGGAGGGAAGCTGCTTACTGGCTTGCTTCACATGGCTTGTTCAAGCTGTTAATTTATACATCCCAGGACTACCCGCCCAGGAATGGCACCATCCACATAGGTTGCATCCTCCCCAATCAATCACTAGTTAAGAAAATGCCCTATAGCTAGATCTCTTGGAGGCATTTCCAGAATTGAGGCTCCTTCCTCTCTGATGAGTCTAGCTCCTGTCAAATTGACACACAAAACAAGCCAGTACAATCTTTATCAAGGAAGGATTTCATATTCGTGAGTATGAAGCACAGTTGGGTTTACTGAGTAGAGATGAGAGAGACAGTACTTCAGAATTAAATGTCAGCATTCGGGGGGGGGGGTCATTAAGCCATTAAGCCTTAGGTCTTAACTCACAGAGACCTGGAGGCTCCCAGGATTCAATGTGGGTAATGAGCCAAAATGCCCAATAGTGGGGAGATGGAACCTGAAGAGACCACCTCCAGTAACCAAACAGGACCCCTAGTGGAGAAATGGGAGCACCAACCCACTCAGAAAACTTTCTACCCAAAATTGTTCTTGTCTAAAAGAGATGGATGGAGAAAACTGAGACAGAGAGCAAAGGAATGGCCAACCAATGATCAGCCTAACTTGGGATCCATCCCATGGGTGGACAACAAATTCTGACACTATTACTGATGCTGTGTTGTGCTTTCAGACAGGAGCCTAGCATGGCTGCCCTCTGAGAAGCTCTACCAGCAGCTGACTGAGACAGACGCAGATACAAATGAGGATATTATATGTAGGGATTTCTTTCAACAGGGAAATTCTTGTTGACAAATGAACAGGCAGGAGTCTGACAGGAGAAAGGAGAAGCTGCACACACATCAATGGAAGGATGAAAATGCTTAGTAACAAGCATTGGACTGAAATCAGGGACCCCTATAGAAGAGTTAGGGGAAGAATTGAAGGAACCAAAGGGTCTGGCAACCCCATAGGAAGAACAACAGTGTCAACTCACCAGGACCCCTGACAGATCCCAGAGACTAAGCCACTAACTAAAGAGCATACATGTGCTGTCCCAAGCCACTAGCATACATGTAACAGAGAACTTCCTTGTCTAGCCTCAGTGCGACAGGATTTCCCTAATCCTGTAGAGACATGATGCCCCAAAGAGGGAGATGCTTGGGGGGCACCCTCTCAGAAGCAAAGGGAAGAGGGTGGGGGAAAGAACTGTGTGAGAAGGGAAAGAGAGGGGGACAACATTTGAGATGTAAGTAAATAAAATAATTAATTAATAAAAATCATATCCATTAAAAATAAGATTTTGTGGCTTTTGAAGATATGCTTTTCAGAGGATGCAGTGTTCAACATAGTTCAACAATTAAACGAAGTTTTAAAATTAAGTAACATAAATTAACTGGCTTACCTATTTCTCTTAAGGATTTCCACTTTGTAAGTAAAGTTATAAAAATGACTTTTATAGATTACATCATTTAGGCATACGGATAATAGAGGAATGTTGATAGGCTAGTCAGAAAGGTCACATGTATCCCAGCACTAAGCAATCTTAGTTCCCAGTTGTGTGAACTTTGACTCACTCAGCAAGGGCTTCTTTCTCTTTTCACTTTCTCTTCCTCCTCTTTCCCCTCTTCCTCCTCTTCTTCCTTTTCCTCCTTCTTCCCCTCTTTTTCCTCCCCCTCCTCCTCTTCCCCCTACCTGGCTCCATCCTTTCACTTTCAATGTCTTGCCTCTGATCTTTCCCTAGAGACAAAAACAAGTCATTTTTTGTTTACCTGCTTGATTGCCTTGGTCTTTGCTGTGAAATCCTATCCTCTGGGCATGACAGGGCTTTAGTTCCCTTGAAATCAGAGACTCTATGGCTGCCTGTATTGTACCCTCACAGCACCTGGGCCAACTATCCTTCATTCATGGAGAGAAGAGAGGGAGGGCTCACTATAGTACAAGAGTTGGTCATGAGTAGTTCATGAAGTGACACCCACAAGTCTCATAAGGCTTCATACACACAGAGCATATAATTGTATTGTACACATGAGACCTCGCCCATCTCCAAAATATATAAGCTTTTACTGGCTGCTGGAGGAGAGAAGCTTGATGGGAGCCTGCAATGTCCCAAGATTGTTGCAGGGGACCTCTCAACCATACTTCTATAAGTAGTCTTAATTTAACTCATTGGTTCACCAAGCTGGACATGGTTGGAATCATCTTTTTGTACTCTTGTTGGTGACCTTTGAAAGATGAGTAGACATTTGTTCATGTCTCTTCAGGAAAAGTTAATGCAATAGTCCTATAAAACGTCAGTTAAAATAGGGCAAGGATATTCACAAAGGGGAAGTGTGTGTGCCAAGTCTTGAGACAATGACGCCAGATGACAAGGTGCCATCAGGATCGACATGAGTTGTTGAGCTTCTGCAGCATGGGTATCATGCACAGCAGGAGCAGTGTAAGTAAGAGAAGAGCACAGGGGTTGAGGGACTGAGCCTACCTCATGACACACTTATCATGACAAGCAGTCTGCATTTCTACACAAGTCATCCTGCAGGACAAAGGATAATAGCATACCTAGGAACAGGGGCATATGTTGGTTGTCAGACCCAGGTTTTCTATAATTGTAACTAATTTTTCTGCAGTCACTTTAATTGCTTATAGAGCTACATGCTACAAAGTGTAAGAAATAAATGCATCTCGGTAAGTTCAAGATGCATGCTTCTTCTGTAGACTGGCATCCACGGACTCCATGCTGATGCTGGGTGTACTTCCTGTTTTCCATTTCTGGAACACAATTCTCTAACTCCAAAGAGCAGACTAACACACACACACACACACACACACACACACACACACACCCCCCTGAGGAGTGCCTCCTTTCCTGCCATGATAGGGAAGGAGATTAAGGATGATGAAGGGAAAAGATCAAGCTTTAACATTAAATCCGATTAACAAGCTTACTTAGAAAACATTAGGTTACATAGGAATAAGAAAACAGGATAGGAAACTTTCTCTGGTCTGAGACAACAAAGCTAAGAACAATGGATGACTTCTGCTTCTGTAAACCTGCTTGCTCTTCCATCTGCTCGTTGCTGTTGGGGAATAACCTCTACCAATATTTGCTTACAAAGCAAGTTCTGTTTGCTAAAGATGAAACTATCTGAAAACTCAGCTTCTGTAAAACATCCTTAGTTCTAGGGGAAAAAAAAACCCATACTTTTCCAGCTAGGGATAGAAAACCACTCTAAGACGGTCACAAAAACCACGAAATATTTCTGATCAAGGTTGAACCTATTTAAGGAATAGCTAGAGGCTGCAACTGCATGTTGATTTAGGTTTCTCCTTTATCTCTGGGTGCTAAGCATTTCTTCTGGGGAAAGGTCAGCACCCTTCCCCCATTCCCCTGCCCCTACAGTGACAAGCAGGATGGGCTATCTTGTCTCTTGAATGATCATGACCAGCCACAGACTTCTGCCTTTACAGCTGTGTACCAAGTTCAGTCATCATCCTTCCCCTGACAAAGCATTAGCTTTCAGAGCAGAAGAAACATTCAAAATAGTTTGATCTAGAGGATTAAAATCATGTTATATGTTTCAGCCCTGTCATGGCTGTTAAAGACTTCAACACCTTCTCCAGCTGCGTTAATTTCTTTGCTTTTTAATTTCATTTGCTAATTACCTGTTTTTGCCCATGTGATGAATATTGAGTAGTAGGACTTCTCCAAACAAATACCTTCACATTCCTCTGTCATTTTGAAGTCATTGCAGATACCATTTCAACTCTGAACCAACTGTCTCATAGTCAAGTTATGACCCTATATCTAGGGCTGCAGTGACCTATGACCCTTTATCTATAGTTCCAGTAGCATGTACTTCAGATATTTGTGGCATGGAGAAATTCTAGAATGCCTCCCACATCTGTGAGGATAACTCTCAGGGTCCCTGAGCAGGACAAGGGTTGGGGTATGTTAAGATCAGCCACATCTCAACCGAAAGCCTTCTACAATGTCTGGCCTGCAGGCATACATGCTGATAGAGTACTTATATACATTAAATAAATATTTTTTAAAAAAGAAAGCAAACAGGCTTCTATGAGAAAATGATAAAAAATATAATGTAATAATATAATATAATAATATAATATAATATAATATAATATAATATAATAATAAAACAAAAACTAACACACCAGAATTGAACAAAACAAACAAAATGAAAGGGCCCTAGAAAAGGCACAAGAAATAGAGATACATGAGTTCACAGGAATCTCATAAAAACACTGAACTGGAAGCTATAATATATACGTGAAGGACCTAAAGGGTAAGAAAGGCAAAAAAGAAAAATAAAAATAAAATAAAATTTTAAAATAATGACATTAAATTTTAAAAATTAAAAATAAAGGAAGTGCCCTTACAGGGGTCATGAGACAAGAATCAGCCAAAGATGCCACTGGTTTCATTTCTGTTGGCCATCTGGGCATGCAGCCTACCCTAAGGAGTACTTTGTTTCTCCAGTGAGACTTGGAGAAAAGTAAATATCCATTTGTAGGTGGCTATCAATTGGAGACAGCTGCTGGATACTTCCCTCACACACTGACAACATCCACTCTCATCAAGAGATAAATTTTTACTTCGGTGGGACTAAGACATTGGCCTCCATGGCATGGCTGTGATCACGTCAACAGAGCAGGATTCTTCGAGTGTCACCTGCTCTCCACAGATCTTGATAACAAAATTTACACAGCATTTAAATTGAGTCCAGAATAGTGCATAGGTTCAAAAATTAAAACTGAAATTGACAAGGTATAAAACATATTTGATAACTATAGCTTGAATAGTTAAAGTATGTTTTCTCTCCCTTTGGCACATTAAAACTGTCTTATGTAGAGAGCCACTGTGTGCCACACCTGAAGATGGTGCTGGCTGAGAGTACTCTTTGTGATTAACGAGGCCTCATTTGGCTGTGAAGCTGTGCCGGGGCAGGGAATGGTCATCTGACGTGGACGTATGGGGAGATTACACATGGCGTATGCTCATTGGCCTTTGCTTAGATATAAGCCTGGTCCCGGGGTAGGAGGGGGGCCACACCTGCAATCCTGCTGTAACTGCAATCCTGATTAAACCGCCTTGAGGAGGAACCTGGTTGTCTTGCGTCTGATTTCCTGATGGTCAGGAAGGGCGCCGGACAGTCTTACATCTACAAAACTGGTTGAGCATGAGGGAGTCAAACTGGTGCCTATATAGAGCCATCACCCCTATGTTCTAGTGTCTTTGGTATAGAAAGGCTATTCTGTGCGACACTAAAGGAGAAACATAAACAGCAACCTGGTTACAAACCTTTGATCTACAATGGTGTCCTGCCTGCAAGATATGCTAATGCAGCTGGGCACCAAGGTTGTGTGTGTAACCAACCAATGTCTGACTTGACGGAAGCCTCACTTCATGAGATGGAATCCATACCTAAAGTTGTGTGGATGACGACTAACCTGAGTCTACATAGCCAGAGACCTAGGGTAAAACCAAATACTTCTGTTCTAAAATTCTTTTTTAAAGGTAGCAATAAAATGACTTCCATTGACATTCTTCTGTACACCGATTGGTGTCTTGTTCAGCCTCATCAGAGAAACATCTTCCTGAACACTCCTAAATGGGAGGTGCCTGTCAAATCCCTCCCTGAGAACCCTGAGGAAGAGGGGAAGAAAAGATTGTAAGAGCCAGAGCAATGAGGGACACTAAGGAAGCAAGGCCTTCTAAGCACAGCAGGACCAAGTCAGTATGAACTCAGACTAAGGTGGTATGCCCAGGGCTGCACAGGGCTGCACAGGGCTGCACAGGGCTGCACAGGGCTGCACAGGGCTGCACCAGACTGGGTCCTAGAGCTGGATGAGGCAGACACCTGCTCTCATCTCTAAGCCAGCAGATGCCTCCAACTGATAACCACTTGCAAATAAAATTTTAGTTTGCTCCAAGGGAAAACAAACTGCTCTTAAGGGTAGGCTGCCTGCCCAGCAGTAGATGGCAGTAGATGGCCACAGAAGACAAACTCAAAGACATCTTCAGAGGTTCCTTGTCTTGTAATATCATTCAGGGCTTCTCTGTACCCCACTTACAGGTTTTTTGTGCAAACTTTATAGCTTCGGTTTTGTTTTTATGGGACTCCTGAGTGTGAAGACAGTAGGTCTCGGAATCTATGTGTTTCTTGTGCCCTTCTCTTTTCTTTTGTTCTATTCTGATTCGATTTTTGTTTGTTTTATTTTATCACTTTAATTCTATTTTGTTATTATCCCTCACACATCAGCTGGTTTTCTAATGAGAGACAGAAAGGGGGTGATATGGGTGGGAGGGGGTAGGGAGGCAGAATAGAGGGAGGGGAAACTGTAACCAGAATATATTGTATGAAAAAAAAAATAAAGAATGCTTACAATTATTTTCTGAACTTTCCAAATTTGATTATTATTTCATTCAATACTCTCAGCTTAGCTGCATTAAAACTATTAATGGGGTTCAACTTAGCTATTATAAAAGGATAATATGAATTCCCACACATTTTAAATTGTCCATTCTTTCTGTTGCTTTCCACAATATTGTTTCATATAATTTTGTTCCTGATTACTTTTTATCGAGGTTGAAATGTTCCCTATGAAATTTTTATGTACTTTAAGGCACCGGGCTGACGTGATCTTTCCCAGAGAGAGAAACACTTGCTTCTGGCATGTAACTAAGAGACCTAGCAGTATATCTCCACTCTTCTCTCCGCCATAAGCCCTGAGACAATTTGAAGGAAAGGCCCTCACGTTCAGGAAATATTGTGGTCCAAGGTTTTACTACAAACACTGGCTGTGGGCATGAGGTGGGGCTCCTCCTTCTGGTTGTGACATTTAAAAATTATCTAATATTTTCTCACTGCCCGATGAGACTGACAAAGCTGGTCCAGTATTTCTTTTGGAATTGGATAATATCTGGTGAAAAGAAAAAGTCACCGTAAAATTTAAATTCACCTCTTCTTTTTTTCCTTCAGTGAACCATGAATAATTTCTTACTGCCTTTGTACCTCGCTGATGTATTCTGTTTGTTGATTTACTGAATTTGTTCAAAATAATTTCCTCAGATTTTCTAAATGTTCTCATTTGAAATATTGGTATCCATAATGCATTCAACCATCACTACAACAAGATGCCCAGGAGTGGAACTTTTAACAAGTATAGAAAGGAAATTATGAAAATGTCATCTGCTGACACCCCTGTTTTGTAGTGTATCCTGGTGTCATTTTCTGTGGATGCGGTCAGGTAGTTGTTTTGTTGTTGTCATTGGGCCTTTTTTGTTTTAAAAAAAAATACCAAAAATTTTTTTGGTGCCTTTCAGTGGGGCAGGGGTGGGCTAAAGCCATAGGAAGAAAAATGTGATGTATGTGTCCAGTATGTACAATTTTGTTTTTGTTTTGCAAGAAGAGTTGAACTATTTTTGATAACAAGAGTAAATTGTGAAAAATGGTGGGGGGGGGGCTGAAACAAAGAGAAGTGTTATCTGTAACATAACTTAAAGCAGCTTCCGTATCTCATCAAAACTGAATAATTTTAAGTGTGAGATATTTAATCTGTTCCAGTGTCATGAAAAACTGATCAGGGTGTAGGAACAAACCCCGATGGTAAGAAATAAATTTAAATGGATTTTCAGCCAATCATATCTCAAAATATTGATAGGTTAACTCCCCAATTTTGAATTCCAATATCTATTTTTTCTCTGATTTCAATATTATTAACAAGTATTTCTAAAACAATATTCAAATAATGTAATAATATTGGATAATATTAGACCCTACTGTCATCTTGGAGAATGCTACTATAGTCTTCCTCTAAGTATGTGCTGATAAGCTACCTCATCATACACTGAAGAAACAAATGGAAGATAGGAACTTAAAGACTAATATTCCTCCCTACAAAACTCCCTCATGATTTGCTTTTTTTTAGTTCCGCTATTCATTATTAACTTTATCAAGAAATGTCAAATGGGAAATTCCAGAAATAAAACAATCACATCTTTCTAGACGTGGTGGCACATGCCTGTGCTTTTTTTTCTTCCCACCACCACCACACCACCACCACCACCACCATCATTTGTGTGTGTATGTTAAATATAAATGTATGTGCATTCATGTATGTGAATCCATGTAGTTTGTGTGCATGTCATGCTTTTTACGTGGCTGCTGGAGCTCTGAACCAGGGTGCATATGCTTATATGGCAACCACTTACCCCACTAAACCATCTTTCCAGTACCCCAGCATCCAGGCTAGTGGCATAGAGGATCACTTCAGCATAAAGCCAGCCTGAGCTCCACATGGGGTGGATATTAGAACACACTGACAGCTGACCTACCTGCCCAGTGTCTGCACAGCAGCTTCTTGATCCTGCTCACTATGACAGGAGCACAGCAATGCTTGGGAGCTTGGGATCAATGTCAACCTGATGACCTCAGTTCACACCGGTAGCAATACTACCAAGTCAGGTTTGCCCATAAGCAGCCAACAATCACTTTCACTAATGTGAATGTAGCAATCCTATGTTTTCTTATGGATTAAAAAAAAAATCCCACGATGAAGTGGCCAAGATCTCCAGTAATAACAAGACTCCCTTGTGTGAAATTTCAAAGAACAATAAACACTATTTGTGTCACACTTCAACTACCAAAGTTATGTCCTTATGGCAGGCAAGAGCTCAGGCACAAACATCTCTACATTTTGTCCCTGAGACAGTACATCATCTCACTTAGAGATGGAAAGGTAGGCAATGTAGCAGTGTATTCTGAGACTACACTCACATAGCTTTACAATAGAATAATACACTTTGTGTCCACATAATGTAACTCATATCTTACTGTACATGACTTAGTTACTTTTGGAATATATATAATATATATGAAAAACTTAGATACAGACATCAGCACTGTCACAATTTCTGACATCTGCTAACTTTTGCCTTACAAAAGTGAGAGAGAACTGCTCTATATACTCTTTTTAGGTAAAGAAAATATTGAAGAAAGCTGAAGAAGTGAATTATGTCCTAACTCAAGTGAAAATGTTTTATAAATGACATTCTCCAGTGATAATTGATGTTTCATTCACTGTTTTTTAAGTTGACTATGGTCACCGGTCCTGCTTCTTTTTTTTTTAAAGATTTATATTATGTTGAAAAATATTTTTATGTTTAATTGAAAAATAGTAACTGAACATATTTATAGATACAATGCTTCATTTAGAATTTTTAGGTTAACATAATAAGTTATGCATTTTATTATGGCAGTTTTGTTATTATATTATATGGCTTTGAACATCCCACTATACTTTATTCTAATTTTTCCTTCTTCCACACTGCCTTCCCTTGTCTCTTGCTAATACTTTCCTTCTCCCAATTGTCCACCAATTCAGCTGCCACACCATACCTGAACCTTTACATTATCTGCCTCTTATTTTCACTTCCTTGATTCTTCCTTTTGGTGGAAGATGTTTCCACTTTCTGGGCAGTGTCTCTCATTAAATCTAAAATACCAGTACTAAGACACTCCTGTGCCCCACCCCTTGATAGACATGAGAGGATTCCACACTGGTTCATATCCTGAGAGGTGAGGAACATTGTGGGAAGATGGAGAAATAGTCATAGGAGTACAGTTAGAAGATTGACCCTCTACTGTGTCATCGTGGGTGGATGTGTCTGTGACGGCTGCTTCTAGACTCATTTAATGATGAAGTTCTACCTCTTATTTTTAAGAGGCAATAGAATCAAATGGGCAACTGAGGATAAGCTGAAGATACACCTTAATCCAATGTGTCTGATGATCCTGTAAGAAGAGGTATGGACAGAGACAAGGAGCAAGAGACGTCTGCACACTGAGGATTGACTTCCTCAGAAGTCTGTTCTGCCAAGGATTGACCTTTGCAGCTCTCAGCTTTGAGACATTGCATGTTGTGTGACAGTGAAGCTAGCTGGCTTATGGCATTTTGTTCTGACAACTATAGAAACCTAATGCAGCACTGCAGACATCAAAGGAAGAAAGATAGTTTCATTAGAGATTTTATGCCCAAAAATTAGATCTAAAACTCAGTGCACTGGGGCTAAAGAGATGGCTCATCAGTTAAGAACATTGACTGCTCTTCCAGAGGTCATAAGTTCAATTCCCAGCTCACCACCATCTGATACCCTCTTCTGGTGTATCTGAAGAAAGTGACAATGTACTCACATACATAAAATAAATAAATCTTTTTAAAAAAAATGCACACAAAATTGCAAGGACATGTTCAAAATAATTGAGTACAAATAAAAACTATGTGTTGATTTGTCTTGCAGTACAACAATCATCACAATGACAGTTGGCATGAGTTTAATCCTGACTAATTTTTTAAAAAAATGTTGTATTTTCTTAGCTTCGAATAGGTCATTTCTTACATTTAATTCTGTCACGATTTCATAATTTTATGCCATAAGGTATTTTTGAACTTGGTAATAATCCTTAATCTGAAAACAAACTTGTAGTTGAGGAGTGCCCCTTTAAAATTTTCCCACTTAAAATAAGCTTTATGGCTTTCCTAAACCAAGGATAAAAGAAAGCATAAATCAAAGGGTTCATGGCTGAGTTATAATAGGCACTCCAGCAACAAATTTCATAGACATAGGCAGGAGTGATGAAGCCCATGAAAGCATCAATCAATGTGTCAATTGTGTATGGGAGCCATGAGACCATAAATGCCACCACAGTGACCCCCAGGGTTTTTGCAGCTTTTCTCTCTCTCTTGGCCACTCTGGCTTTGTGACTCTCTGTGTTCGATTCTCCTTTGTTGCCACTTATAGAAGTTTCAATTTTTACAGCTTGCTGTTTGGCTACCAAAAATATTTTGCTGTAGAGAATGATCATGACAAGGGTAGGTATAAAGAATAAAAGAAAGTGTATCAAAACCCAATCTTGATTGACAACAATTTGGCAACCCCCTACACAGTTGAGAGCACTCACTAAGCTTTCAATTCCCTTAGCACTGATGCCTGAGTAGAACACTGCACTGCTGTAGACCAGGGGCAGAATCCAGGAGATGCTGATGCAAATTCCAGATACAGACACGTGAACTTGGTAGGATAGACCAGAGGGTCTGTGACAGCGATGTATCTGTCCACAGAGATGAAGCACAGGTGGAAAAGAGAAGAGTAACAGAAAGCCACATCACAGCAACTGTGAAGGCTACAAAATGTGTCTCCAAAGTACCAGCAGCTCTCAATGGACCTGACCATGCTGAAGGGCATCACAGAGATGCCCACCAAAAAGTCAGCACTGGCCAGAGAGGCGATGAGAAAATTGGCTGGAGAGTGCAGCTGCTTGAAGTGGAGAACTGAAATCACCACCAGGAGGTTCCCACACACTGCCAGCACAGCCCCAAAGCCAAAGACCATGTAGAGGATGACCCGGGCCCTGGTGAATAGGGAGTTTTAATGCAGGATCCATTCCTGTTCTCATAGCAGAGCTGCAGGACTGGTTGGGAAAAGTTGCTTGTCATGATTCTGCGTTCTGATGCTTGAGGGATTTCTGTCCTGCTAGAAGACAGCAGTAATTGTGAGATATAAAAATTAAAGAAATGGAACTCCATATCTAAATAATTAATTTCAAATGTTGCCCAAGATTACAAGTCCCTTTTCTGTTTTAATTATAAAGAAATGAAGAAATTAAAAAACTAGAAAATCATTTCTGCATTTATAGTCATATAATTATTCTATAACTACACTGTTAATCCCAAGCAAAGTTGATACTGATTTTCAACTGTCCAGAAAACACATTACCTGAGTAATGGAGGACAGATTCCTTTCGTACAGAAGATGATGGTTTGTAGTACAATGACATACTCAAAAAGTCTCCTTTAATAGCATTTCATGCCCTGTGTTGTTTGTAGAAGACTGTAAACTCCACAAGAGTAATCCCTACAGTGCCAGGTGTGAATCTTCAAAACGCACTCACTGTTGTTAATTATAATTAGTAAGTTCTAGAAATTATGTTTCTCTGTACACTGCTAATTTGTGCAAAAAATAGTGCTGATAGCCACAACCAAGAGGTTTTTTTTTTTTTTTTTTTGACTGCTCTGAAAAGTTCAGTATTTGTCAATTATATTAACCATTTAATATTCTTAGCCTGATATACAGATATTTCTTATCTGATGGATGAATTCATTATCATCAATTCAGATGTTTTAAAGAAAAGATTTTCTTTCTAAAGTAGTAGATTGAAAACTTTTAAAGAAAAATGTGATCTACTATTTAGGGCCAAGATACTAAAGATATTCTGTAATTAGTTTATAGCAACACATTAATTGGAAGGGAAAAATCAATAGATAATTCCATTGCTCAGTCATGGAAGTCTTCTAGGCCATTCACACCCTCTATACCACATTCACCTTGACTGAGACACACACTGTCTGACTGTCTGATCAATGACATTTCCAAAGCACATGACAAGATGCAAAACTCAAACAGAAACAATAAAATAAAGACATAAACAGGAAACGTCATCCAGCCAACATACAGTTCATGTGGATCCATTACCTTGAGGATACACGAGGAGAGATGAGCAAGTGGCATCTACACCAGACCCTTTAGTAGGGTTTCCTATAAGTCAGTAGATGGTTCCTACAAAGATTCAGGGTTTTACACTTCCTTAGTCAATGATATCCCACTTAAAGGAAAGGTCAAATGACTCCCTCTCGTATCTCCACACAAAGAGAAGCACAGAAGCTGGTAGACCTCCTCCACACCAGGGTGACACACCTCACACTTAGTATTATTCTAGCCTGCTTTGGCTGGAGCTGAGAGCACAAGAATGCCTTGTGGTTAGATGGGAGTTTTGACAAAAAAGTCAGAACAATAGGTGACCTGTGGTGCTGGAGGTAACAGTTGTGGGGACATTGAGCTGATGATTCACACTAGTGGAGCCCTTGACGGTTCTGAAGCAAAGCCATGCAATTTGGAGTGGTGGCTAACACACTGTTTTGAAAGACAGTTCTGTGTATACTTCTGAACTGAAGTGGTCATAGAACCTTTGAACTTTGACATCAACGGCGTGTGGCGCACGGCTTTAATTCCAGACTTGGCAGGTAGATGGCAGGCGATTCTGAAGTTCGAGGATAGCCAGGGCTACCAGAGAGACCCACTTGTTCTGCAAAAACCAAAAAAAAAAAAAAAAAAAAAAAAAAAAGGCTCAGGCAAATTTGGTTGGGTTTGTTCACAAGCGCTTCATGTGTATGGTGTGCACCAAAATGATAAAATAGTTCGAACCTTGCTCAGGCAATGGCCTCAGATTAAAACACAGAGAGGGTGACTGTTCACAATAACTAGAGTGTTGATTTTGCCCATTTATGTCAACAATAGGACTTTCTCCACCTAGTTAAATCTTCCCTTCCTAGAACTTTACTCAGTATTTTATTCACTGTATAAACTAACTCTCAAATATTTTACATTTACACAGTTTAGTCATTGTGCTCTTAGAAGGTAATCTCCTCCGGTAATAGTGGGGTATTTAAAATTATTTTATATGAATGAATGATTTCATATGAATGAATTTAATTCATTTAGCAAATATTTATTGTTTAGAAGCTCATGCTACTGAGGGGAAAGGACATAGGACAAACATGTTCACAATAGCCTGGATTACAAGGGGCTCCAGAGAGAGGACAAAGACTGGAGGAGGGCGTCAGTTCAGGGCTCTCAGTGGGTTTTGCTGTCTTTGCAAATTTACTCCACCAGGAGTCTCTTCAGGGGCGATAGACATTTAATGTTTTTTTCTTAACATGGTGTACAATCTAAGCTTAGGATTGTCTTATGAAGTGATGTATATTACCCTCTGACATTATTATCATTGCATATGTGTTTGTGTTTGGGCAAAATAAAATATGTAAATACTTTACTGTGTAATTCTTTGTTGAAAGTTTCTACCTTGTACTTCTAGAATATGAGATAGGTTTGTTCTATCTTGTTCACAATAAGTAGTATTGACTTTAAAAGCATATATGGCTGTAGTTATCCTACTCTTCAGAATTTGGTATATAAAATCTCTCCAAAATGTGTTTCTTAGTTATTTTAAAGTAATATTAATAATAAGAAAAACAAAATATTAATTCTGAAAATCCACATTACATGAGTGTACTGAAAGCTCTTCATACAAACATCATTTTATTTTGTAATTACATTGTCCTTATTCTTTTCATTTGGATTCTTGATCTTCTTGTGGAGATACTTGATACTTCATGCAAGATTCTTTAAAAAAACACAACACAAAAAACTTTGTTTTTTTAACTCATTTTATTGGACATGCATTAAAATCTCTTCAATGAAACATCTTAGTGATTTTTTTTTTTTGCACACATTAGGCTACAGCGCTTCATCGGGTCTTTGTCTCCTGAATGCGTAGATCTGTTTTGCTTTGAATTCAGTGCTTCATGGACAGCATTCTATTTTTCCTCCATTTTCCAGAGGAGAGCTAAAACCACGCAAATGGCAAATGACTTAACCCAAGTGAAAGCCTGGGAAGGCTGTAGAGGATTTTGAGCATCTCACTCAGCCCTTCTGGCCTCGGAGCTCTGTCTGGACCCTTGCGTGTGTACAGCCTCTTCAGACAAAAAAGGAAACTGGTTTCCAATCAAACCTGCCATACGCAATCCTATGGTCAGTCTTTGAGATACCGGCTTGTATGCTTTCAGTTAATGAGAACTATTCATCATTACACATTTTTCATTTTATAAAACCCAATGTAAATGAAAAGAGATTTAATTTTTTTAAAAGGAAAGACTAATGAGCCATCAGTTATGGTTGAAAAATTAAAACTTAATAACTTGTTTGCTCTAAGAAATATTTTTAGGCTGGAGAGATGGCTCAGTGGTTAAGAGCTTGACTGCTCTTCTAGAGGTCCTGAGTTCAATTCCTAGCAACCACATGGGGTTTACAACTATCTACAATGCCGTCTGATGCCCTCTTCTGGTGTGTCTGAAGAGAACAAAAATGAATACATAAATAAATAAAGCTTTTTAAAAAGATACTTTAAAAAAAAGAAAAATATTTTTAGAGATTTAAAATTATAATATTCAAAAAAGGTGTGGCAATTTTGTATTTTCTGTAAGCATCCAACTTATTTTTGATTTACAAAGGACAGAATGTACCTACCTAAAGTGGAAAATATTTTCACACTATTAAGTATTATAACAAATGGTTTTGTACAGTACAGTAAATGGCAGCCAGAGAGGTGCTCAGCAGTAAGGGTGCTGTTTGCTCTTCCAGAGTACCTAAGATCATGCATGCCTGAGGCAGCTCACAATCTCCTATAACCTGGTTACAGACCTAATGACCTTTCTTGATGTACACAGCCACTACATACATGGCATACATCAACACAGAGAAACAGACACAACTACACATGTCCTATATAAAACAATGCTTGCTTCAGAAATCAAGCTTCTTGACCCATTCCTATTCTAGGAATATTGTGTTCCTCCTTCTTCCTCTAATTTTCTGTTTCTTCCCCCATCATATATATGCATATATATTTTATTTGTGTCAACACAACAAATATTAATTCACAACACAAACACACACCACACACACCCCACACACACACACACAAATAGGAAGGGGAAAGAAACAGGAAAATGGAGGAAAAAGGAGAAATAGGAATGGGTCAAGAGGTTAATGTCTGAAGCAAGCATTGTCAATCACTCTAATTTTTAACATAAATCAACTCTAACAATCAAAGAAAACTATTATTCATGGACTAAAATTTCAAGGTATCTAGGATATGTATGTTGCCTTTAGTGGTTATTTTAAAGTAATTTAGTGTTGAAATTAGTAATTCTAGTATTGTTCTGTCCCTTTTTTTATACAAATATATGAGAAATGTGATTCCTTAGGGCTGACTTTAAATGTGTGAAAGTAAGTCTGAGTCAAAGGCAGTAGAGAGAAATAAAAACAAACATGGAGTGTCAGTGGGGGAAAGTAAAGAGGCCATGACACCCAGCCACGGGAGCATTGAGTGTGACTTCTGTTCAGATGTAAACCTCTGCTGCGGCAATGCTTGGTCCCATGGATAGTTCTTAGAGGTCTAGGTGTGGAATGATTATTATCATTCATTCATTCATCACATCCATTCATTCATCGTTAGCTGTGCTAGGAATGAGAATTGTGGCCTCACACACACTAGGCAAGCTCTATCACTGTTCTATGCCCCCAATCCACTAGTACTGTGTCTATATTTTGTTACTGATGAACTATTGATAGTCCTTACCACTAAATTCTTGGAAAAGTTGCCATAAACTTGAAGAGTATTGATGGAAATTGTCCAATTTCTGATATTTTCTGTGATATGCCTGAGCAGATATTTTAAATACTAGTTAAAAAAACCACAAAGCTTTATATAATTTAGTTCTCCATGTAAGTATCAACCAGAGAAAACACTTGTGAACAAAAGCCATTGTGAATTAAGAAACACTTAAAAACAGACTTATATATGATCAATAAAATTAAGCTTGTAAGTTAATAATAATCTCTCTGTATGAGAAGCATAGTATTTCCATAGCTAAGCCAAGGTGTAAGTGGATTAGTTATCCTTTGTAATAATATGAAACCTTTTATTGGGCAAAGCAAGTCAAGAGCTACATATCACTAGGTTGAAAGAGTAACTTCAGCCCCACGTCTGAGATAAGAGGACCATTAAAGAGCAGAGTTCATTTTCTTCTCCCGTGGATCTGGTTCTGAACATATTCATGGCATTGAAGGGTCTAGATGTATAGCAGATAAAGGTTTAGGGTTGATTTGCAAGAATAGGATGTCATTGGAGAAAGGATGAGCCAGTGCTAACATTCTGGTTGATCTTGAGAAATTTTATATAGGAGTTTTACCAGTAAATGTTCTTTGGGAGGTCATAAAGAATTCAGAAATAAGCAACACCATTGATGGGAGGACATTCTATACTTAGTGATTCTGAGAGGAACTTGAAGGCATTTCTGGTTAGAATTTATTGTTTTATAGTCTATTCCCTAAGAATGTGCTCTATGGAGTGAAAAAAAAAGAGCTAAAAATGATCAGCATACCATGAACTTTTCAATAAATTTGAGTTCTTTTCTCTATTACTACAAACATTAGTACAAAGTCTACATTTGCAGCTGAAGGAAAGAACATGGTGGCATACAGACATATCTGACTCACAGGCTAGTGGACACTGCTTTCAGCTGATTTCTTCAGGAGTGAGACCACTGCACAGGAGCTTAACAGCCATCTCTAGAAAGATTGGCAGCAGAGCCTTGGCCTGTGGTTGTTTTCTGAACCATAACCAGGTGCTCTGCTGGGAAGCTTCACCTGCCCCTTCTCCAACTTTAGCCTCTTCCCGCTAAACACTCAGCTCTACTTAAAATGTATCACACCAAATGTCATGTGGCTTAACATTTCTGTGAAGTGTTTCCAGACTGGCTCATGTATAAGACTGCAGCAGGAATTCTGTGGAACACTTATGGGACTGTCTACATGGGACCATGTCACTTGTCACATCAGCTTGTTACAGAATCCTGTGTGAGATCAGCTACCTATACAAAGATGGAAGGCCATCATTTCAGAAAGTGAGGAGAAGATGTCCTCATTAGTGTTTTCAGGTCAAACTGTATCATGAAACAACACACACATTTTAATCAAAATGAATTAAAAGTCATGTTGATTGAGAAATGTGAAAGTGCACTAAATATCTGAGTTTTGGCTGTATTAACACAACCCTACATTCATTCTGGTTTTATGTGGTTTTAGCACCAAATGTGCTTTCTTTGACTCAAAGGAAGATCTCAAATGTTAAAACACACTAATTTCAATTAACACTTTAAAATATGAAATTTACATCTACTTTTAAATTTTAAAAGAGTAGACAAGACACAGGCAGATCTCTTTGAGTTCAAGGCCAGCCTGGTTTAAATAGCAAGTTCCAGGCCATCCCAGGCTCCAAAGTGAGACATGGCACAAAAATAACAAGACAAACAACCCTCTAATCAAATAGACAGATCATTTTTTATTCATGTGCAAACCCTTCAGTAATCAAATATGTTCTCTAAAAGCCATACTGTCTGGTGGTATAAGCACATTTTTTGTGAACTTATATCTGTGAAATAAGAGAGAGCATTCCCAGTTCCAGAGACATGAGCCTTGGATGTTTCAGATGCTTTTTAGTCACTCAGGAGTTCTCAGGCATAGTAACTGTAAAGTTCTTTAAGGTTATAAATAACATTTCAGGAATTTGTAATCATGTTTACTTCTCATGCAAGATATGCTTTAAAGAAGGCTTTGTCCACTGAAACCATAATTCCATGTTCCTAAGAACTTCTTTTCCTTATTGTTACTGCCAATGCCTGAACACTCATCATGCGTGGGTGGAAAACTACAATCCTTCAAATTTCGTGAAAAAACAAGTAGAAATTTCAGAGCAAAGCAAAACATTGAGGAGCACACCACATTGGAAGGAATGAACAGATCAGGTTAAATGTCACTAGCCCTAAGATGTACACACACACTAAGATCATGCTTCAGAGAAGCCTTTGAACAACAGATCTCCTGCTGGGTGAATGATTATGGGTCTGCCCGAGATCAGAGGATTTAGTTTCACCTCTGACCTTAAACCCTAGTCAGATTTCAAGTCTCTGCAGTGACTGTTTTAACCTGCACCTGCCTCTTCAGAGAATAGATTAGTTGTTGATGAATCAGCCCTGAAGACTTTGCCACTCACAATCAGTTTTATTGCCTTGCGAAACCAAGGATAGAAAAGGCATATATCAAGGGATTCATAGCTGAATTGTAGTAAACACACCAGACTAATATCTCATAGACGTACGGGGGAGTTATGAAGTTCATGTAGGCATCAATCACGGCATCAATAATGTATGGCAGCCAAGACACGAGAAACGCAGCCATGGCAATCCCAAGGTTTTGGCAGCCTTCCTCTCTCTTCTGGCTACTCTTTCCTTGTAGCTCTCAGAGGAAGTCTGAGCTTGGTTGGCTGCATCCTCTATCTTCCTAGCCTGGTGCTTTGCCACCAAAAATATCTGGCCATATAGAAACACCATGACCACGGTGGGCAGAAAGAACAAAAGGAAACAAAGTAAAACCCAGTTTTGATTCAGTGGTGCCTGACAGCCTCCCACACAGGTCAGAGCGACCACTAACTCTTCAATCCCTTCCTCATTGGCTCCTGTGTAAAAGATGGAAAAGCTGTAGGTGACAGAAAAGAACCAAGAGAGAGTGATGCACAGTCCAGAAACCGATATGGTGAACTTGGACGGATAGGTCAGTGGGTCCGTAACCGCAATGTACCTGTCAATAGAGATGCAGCATAAATGAAACAGAGACGCAAAACAGAAGGAGGTGTCGAAACACGTGTGGAACTTACAGTAACTCTCCCCAAAGTACCAGCAGCTCTCCACAGAGCGCACCGTGCTGAAGGGCATCACTGTCACCCCCACCAAGAAATCAGCACAGGCCAGGGAGGCCACCAGAAAGTTCGTAGGTGTGTGCAGCTGTTTAAAGTGGAGGATGGCAATGATGACCAATAAGTTTCCAAACACTGCCAGCAGGGCTCCCAAGCTGAGGACTGCATAGAGGATGGCTCGAGGCCAGGGTGAGTAGGAGCTTTTAATGCAGGATCCATTCACGTTCTCGTAGCAGAGCTCCACGGATTCCTCTGGCGAGAAGTTGCTTGCCATTGCCTTCTGTCTTGATAATTTTAAACTTCCCAGATCTCCATTCTAGCAATCTAAAACAAAAACGGGGTCAACAACTTAAAAACCTTCAGGGAAACAAAACCAAAAACCAAAACCTCTAGTTAAATAATGGTAGCCTTTAAACTCATATTTTTCTACCCATTTTAGTTTTTCTCAAAAGTACTCAAAGGTGTTAAGAAACAGAAACTTGCTGCAGAAAGATATTTTAAAAGTCGAATATATTACTAAGTAAATAATAACAGTAAATGTATGTAGTCTAATGTTCATTTTATATTATATCTTTGCATCATTATTACTATGTTATCATTATTATCATCATAGAATTTAAGAATTTATTAATTGTTAGAAAAGCTATTTCCTGTGGGTGTCATCTTACGTTTTGAAAATTGCCACCAGGACTGAGAAATGGTTTTGGCTACCAATGGCTGGATTTTATTTACTTCTTTCTTGTTTCCCAGAGTGGCCATCTGCAGCAATCAACAACTTGGCTTTGCTTTTTTTTTTTTTTTTCCAAACTGGAAAAAATAAATTACATATCCTCCAAATTATAATTTCAAAATCCCATAGTATAATGTGAAGGCTGGGACAAGCTTACTCATAGTTGCCTTAAGCACATTTGAAGAATGTACTTCATCTGTGACTTATATGCTATTTTTCTTTTGTGTTGATGATTTGAGCAGCTGCAAGTGTCCTGGAAACCTATTACCAAATGGTTACTAGGATAATCATCATTAAAGTATTTCTTTGGAAAATAGCCTATGTGAGTTGCCTAAAATAGTAAGAATTTTTTTAAATATAAGCCATAACTGACCTTGAAATTCTAGGAAGCTTAGTTTTAAAGAAGTCACAAAGAAGTGCAAGAACAGGGGTGGGTGTAAGAGATGCTTGCACATCTGCTGTGTCCTGTAAATATGCATGCATGCTGCCATCCAAAGCACCCATGCTACTTTCTGTGGGTGTTTGAATTTGTTTTTAGAAGACTGTATAGTATAAAGAGGTTTCTAAAATGTACCTGACAGTGAGAGATTAGTTTCTCCCTTGGAAATAAGAGACACCGTGTATTTGAACATTATTAGTCTCTATCCCAGAGGGTAGACTGCACTTATTGTCATTTATCCCATGGCATGCATGTGTTTGAAATTCAGGATTATATACAGATATTTGAGGTTTTTTTTTTTTTTTTGCATTTTTCGGGATTGGGTTTTTTTTTGTTTTTTTTTTTTTTTTTTAAATGCTGCGTGTGCTATTACAAGCTTCACAAATTTTGTTGACTTTGATTTATATTGGAGCTCAACTTGGTTTGTTGTCCAAGAATGAACTTTCCCTTGTAGGCAGTGTCCCCGTGTCACACTTGGGTCTCCCCTGGTGGTATTTCTACATGTTTGTAGATCAGCATACCACACTGACCAATAAAGTTGTACTCATGATGCATTTCTTCTAGTCTCATCTTGGTTTGCTCTCAGGGGAGCTAAAGCATTTCACTCTACGTGGTACCCTCCCTCAAATTTTAAATGTCTGTGTAATGAATTCTGAGTCCTCGGTCTTTGGGTAACCCTTAACACACACACACACACACACACACACACACACACACACACTTCCTTATGTCCAAATAATGACGCTCTTGTGCAAGAGAGCATGCGTGCCTTTCCTAGCCCGCTATCCTTGAGCTCCAGAATGGCAGCTTTCAGTCTCAACAGTCTCTTAATCCTTGCCCTTACCTAGAAACAAAGACTCCAGAGCAACAAGAAACACCTCCAAGATCCATATTGTTCTTTAATGGTGCTCTTTATTCATAAGAGAGAGTAAGATTTCTTAAAGAAATGTTGGCCCCAGAAATGGGATAAGGCGGAGGGAAAAGGACAACCAAAGCCATGTTTGTGCCAGAAACTAAGGAGGAGATCTTTGTCAATGTCAAAGCGTTTTATAAGGACACTGCTGAGTGAATAGGCACCTAGTATGCAAATCTCAGATGCCAAAATAATAATGGAGAATAAAAACTTAGAAGTAGTCAGAAAGGAGACTAAATGAGCCATACTAATTAAGGATAGATCTGCATATAGATATAATGAAGGAGGATGAGGAGGAGGAAGAGGAAGGAGGAAAAAGAAGAGGAGGAGAAGGAAGAGGTGAGGAAGAGATGATGATGATGATAGACAGCTGGACTAGCAAAATAAAACTGTGGGGGCCTTGGTAATCGCTATGACATTTGTCTCTAAAAACAAATTGTTTAAATAGTTTAGTCAATACCACAGAAATATTTTCTCTAGATAGAAGTGATTTGCCAGAAAGAGAACAGAATAGTCATACCACATCCCTGTGACAATATCTAATAAAAGAACTTTAATTTTATTCTTTTTGTAGTTATGGGAGTTCTCGGTAAATAGTTACAACTGAAGTGCTCTATATGCCAACCTAAAAAAATTAATTTTAAAATTGAGCCACCTAGAAAGTACATTTTAGCTGTGAAAACCTATGTAGAAATATTTTTCCATACATATTGCACACAATGGCACATGGTAACCATACAACCAACTTTTGTCTATCACAGAACACAGCAATGATATGAATTGTGTGACAGTGTGGTGATGTGTTTTCAGAAAACACCTCCTCTTGCTTGCAGAGACTGAACATTTGCCATGCTTTGTAGAGGACTTGATAATGTGTAATCGAATTTTTTTTAAAGCTTATTTTTAATGATGCTTCTTACATGCTTTAACCTCCCTTCTAGCCCACCACACACCAGAGGTTGTGAAGCACTTCACGGATATACCAGTAGTTCAGTTTCATAGAGTCAGGATAGCAAACACGAATCAGCAGCAGTGGCATGCCTAGCAAAAACAGCCAGGTCTCAGCCTCAACACAAGTCAGCAGGAAGGAGAGGAGGGATGCCAGGAGCAGTTCTCTGCTGTGTCTCTCAGCAAATGGAAGACCACTCAAGATCAAAACACCATCCAACACAACTGACTTTCGAAAGAACCCTTAGGTTTCCACTTCAAATCTGTCTTAAGATCATATAAAACTATGTACTTAACCTGCTACTCTACTGTGGACTCAGCCTAATTAAGTTTAACTCATCTCTAACATAACAATGTAATTAACCTTACTATGCCTTAGATTTCCACTGCAATCAGCTTTTGGCAACTGAAGCTAGGTTCGTAGCATTAATCTCATGTATCTTTTCATTCCCCTGACTAATAAATTATATAAATATATATTATATATATAATATATATATATCACATATATATTTGTATAATAGATATATAATTGTGTGTGTGTGAGTGTGTGTGTGTGTATTGTGGTAACCATTTGCTAAAAACAACCAACAGGTAGAAATAAAACCTAAACAAAACATATACATTCGAAGCAACATATGGCTGTGGCTTTGTATGCTATTGTGGATCAGTTGGTGCTAGTGAAATAACTTCTTTTAAAACTCCCAGGAGCTGCAAAGAACCCAGATGTCCTTCAACAAAGGAATGGATACAGAAAATGTGGTACATTTACACAATGATGTACTACTCAGCTATTAAAAACAATGAATTCATGAAATTCTTAGGCAAATGGATGGAACTAGAAATATCATCCTGAGTGAGGTAACCCAATCACAAAAGAACACACATGGTATGCACTCACTGATAAGTGGATATTAATCCAAAAGCTCAAGATACCAAGATACAACTTACAGACCACATGAAGCTCATGAAGAAGGAAAACCAAAGTGTAGGTGCTTCGGTCCTTCTTAAAAGTAACAAAATAGGGAGCAAATATGGAGACAAAGTGTGAGACAGAAACTGAAGGAGGGGTCATCTAGAGACTGTTCTACCTGGGTATCCATCCCATGTGCCAAAGGTAGACGCTGATGTGGATGTCAGGAAGTGCATGCTGACAGGAGCTGATATAGCTGTCTCCTTAGAGGTGTGCCAGACCCTGACATATACAGAGGCGATGCTCACAGCTAACCATTGAACTGATCAATGGGTTCCCAATAGAGAAGTTAAACAGAAGACTAAAGGAGCTGAAGGAGTTTGTGGCCCCATGGGGAGAGCAACAATAACAATCAACCAGAGCTCCCAGGGTCTAAACCACCAGCCTGGGTGCACATAGGGAGAGACCCATGACTCCAGCTGTATATGTAGGAGAGAATGGCCTTGTTGGGCATAGGTGGGAGAGGAAGTCCTTGGTCCCATGAAGGCTGGATGCCCCAGTGTGGGGGAATATGAGGGCAGGGAGGTGGGAGTGGAATGGGTAGATGGGGGCACATCCTCATAGAAGCAGGAGGAGGGGGGATAGGATGGGGGTTTCTGGGTAGGGGGAATGGGGAAAAGGGATAACATCTGAAATGTAAATAAAATATCCAGTAAAAAAATTAATTAAAAAAATAGAAAATACATGAATAAATTTAGTATATTTGAATATTTTAAATAAACTCTATCAATGACCTCTGTAAAGCATTTCTTGTTCCTTTCCCAGTATGTACGTTCTGTGCTGTTCAATAAACACAGAACAGCCCATTATTAGGCAAGGCACAGAACCAGAGTGGACCCTGGCACAGCAACACACGTAACAGGCAATGGGGACAGATCAGACACATAGAACAGATAAGCAACACAGACCACAAACTCCAGCAGACAGAGGACAGGAGGAGAGAAATGGAGAATTCACACTGGGCTTTGCTCTTGGTCAAATTACTCTAAGGAGTCTCCATTCTCATTGCTTAGTGTGGGTATCTCTCACAACTGAAGGCTCAGAAGAAAGCAGCTGCAGAGTGAGGGACTGAGATGAGCAGCCAGACAGCCACACCACACAGCGGTGCTGGTGCAGAGTCCAGGTTGTTTCTCCTTCATTTATAACCCTTTTTATTTTCAAATTAAAGTATAATTACATCTTTTCCTCCTTCTATCTTTTTCTTTCAACCTCGTTTATGCCTCCCTTTGCTCCCCCTCAATTCCTGGCCTTTTTGTCTTTAATCATTAGTGTTACATATGCATATAAACATAAATATGAAATGTGAATCATTTTGTATCCTCTGCGTGTATAATTTCAGGGTCAGCAATGTAGTACTGAATAACCTTTTAGGGAGCTCAGCCCTGGGAAGAACTTCTTAAGCCCACGTACTTAAATGTCTTTTCAACATGTGCTTAATAATCTTAGTGGTTTCCTACAATATTCTCAAACAAATTTAGAGCAGAGAAAATACTAGTAGAGTAGTCTTGTTGATTTGATGCTCTTGAAGAAGAGATCTGAATTGCAAGTTTTTATGAAACTATGAAATAAAAATTGCTATGACAGGGAAAACATGTACAATAATACCCTGAACATATGCTGTTGAGTTTGGCTGAAAAACTAATTTTTTATTTAAATTATATTTAAACATCCATACAAGCAAGCTGCTGATATAGGCCCATGCACCAAATGATAGAAAACCAAAATGAAACAAACACTATCACATTTTGACTCAATTTCAAGAGTTAGACCTCGTCCCATGAGCCTTTATGACTGGTCTAGCAAAACTTTGCTGTTTCACTAGAGGCCTTATTTTTATTTTGTTTTGCTTATCATTTAATCATATCTATCATTAAGATATCTTAGTGGAGTAAAGAGGATACAGGCTTTGTACTCAAATCCTACTGTGTAGCTTACATAATAACATAATTCTTAGAGCCCGATGTCTAGAAATTAAGAAATCCTTGGTGTTGCATAAGTCAGATATTTGTTCATCATTCTTCTGCCTCATTACTCCCCCCTTGGTTTCTAAAGCTTCACCAACAGGAAACTAAAATTATAGGTCGTCTAACAGTTATCTGAAGCTATACGTTCTCTGTTCTGCCTTCTCTCACCTTAATGTTAGATTGCTTCCAATGGCTACGTGTAATTTCACTTATTATATTCTCTGTGGCCTCCACTTGACTAATTCATCAAAAATATTTAATATCAGAGATTATAAATCTTCACTTGCTGCTTTTTTATTTCTTTCTTTTATGTTGTTGATGAGACAGTCTTTCTCTACAGCCCTGGCTTGTCTCAGTCTCCAGAGCCTCTGAGTTCAAGACACTGCCACTGCAGTTCTCGAATTTTGCTTAGTGTTTTATTGCTTCATTCTTAGGGTAGCACACTGTATTCTCTCTCATTAAAGATAATGGTAGCAACTGATGTTAGAAATCCCTCTTTCAAATTGCTTGTTTCTTGAGGATGGGTCTCGTCTTCCTGACTTAGTTTGTAAGGTAAATTAAGACACTATGAATAGAAGTCTCTGGGTTCTACTGCTTGTTTTGATAATTATTATCCCTTTTGTCTTACTACACTCTACTTCTCAAGTGGCAGCTCTTCCCTCAGAGTTATGTTGACTTGAGCATGGGTGTGTCACTCAACTATTTCCAAGTCTTTCAAACACATTCCCTCAAATTTCCACATCGCAAATTAGTAGCCAGTATTAACGTGTTAAGAGGAGTCTTCAGGAGGGAATTAAATGACCTTACAAAAATATCTGCTTTCCTGGAGGCCAAGGGAAAGCAAGAAGATCCAGTGGTGAAACCCAGTGAGGCCTCAGCAGACACTGGCTCTGCTGACACCGTGAGCCTGAGATTTTCAGACCCTAGGACTGTGAAAAAAATACATTTCTGTTTAAACATGATTCAAAAAAAAAAAGAAAAAAAAAGAAAGAAAAGAAAGAAAAGAAAAAGGAAAAGGAAAGAGACAGCTTAAAACTTTTGTTGTAGCATCCTGGGTGGCCTTTGATGTCACAGCTGTAGGCAGGCGAATTTGGGGATTCCCTAATGTACTTTTTTCTTTATAAAGATTCCCCCAACTCTCTCCAATGAGTAAAATTACCTTGGATTTAATTTTCGAGTTCTCTAGAACGAAGTGACTTCATTCCTATCATCAACCCAAAAGCCATGCTAACTCAGCCAGGCCCCAGGCTGACAACCAAGGACATAGGAACTTGATTTCATTAAGCATGCCTTTCCCACCAAAGCCAGCTTGGTAACTTACAGGTGACAGAATTTAATGCTCTGTTCTGGAAGCTGAGGGGACAGTCACAGGTTTAGTTGTGATGAGAGCTGCTCTTCATAGATGAGTTTTCTGTGTCTTCGCATGGTGGGAAGAGCAAAGAAACTCCTCAGTCTTCTATTGTCATGTGTCACCTTGTCACCTCAAAACCTAGTCTCTTAATATCATCTCATTAGCTGTGTGTTGTCAACATAGGAATAGGAGAGGAACATGTATATTCAGGCCATGATAATAGCTAAACCTTACCAACTGGCAATTGGCCCAGGTGGATTCAGGATTCCCAATTTACATCAAAACTATGTTTTAGTGAGTTCATACAAATCTGTGTTTATCAATATCTGATAAAACATGCATTAAAACACAACATTTATTGTAAAATAGAGCACTTAAAAACTATACTGCTTCTTACAAAACTATTCTCTAGCAGTGAATTTACTACAGTTAAAAAGCCATATGCTTAAATATCAGATGCTAAGCCTGTTCTAAGTCTATAGCCAGGATTGGAAGCAAATTTCCAGTAAATGCTTTATAACCTGTGTCAAGAAAACTTCTGTCTAAGATACAGAAAACAGATGAGATTTTTTTTTAAGGAAAAAAATGGATCTTCTGAATCATTCTTTGTTAAGATCAGAAAATAAAGGCCTACAGTGATTCTAAGCTTGCACTCTTCCAGAATATCCTATGTGAGGCAATGTAAACTCGCATTTAATAATTTATATGATAGACTCTATAGAGTTAGATGAACTGAGCCTAAGGTCTGACTTTGCTATCTGATTAGTACTAATTATACAAGTGTTTTTTAAAATAAATACAATGACAAAACAATGCCTGTTATTAAATAATATCATTTCAGCATGGCTTATGTTAATATTGGTATATGTAAATTAATCATTTAATTGAGAACTCAATGTACAGTAAGTTTCCAGAAATAATTTTAATATTATCTTGAAAGATAAAATGATGAGGAAAATATTATATAAAAATATATACCATTTATGCCATATAAAAATACCAATGCAATGTAAGCTAAAAAACAATATAGTTATCAAGAAGTATCGGGTACACAAGTCACTTTGGTAGATAGATGTGTTTCAGCACATAAATGTGCCATTTAAGTAAAGATGTGGAAGTCTGGGCATCTTGAAACAGAGCTATTAATTTTAACGGCAAGCTCCTTCAACTTGTGTCTACCTTTTCTCTCATCCTGTGTCACTTGCATTGGCAATCTCTTTGGATGTTCATAATGACTTGATGAAAATAAAATAAAATCAAGCCTGGCTTTTGGATATGCACACACATACCTCTTACAGCATTTGTTACATTATAGATATATACATCATACTAGAGTTAACTGTGATGGACCGTGGCTAGTGCCAACTCTTTCAGCAAGCAGAATTTAGGGTAGCATGGTACCTTTCAGTGCACACTTAACCTACAACAAGAGATGTTTTCAGGTATGGGTTTGCGTGGATGGCCTGGATTGATTTACCTGGATGATCAGAGTCTTGGAAGAACGGAGATGAGAGGAGAATTGAACAAATGATATGACTAGACCCCTTAACATGGGCTCACAAAGGAACAAATTATTTCATGTGAATACCTACCAAAATGGCACACCTGAAGAGAAAACCATTAACAATTCGGTATGAAAGTATTCTGCTGACATGTGCTAATCTCACTTGCTAACCAAAATGCTACCAGTTAGTGGTCACAGCAGCAGGAATAGGGGCTATGTAGTTTCTTAACAAGGTGGACATCCCACCTAACTTTTCAATTTTATAGGAAAACAGAACAGACACAAACCAGGAAGCAAGTTAGAAAGAACCCTACTATCTTGGGGGAACCAGAATTTATTACTGTGGTGAAAGCACTTATGTGAACCCAAATCTGGGTTATTCACTTACCATGTTCCATGAAGTTCACCATCTGTTACCTGTGGAAAAATCTCACATACATCACAGAACACATGTGCATCAAGGCAGATTCATGTCGAAAGAAATGTAGAGCAAGTTGGTATCCTATCCAGATAGGAATCCAGAAGCAGCCTATATTCTGAAAAGTGTGATGGAATATTAGATACATGAGTGGTGTTCACCTGCATATTTGAGCTCATAGGTTATTGGTTATTTGGGGAAGAAGAATAGGTGCCGTCCAGGCATAGACTTGGATGTGGAAACAGTAGCTCAGAGGTCTGCCTGTTCCTGTGATAAGCTTTGGGTTATGTAAGGGGGCTATTGTATGAAGAGCTTTTATATGAACATTTAGAGGGGTGAAGTATGTTGAATGTGTCGGTATATGTGTTTGTTATTTTGAGTGTGCAGTGTCCACATAGTCTATCTAAAGATGAGGAATGAACAAGAGAAGGGGCATCAGGATCAATGTTGTACTGCTTGCCTTCTTCCTATATGTTCTTAATGTGCAAAGATACATGTAGATGCATGCTCAGAACCTGCAGGGGAGATGCAAGCGAGGAGTGATTTGGAGATCTCCACATCTGCTGCCACATGATGCTCCATGTCCAAAGTGACAAGACACGCCTGAGTGAGGTTGAATGTTCTTGTGTGGCTTTCCTAGTAGCCCGCTGAGTGGTGGGATCTTTACTGACTCATATCGAATCCATAGGAGGCTCTACTGCCTGGGGCTGTTTCCTAAGCCCTTCTACTTCAAAACAGCCTTGAAAATTCCAGAACAACTCCTAATATTCTATCAGAGGTGACCTACTAGAGGAGTAAGTATGGAAAATGTGAAAGAGACAGAATCTCCAGTTGGGGAATACTGAGTTATTAAATTTAAGATGTTCAATAAAGAAATGAGTAGATTCTTATATACTCCAAATACAAGAAAGAGAGGAGAAAAAATACATGTATCTTTGCAGGTTCTGAGCATGCATCTACATGTATCTTTGCACATTAAGAACATATAGGAAGAAGACAAGCAGTACAACATTGATCCTGATGCCCCTTCTCTTGTTCATTCCTCATCTTTAGATAGACTATGTGGACACTGCACACTTTATTTAGAGCCCCTCTCTCTCTCCCTCTTTCCCTTCCTCCCTCTCCCTCTCTTTCCTCTCTCCTCTCCCCTTTCTCCTCTCTCTTCTCCCCTCTCTCCTCTTTCCTCTCTGTCCCCCTCTTTCTCTCCTTCCTTTCTCTTTTTCTTTCTCCAGAGAAAGTAGATTTAATTGATATGGTAGTGTTTTGCACAGGCACAGATAAAATTGTTAAACACCATCAAGTTTTCATTTGCAATATACATGGGCTTTGGGTTTAAATAGAGGAGGGAATGGGGTTATAGGCAAGGGCATACATGTATAATTAAGCGGTCTGTGTTAAAGCATGATCTGGTTCTTTAGGATGGTTCCAAGAAGTCTTTATTGCTGAGAGTCATACCCGTTGCTATAAGATAATGTTCCTGCTTAGGGATGATTCTATCATGAGGTGATCGGGCTGGAAGGCTTTGCTGTTACTGAAGTCCAAGATGATATCAGGTTTCGTGTAATGGCTAGTCTTTTGGACACATCTTTGTGATGTTTGGAAGTTTACATCGTAATGGTTCTCAGTAAAATGTGGAGGCTATCATCTTGTATGTCATAGTTAATCACCCAGAGTCCTAAGAATGAGAACGAGGTGATTCAAAACGAACCTTCACTTTCAGGCATCTCCTGAACGTCACTGTAAGATAATGGAAATGCCTTTCCCAGGTCACATGGAGACAGATTAGTGACTTTGAAGTTCTGCACTATGATCTGAGAAAAATGTTACCAGAAATTTTGTTGTTATTTCCGGGCACTGAACAAGGTTGGTGTGGTAAGAAACTTTAGGAAGATTTAGTTGGTGAGGATGTCCAGGAATCCAGAAACTGTGAAGTAAAATAGGAGAACCAACTATATCAGATTGTCTTTTGACTTTCACGGGTATGCCCTGGAATGATCCCCCTTGCACACACACACACACACACACACACACATATATAACAATATTTTTATTGTATATTTTATTTACATTTCAGATGTTATCCCCTTACCCCTTTCCCCCAACCCAGGAACCCCCTATCCCATCCTCCCTACTCCTGCTTCTATGAGGATGTGCCCCTGACTACCCCCCCAAATCCCATCTCCCCACGCTTGACTTCCCCCACACTCAGCATCCAGTCTTCATGGGACCAAGGATCTCCTCTCCCAACTATGCCCAACAAGGTCATCCCAGCCTACATATACAGCTGGAGCCATGGGTCTCTCCCTATGTGCTCCCAGGCTGGTGGTTTGACCCTGGGAGCTCTGGTTCGTTAGTATTGTTGCTCTCCTCATGGGGATCCAAACCCTTTCAACTACTTCAGTCTTCTCTCTAACTCCTCCATTGGGAACCCCAAGATCAGTTCAATGGTTAGCTGTGAACATCTGTCTCTGAATATGTCAGAGTCTGGCAAATACCTAAAGAGTTATATCAGGCTCCTGTCAGCATGCACTTCCTGACATCCACATCAGCATCTACCTTTGGTGACTGCACATGGGATGGATACCCAGGTGGAATGGTCTCCAGACAGCCCCTCCTTCAGTTTCTGTCTCACACTTTGTCTCCATATTTGCTCCCTTGAGTATTTTGATAGTCCTTCTAAGAAGGAGCAAAGCACCCACACTTGGTCTTTCTTCTTCATGAGCTTCATGTTATCTCTGAGTTGAATTTGGGGTATTTCAACCTTCCAGTTATCAGTGAGTGAATACCATGTGTGTTCTTTTCTGACTGGGTTACTTCACTCAGAATGATATTTTCTAGTTCCATCCATTTACCTAAGAAATTCTCAAATTCATTGGTTTTAATAGCTGAGTTACTCCATTTTGTAAATGTACCACATTTTTTTGTATCCATTCCTCTGTTGAAGGACATCTGGGTTATTTCAAGCTTTTGGCTATTATAAATAAGGCTGCTATGAACATAGTGAAGCATATGTCCTTGTTATATGTTGGAGCATCTTCTGGGTATATGCCCAGGAGTGGTATAGTTGGGTCCTCAGGTAATGATATGTACAATTTTCTGAGGAACCACCAGACTGATTTCCAGAGTGGTTGCAACATCTTGCAATCCCACCAACAATGGAGGGGTGTTCCTCTTTCTCCACATCTTCACCAGCATCTACTATCACCTGAGTTTTTGATCTTAGCCATTCTGATTGGTGTGAGGTGGAATCCCAGGGTTGTTTTGATTTTCATTTCCCTGATGACTAAGGATGCTGAACATTTCTTTAGGTGCTTCTCGACCATTCAAGTTTCCTCAGTTGAGAATTCTTTGTTTAGCTCTATACCCCAATTTTTATAGGGTTATTTAGTTGTCTGGAGTCTAATTTCTTGAGTTCTTTGTATGTATTGGATATTATCCCTCTATCAGATATGGGATTGGTAAAGATCTTTTCCCAATCTGTTGGTTGCCATTTTGTCCTATTGACAGTGTCCTTTGCCTTACGGAAACTTTGCAATTTTATGAGGTTCCATTTGTCAATTCTTGATCTTAGAGCATAAGCCATTGGTGTTCTGTTCAGGAACATTTCCCCTGTGCCCAAATATTCAAGGTTCTTCCCCACCTTCTCTTCTATTAGTTTCTGTGTATCTGGTTTTATGTGGAGGTCCTTTATCTACTTGGACTTGAGCGTTGTACAAGGAGATAAGAATAGACAGATTTGCATTCTTCTACATGTTGTCCTCTAGTTGAAACAGCACCGTTTGTTGAAAATGCTATCCTTTTTCCATTGGACAGTTTTAGCTCCTTTGTCAAAGATCAAGTGACCATAGGTGTGTGGGTTCATTTCTGGGTCTTCAATTCAATCTTCATTGATCTTCCTGCCTGTCTCTGTACCAATACTATGCAGTTTTTATCACTATTGCTCTGTAATACTTGAGGTCAGGGATGGCGATTCCTCCAGAAGTTCTTTTATTGTTGAGAATAGTTTTTGCAATCCTGGGTTTTTTGTTATTCCAAATGAATTTCAGAATTTCTCTTTCTAACTCCGTGAAGAATTGAGTTGGGATTTTAATGGGGATTGCATTGAATCTGTAGATTGCTTTTGGCAAGATGGTCATTTTTACTATATTAATCCTGCCAATCCATGAGCATGGGAGATTTTTCCATCTTCTGAGATCTGGTTTGATTTCTTTCTTCAGAGACTTGAAGTTCTTGTCATACAGATCTTTCACTTGCTTGGTTAGATTCACACCAAGGTATTTTATATTATTTGTGACTATTGTGAAGGGTGTAAATTTCCCTAATTTCTTTCTCAGCCTGTTTAGACTTTGAGTAGAGGAAGGCTACTGATTTGTTTGAGTTGATTTTATAACCAGCCACCTTGCTGAAGGTTTTTTTTTTTTTTCTTTTTTATTATCAACTTTAGGAGTTCTCTGGTAGAAGTTTTGGGGTCACTTAAATATATTATCATATCATCTGCAAATAGTGATATTTTGACTTCTTCCTTTCCTATTTGTATTCCTTTGACTTCTTTTTGTTGTCTAGCTAGGACTTCCAGCACTATATTGAATAGGTAGGGAGAGAGTGGTCAGCCTTGTCTACTCCTTGATCTTAGTGGGATTGATTCAAGTTTCTCTCCATTTAGTTTGATATTGGCTACTGGTTTGCTGTATATTGCTTTTACTATGTTTAGGTATGGGCCTTGAATTCCTGATATTTCCAGGACTTTTACCGTGAAGGGATGTTGAATTTTGTCAAATGCTTTCTCAGCATCTAGTGAGATGATCGTATGGGTTTTTTTCTCCTTTGAGTTTGTTTATATAGTGGATTACAATGATGGATTTTCAAATATTGAACTATCCCTGCATTCCTGGGATAAAAGCCCACTTGATCATGATGTATGATTGTTTGGATATGTTGTTGGATTTGGTTTGCGAGAATTTTGTTGAGTATTTTTGCATCGATATTCATAAGATAGATTGGTCTGAAGTTCTCTTTCTTTGTTGGGTCTTTGTGAGGTTTAGGTATGAGCATGATTGTAGCTTTATAGAACGAACTGGGTAGTGTTCCTTCTGTTTCTATTGTATGAAATAGTTTGAAGAGAATTGGTATTAGATCTTCCTTGAAGGTCTGATAGAATTCTGCACTAAAACCATCTGGTCCTGGGCTTTCTTTGTTGGGGAGTCTTTTAATGACTGCTGCTATTTCTTTAGGAGTTATGGGACTCTTTAGATGGTTTATTTGCTCCTGATTTAACTTTGATACCTGGTATCTGTCTAGAAAATTGTCCATTTTGTCTAGATTTTCCAGTTTTGTTAAGTATAAGCCTTTGTAGTAGGATCTGATGATTTCTTAAATTTCCTCAGTTTCTGTTGTTATGTTTCCCTTTTCAGTTCTGATTTTATTAATTTGGATACTGTCTCTGTGCCCTCTGGTTAGTCTGGTTAAATCTATCTTGTTGATTTTCTCAAAGAACCAGCTCCTGCTTTTATTGATTTTTTGTATAGTTCTTTCTATTTCTACTTGGTTGATTTCAGCCTGAGTTTGATTATTTCCTGCCGTCTACTCCTTTTGGGTGTATTTGCTTCTTTTTGTTTTAGATCTTTCACGTGTGCTGTCAAGTTGTTAGCATATGTTCTCTCCAGTTTCTTTTTGTAGGCACTAAGAGCTATGAGTTTTCTTCTTAGCACTACTTTCAAGGAGTCCCACAAGTTTTGGTATGATGTGCCCTCATTTTCATTAAATTCTAAAAAGTCTTTAATTTCTTTATTTCTTCCTTGACCAAGTCATCATTGAGTATAGTGTTGTTCAGTTTCTACGTGTATGTGGGCTTTCCATTGTCATTATTGAAGACCAGCCTTAGTCCGTGGTGATCTGATAGGATGCAAGGGATTATTTCAGTCTTTTTCTATCTGTTGAGGCCTGTTTTGTGACCAATTATATGGTCTATTTTGGAGAAGGTACCATGAGGTGCTGAGAAAAAGGTATTGTTTTAGGATGAAATGTTCTGTAGATAGCTGTTAAATCCATTTGTTTCCTAACTTCTGTTAATTTCATTGTGTCTCTGTTTAGTTTCTGTTTCTATGATCTGTCCATTGCTGAGAGTGGGGTGTTGAAATCCGCCACTATTTTTGTGTGCGGTGCAATGTGTGTTTTAAGCTTTAGTAAAATTTCTTTTATGTATGTGGGTACCCTTGCATTTGGAGCATAAATGTTCAGAACTGAGAGTTCATCTTGGTAGATTTTTCCTTTGATGAGTATGAAGTGTACTTCTTTATCTTTTTGATTACTTTTGGTTGAAAGTCGATTTTATTTGATATTTGAATGGCTACTCCAGTTTGTTTCTTGGGACCATTTGCTTTTTCTAGGTTGCAGTTTCTTTCCTTTGCTGGAGTTTTCCATCAATTACCCTTTGAAGTGCTGGATTTGTGGGAAAATATTGTGTAAATTCAGTTTTGTCATGGAATGTCTTGGTTTCTCCATCTATAGTGATTGAGAGTTTCGCTGCGTATAGTAGTCTGGGCTGGCATTTGTGTTCTCTTAGGGTCTGTATGATATCACTCCAGGATCTTCTAGCTTTTATACTCTCTGGTGAGAAGTCTGGTGTAATTCTTATTGATCAGCCTTTATATGTTACTTTATCTTTTTCCTTACTCCTTTTAGTATTTTTTCTTTATTTTGTTCATTTGATGTTTTGATTTATTATGTGACAGGAGGTATTTCTTTTTTGATCTATTCTACTTGGAGTTCTCTAGGCTTCTTGTATGTTCATGGACATCTCTTTCTTTAGGTTAGGGAAGTTTTCCTCTATCATTTTGTTGAAGATATTTATTGGCCCTTTAAGTTAGGAATCTTCACCCTCATCTATACCTATTATCCTTAGGTTTAGTCTTCAAATTGTGTCCTAGTTTTCCTGGATGTTTTGGGTTAGGAGATTTTTGCATTTTGCATTTTCTTTGACACTTGTGTCAATGTTTTCCATGGTATCTTCTGCACATGAGATTCTCTCTTCTATCTCTTGTATTCTGTTGGTGATTCTTACGACTATGCCTCCTGATCTCTTTCCTAGGTTTTCTATCTCCAGGATAGCCTCCCTTTGAGAATTCTTTATTGTTTCTACTTCCAGTTTTAAATCCTGGATGGTTTTGTTTAATTCCTTCACATGTTTGGTTGTGTTTTCTTGCAATTCTTTAACAGAATTTTGTGTTTCCTCTTTAAGGACTTCTACCTGTTTACCTGTGTTCTCCTGTATTTCTGTAAGGGAGTTATTTATGTCCTTCCTAAAGTCCTCTATCAACATCATGAGAAGTGATTTTAAATCTAAATCCTCCTTTTCCATTGTGATTGGGTGTTCAGAACTTCCTATGGTGGGAGAACTGGGTTCTGATGATGCCATGAAACCTTGGTTTCTGTTGCTTATGTTATTGTGCTTGCCTCTTGTCATCTGGTTATCTCTAATTATACCTTCACTCACTGTCTCTGACTGGAGCCTGTCTTTCCAGTTGTCTTGCTTGTGTCAGAACTCCTCAGAGTCCAGATGTCTCTGTGATCCTGTGACCCTGAACTCCTGTGTGGAAGAACTCCTGGGACTCAAGCCGCCTCTGGGATCCTGAAATCCTGATGCTCTGAGTGCAGTGGTTCCTCTAGGATGGCTCAGGATATGGTGTCTTCATGGGAACAGACCAGCTAGGTGTTTGCTGCTCTGAGTGGAGTGGCTTCTCTAGAATGGCTCAGGATATGGTGTCTTCACAGGAGCAGACCAGCTAGGTGTCTGCCCCAGACAAAAGGACCAATTGAGGGATGGAAAGGAAGTGGTATTCCAGAGAAGCAGGGTTTGGGTGGCTGATGAGTCCTGAGCTCCCCAGACTCCCAGTTGTAGCTCTGGGGTGTAGGGTAGTGGGAGAGGTTTCTTACCTGCTGCTCTGAGTGCAGCGGCTCCTCGAGGCTGTCTCAGTATGTGGTGTCTTCACAAGAGTAGACCAGCTAGGTGTCTGCCCCAGTCAAAAGACTAAAAATATTTTTAATGCATTGATTAGAGACAACATATTGTTGGTTGCTGGTTTTTAATCCAATCAATTGATCTGTGTTGTTTTCTGTGGTGATTGAGGCCATTTACATTTAAGGTTATTTTGGGTCTTTTGATTTGCTTGGTTATGGATACTTCTCCTTCTCTCATATTAGTTTTTGGGATTTTGTTTGTTGTATTAAATGTGGTTGTATTTTCCTCGGGTATCCTCTGTTCCTTTCTTAAGTATGCAGCTTCTTCTGCTCTCCCCAACCATGGAACATTTCATTAAGAATGTTCTGTAGTTCAATTGTGCTTGCTCTTAGCTGCTTTATTTTACTGGGAATGGAATTCATAGTTCGCAGCTGTTTACCCTCAGAGTTTGAAATATCTCATTGCTTTATTGCATGCTTGTCTGGGGCAAAGTCTAGTGTAAGTCTGACATTTCTGCCTTTGTGTTTGAGTCACTGCTTCTCTTGTGCTCCTCTTAATATTGCTTCTGACTACATCACCACTATGACGTGTTGTGAAAACTTTCTCTGCTTATGTACATTATGATATGTTATGTGCATTCTTTATTGGGTTTTTAGCTCACTTTCCTTCTGTAGTTTCTTTTCCATTCTGTAGTGATATCTGTTTTTTGCTGTCTTTTTATATTGAATTCACAGGTTTGGCCTTGTGAATGCATCCCAAACTTTTAGAAATGGCATTCCTTAAAGCTTCCTTATGTATTCTGTTTTTATTTTGTCTCCACTTTGTTATTCATTCCCCAAAGTATTTTTCTTTTGTTAACTGCTGTAACATGTGTATTTTCTATTTTTGGCAATTCCTTCATCTAAGTATTTCTATTTGGTTGTTTTCAATGTTTCAATCTCTTGCTGAATATTTACTCCATACGTTGGACTTTTACCTCCAACTTACTGTTTCCTTCCCTTTGGAGATTGTCTCATCAAAAGCTTAGATGTGTTCCCTTAATTTGAATATCTTTATCTTCTATGTGATTGCTAATTGTTTTTAAAAGGAAGACTAAATTTTTTTCTCAGACATTTCAACTACCTCTGTAGCATTTGGATTCTATTATAGTGGAGCTTGTTGGCTGGAGATGAGTTATGGGTGGGTGGTTGGGTCATATTCTTTGTGGGATTTGTCTGTTTTGCACATTTGGAGTGGGTTTGTATTTTAATTTTAACTTTGCCCTTTTCTATTTGGTTGTTTTGGTTTTGGTGACACATTTGGTGATATGCGTATTATGTTAGCTTTGGATGCTGGTAAATCTTGATGCTGATTGTCAGATGTGATTGCTGAGGTTATCTTGCCTTGCCTATCTGTCAATTTGACCAATGTTCAAATCTAACCATAAATCACCAAGGCAACCAGGTGGTGTAAATACGGACCATTCCTTGAATTCTGTGAATTTTGTGAATTCTTGAATTTGTTGGGGACACAATACTATCAGACCCATTAGTTCAGAGTGGGGGCAGAGCTGTACTTACAATCACAGGTTTGAACTAACCTCTCAGACCACAGAAATATTGACTCCCAGTCTTCCACTGACTATTCAGGCCCAAAAAGTAAAATTTCCAGATTCATACTTTACAACTGCTGTAGCCAAAGCCCCAAGTCTTTTAGGGGAACCTGGGCAATTGCACCTGAATTTACATCTTGCACTTAGTAGGGGCCACTGGAGATACAGGCATGCTCATATAAAAATCAGATATCTAGACACATGGTGTTATCTTATCTTGATGCACCTGAAGGCCTTGTCCTGCTTTCTCATACTTTTAAAGCCAGAAATCTGATACTCAGTATTTGTTGGTCCAAGAGTAATGGAAGCCTCCAGCAAGAATGCATTTAGCAAGTAATGATTCCAAAAGTTCAATGTGAAATGGATGGAAAATAATTTACCAAGCAAATGGAAACCATAGACAGGTGGAAAGAAATTTAATCAGATAACATGGCAGCTTTAGCAAAAGACCTCATCCAAAGATAAGATCTGGCTAGAATGCAGACATGCCACACACCTTTAATCCCTCTGGCTGGAGTACATACCTTCAATCACAAATAGTAACGTCAAATTGAGGAACAGACAAAGTGAAGAATCAGAGAAAAGTTTGATAGAATGAATTAGAGATGGGTTATGTCAAACACTCACAAGAACAGACAGGAAAGAGAGGCTACTTAAGAGAAGTGCAGGGACAGAGAGTTAATTAAATCAATTCAATTTGGTGCAGTTCAGTTGAGTGTCATTGTGCTCAGTTCTGTTCAAAGCAGAGCAGTTAAGTTCATTGTTGCTCAGTCAGTTTGAAGAGGAGTTTGAGCCAGAACAGCTGAGTTGAACCAGCTAACTAGAATTCAGAAAGAAGTAGAAAGACCAAGTTTATTCAGCAATAAGTCTCAGAATGAAACATTCTAGGCCTAGGTTAGCAGATGGAGGCTGAAAGCTGAAGCTTTCAAGGTCCAGGCTTGCAGAAAATAAGATTGTAGAAGTTTCCAGGCCTAGGCCTTGGGATAGTTAGAGAGAAACACTCTGGGCTTAGCCCAAGCTGTTTGCACAGCTTGAGTACAACTCTCATGTCATCAGTTCCTCTGAGGAAATAAAAGTGACATTTACATTTACAAATAGGCATGAGAGTCATTATGTCAGATAAAGTAGACACCAAGCCAAAGCTAGTTAGAGGTGGTAAAAGGGTATACTGCATAATATAAATGGAGCAATTCACCAAGATGATGTGAAAATTATAAACATTTATGCACTGAAAATCAGAGTGCCTAATTTCATAAAACAAGATGTCACATACATCTTGACACAATATTAGGTATGGGACTTCAATACCCTACTCTCATATTTAGCTAGGTCTTACAAACCAAAAATAACCAAAGAAACATTGAAGCTAAAATATACTGTGGATAAACTAGACTTATCAGATATGGAGAAACGGAGTAAAAACATAGCTAGTGGTATCATAATACCTGACCTCTAACTATATTACAGAGCTATAGTGACAAAAATCAGTATGGATCTGGCATAAAAACAGACAAGAAGACTAATGGGACAGAATACAAGACCTGGAAATAAACAGGCAAAGTGTGGTCAAAGAGGTCAAAGCCATGCACTAGAAAAGAAAAGCTCCTTCAATAAAACATCCTTGCAAAATTGGATATTCACCTGCAGAAGAATGAAATTAGATAAACAACTCTCACTTTGTATAAAGAAATCAATGCAAAATGGACCAAAGTCCTTGAGAAGTGGATGTGGGGGTGGGAGAATGACAAGAGAGGGAGGGACTTGGAGGAGAGGTGAGAAGGGAACCTGCAGTTAAGGATGTAAAATAAATAAATACCTAATAAAACATTTTTTAAAAAAAATCTTGAAGTGCTAAAACTATCAGATAAAAACCTAAGAAATAGTCTCCAAGATGCCAGCAAAGGCAAGAATTTTCTGCATAGAGTGAGAACTAGACTAAGTATCAGCAGATGAATCTACATGGAAGCAAGACATTTCTGCACAGCAAAAGAAGCTGCCAGCATCAAGACTGGAAAATTAAACCCTCTTCAAACTGACTGAGCACAATGAACTTAACTGCTCTGCTTTGAACATTGTCAGAATGGCTACCATCAAGAATCTGACAACGGACGTTGGAGATTGTGAGAAAGAACCTTTATTCCCTGCTGAGGGTGGGCTTTGAGGTCTCAAAAGGGCAAGCCAGCACCACATCTGCCTGCTTGTTGCCATGTTCCCATCATCAGGACAATGGACTGAATCTCTGAAACTGTCCCAAGTCCCCGATTAAATGCTTCTCTTTCTAAGAGTTGCTGTGGTTATGGAGTCTCTTCACAGCAATATAACAATGACTACAACACCTACCATATGACCCAGCAATTCCACTCCATATCCTACACAGAGACATTTGCTCATCCGAGTAGAATTCTGCTCTATTTACTATAGCAAGGAAACGTTATCAACTTAGATGTCTGTCAAAAAATGGATGGACAAAGAAAACCTAGTACATATATAAAATGGAATATTATTCATCTCTAAAGAAGAACGAGATCAGAATTTTCCAGGAAAATGGATGACGTCAGAGTGAGTAATATTACAGGAGGTCACACAACGTGCTTGTTTTCTCTCATATGTAGATTCCAGCATATAACACTGACACATATGGAAACACATTTGAGTGTGAGCATAGCGTAACATTTACAATGGTAGCTCGGAAAGGGTGCTCTTAGGTGACAGGGCAGGATGGGAAGTAGGCAAAAGGACACAGGATGTGTGAAAAAGAACAGAAAGCTAATTGGTTTTCTAGTTTCAACTCTGAAGTGTTTTTATTTTTGTTTTCTTTATGGTTGATAGTGAATATGTAAAACCCAGAAGAAAGCCCCATGGCTTCAGAATGACCATTCTAATCCATGCAGTGTGACATTTTTATTTTTGAGTTCAATGCAATATGATTTTCACTAAAAAACGAAAAAGAACGAAAATGTTTTTTTAAAAGACAATAAAACAAAACTGTGTTTACAGGCACTATTGTTCCGCTTCTGAGGGAAATCCTCTAATAACTTAGAAATAATGTAAATAACGTCAGTATGATCTATATTTGAGAACAATAACTCAAAGTAGTAAGTGAGCTAGGACATGAGACTTTGTTACTGGTTGTTTCAAGCATATTGTGTCCACACCAGTTTAAGGACCTCTAATTTTGCTGTAATTTGCTGCCCTCTCGTGGTCAGCCTGAACAACTGGAGACCGATCAAGAGGAACAGAAAGCAAGAGAAACCTCGGCTATTTCTTTCAAAGGGATCCTCTCTGTCCAATCTGTGGGGGAAAGAGAAAGATTTGGCTCTGGCAAGATGAACTCCAGGATGAGAATAGACAGAATCTCAGGGAGAAGACCTATTGCATCCTTGATTCTGGGAACAGCTTTTCTTCCCACAGTGTTACTCCTGTCAGCCTGTAACGTCCCAATTCCTGATTGCCCATGGATTTGTTTTTCGAACTACAATAATTATAACCATACCTCTGGGCACCATTAAAAAACATCTTTAAAACAAATAATACCTGTCCTCCACCCTTACCCTGCAACAAAACACTTTGAAAGTGTACCAGATAATTCATTCACAGAAAACACCCACACACATAAAATAAAAATAAATAACAAATAAATAACATTTACAAATATTAATGGACTCTAGAATAGTGTCATTGAACATGAAATGATGTGGGGCTGTGGTGCCTGTGCGTGGGTGTGGGTCTTGTTGGGCTGGGGTATGGGTCCAGTGTGTCTGCCGCCCCAGGCATCTCAGGGATCAGAAGCTCGGGACTTTGACTGAGTTCACTCCATGCAGATGCCTGGCTAGGGGAAGCCACTGAGATCCCAGTCTGAGGTCCCACCGTGGCGGAGCTCTTGTGTCGTAGGTCTTCAGGCCGAGGCAGCTGGTGGGAGACCAGCTGGTCTCAGCCCTTGGACTCCCAGACGCTGCTGAGCTACCGCAGAAGTACTGAGATGGGGGCATACGGGCTGGACTGGCCTGCAACCGAAAGGGGCAAGAGAGAGAGAAGCTCCGGTGGTGCCCCGTGGGATAGATGAGACTCTTGGTCAAGGTGACTCGCTTGGCTGGGTCATGGCTAGCTTGGCTAGCTCAGCTAGCTTGCTTGAGTTGACAGGCCTCTGTGAATGGAACGTAGAGAGGTCCTCCAGTGGGAGATTAGGTGGTGACTCATTGGTTGAAGGCCCCCTCCTTGGTTCTCCATGTGTGTGTGTGGGGGGGGGTCTAAAGACAAGAGGAAGTCCACGATTTTAAAAGGTTTATAGTCATGGGGAAAGTGGATGAAACTGTACCTCCACTCCTGTCCTCAGGGTGGGCCTGAGGTTAAATACATTTTTTTGAGGAGGAGGGTCTGGGAAGGAATGCTTAATTGGCTCAGCCTCTGGCCTTTAGGTAACTCATGAATATGGAGATCTCTTGAGGCTCTTTGGCCTATAGTCACTCCCTCTACCTGTGCTACCTGTGCTATGTGACCTAAGGCCACAAACCTTTCTTTGGGAGGGGCTGTGGATTAGTGAAAGGAACCAGGGCCCAGGAGCAAGGCTGAACACCTACCATCCCTTTAGGGTATCCAGGGTTCAAGGCCTGTGCTCGACCATGTACCCAGCTGCCTCTCACAGCCCACTGCCCCACAAAATGACTCTCCCTTCACCTGCTGTGACTAAAGGTGAACCTCTCAGGAACACTATCGTCTTGAGCTGAAGCATTTCTAGGCCCCTTGCCAGCTGTGTACCAGTCCACATCTCCCAAGATTCTCTCTCCCAAGCCATCCCTTCAGAAAACTCCACTGAGAGTTTGAAACTGCTGTCTTCATCAGAATCTCATTAGTCTTCATTGAAGGTGCCTGTTTCAGATCTTCTGGTGTTCTGCAGACACCCACCTCTTGAATCTAAACTGGGTCCTGAATAAGCTTTTCTAAACAACTTTTCAGTGAGATCCTGGCCTGGTTATAAAGGAGAAGTCTCAACAAGGACTTAGGAAAGTCAAGGTAACAGCCACACTTCTCTGACAGGCTTGCTAAGCACCTTACAGGCCAGGCGACTGAGCAGGTGCTAAGAATGCAGGGAACAACTCCAATAAGTTCATAGTCTACTTAGGGAGGGGCCAAATAAACAATAGCAATGTTCAGGCTGGAGAGCAGCAGAGCACCCTGGGAAAGGGAGAGGCTGGCCTTGGGGAGAGTCTGGTTGAAGACATTCGTTTTTAAGTGCCTCCTATCAAAGAGACTTCAGAGTGAACTGTAACAAATGGCATTCATTTTTCTAATCTGTGTGACCCTGCACATACCCTAGAAGTCTCTGAGCACATCTTTGTCACTTTCACAAGGCTAAATATGAATTTATACTTGCTTGGTTGTTTAGGGGACTTTCACTGTTGCTGGACGTTATTCACAGACTTTACTGAGTTTGTAACTGTTATCAGAGTTGACTCCATAATGCCGTTTACTAGTAAACGTGGGACTATGAGGGTCCAAATGGAAAATTGTGTTTGATAATAGAGGGCCATGAGAGCCACAGATAGAAACCCAGTATTTAAAAAGGAAAAGTGACAGAAAGACAAAGAAAGGACCTCAAGGAACCAGAGAAAGTATGTTTCTAAATTGCCACCTTCGTGTTTTGGTGATTCTGTTGCTGCCAGATTTTTGTCCTCCCTCTCCTCTCCTTGTCTCTTCTTCCCTCCCCTCCTCTCCTTACCTCTCCTCTGTGTGTCTGTCACTACCCCCTTCTCTTTTTGTGTCAGCCCTGCAAGTTACTTCCTGTGGTCCTTCCTGAAGCAACACTAACACTCACACATGGTGTTGTATTGTGTCTATCACTCTAGAAGTCAAGAAGTTTCGAGAAAAACCGGAGCCAACTGCTCATGAACAGAAATATCCAAGTGCAGTTTCAATTGGCTATCTCCTAACCTTTAAATTGTGGGTTAGCTTATTATCACAGGCAGCCCTCCAATTAAAAAAAAAATTTAACAACTTAAATAATAAACTCAACGGGGAGGGGTGCTGGGAAGGCTCCTTTTGCTAAGAGGACCCAAACTGGGTTTCCCTAGTAGTTCACAGCCTTCAACTCCTGATCCAGAAGATCTGATGTCTGCTTCTGGCCTCAGCAGGCACTGCATACATGCAGCACACAGACATACATGTGAAAACAGCACCATATACATAAACAAAAATAAATAACATTGGAAAACCACTAATGAACATAGAATAATTTCACTGCACTTTCTGCGACCAGAGAGGGATCCTCTCAGGACCACCAACATCCTGAGCAAAAGCAATTCCAGGTCACTTGCCAGCTAATGCCCACCCGCCATTCCCTCAGAGTCCACATGATTCATTTGATTTCTAACAGAAGAATTTATTTTTCTTCATGTGTCTCACTTAAAGGAAAAAAAGAAAGTTCAAAAGCAAATAAAGAAAAAAATTAACAATGCAGATGTTTACAAGTATATTCTTCCAGATTTTCATTCCCTGCCCCCTCCGTGTGTGTGTGTGTGTGTGTGTGTGTGTGTGTGTGCGTGTGTCTGTGTTTATATAATAAAATTATTTATTTTGGACAGTCCCACATAGTCACTGAGGTGATCCTCACAGTAAACCTGTAAAATATCTTTGTCTCTATTTCTCAAGTGAGGAAACAAAAGCATCAAGAGATTAAATGTATTCACTAAACTTCCCCTTTGTGAATTCCAGCTGTTTGAACCAGGCGCTCTGACTCCGTGAGCATTCTGTTATCTACAGTGTTATGTTGTTGTCTTCCAGATTTTCATTCCCTGCCCCTCCGTGTGTGTGTGTGTTGTGTGTGTGTGTGTGTGTGTGTATGTGTGTGTGTGTGCGTGTGTCTGTGTTTATATAATAAAATTATTTATTTTGGACAGTCCCACATAGTCACTGAGGTGATCCTCACAGTAAACCTGTAAAATATCTTTGTCTCTATTTCTCAACTGAGGAAACAAAAACATCAAGAGATTAAATGTATTCACTAAGCTTCCCCTTTGTGAATTCCAGCCGTTTGAACCAGGTGCTCTGACTCCGTGAGCATTCTGTTATCTACAGTGTTATGTTGTTATCTGTGCCCATGGCCAGCTGTCATTCCATTCTTAAATATCTGAAAACAGCCTTTAAAACCCCCATCGGCAGGTTTATTTTGTTTTCTTTCATTTATCTGGGGTGGTATGTGCACCTGGCATTTGTGTGGAGGTCAGAAGGACAACGTTATGGACAAAGTTCTCTCCTATGGTGTGAGTTCTGGGAACTTACAAATCAAAGTTACAGAGTCAGACTTGGTGGAAGGGCTTCCTTACCACCAAGCCATCCCTCAGGTCCTGTTGGGTTTTAAAAACATGTGATATGGACTGGAGAGTTGGTTCAGTGCTTAAGAACACTGACTGTTCTTCCAGAGGTCCTGAGTTCAATTCCCAGCAACCACATAGTGGCTCACAACTATCTTGCAATGGGTTCTGATGCCCTCTTCTGGTGTGTCTGAAGAGAGCAATGGTGAATACATAAAATAAAGAAATAAATCTTTAAAAAAATTAAAAACATGTAACATGTCATTTCAGCATGCTTTTCCAACTAGGGCTGGGCTAAAGACTTAATCAGCTACAGCTATAACTTTTATACACTTGCAGAAAGGCTACACGTTCTCACAGGGTTATGGTACTGTGTGACAGCTGGTCCCCAGTACCCATCCTCAGCAATACAAGTTTCATTCTCTATCATATGGCTGTTTCAGGCCTATTTCACCTGGAACCCATGACCCCTCCTCCCCCCAAACAGTAGTGTTTAAGAACCTCTGTTCTGCCGTATTTTGTGTTCTGGAAAAGACAGTTGCTATAGGGCTGAGACAATGTTTCCCATCTTTTCCTGTAATTACGTTTGATACAAAGAAAATGCCCTGCCTTCCCCCCAACTCCATTTAAAGTTAGGTTTCCACTGATCAGCAAGAACAAAACTCGTATTAATGAACCTCAGTTGAGACTTTGTTCTCCAAGTCCTAAATTTCTGTCTAGTGGCTTGAGCCAGCTAACAGAGCTTCCTGAGAACAGGAAGGCCTGGGGTTAAGCATTATCTGATCGGTCACTCCTGTTCATTCCATTTCCCACACCCAGTCTTCTCCACCTCTGTCTCTATAAATGGAAACTCCTTTGTACACTCGCAATAGTTCCTACCCTGCCATGATAACTTCTGGGTTGATTGTTTATCAAATACAGATGTGTTATTATTTACTATATCACAAGAACTTTTAAACTTTTTTGGTTTTACTCCTTTAGTATACTTCTTGTTATCCAAATGTAATTACCAGCTACTCTTTGTCTCTTCCCATATAGTGTATAAAATTCCATGGCCAATGTACTCATTCCCAAAATCCTCCAGGATTTCACCTCTTATTCCCAGGAGATTCAGTCACAGGGTAGTAATTATCCTAACCCTGTGAACCTCGTGGCTTCCTCTACACAGAGTGGTATCACAAAGTCTCTGTCATGAGCCTCAGCAGCTCTGTTATAGTTTTAAACCCATCTCATTCACAAAAGGCTATGGCTTCTCTCATGAGAAGTTGGATATTAAAAAAGAAAACAACAACAACCACAAAACCAAAACTGCTAAGAATGTATCCTCAGGGGCTGGGCAGAGGAATAAGTGGGTAAAGAGGCTTGCTGCACAAGTGTGGGGATCTTAGTTCAAAACCACAGCATCCACATAAAAAGCCACTCACAGCTATGTGCCTCTTAACCCAGCTTTGGGGAGGTAGAAACACGTGGATTCCCCAACCCCAACCCAGGGTTCACTGGTCAGCCATTATAGCTCAAATGTGAGCGCCAGGTTCAGTGAGACATTGTCTCAGAAAGTAAAGTGATGAGCAATTCAGAAAGACAAATGGATGCCATCCTTTATCTTCTACACATGCCCTCCTGGGGGGGCGCACCACAACATATGTCCCGCGCACACACACACACCACACACACAAACACACAGATACCCCACATGGAATCCAGGTGCAGCTGGAGACCAGTTTGGCCAAAGCCCATGGAGATGTTCTGGAGCCTGAACAAAGTCAGAGAATTAACTCCACTGTAAGCCCAGGATCTGATGTCAACCAATTCAGATAAAGAGAGTAACTTACTAGAAGATTTGGCAATCCCAAGTGTGTATTCACTTTGTAAAGCAGATTCAAAATACCGGAGGTAGATCATGATAGATCAAGAAGGGAAGCCAACAGATTCACTTATGGCCAGAAACTTCAACACTCTTCATTTGGTAACTGAAGAGTCAAATAATCAGAAAATCAGTTAAATCACCCGAATAATATCAACCAAGGCCAAAGTAGAGTGGGTAGTGGGACCACAAGATATGGACTCTGAATGAGGCAGCTATTCTTGGAGAGACAACGATTCTCCAGAGAAGCCGGGCATGATTTGTTCCTAGTTGCTTGCTGCTTTTACTCTTTCACATCTGTTTATTTTATTGGATATAAGGATTTTGCCTGCATTCATGTTTGTGTACTATGGATGTCTTATGCTCTCAGAGGTTGGAAGGAGGTATCAGATCCCTTGGAAGTGAAGTTACATCTGATTTTGAGCTGCCATATGGGTTCTGAGATCTGAGCCTAGGTCTCTGTAAGAGCAGCAAGTGCTCTCAACCACTGAGCCATCTCTCCATCCCCTTACGTTTTGTTTCTTGTTTTGGTTTTGATTGCTTATTTGATTAAAAGACAAGATCACAACAAATTCTGATTTCAAAAATATTTGAGAAAAACTTAGATATGCAGAGAGGCAATTTTAGGCCATATTAATTTCAATTTAACGTTGCCCACAGTCATTAGGATCAGTTACCATGGTGATTAAAGGGAATCTGGTTGTCAAATCATTAACAACTATTACATGACATGTCTTTTAGTATCTGTGAGAGAACACAAAGTGAATGTGTAAGACTTGTAAATGTTTCTTTTGCTTTAATGAAGAAATGGTTCCTGAACCTGTGATTCATGTCTGCACATCCATGAGGTTCCCTGTGTGTCATGTCTGCACACCTGTGAGGATCCTTCTGTGTCATGTCTGCACATCTGTGAAGTTTCCTCTGTGTTATCTCTGAATATCTGTGAAGTTTCCTTTGTGTCATGTCTGCACATCTGTAACGTTCCCTCTGTGTCATGTTTGCAAATCCGTGAAGTTTCTACTTTTTTTTTGTCTTTTTCACCTGAAGGAGACGATACATGAAGAAATCTGAACTGGGTTATAAACTTGATTCTACACAAACAACTGAAGAAAGTAAGAGGTAGACTATATAAAGACTGTATAAAGACTTTTTAAATTAAGTATGTAAAATGAACCCATTTCCTCCTAAATAAACCAAAAAGATTAATGACTTTAAAAAATTAAAAGACGTATTTGGCTTTAGAAAGTACCTTATGTGAAAATAGCAAAGAACTCAAACTTGAGAAAGGCCTGCCCTAAGGTTCCTAAGCTCTTGATTCAAAAGAAATGCAGATAAACCTTTGAAATCATAAATTTTATAAGCACATATAGTAATTTAATAGTAGAGATAAAAATATAGGGTTTTTTGTTTGTTTGTTTGTTTGTTTGTTTTTGCATTTTTTTGTTTTTGTTTTTTTGTTTGGTTGGCTTTGTTTTTCGAGACAGGGTTTCTCTGTGTAGTCCTGACTGTCCTGGAACTCACTCTGTAGACTAGGCTGGCCTCGAACTCAGAAATCCACCTGTCTTTGCCTACCAAGTGCTGGGATTAAAGGCATGCGCCACCTGCCTGGCTTCTGTTTTGTTTTTTGAGACAGGGTTTCTCTGCATAGCTCTGGCTGTCTCACTTTTAGACCAGGCTGGCCTTAAACTCAGAGATCTGCCTGTCTCTGTCTCCCACATGCTAGGATTAAAGGGGTGAGCCACTATGCCTGGCTTTTCACAAATTCTTAATGAAATTCAAGAAGAAAGAAAATAAGGAAAAATAAATGAAGAACAAGTGAAGCAAACAGACAACAACCAGGAAGACAGTTGTAATTCAAACTCTTGGATGACTTTACCAGTGAACGGTCTGTAGCTGCTAATTAAAAGATAAAGGTTAAAGACAGAAGTCAAGAAAAGACTTTACACTATCTACAGATTGCTCACTTTAAATGTGAAAATGCTAACATTGAAGAGACAGATAAAGACAAACCTTAGCCGAGGGGAAGCTGAAGCAGTTAAGTAAAGTAAAGGGAAGCTTGGATAGCATAGGTATAGGCATAGGTATAGGTATAGGTGTAGGTTAGGTATATGACGTATTTGTGTATGTGTATGAGTATGTGTATGAGTATGTGTATGTGTATATGTATATGAATGAGGCCATGGCATAATGATAAAAGAGCAGTTCATCAGAAGACATAGCCACACTACTTGTGCATACATATTGTTTCTGTTCTTTGAAACCTGTGAAGTAAATTCTGACTGATCCAAAAGGAAAAGTGGAGAAAATCTGCAGTTAGTTGGAGACTTTGACCCTTGTTTCTTAGTAATTCACAGAGGGTAGATGGGAGACTCAGAAAATTCCTAGAATACTTGACCCACCTTGAGCTCACTGATACTTGTAAACCACTCATTTTGATGACAACTGGTTTGTTTCACTTTAAAAGTTTTATTTTTACATTTGTGTGTATGTGTGTATGTGTACCATTTAATCCCTCAATCCCATTTCTAGATAATTAATCAAATGAAAAAAATATCTTTTGTTACTAAAAAAGAAACTGTATTCTGGTATTTATGTATATTTTACTCATAAAAACTGCAAACTACAAGTAGCCATCTGGGAATGATAGTAAGCTAAATCATATCTAGACAGGCAGCCAAAAAGGAACACAGTATTGATTCCTAGAACAAGATGGAAACATCTTAAGTGCATTGCGCTAAGTGAAAGAAGACACCCTAAAGGAGAGCAAGTGTACTCTGTTTTTGCAGTGGTGTCAGTGGTGAGGGAACAGAGCTCCAGACCCGCTCTAGCACCCTGGGCAGTCTCAGGAGTAGCTTTAATCTCTTAGGGATCTTTACTCAGGCCAAACTAGGATTTGTGGCTTCGATACAGACAGAAAAGCATTTCTGGCTAGGTAGTTTGAAACTGAGCTGAAGAGTTTAGTAAGAATATGAAGAATGGAACTTGGGCGAGGAGAAAAACTCATCTGAGGGCATGTGCCTGGGCTTCTGTCAGAAATCACACAGTAAGACATACCCTAGCATGGGTACCGGTTTCTGTAGGAGCTTTGAGATTCACTATTTTAGTATATCACCATGGGGGAGGGGTGGGAGGGGCTGGTTCTCAAGCTATATCTGAAAAGGTGCTAAGAACAAAGTCCATCTGAAAAGGTGCTAAGAACAAAGTCCATCTGAAAAGGTGCTAAGAACAAAGTCCATCTGAAAAGGTGCTAAGAACAACCACCCCAACCCCGACCCTTAATAGGTGAGATCTGTGAGGTGGGTCCAGAGATTCCTTGTAAGGAGTTATAGTCTGATAAACTAAACCCAGAAACCACTAGTGTTGCACAAGGTGTTAGTACTGATGTCTTCCTGTAAATCGTGTTTCCAGTGAGATTCCTAGAAAACAGCACATCTACTGCTGGGAAGGGAGAGAGATCTTGTGCAGTTATTGATTGTGCTGCTTCATTGCTGGTAAGTTCAACCTGGTTCCCTGGTAAGCAATTCCTTATTCTCCTCAGGACCCCATAAAGTGCCTTGTCTTTCTATCCTGCCTCAGCAGGAACAGAAGACATAGCTGCCCAGGTTAGAGGAGAAGGCACATTGGTTTGAAGAGAGCAGAAGGAAATGTTTAGGGCAATGGAAATGTTCTGAACCATACTGAAAGATGAATTGTGTGTTTGTTAAACACCCATTTAATTATATATTATTATACCCACTAATTATATATATTTATTCAAATAACAAAAAACAGCCTCTTTGAAAATAAATCAGCATCTCAAGAAGGAGTACAAACGCACAACGAACAAATGTATCATTGTAGCAGGTAGGGACAAAGAGCTGATCTTGATAGAATTTGGAAAGGTTGTTTGAATTTAATTCTCTAAGGCCGAAAGGAATTGTCTATGGGCACAATATTACAGATTTTACTTTTGTCACATGTGTATGAGCCAGTAACCCTGAAGCAACCTTTACATTACACAACCAAACAAATTGTAGCTCAAGCCAGATAAGTTCTTCCTTGTTAGAGAAAGAAGTCTACAAAAACACAGGACAGCTCAGGAGAAGCATGGAATGGTGCCTTAGAGTAAAACAGATTGGCATAAACTTCTTTGTATAGATACAGAGAAAGTAGATGGAATTCTAAATATGTGTGTATAGAGGAGTTTACAGAACATATTTGTTTCCTAGCTTTATCTGTCTCCAAGAGAATCCATTACAATAAGAGTAGGCTGTCTGATCTTGGTTTCTAGATACTTTTTAACAATAAAAAGAACATATCTTTTTATCAAGATGAACAGGTATAGAGTTGGAATGGAAATAAAAGTTTAAGATAAGCCTGGAGCATCTTGTACCAACAAATGTGAAATAAAACTAGAAGACCTGTCAAAGGACAAAGTAACCAACCAGTGAGCTAGGGTGATATCAAGCAATAAAGTGCTTTTCACACAAGCAGGAGGAACTGACTTCCAATCTTCAACACCTGTGTAGAAAGCTGTCACAGCAGCCCATGCTTGTCCTCAGACCTTAGGAGAATCACTGGAGCATGCTGGTAACCATCCTAGCTGGATCACCGTAGCCTCAATAAGAGATCTTGTCTCAAAACATTAGGTGCAGCGCAATCAAAAAATACCCAAGAATGACTTCCCTCTCCACATAAATACACATGTATGTGAATGCACATGTAGCTCCCATGAACACATACACTCACACAAATCCAAAATGATGGAACAATGAAGGGACAATTGAATTAAATGGACTGTTAGTATTCTGTCTAAACTCCACCTCCACTGTTACCTGGCTATGAAATGATGGGTCGGGATCAATGATGGAAGGGGATGTCTCAGCAGGCCCATGCTGAGGCATCTCTTCCCCCTGAGGGACCAGGTACATGACAGTATAGCATAGAATAGAGTTTATTCAGGGCATGGGGAGGGGAGCCAGGAGGGTAGTAGAAGGAGAGAGAGAAAGAGAGAGAGAGAGAGAGAGCAGAGGAGTAGAGGCCGGCCATGACTATGTGGAGAGAGGGGGAAGGGAAGGGAGGAGGGGGCAGAGAGAAACTACAGGCAAGAGATCAAGAGATTAAGAGAGAGAGGAGGGGGCAAGCTGCCAGTTTTATAGTGGGCAGGCCTATCTGGCTGTTGCCAGGTAACTGTGGGGCGGAGCATACCTGGCTGTTGCCAGGTAGCTGTGGAGGTGGAGTTTAGACAGAATACTAACACAGACAAAGAATAAAATAAAGATCCACAAACCCATGTTAATATAAATAGAAGAATTAGAAATAAATCTGGGATCAGTGCCAAAGTCCTCCTTATATATGTATAGACAGAAATAGAAAGCCAGCTCTCGGAAAATAATCACAAGAGTCCTGCCTAATACTGCTTAAAATTCACTGATGAATTTTTAAATGATTTACAAAACGTTAAGGAAGTATAAAATATGTACACCTTCTCAAAATGTTTCTCCCCAACGATTACTTAGTGTTACAGTTTCAGTACAGTTCCAGAAATTTTTGTTACTCAGGTTTGCAGTGGTATTTGAGACATTGTTTTACTCTGTACTCCAGGCTGGTCTCAAACTCTAAGCAATTCTTTTGCCTCAGCTTCTCAGGTACTGAAATTTCATGTATATACCCAGGCCATAAACTTAATGTTCTTTCCTTCCAAATATGGAATTCTATTCTATTCCGCTTGATTGTAAAGAAGGCATGGATGCTTCTATAGTGTTGTATGGAAGTGAAAATAGTCCTTTGTCCTTGAGGGAACTCAGACACCACCTTAGCCTAGAGATTGAAGCCACCATCACCCCATTCCATCTGAGGTGAAACAAAGTGAAAAGTAGGCCACTTCTTCTGTGGATTGCTTTCCAAATACCTCTGTTCATTTGCATAACTCATCAGAGAAAGGTAAACTGTGGTGTACTATGCAGAACTCTTGACTTAAAAAGTGTCAAAGTCATGACAAAAAAAAAAAAAAAAAAAAAAAAAAAAAAAACAAGCAAAACCAAAACAAAACAAAAAACAGAAGTAGTCACAGATGGGAGGAGACAAAGGAAACACTGTATGAACACAGTGAGGACTTCTGGATTGGTTCCCAGAACAAACAGGCATTAGTATATACTGTTTAACTGAAGTCAATAGTTTAATTGATGCTTTCAGTACAGAGGTTTACTGCTTATTTCTGACAAATGTCATACAAGGTGCATGCATCTGAATGGGCTTCAAATATGAATTCTGCAGGATCTTTGGGAAGTCTTCTAAACATCTTTCTAGATAATGTATTTATCGAGTGTGTGTGTGTATTGTGCATACTTGTGGAGTTCAGAAGGCATGGGAGTCATTTCTCTTCTTGTACCAGGTAAAAGCTGGGGATTGAACTCACACTGCCAGGCTTGATGGCAAATGTCTTTACCTATAAAACCTTTTCCCTGCCACTGTACTGTCCGTTCTATCTATCTATCTATCTATCTATCTATCTATCTATCTATCTATCTATCTGTAGCCGCCTGCAGCCATGGGTCAACTGGGTTCTCCTGAAAGGAAGGCTGGGGATGAAAGGGGGACAGAGAGCAAAAAGAGATGAAGCCAAGACAAAGTTCTCTGATCAAGGCTGAAGTTTAACGTTCAGCTTTCAAATAAAAAGGGGAAGCCCCACCTCCACCATCCCCCTCCAGTCTCTTCGGAGGCGTGGGTGAGGGGAATCGATCCTAAATCGCAGGTATCTCAAGGGCAAGCTCAGCAGGCGGTCTAGTGATCTCAGCTACTGTAGCACAGTGGTTAACACCTCCTGAGTCCTATTGTGGTAAACAAGATCCTTCAGGTAAACAAGATCCTTCAGGCCTGCTGGTTTTTCGAGACAGGGTTTCTCTGTGTAGTCCTGGCTGTCCTGGAACTCACTCTGTAGACCAGGCTGGCCTCGAACTCAGAAATCCGCCTGCCTCTGCCTCCCAAGTGCTGGGATTAAAGGCGTGCGCCACCACTGCCCGGCTGGTCTCTAGCTTTCTAAGTAGGTCAAGTTGGTCTCAAATTCACAGCAATCATGTCCCAACCTTCAGAGTTCTGGGATTTCAGGCATGAGCTCTCATGCTCAACTTGCAACTTTTCTATGTCTAAAATTAAAAAAAAAAAAAAAAAAAGCACACACACATTAAAATGAGGAAGTAGGAACGGCAGATGATAGTTAAAGATAACTCTGTGAGCCAAGTACAGAAATAAGAAAGCCTCTAGTGTGTGGTCATGCTGTTGCCAGGAGGGGGGTAGGAGCAGAGATCGAAGTCCCTTAAAGCAATATATTATAGTGCATAGAAAGTCGGAATCCAAAGCATGTGATCCTTAGATGTAACGTGACTCAACAATGTATCGCCTGAACTGAGGTACCTTTAAGAGTGAATGAGTTGTTCAGCAGACAGGATACTGGGATCAAAACTGAAAGTGGGACTGTCTGAAGCAAAGTAGACATGATCAACCCTGTTCTGTAAGCATAAGAAACTTAGAGATAATTTATCTCTAACTTAGAGATAAAAAGTTTAGACTTAATTTTGAGAGCAGTGTTTTCTACAATGCATACTTAAAGCTGTTTTAAGAGTTTCGATTGCTGTGATAAAACCCTGTGCCAAAATCAGGTTGGCAAGGAAAGGGTTTACTTCATCTTATAACTTTTACTCCATAATCCAAGGAAGTCAGGGCAGGGACTCAAGGCAGGAACTTGGAGGCAGAAGCTGAAGCAGAGGCCATGGAGTAATGCTGTGTCCTGGCTTGCTCCTCATGACTTGCTCATCCTGTGTCCTAATACAACCCTGTGGCACCAGCCAATGGGTGGCACTACCCACAATAAGCTCTGACTTCCGCACATCAATTGCCAGTCAAGGAAATGTCCCACAGACTTGTCCTCAATCCAGTCTGATGGGGGCATTTTCTTAATTGATGTTTTCTTTTCCCAAACAACTTCAGCTTTTCTAAAGATGATATAAAGCTAGCCAGCATAAATGTATTCTCAAATACTAAATGTAAACATATTGATAATTGAATATTTTCAGAAATGTTAGATCAAATAAAGCCACACCTGTTTCTTTACTGAGCCATTTTTCATGGTCTCTGGTTTCTCTTTCATGTTCAACATGTCATATGTTGCTCAAGCATTTCTCTGTAGACCAATTTCCAGCTTCCTTCCTATCCTTAAAGTTCCATTCTCTCACTGAGAGGCATCTTGAAGTAGTTTCCTTTGGGGTTTATGGCAAAGGGCAAATATGCAGTGCTGGTTTCAGAGTCAGGCTTCCAGCACAGGAGGAGCTGCTACGGTGGGAAGAAAATGGAGCAGAAGAAAATTGGTCACTTTCATTGCTACTGAAGCAGACACAGAATAGACAATGAGGACAAAAAGAAGGCCTGTGGAAACTGTTGGAAATGTAATGATTAAAAAAACAGGTGGCTATGGTTTGCTGTGTCTCCTAAGGTTTATGTGTTAAAGACAGAGTTCCCAGCTCATACAAGTCATGGCTAATCTCAACTATCAATGTAGTGAAATTTAGAATTACCTTGTAATAGACTAGCAGAGACTGCCTTGATTTGATTGACTGAGGTGGGAAGACCTGTCCACTGTGAGTAACACCATTCCCTAAGCTGAAATCCTGGACTAGAGAGGAGAAAGTGAGCAGGGTGCAGGCATTTGTCACCTGACTAGCCACTTGGTTGTAGACATAATGTGATCAGATGCCTCATATTCCTGATGCTGCTACTCCTTTGTCATGATAGGTTGTGACTCAAAAGTGTGGGTCAAAATAAACCCTTCCTTTCCTTTGCTTTTGCTACAGTATTCGTAGAGCCATAGGAAAAGTAATGAAGACAATATGCTAATGTTGCTTAAAGGAGACCTGGGATTATTAAAGACCATGAGGACATTAGCAGCTTTGTATGAAGATTGACACTTCTTTAATCCCCAAAATGTCATATATTTCATATTAAGTATAAAAATAGTTACAGTGAAATATTCAGAAACGTTGGATCAAATAAAAGCCAAGCTCATTTCTTTACTGGGCTATTACATAGCTGCTAAATAATAAAATGAAGTACTACAATTGTCAGGAATTAGTAGAGTATTATGTTTAATTTTTCTTTTTGAATTCAAATGACTAGGAATAATCCAATTATTACACTTTAAAAAAATGACGACTTGGAGCAAGCTCAAATTTTGATTTGGAATGCCCAACTTTGGTCCTGGTATAGCCAGTGACTAGTAGGGCAACTTAGAGATCACTGAGTGGCAGGGCCCTCTCTCAGGCCCTGTATCCTTCCTTCCACCCAGCCCAGAATTCTAGCAAAAGTAACAGGGAAGGGTGTATGGAAAGCACCCTAGATATCAGTTCCATTTCATAATCCTCTCTATGGATCTCCATACCCAGTTATTGTACAAGTCTTCTTAAATATTTGTCACATCGACCTCACCCCTTCTCCATCTTACTTGCCTTAGTGCAGTCCTTCAACGTCTCCAGTCCTGATGAAGTTCTTTACTGAGGCCTGCTATTGTTACATTATGGGCCTGCTATTGTTATAGTGTAGGCACGGCATTGTTACATTATAGGCATGCTCTTGTTACATCATTGCCTTTCTTCTCTCTAGTGTTTCCCTTTAATTTTTCTTCTCCCAGGCTTTCCTTTGTGGCAGGGAGTGAAGAGCACTTTGTACCTTTCCTCAAAATCTCGTAGTAGCTCAGCTTCCATCACTTAATGTGAGACAGAGGCTGCTTGCTTTAGGAATCTCATTTGCGTTTTTAGCATCTTGACTTTTGAGTCCATGCACGATGCTTTATCCAATAAAGTAAACATTTACACATATTATACACATTAAAGTAAACATGCACACTCCTTTGGCTGGAATGTCCCTTTCCATGTTGTCTTCCAGTGAAACTTTTATGTAACTTTCAAAAATGCTGTTCCTGTTTCCACTTCAGGAATCATTACTGACACTACAGTAAGGCAGCCATCTCCGGGATACCGCTGTGCGCTGCACAAATCTCCATCACAGCATATGGTGTCATGTGAAGGGCACCTCTGCCAGACAGGAAAACACCATACTCTACTTGATTTTGAAATCTGTAGTGCAAGTTCTGATAGTTGCTGCAGGACAGACTCTCAGCAGATATTAGTCATCTGGATCTGATGGCAGGAAGGACTCCAGAATCTGGACAGAACACGCAAGCCTCTGCTGTTCCTAATTATCTGTGGAAGGGTGTTTCAGGTTCCTTAATCTGTATTATAAGGAAACAGAACCAGATTTTGTAAAAGGGATCCTGTAGCTTTAACAGCTAACATGCTCTATATTACAGAGGTTATTGCCTTGTCAAATAATGATTTTTAAAAACATAACAATTTTGTAAAAAAGGAGAGATTTCAAAGAAAAACCCAAATTTCCCCTGTACCTTGGGAAACATATAATGTCATTATGATGGGCTAATATTTCTATAAGTTTACAGTGGAGATGACAGGTAGAACTCAGGGGTGGGTCAACTACCTAACATGTGAGGCCCTGGGTTTGATCCCTAGTACCTCAAAACAAAACCACAAACAACATGGGACAGTGACACATGTCTGTACTCTGAACAATGAGGCAGGAGGGTTGCAAGTTCAAGGCCTGCCTGGGCTACAGAGTGAGTTCAAGGTTTATCTGAGCAACCTCTAGAGACTATTTCAAAAACAAAAAAAGGCTGGGGATGCAGGACAGGGTGAAGGTACGGGCTTCTGGTGGGCAAGGACCTTGGTTCAGTTTCCAGTACCGGACAAAACAACAAAACCCAACGGTTCACAATGACTCTCGCTGAATTACATTGCTTTAAATGGGTACATGTCCTCTGATCAGTGTGCTCAGTTCACTGTGTGGATCCTACTTAGAAGACGCCGTGTTTGAGTCTGAACTAAATCATCTATGTATGCTTGCGTGTGTAAAATCAAACACCATACAGTTTGCTCCGTGGTGGTTCTGACTTATTATAGTTTGAACCTCCCACCCCTGAATTCTAGTGCACTTTTGGTACCATGCCCTTTCATGTTCTTTCCAGAAATAACACCGTCTTAATTGCAGGCAAAGGTCAAGGCAATCTATTCTAATTAATTTGGCAAAGTATTTCTTTCACTGAACAACTGATGTTGCTCATCTGAGAGAATCACATGTTTGAAGAGTTATTGTTGGAACAGTCTGTACTCTTAAAGCCTGGGAAAACTGCATCCTGTACTTCAAGGATAAGAGACACAACATGAGCCAGGAAAACATCTTATCAAGTGGGCATCGGGAGGTGATTCTTCATTTATTCTTTCGTGAGTTTAGCTAGGATTGCCTTGACATTTTTGCCGTGACATTTTAAAATGGAGTTGTTGAGTCTACCGCAGAGCTGAGGGTTAGGAAACAGGACCTTCAGGAGCTGATGATGCTCCCTCGGTCCAGAGAGCGCCGAATAAAGAACGCCGCTCTCCTCTATTGAATTCCTTCCTCTTTTCTTGCACGTAGACATCAGTTTGTCACCCATTAGAGCTTGGCTCCCTAGCAATTTTGCCAGTCCCTCCAAGCTTCAGCTGTCACTGGCCAATGGGAGAGACGCGGGCTCCGCCTCCTCCTTCCAGGGGCTGTACCCGGAGCATGCGCAGTGGGCGTGCTCGCACCACCGCCCTCTTCTGAGACTGGCTGCGGAGGGCAGTGGGCCCCCGGGTGACAGCGGCTGGAGGTGGCGGAGGAAGACAGCGAGATCAGGGTAAAAGGAGACTGCAGAGGTAGGATCCCGGGAGAACCGCAGCTCGCTTGTGCTTGGATTGGGGTGCGCAGAGCGAGGCTCTCTAGGGCGCAGGGCCGGCGCCTCCCTCTCGGGGCTCCCACGCCCCACGGCGGACTTGGGGACGCGAGGTATGAGCACCCAGGGCGCGCGGTAGTGGAGCCCCGGGGACCGGACCCTGCCGCCAGATCCTGGCAGGCGACAATCGTGTTCCCATTATCTGTCGGCTTCCCCTCCAGAAGGACCAAAAGGGAAATGAGACAGGCCCTAGTCGTCTGGCCATGGGTTCCTTCCGCGGCCCAGTGCGTTTGCTTGGCTGTTGGCCTTACTCACCCAAGCTAAGTTTCTCAATTAAAGACCTTGTGCATGTCTTTAATTGATTTATCCACCAAGACCTTTAACAAAGTATTTCGAGAATTCGCATCTGTGTTTTCTAGGTTAACTTAACACTCTCCCTTGACCCCCCAATGCTTGGATGAGGGTGGGGAGAAAGAAGCTTTACAGTCAAATGCTAATTTTTCCTTATAGTTTTTAAAAATATGCTTGAATTTGTATATGCATATATCACTTTTTGGTTGCTTTAGATCTCGTATTCTATCAGGAATTATTATTTACAAGTTTTCTACAATCAGGAAAAAAGAAGGCAAGTACCTGAAACACAGGTTTGGCTCTGTTGGAGGTAGGCATTGCTTTTAGGTGTACTCTGAGCTGCTCTGGGCAGAGACTGATAAAACTGTTAAATTGTGTCTTGTGGTGAGGATGGGCCTTTGGCTTTGCAAGCTGCTTTCTACGTTGACCCTGGGCTTGTGACTGGTTAAAAATGAGGCTGTAGTTTCCCAGTGTCTGGGGAAGTTAATATAACACAGTATTAACTCACTGACCTCTGGGTTCTTTTCCTTCAGCTAGCTCACTTCTTATGCTGCTCTCAGCTAACAACCGTTTCTAATTCTGATTAGGATCCCAAGTTCGTCCATATGCTGCTGGTGGAAAATTATGAATAATTATGTTGAGCTATATGCCACTAAACATTGCGTGCACGAGGCCCTGGTTCAGTCCCCAGTACTGAGACAAAATATTACTGCTGTGTCTACTAGTACTGCTAGATAAAACTCCCACAGTTAAGTCTGAGTGGATTTTGCTCTGGTTCAGTGTAACTTGAAATATTAATGTGTGAAACTGTGGAGAAAAAAAAATGTTGGTGAATTAAGCTGAAACCGAACAGTGTAGCATAATAATTGGATTGATGAAGGAGCTGGGCAGAGATGCACTTGGGTAGTTTGTGAACCAAATACTCATATGAAAGATTGAGCACCCTCATGTCTGTTGATTGTCTCCTATGATTCCTCCCTGTTTGTTTTAGGAATTGAAAACAAGGAGTGTGAATGTTCCAATCATCTAAGTATAATACATGGCTTGAAGTCGAAGTTACATTGACAGAGAGCCAGACTTCTCATTTCAGACCTGACATCTCTAATGTGTGATAACACCTTGCTGAGACAAGTCATCACAGGAGGGTGGGTGGGTATCATGGGAAGGGCCATCTAGAGATAGAAAAGGGACTCCGAGAAAAGCCCAGGTGGTAATAAGCCTGAAATGGTGTTTTAGAAATGTTAATATTTACTCTCAGGCTGGGCATGTGTTCTTAGGAAATTGGTACACTTGTTCATTCAGACTTCAAACATTTATTTAGGACCTACTTTGTAGCCAAGTACTTAGAAAATAGACTAGGTCCAAGATTTAGACTCCTCCACAAACACACACACACACACACACACACACACACACACACACACACACAAACCCTGGGGGACAAAAGAGGAGGAAGCTCATATTTTATGCTGATGTTCATGATTAAGAAAGTGAAAGTGACCATTTGATTTGAGCAGGCTAAATTTTAAGCCAGTTTCTGCTCAGCAGAAGTCTTCAAGATTCTACAGTAGGTCTGGTAGTAACGGCAGTGTAGTGTTTTACATTCAGGAATCTGTATCAAAATTCCCTTTGTTCACTTTTAAATTGTTCTTTCGACACAGTCTTGAGACAGCTCTCACTGTGAGAGTTACTATTGACCCTCCCGTCTCCTCTTTCGCCTTTGTGTTTATATATCTTCATAAAAAGATAATTACTGAGAAGTTGAGTTGAACACTGTCCAATAGAACTTTCTGTGGGGATAGAAGTGAATATGTGAGCTGTCTCAGCTGACCACATATAATTTCTGAGCACTTGAAAGGTGACCTGGGTGACTTTCATCTACTTTAATTCATTTTAATGGGTCCATGTCAGCAGCAGCTCCTCTGCAGGCAACACAGGTACACATGATGAGCTATGTAATTATTTTGAGCAAAGACACTAGGAATTCCAAATAGGTTTTCAACAAGAATACTTTGGTGCATTGCAGCTCAGGCTAGGTACTGCAGATAGCTATAGAGCACAAACACTTTATAAACATAGAATTAATTAGCTTACTTGTAAAAGTAAACTTCAGAGTCATTTATCAATAACTGTTTATGAATTTGTATGTTTCTTTCTTTCCAGCAAAGGTAGCCACTGTCCCACTTATTTTGTGTTTTATCTGAAGAATATCTTATCTAACTCTTATCTTTTAAATGTCATCATGGCCGAACAGGACAGAAAGGGAGAGTGCTGCTCAATAGTGTTACCTCCATCCAGGCTTGTTTCCGTGTGAAGAAATTACCTCTGGGCCTGCAGAAAGGTGGCAAGTTTGGTTGTGTAGTTGTAGGTCCACCTGTGCTACGTTGTTCTACAGAAAGCAACAGGGCTTAGTCTAGTGTTTGTGACAATGTGAGCTCCCAGATTTACTTTCAGAGTTTAAGTCCCTTGCTCATCTCAGCAGTGCCTCTATTTCTTTGTAAAAAACTACAATAGCAGTTATGCCTGCTTCAGAGGCTTTTGAGATTGAGAGAAGCAATCATAAAGGCACCATGTGCAGGAAATATCCAGCTCTTTCTCAGATTCCTGTTAACTTATCACTCAACACAGAACCGAGTGGTCATCTCCATACACTTTCTCTAGTAAATTGCACACAGATAAAGATGGGAAGCCCTTAGAATGAGTGAAGCCCACTTGTCTCACCAAAAGCCACATTCTCCAGCTTGCTTGAGTACAGGGATGAGAACAGCAGGCTATGCTTGTGACTGTCTGACTTAAATTATAGAAAGAAAAAAAATCCCTTTAAAAGAAAACACTGAGAAGGTTTGGACTGTGTGTGTATGAATTTTGAGAGGTAAGAGAAAGCTGGAGTCCTTTGCAGGAATGAACTGGATTCTGACATTAGTCAATCTCTCTCTCTCTCTCCCTCTCTCTTCCTCTCTCTTCCTCTCTCTTCCTCTCTCTCCCTCTCTCTTCCTCTCTCTCCCTCTCTCTTCCTCTCTCTCCCGCTCTCTTCCTCTCTCTCCCTCTCTCTTCCTCTCTCTGTCTCTCTGTCTCTCTCTTTCTTTGGGGGTGTAGGTTCCAGGGGAATTTGTGGCTGTATGCCTTTGATGAGAGCCCCACAGGTGCAGGAGCACATCAGACCTGTCCTCTGTGTACAATAGAAAAGCACTTGGTCTCCTTATCTTATTTTGATCCTGGCAGGAAGCCATATGCTAAGTATCTTGCCCAAGGTAGGGATTTCTGATTGCCAGTTATCCTGGCAACTGAACAAGCAGTTGATGAGTTCTCGTAACTTCAAAGATATGAGAGAGAGAGAGAGAGAGAGAGAGAGAGAGAGAGAGAGAGAGAATACTAAAGATGTCTTTTATAGGTAGGTAGGGATGTGAGACTTACTTGTGCCCATGGTTACAGAAGTTACTCACAGAGTGTTGATGTTGGCTGTAACTGAGGGCACTTTTGGAAGCCTGACTGATAGAAAGATGCCAATGAGCCAAGAGAAAAATCTCTTTATCCATTTAGTATATCATTTGTCAATAAAAGGCATTGAAGTACTTACAGATCCTATATATGTCATGTGATTCCACTCATGTGAAACATCTAGAATAGAAAAACATACCAGTTGGATTAATGGTTCTAATGGCTGAAAGGTTGGGGACAAACAGGAGATGACACATGATGGGAAGGAACTTTCTCCTCAGAGGAATATGCGTTATAAAACTCACACGTATTACAGCAGACCTTTGTTAACACATTAAAAACCATTGAATTATGTGATTTGAATGGTTGCAGTTGTATGGTATATAAATTATATCTTAATAAAGATCTTCTTTAAAAGGATGGGGCTAGCAAGATGGCTCAGCCTGATGACCTGTGATTGATCTTCCAGGATGCACATGGTGGGAGGGGAGAACCGGGTTTTGAAGGTTGTTCTTTGGTCTTGACACACTCACAGTATCATGCATGCACGTGCACACACACACACACACACACACTGAATGTTCAGATATTTAAAGATGTAATTGGTTCATAGACTACATAAAATGTCATCAGGGTAGTTGACTCTCCAGGCCTAGGCTGATCGTGAACTCAGGGTCCTTATGCTTTAGCGACTCCTGTGCTGGGATTACAGCATGACACCTAACTTTTCAGGTCTGGCCCTACTCAGTCTGCCTCAGCTCTTTACATGGCTGCAGTACTAATTCAGTGCTTCCTGGAAGGGAGTTTGTTCCTGCTACACTGCCATTGGGGGTCAGCTGTTAGTTATGTTTTTGACTTTGCTTTTAATTAAGTTGGGTGAGTCTATATCCACAACCTGGTTCACATAGAGCAACAAAGGAGAGTGGAGAAGATACCAGAGACTGTCTAATGTCCAGCCATACTCCATGATACACAGAACCAGTGGTATCAGCTCAGCTGCTATGTCACCTCCCAGCACTGTCCCTCTGTGCCTTCCCTACACTGGGGTTCCATGTTTGTAGATTCAACCCAGCACTGCATCAAAAATGTCATTTAATTATGTCAGCATAGAACATACATGCTTGTTTTTCTTTCTAGCATGTTCCCTAAACTATGCACTGTAACAACTATGTCCATAACCTGAGACTTGAGCATAATTAGATTTTAGTAACCTTGTACCCTTCTCTGTTGGAAAGCTCTGTGATTTTTATTGGATTATGGTCAAACTAGATCTGGAAACCAAGACACTTCTGAGGTATTTATCCTAAATGTTAGCAAACATGAGTAACTTTGGAATCTGAATCCTAGGCTTAAATCTCACCTTCATCAATGGGTGGTTTTGTTACTTTGGACCAGTTACTTAATCGTTATAAGCCACAGTTCGCTCAAAAGAACCGAAAAGGAGGACTTTAAGGAGGAGGTTGTGACGTTATGGTAGACAGCCAATGTGAAGTATTTCCATTTCACAGATGTGTAGTAAATGTGAGGTCACTTCTCTCTTTCCTTTCTGGGTCACCTCCCACTGATACCAACTGTGTAGAGCTGGTCATGAACTTCTCCTTCCTTTGATAAATATCATTTGCCTTTTCCACATGCTCTAGATTTGTCTGGTTGGTCTTCACATCTAAGTCTTTGTTCTCTGTCTTAATCATACCTAAATATACAATGTATATGTTTGCTTTATAAATGCTTTCTAGAAACTAGCAGTAGTAATTTTCCTTCTTTAACCTTATACTATCCCAGGTGGATAATTCGGGAAATGTACACCAATAACATTAAACAGTGTAATTGCACAACTTTTATGTTCTTTTAGGTGACTCCTAGAAAACCAGGTAGCCTACTTGCATCTGATGAAATCAGCCAGTCAGCCAGCCAGCCATGTCATACACTCCGGGGATTGGTGGAGACCCTGCCCAGCTGGCACAACGCATCTCCTCTAACATCCAGAAGATCACACAATGCTGTGAGTTCAGTTTCAAATTGACTTCATTGCTGTTCTCAATTCTTAATTGAACTTGGTGGCAGTTGATAAAATATGAGCAATTAAGGGAAGAGGGAGGGAGGGACATTATAGGAACACAATTGAAGTGGCTAGAAGGCTTTAGAGTAAGTACAGAGGGAGTTTAATAGAGGGGCAGGTGCTAGCACAGGCCGGAGTTGCATTGTTTTTTTAATGGTTGTTATTTATAATTCCTCTAAGAACATGTGGATACTGATGGTGAGGTCTGTTGGCTTAGTCTCATAGGTTAAGGCCCAGTGAGTACTACTAAGAGCTCAAAAGATTTATATTTATGAGGAATAAAATCTGATGAGATAGGGCTCAGATTAATTTTGTCCTTGTGATTATGCAGTATGAAGTGAAAAGAGCCAGGAAAGACCTAAGCAGTGTTTAAGGTTCTAGTTGTTGTTGCTGTAACAAAGTGCACAGGAATTAATAGGTTATAAAGGAATACATTATTTAGCCACAGTATTGATTGGAGACAAGAACACAGCTAAGTATCTTGGTTTCTGTTGGTGACCTCCGGACACGAAATGTTACATGGTGGGAAGGGAAGAGGGAGAATGAGGAGAGGTAGCCACACTGACTGTCACCTTCACGCAGAACATTCCAGTTTCAAAACCTAGAAATGTACTAATCACCTCTCAATGACATCTTAACAAACACTAACCCTGACCATGACCCTGACAGTAACCCTAACAAATGCTAACAAAACCTGACCCTAGCCAGGCGGTGGTGGCGCACGCCTTTAATCCCAGCACTTGGGAGGCAGAGGCAGGCGGATTTCTGAGTTCAAGGCCAGCCTGGTCTACAGAGTGAGTTCCAGTACAGCCAGGGCTACACAGAGAAACCCTGTCTCGAAAAACAAAACAAAACAAACAAACAAACAAACAACAAAAAAACTTAACCCCAACACTGACCCTAACCCTAACTCTAACCATAACCTAAACCTAACCCTAACCAACACCAACCCTAATCCTAACTCAAGTCAACCCTCACCAGCCCTAATCCTAACCCTAACTCTAATGCTAACACTAACCCTAACCAATCCTAACCCTGACCCTAATTCACTTTGGGGATCAATCATGACATTCAAACTGTGGCAGGATGGGACATTTTAATCTGTCAAGAGAAGTATTATGGGAGATGGTATAGATCCCCCAAGAACTTCCCTTGTTACAGAAGTATTTTTTTCTTTTGGAGACAGGGTCTCATTAAGTATACCTGGCCCAGAACTTGCTATGCAGACCAGGCTGGCCTTGAATTCACAGAGACCCACCTGGGTCTGCCTCTGGAGTGCTGGGAATAAAGACACCCCTGTATGTGACACCAGAACTTCTTGACTGCATGTTAATTCGCTTTTATTTATCAGCCTTACCAACATGCTAACACACTACCAAAATGCAGAATGTTTTTAAATGACCTTACCGTATTTTAAATTTAATCATTGGCCTCTCAATAATATTCTACCCAAGTGATTTAAATGAGATGCCAATGTACGTTGAAGGTAAAGGAAATAAAGTTACAGTATAGATGGCTACAAGGTACTGGTGTCTACCAGGGTTAGTGTTTTCTTTGACCACCAGGGAAGCTAGGAAAGATGCTCAAGTAGCATTGAGCACCATGCTGTTCATGGCAGGCAGTTAAGAGTGTTCCATCAAGACAACGATTCCAGCGTCTTTGTTCTCCTGGCTGCAGATTGCTCTGATCTCTCTATGGCTTCCTTGCTGCTGACTGTCTGGGTGTTGCTGATTGGCCTCAGCCGAATGTAATCACTTGTGTCAATTTAAGGGAGCTTATTGTTCAGTTCATACATGTGGAATTCCAGTTTTTTGTGAGAAAGGATGCCGAAGTAGGGTAGGTCTCTTGGTTTCTGTTCTTAAACAATGCCAGGTATTCGGAGGCTGAGGAGTGACTGAACCACTCTGAGATTAGAGATGTGGTAAACAGTAGACCCTACAGACTGGAGACCGTGGCAGCTTGAACTGGAAGGAGGAAAGGGCTAGTTTAAATCGGCCATGCTTGCTAAGAAAGAAATTAGTTGTTCCAGCCAGATAAGAAGTGATAATCTGAGCCAGGGTTTGATACTACAGTATAGATGGCAGGTAAACAACCTAATTATTACCGATTGGATTATGTAGAGGGCTTCCCCCAACTATCCCATGTCCACAGTTCTTAAGATGAGACCAAGCTGAGCCTCATTGTTCAGGCCTATAATTCCAGATACTCAGAAGGCTGAGGCCAGAAGATTACAAGTTCAAGACTTGCCTGGGCTACTGAGGAAGTTTAAGGCTAGCCTGGGTAACTTAGTGAGACCCCTGTCTCAAAATATAAAGCAAAAAGAGGTATAGTTCTTAATAGGACCCTTAGCTAACATGTACATGGCCCTAGATTCAATATAATTAAAATATTTTTAATTAAGACTGAGATCATTAATAAAAGGTCCAGTCCCTATCTTCAGATATACAAAGTACTGTCCATTGGAGCCACCACACAAGTTCAAAGCTACTGGGAGTTAGGCCCTCAGCTAAAATGGGGAAGGGGTATAGTTGCCGAATGACTAGAAATAGTGGTCAGATGATTCCCATGTCATTATTAGGAAATTTAAACAATGTGAAGATAGTTCAGACAAAGTGACTTTTAATTGTGGTATCCTGATTTGCCACATTCAGCAGTAGTTCTTTGAGTGTCTATTACACATTATATTCCACTTCAGAGAATGTGAACATAGTCCTAAATAAATCTATAGGGTCCTGTCTTCCTGTGGTTTGCAGTTGGAAGCAGTGTATACAGTTAACAAGCAACACCATCTTCTGTGAGGAGACAGACTGAGAGCGACATGGGGGCAGCTGGGTGCTTTGTTGCTTAGCTGGGCCCTGGATGTGAGAGGAGGAAGGCCAGGCAGAGAGCTATCAGGGCAAGTCACATGAAGGGGATCGCAGCAATAAACACTCCAAAGCCTTCTAGAGCTTGGGCTGCTCAGAAGAGAAGGAGAACAAACAAGCCTCACATCCAAAGCACAGTACTTGAGGCTAGAATAGCTGGACGGGAAGTCAGGGGGCAGGATGACAAACATAGAGCTAGCTCTGTCTGTACTGTGGGGAGTAGAAATCACCGAAGTGCAAGAGACACAGTCAGATCTTCACTTTGAAGGGATCACTCGGTTGCTACTTAGAGGACAGACTTTAGGAGTGAGGGGACGTTTATTGCTCTTGGAGGAGGTCTGTTGAGAGAGACTTTGTCACGCATCAGCGCATCAGCGGGAGGGAGAGATGTGAAGACAGACAGAGCCAGGTACGTGTGGGTGGGCCTGGAAGGGAAGGGGAGGAGCCTGCACACACAGCTCAAGAGCAGGTGGTTGCAAGTATGAACTGGGTGAGACAGACTAAGTCCAGGACTAGTTGGGGAGGATTTTGTTTCCTTCCCGTAGGTGTTTTTATTTTTACAAGAGTTCTAGCGAAAGTACATCACCACTGGATCACTTCCGCTTGGTCAAGTGCATTTAGAAATGTCTTTTGGACATCTGCATGGAGGTACCAGAGAGTTGAGATACATAAGTTTGGAAATTGGGATCCATATCACAATTTGGAATTTGAGATCATAGCACAACTGGTGCCTAAAACCTTGAATCCAAGTTAAGCCCAAAAGATTGGGAGAAAGGGATCGGGATATAAAAACTCTGGATGTCAAGAAGAAAGTAGCATGAAAAGTTTGAGCGACCAGAGAAATAAGAACAAAATCCAGATGAAGTAGCTTACTGGAAATAAGATGCATATTTTCTTTTCAACACGGGTTTCTCTGTGTCCCGAAATTAGCTCTGTAGACCAGACTGGCCTTGAACTCTGCCTGCTTCTGTATCTCAAGCACTGGGATTAAAGGTGTGTGACACCCCCATCCCCACCTTCGGGCTCTCTCTTCACTTTCAGTGTCTGTCTTATCTTGGGTCCTTTCCTGGATGAACAAAACAAGTCACTTTACATGCTTTCTCCTGATTCATTGCCCGGGATTCAAGGCATGGGCCACCACCACGGGTGAAAGACTGTGGTCAGAGCAGGTGTTGCAACTTTCCCCTAGAAAAGGGCAACCCTAAAACTGTATAATTGTAAAGGAAAAAAATCTTTCAAGGCCAGAGGGGACTGGAAATGTACCATTTAGAGCAGTGGTTTGCCACCTGTGGCTCACGACCCTTTGAGGGGTCAAACAAGCCTTTCACAGATTATCTAAGACTATTGAAAAACACAGATATTTGGATTAGGATTCATAACAGTAGCAAGATTCTAGTTATGAATTAGCAACAAAATACTGTTATGGTTGGGAGTCACCACAGCTGTATAAAATGCTCCAATGTTGGGAAGGTTGAGAACCACTGCTCTGGAGAACACTTTGCCTTTCCTCTGCTCTGCAAGGTGAGGCAAGCGTGATATGGGGACAGGGGTGTGTGAAATCTGTTTCTAGGTCTGTCTGCCTTTAAGTACAAAATGAAGGAAGAACATCAGATAAGGGAAGAGAGGGAAGAGATGTGTGTGTTTGGCTGGAACAACTGAGATAGGAATATCTCATCCAGGGGAAGTTTGGTTGGTTGATGCAGACTTGAGATTGGTCACGACTTTATGACCAGTGCTGCTGTGCATGTTTTCTGATTCTAATGTTCAGGGTGTGAATGAAAAGAGGCTTAGAGGGAAACTAAGTGTCTGGTAGAAATCTAGTCTACCACTGTGATATGAGCTGTGTAGAAACCTGTGGAACTGAAAGGCGGAAGTGTGAACTCTCACTTCTCCTTTCCCGGTCTGATGAAGCTATTAATATAGAAGGGGTTCCGGAATAGGGGTCCGCACCGTAAGTAAGTTCTTCCTCTGACACAAACGTTCACATCTTTTAAGTCTGTGACCCTGCAGATGACCTGGTTTTATTAATAGGTCTAGGGAGGGTAAGTAAGGTAGCTTGAAGGTGGATGTCTTGATCAAGCAGAAGTCAAGGCTTCCTGGGACTGCAAAGACTCCCGCTAGTCTTGATCAGATAAATAAAGGCTTACATGAATTTTAAGTCTTGCAGTGCCAAAAAGAAAACAATAGAGTTTTTTTTTTTTTAATTAGAGAAAGTCAAGAATAACCAATAGCAAGAATATAAATTTGTCTTCTTTTACCAGTATTTTGACCATTTTATTTTGCAAAGCCTAAGAGAGATGAGACGTTTTTCCCCCTGAGGTAGTGGGTGTTGACTTGAGGGCCTCATGCATGTGAGGCAAGGGCCCTGCCACTGGACTGTGTCTCCAGAATCCTTAGCTCTGAAACAGTATTTTAAAGTTCAGTGGGTTTTGCTGTTAAATCACTTTTTATTGAAGGGGATAAGTTATAGTAAATAGAATATTTAGGTAAGTATTTACACATATATGTAACAGATATCTGCTACATATTGTAGATGTTTACTTACGTCGAAGCAGCAATATGACTTTGAAATGACAAGTAAAGATGGAGCAAATTAGAACTTGACTGATCTCCTTGTGAATCAAATATGGAATGTTAAAACGATGTAACAGATATTTTCATCCCTTGGTGTAGGCTGCTGATCGTTAGCAGAGCTGGTAAGACATCTGTGCTGCCCTCCCTCACTTCTGTGCCTGTGTGCTAATCCCAGGCCTGATAGGATGTCTTTTCCTTCTTAGCTCACGGTTTCTCTCCTAGGTCTAGAAGCTCAGCATACATCTCAGAAATGATATTTTCTCAAAGCTTGAGTTCATATTCAAAAGTAGCATTTTTATTAGAATATCTGGAATTGGGCTATCCAGTCATTACCTTCTGCCATCCTTAGTCAAGTCCTACCTGAACATTTGTGGGCCGACTAGAGAAGGAGATTTTAACAGGGGCCATGCATACTTCTTCCCAAAGACCTCACAGAAAAATGTTTTTAGAACACACAGAGAGAACTTGTATTTTTTGAAGAGCAGAAGAAATGTACTGAGATCTTCAGTGTAACATTTTGTATCCTTAAAAGCTGGCATAGGTTTTTTTGTTAAGTAGTGCCCATGAGGAGTGTGCAGCCCAGTGACTGTCTGCCAGGTATTGTGCAGATCAGTGGGTGCATTCTGAGCCCAGAGCCCTGCGCTGGCTTACACTTCCTCTGTGTTCATCACCATGCGTTTTCAGCATCACTAATTAATTTACCTGATTCTCAAGCTTCATCTGGTAGAGTTAGTGTGTTTCATTTTGTGTTGAGCTCCACTTTGTTTCCGCTCTGTGGGACTCCTCTGTGTGGAATAGGTTATTTATTTTCATTTATAGTAAGTAGTCCTTATTCAGACATTTATACCAGTTTACTTTAATACTGTTGGCAAACATTTGAAGTCTTTTTCAGTTTGTTATTGTTGTTGTTGTGTTTCTGTGCTTTACTGTTAGAAGCAATGCTGCTTCTGTTTCTGGGTTGGTGGGTCTTAGGATCTGTGCATGGTCTGCATTAGTAGAAGCAAGAAAAGCTTCCTGAAGTGCTTGCTTCCTCCAGCCGGAGTCGGAGCTGACATAGCTCCAAATCCTTGCCAATAACAACAGCCTAACGTTTAATCCGTTTCCGCAACATTCTTGTCTCATTATCTCTTAAACTGCATTTCTAGTTTGAGTCGGGTATTTGTGAACATAGCTGTTAGGAAATTCAGTGAACATAGAACATTCTGTTATTCAGCAAGCTGTGTGTGTGTGCGCGTGTGCACACGCACCCGTGCACATTGCATGTGTGTATGTGTGTGTGTGTGTGTGTGTGTGTGTGTGTGTGCGCGAGCATGAGCTTGAACAAGCTATATCATTTCTAGAATGTGGTTTCTTGGGTATTATGGGCTGGATTATAGTCTCTTCCAACATTATAAAGCCAAGTCCCAGCCAGAGTTTCAAGGACTCCTGAAAACTCTCCTATCGAGTGCAGGTTTTAGTGGGACTTGCGCATTATGTAGAGTCCCATAATGGAAGCAGCCGTTTGTAAGAGCTACTAGAGCAGGGATCCTCAGCCTTCTTAACACCACGACCCTTTGATACAGTTCTTCATGTTACAGTGACTCCCAACTATCAAATTATTGGCTGCTACTTGATAACTGCAATTTTGCTACTGTTATGAAGCATAATATAAATATCTGATATATAGGATATCTGTCATCCCCAAACGAATCACAACCCACAGGTTGACAACCACTAGACTAGAGTGCCACCGGGATTATGAGTTTTTTCTGATATTAGAAGATGAGAATTATTGGCATAAATGTTTCAAGAGTGAGTCTTGCATTGAGAATTGAAGAAAGTTAATAAATAGAATTGAGAACAGCTAACTGTGAAACAGTTAAAAGTACAGTTAAGAGTACTTGCTGCTCTTGCAGAGGGCTGGATTCAGTCCCCAGCATCCACAAAGTGACTTTCAAACATCTGTAACTCCAGTTCCAAAGGATGTGACACCCTTATTTGCCAACTCAGGGCACATGGTACATATACATACATGCAGGCAAAACACTCATGCACATAAAATAAACAACAAATAACTGGAAAAAGAAGAAAACCTTCCATCAGCATTTGAGTATAGACATTTCTGCTAAAGCTTGTGTAATAATCTTCCATGTGCTTTTCTGTGTAGGTGTGTTTTCGGGAGCTCTGGGAAGGTACTAAGTAAAAGCTCGAGCCTTTGCAGTAAATGGTAGAAGAGGATAACGGAAACATGTTTTGTGCTGAATCCCTCCCTCTCTCTTGTCGTGTGTCTCCTATAGATTCAACTATCTCCTTAAATGTAATCTTGATGGAACTTTAAAAGACCCATGATGCATGATGTCTCCAGGCAGTTCAGTAACTATTCTTACTTCACACTCACTGTCCCTGTTTGTTAATAAGAATCTCTGTTTAGCTCCTGACCCAGTGAGGTTCTGAGGACTCTGAGATGCAGTAAGAAGTTTCTATAAAAGTGGAGGTTCTTAAACTGGAGTGGTTCTGGGAGGAACTGGGCGAATGAGTCTAGTCAAAATACATTGTCTGAAATCCTCAAAGAATCAATACAGATATATATATATATATATATATATATATATATATATATATATATATATATATTTTAAATATGGGTCAGTTTGTTGTTCTGGGAGGAAACGTGTTCCGGCCTAGTGAAGAGACACTCATTTTTGCCTCTGAGCACATGACTGTACAAAAGGGAATTGAGTATCTTCATTTTTCTCTTTGGCACCAGAGCAGGCTTTTCTGTAAAAGAACTCCAGTCCCACAAGTGAGCAGATCTGTTGTCACATTTGAAAATTGATGGTTGAGATTATTTACCCCCTTGAATACTCTGGTATCGTAATTTTTTTCATGCCCAAACTGTTCACACAATCCAGATATTGGTAGGAGACTATTTCTTATCCAAGGGAATCTCAGTGAGAAGGGCCATTTTTCTTTTCTCTGGTGACTTGTCCTACAAGCTAGAGTGTGGTTGCTCTTTGAGGCATGGGCACACTTGTCTTACTCACTTTGTACACAACATTCTTCAGTGGCCTAGGTACTTCCTGGAACTCTGTCTCCCCGTGTGTGAATCATCTGTTGGCTCATGCCCCAAGCATGAACTCTCTTCCCTTTGGTTCCTAGTCTACCTTGTGATTTGGGAAACTTCCTTGCCAAGATCCAGACTAAGGGCACAGAAGTGCACAGCCCTCTTGTCCCCTTCTCTCCATTTGTGGCCACCAGGTCAACACTGTTCTTCAGACGACAGCAGCCTCCACATTGTTCTGTCTGCCCCCTTTATTGCCCCCTTATCTTCTCCACATCAAAAACAAGTCACTTTAAAAATATGAGCACATGTCACACCCAGATTAAAACTTGTCTGTGACTTTCTTGCCCCTTGCAATGAAGTGTGAGCCTCTATACTCACACCCCTGTCTAATCTGTCTCCCCTGATCATCCACCTCAGGTTTTTCTGTAGCTTCTTGGGGCGATCCTTTTGTACCTCAGGGCCTTTGTACCTGCGTTTCTTTCAGATAGCTCCTTTGGGATGGATATTCAGATGATCTCACTACATTTCCTAGTGATGTCTTATTTGACCTATTTTCTAATTATTTCCTCATCATCTTGCTTTTATTTTATAATGGATTTTATCAGAAAAATCAAAGTTTAATTGCTATTTTTCTGGTGTTCCCCCATGAAAATGTTAGTCTTTAAAGAGAAAGGTTTGAACATCTCAGCCACCAAAGTATTTATATGAAAAAAATTTAAGAACATGAGGTTATAATATACAAAGGGTACTTTTTTATGACTTACCTTTTCTTCTGCATCTGCTAGCTTTGTGTGCTTCATTAGTGGATGTTATATCCATATATTAACAATCCTTTATTTGTGAAAATTTTATCCCAAGGTTGAATGTTTGTTTATGAGCTGGGGATCTTGGACACCTATCCTTCTCCAGGATATACTTGAGATCTTGGATAAAGTGATGCTGACCATATGACCAGCATCCTCATTGTTGACAACATGCTACATTTACTTAAATAAATTACGATTTACGTTTAGCTTATTTACCATGAACATAATTATGCCAGTGATTGGTTGGATCACGGTGTTTGCTTCCCTTTTATGAAATTATCGTTTGTGGTTAGTTGGGCAATGGCTCATGGCATTGGTTGCTTGAAGCTGACTAGTTTTTGTTTCCTGGAATTTTTGACAATACTTGTCTCATCTCTTTGACTTCTTATGCAATTGTTAGCTTGTTTGTTCTGTATCCATTCCTGAGCAGTATTTTCTTATAGTGAATTGCCCTTCTTGTGATAACAACGGAGTGTTTTTTTTTTATTTTTTTTTATTAGTAGTTATACTTTAGTTACTTTGGAAGTCCATATAGGACATGAACAGTATCTGCTTTGTATATTTTTGTCCTTAGTTTTCTCTCTTTGGTATGGTTACTATGATCAGTGAGAAGAACCATGAGTGAGGTAATGAGTTAGTGATGTGAGTTATGACTGCTTAACTTCTGTACAGGAAGAGAGCTGTTTTCATCCCCTTTGAAGTCAAAGAGAATACCACAGACATCACCAGTCTGCTTGTAGTCTGTGGACCATTGTTCTCCCGGAATGTGAGAGCCATTAGAAAAGTCCTCCTGAGGCCTGTTCACTAGGGAACTCAGTGTTGCCTTGCTGCAGGCACAGGTGGGAGGCAGGCTCAGCAGGAAACTCTGGTGATCTTAGTTATGTAGTTTTTCTGGAAGGTACCTAAGCTCTTTTGGTGTTTGTTTGTTTGTTTGTTGAGAGTGATTTGTGCTATATGACCTTTGTTGGTCTTGAGTTGGTAATCCATCAGCCTCTAGAGTGCTGAGATTATAGCGTGTGCAATTATATTTTATTTTTCTAGATTTTTTTATATATGTATATGATTGTGTGTGTGTATGTGTGCTTATATTTAAGTATGTAAGTGCGGGCATATGTCCCATAGTGTAAAGCAAAGTGTTGTCAAAGGACAACAGCTTCAGAAACCAGTCTTTGCCTTCCAGTTCTCTTAGGATAGTGTTTTTGCTGTGTTGTATAAATCAGGCTAGCTGTCTAGTGAACTTCTAGGGAGCCTCCTGTCCCAGCCTTCCATCCTGGCATAGGAGCACTGGGGAATGCTCTGCATGTATGTGTTCTAGCAATTTGATTTATTTCATGTATGCAGGTATACTGTTGCTATCTTCAGACACACCAGAAGACAGCATCAGATGGTTGTGGGCTACCATGTAGTTGCTGGGAATTGAACTCAGGACCTTTGGAAGTGCAGTCAGTGCTCTTAATTACTGAGCCATCTCTCCAGCCTGTGTTCTAGTGATTTGAATTCAGGGTCTCAAGCTTGTGTGGCAAACATTTTACCCACTGAGCCATCTCCCTAACCTTAACCTAGAAATTTAAAGCTTTCTCTTTAAATTGTATATTCTGTATCTAAAATTAACTCTTGTGTATTTTTAAAACATTCTTATCAGATTTTGCCATCAAGTCTGTCAGATGAAAATTTAATTTTTGAATGCTTACATCACTTTCCCAAGTAATACAGTTGTGGAGAGGTTTGTGTCAGATCTCAGGAGACTCTGATTCATATAAGACAATGCATTTAGATGATGTCATGTTGTATAAGAGTGTAACTTGTGTGTTTGTACAACTTGTCCCTATTTATGAAGCATCTGTGGTGTGCAAGAGAGTCTGGATGCTAGAACTCTGTCAGTTAGTAAAACAGAGATGTTTGTATCTGTAGAGTGATCCTGTAGAGAGAAAAGGATAAGGTGAAGAAGTGAGTTAAAAGGAAAGATTGAACTGAACAACAGCAATAACAGAAGCATACTGTGTACTGGAGAGAGACTGCTCATACAAGGGGGGTACCTGAGGACCAGGTAGGTTTGCTGAGGAGTTTGTGGCTGAGATGATACTTGAACTCATCACTGAAACAATTCGCAGAGTGAGTCTTAGAGTATCTGGGAATGTTTTGAATGGGGAAAGCCATAGAGTGTGGGCTGTTCAGATGGCAGCTCCCTTGATGTATTAGAGGTGAGGAGGGGCCAGTCCCAGCTTAGATAGCCCTTTACCCCGGTTAGAACAAGGGTTGGGGTAGAGGTTTGCAGTGGCAGTGCAGAGGCAGAGGGGGTGTGGTTGTAGATGTGTCAGAGATAGTAAAGCTGGCAGATGTGTGTAAGAGAGAATAGACACAGTGATAGACCAGGGAGTATGCATTCCATCACAGGCCACTGAAGAGGAAGGTGAGAAGAGGCAGGGATAATGCCAAGTAGGCACATGGAGTCAGCATGCCAGAGGGGAGGTGGTGCACAGGATGGCTGTAAGTGATGTGGGACCATGGAGGAGACACAGCATGTGACATCCTGTTGGAGCATGCGCTCTCAGGACAGTGGAAGGATCAGCCACTTGTATGTTGAAATCAGTAAGAATTAAGACAGGAGTCTGGGCAAGCAAGATAAGAATGAGCCAAGAGCTATGGCTATCAAAAGAGGTGAGTGTGGCCAACAAACCAGAATATGTCAGACCGCCCTGGATGGAGGAGATGGTTTTGGCACTACCTGCACATTGGTTCTTTCTGGTACCGGCCTCTGACCCCAATCTCATTTAGAATTTGCCCTTTCCCTTGTTCCCCCAGTGGCTCTCAATTTAGCCTTTTCAGTGGTTATTATTTGGCTAGGTCTTCTAATTCTCTTGTGGCCGCCTTCCTTTCCATGTTTCAGGATCTTTTGTGTAGTCAAAGTGCTTCTTTGACACTCTGTGGGGTGACTTTGATTTTCCAGGCAAGAAGGTGACCTGTGGAAAAGAAAGTAACTATTTCGCACCCTGCTCAAAGATTTTTTTCCCTAGTTTGTGCCTATGTTCCCAGGTGTTTAAGTCCTTCCTTCTTTGCCTGTCAGGATTGGAGGGTTTTCTTAAGTCTTGATCACTCTGTCTTATTGGGGTCCCAAGATACACAGACAGCTGCTCCTCTCCCTTTAGGGAGTACTTAGCTATCCATTTAAGTTCAGATCTCCCCTTCCCACCTGCCTTGGCAGCCTGCCCAGGACTTTACTGCTCAGCCAGAGCCAGAGAGTCTGGGTCTCTGTCTTTCTTCCTCCTCCTCTTTCAGGTTGAAGCTTAATCGTGTTGCACATCTAACTTGAACATGTGGGCTAAAGACAATGTGTGCAATGGGTTTTTGTGTGTGTTGTGTGCAATGTTTTTATAGTGACTTTGTACAGGAAAAAATTCATAGCATGAAGCTTTCTGTTTGGGTCACTATGTAGATGCCCAAACATTTTTAATTTGGGACATTTTTTGTTTTGTTTTGAATTATGGATGACGAATTCATAGCAAAGTTCTGAGAGTGACATTTGAGCTTTGCTTCCCTTACCCTGACTCGGCATCCTCTGTGGTTGCCTGCCTGGCTTATTTCTCCTTATTTCTGTTCCTTTCCTTTGTGGTTACACAATCTTAAGGTTTCTTAATAGCTCTGAAAATATAATTTATACAAATTCTCCACCCTGTCCCCATGCTTGTTCTGTGCATCCAGTTATGTAGAGGGAAAGGAAGGGAAGATTTCAAGTCAAGCTTCTGCTGTCTGCTTAAGGGAATCAGACACCTCTCTTTAGTGACTTAAAATCCCATGAGTGGTGTTTTGGCAGTGAGCACAGATCAGAAGTTGGATCAGAGGCAAGGGTTTGGAATTTATTGCCATAAATGCTTGAGGTGATATAGCTTGTCCCCTGCTGCCTTCAGGCAGAATGGCTGGGTCACTGTGGGGGTGGGGTGGGGCTGGGGGTGGGGGTGGGGGCGTGGGTGTGTATGTGTATGAAGGGGGTGTGCACAGAAGGGAGGGAAGCTAGATATCATGAGCAATCAGATACCAGGAACTCTGGGCTACCGCAAGGTGTAGGACACCCCCTTGCCCAGTCCAACTCTTTTTTCTTTTAAAGTTCCACTCTGCAGAGACTAAGACCTCACAGAACAACTCAGCAGTCCATCCAAGAGCAGCCCAGCAGTGCATGTGTTAAAAAGGGGACACAGAGCATCCTTGCTAAGAGGATGCAGCCTGTCATGTTCTGCTCACCTGGAAATCCAGTTGAAGGGAACACTGTTCTGTGCAGTATCATTAAGAACAGAACTACCCTCTATTAATCTAGTATAGCAGTAAACTGCCCATATTTTGCTACTTTGGTGACTTACGCTGATGAGAAACCTAGACGTGATCTAGACCCAGTTGCTTTACAGACAAAGGGTGATCTGTCTGGGGAGCAGACTGCTAGCAGCTACAGACTGGGTCATCTCTCTCTTCTCCCTAGAAAATGGCCTCCACAGTCTGCTCAGGGCTTGAACTGTCCCAGAAGATAAACTCCTTTCTGCTGAAGTCACAAGACAGGACAAGAGATAAAACACTTCGAAAAGAGGAGGCCATTGTTTTCAGCAGCTGGTTTTGTGTTCTCCAGAAGACTTCTCTACCAGAAACCAGAGCAGTTTTATAGATATTAAATAGGCCAAATTAACTTGACTTTTTCCCTTTAAAACTGTTTTTTTCTTTGTATTGATGACTTATGTATTTCTTTGCTAGACAGGACTTTAAGTGAGCATTCCTTGCTATCTGCACCTCATGCCCCATCCACACGGAGCCTGGTTTCAGCTCCCAAATTTACTAGTACATGTCATGCATCCTTCTAGAGGATCCGGGCCACTTCCAGATTTCTAGTATATTCCTTTCTAGTCCTCTAAAGTACTCTGTAACCCAGGAAGGAACTGATAGGTGAGGGAAGATTCGAGTCTTTAAACATTCAACATTTGTCTCCTTCTGTTTCAATCTTGTCTATAGTATGCAGCTGCAGGGTACACGGCACTGGCAGGGACTAGCTGACTCTCATCTCTTCTAATTAACATGTAACTCTCGTGGTGTCTTTATCATTACCTCCGACTCAGGCAGTACACTGTAGACTGTTGTCTTAGTTAAGCACTACTGTGACAAAACACCATGACCAAAAGTGGCTTGGGGAAGAAAGGCTATATTTGACTTACATGCCATGAGTCACAGTCCGTTGAGGAAAGCCAATGTAGAGAGTCAAACCAGGCAGGATCCCGGAGGCTGGAGCTGATCCAGAGGCCATGGAGGGCTGCTGCTTACTGGCTTTCTTCTCATGGCTTGCTCAGCTTGCTTTCATATAGAGCACAGGACCAACCAGCACATTAAATACCATCCTAAGAATTGCACCATGTGCTTGCCTACAGCCTGAACTTATGAAGGCATTTTCTCAATTGCGAGTCCCTCTTCCCAAGTCCTTCTAATTTGTGTCAAGTTGATATAAAACTAGGGAGGGCATCGTTACTATTGAATTCTCCTCAAGCCTGAATCACAACATTTAATAAGGATATGCTTACTGCTCTCTCGTAAGACAAAATGACAAAGTGCCTGCTTCTGTTTGCCCATTCGATGGCTTACACTGTCTCCAGTACAAGCCGCTTCCCTGTAAGTTAATGACAACTGGGAATTAGGTGGTTTCTGTGTGTGAGACCTCCAGGCAGCTGCGGCTGGAGCGATGTGGTAAGTGCAGAGTCAGCAGGAGGAAGTGGAATCAAATTTCCAAGCCAGGCTGACTCAGGTGCCCTTGCTGGTGTTCTTTCCTGGTAGGCACCGACCTGTTTGTCCTCTGGGAGTGGAAGCCTGAGTCGGAGCATCAGCGTCTCTCAAGGGTCCCACCAGTCATTTTATCTCTGACATACTGCAACTCTGTTATTGTAGATTCAGTGACAGAAAATTTTTCTGCTAAAAGATGGTGGTGAATTCTTCCCTTGGCTGTTTGGGGAAATTATTTGAAGGTGTTTTTTATGTGGGTTAGGACAGGTTCTGTGCTCCCCGACAGCCTGATGCACTCACTTGTCAAGTACTTGCAAGAATTCCACATTACCTATGCTACAACTCTACAGAGCCCCCGTTCAATGTACCTGCAATTTAATGACTGAAAGTATATACATGTATTTATGCCCCAGTCCACTAGAGGGCAGCAAACACTTACTTAGCAAGAAAAGATTGCAAAAACTAACTTTGAGGGAACAGAAAGCTTTTTGGGGCGAATGTGTTGGAAATAGTATTATATTTCTGTTAAAAAAATAGTATATTCCATAGAGCTCCCTCTCTGGAGAGGAGTAATAATGCAAACAGTTCAAGATGACTGACGACAGCAAAAGCAATTTATGTATTTCATTTTCATAAAAGCCTTGACTTATACTTTCCTCTCTATAGTAAATTAGACATTTCTAGAATTTCTTTTGTAATTTGAAAAGTATTCATTAATATTTATGCATCATAATTCTCTTTAATTGAAGTTATTCCGATTGAAATAAAATATGACTGTCCTGTGAGCTCAGAACACCCCGAGACTATAAACTGAAATGGAAGCCACCGGGGATGGGGAGGATTACAGAAGAGTAACTGCAATCCAGCTTCTACATTAAAGGAAGGAGTTAGAATAGCCTGCTCAAGCCTGACGTCTCAAGCACTAGTAACACACACCTTCCAAAAATTACAGGATTCCAGCTTGATACTCAGGCAGCATTTGTGGAAAATTTGCAACACCGTTAGTATTTACACCAAACAGACATAGTTACATAAGGAGTTTTTTAGTACCTTGGGGCTGAGTGGGCTTTTGAATTCAGAGTCTAGTAATATTTCATGATTCACAGCAGGGATAAGTCAGCTTTCTCATTAAGGCCTCAAATAGTAACTATTTTAGACTTTGCAGGCAATGCACGAGTTCCTGCAAATCCCTCACCTTGCGGTTTGCGTCTACTCTTCACATTTAATACCTATCTTGGCTTGGAAAATGGTACAGGACCAGATCGTGGGCTCATCAGGCCATTGATGACCTTGGTACAGGAAGGTGGTGATGGTGGTATGTAAAGTGATGTCTCTGTAAAGTGTGTTAGCTCACAGCACCTCGGGAACAAAAGCAGGCCAGTTTCATCTGCATACCTGGAGTGCTGGGTACACATAGCCTCCACCTAGCGCCTTCCATTTCTTCTTGAAGTTAGAGACATTTGACTTTTGTCTCCATTGGTCACACACTCAAGCCATGAAATCAGCTTTGTCAGTAATGCTATCACACTGAAAAAAAAAAATAACTGTTTTGAAAGCCAGGAAATCACTCTTTTAATCCCAGCACCTTTACAAAATAGATACAGTTTCTTGGACTTCAGTTACTCTCTGTGACTGTCAATATCTTTGTAAATTGGGGTTGACTCAATTATATATATATAATTATGTGTTTGTATATATGCAGAGAGAGAGGGAGAGAGAGACAGAGAGACGGGGGTGAGAGATAGACCTGGCCATTTCAGATTTATGTTTCCTTTACCCAGTGCTCAATGATTTAGTTGACCTGCAAGTGTGTTCTGGCCCTCCATTGCTGCTGGATAGCCTCAAGAAGTAACCAGTCCTAACAGGTACCCCAACCACTGTGCACTTTCTGCCATAGACATGTAAAACCTTTAGACAAGGAGGTTCAAAGGCTCACTTTCACTCACTTTCACTCTCTGAAGCCTCTCTCAGGGTTTCCTTAATTTCTTACTTCTCTGCGTTCTCTTTAAAAAAAAAATGACTTTCCACTTCTCACACTCCCAGGTGTGTGTGTATCTTCAGTCTACACTGGAATAAGGCAAGGAACAGTCTTTGGTGATTACCAGTGTCTGGACACTTAGGTCCTTGGTCACACTGGGCTGTGAAAGTGTGAAAGGGATTTCATCACATGAAATCCCTACGTCATTGCCAGTTTTACAAGTGCAGACCAGATGTCTTGTAGATTATCCCACTGTCTAGATTGGTCCAGAGTCTTCCTCATGATTTTAAACTCAGGTGAAGCATGTGAAGTAAACTACATTAGGATTGTCGGGACTTTTCATCACACTGTGCCACACAGCTTCTAATGCCACTTTGTCCCATGTTGGTGCTGACTTTCAGTTTTTATCAGTGGAAAAGTTGTCTCTTAAACATTGTCTCCAGGGATGTCTTGTGATTTTAGCATACTTTAATTAACCTTCTCTGTATTGATTGTTACACAGATGACTGAACATAATTTTTCTAATTCTGATATAAATTTCTCATTTAAGGCTGTAGTATGTGCTTTGTATTAAAACAAAATATATAATTGCCACAGTGATTTATTGTTCAATGGCTTTTATGCCAATAGACTCAAGTAAATTGTATGTGTGTTACTCACAGCTCGGTCCTTGTAGCACAGGGAAGAGATGGCCATTTTGGGTCATGAGCACAGTTTCACAGGTCAATGTTCCCACTCACTTTGCTCTTGGAAATTAGACATTAATAAACCATTTACCTTTTCTTTATTTTTCCAGTTATTATTATCTATCTGTTTTGTTTTTCTTTCCTTTACCCATTTAATTACAAAGTTGCTTCTAGTGTAACATTTTATGTGGCTGTAACTTTCATAACAATTATTCATTAATTTTCTGTTATGATAGCCGTGGACATACAAAGGACTCTGAATCAGCTTGGAACACCTCAAGACTCACCAGAATTGAGGCAACAGCTGTAAGTATTGTTTTCCTGAGACAGAGAGAAGAGTACCTAGTCTGTGCAGCATTTATAGTGGCTTTTTATTGGAAAAAAATGATGAAAATTTAATAAGGGTTCTCTGGTACCAGTGTAACTTGGCTAATCCAGTATAGACAGGTGGTTTTTTCTCCTTTAAGGATCTCGCTTACTATCAAGGCAAAACTATTTTATTTATTTATTTATTTATTTATTATTTATTTTATATTCCTATTAGTTTTAAAATGAGTTTTCAGTAGCTTTTGAAGATTTGGACTTAGCACTTCATATATATATATATCATAATATAACATATATAATCATATATATATGATTTATTTCTTGCTTTTTTATTGGTTTCAATCCAGTATATGTTCAATCTTACGAACTATCTCACTCAAACAAAACAAAACCAAACCAGAAAACTTCCACAGTGAGGACTTCAGAAAGCAAGTGCCAGCTTCTTAGCTTCTGCGCAAAATGAAGCAGTTAATGACTGCGACTCCAGTTCTTCAGATGCTGAGGCAGGGGCATGACTGAGAGGTAGATGAACAGCCTATGCTACATTGTGAGACTTTGTCTCAAAATTTCCAGGCACGCATGCCCACTCACACACACACGTGCACACTCAAGCACACAGTGCACACTCACACACGTGCACACTCACACACACATACACACTCAAGCACACAGTGCACACTCACACACGTGCACACTCACACACACATGCACACTCACACACGTGCACACTCACACACACATGCACACTCAAGCACACACAAAGCATTATGTCCATACAATAATTTGCTATAACAAAAGTACAAAAAGATATGAAAAGTTATACAGAAACTCATGTGGTTTAGAAGTACCATCTGAAGTATTTGTAATTATCTGTAGTTTATATTTTATTTGTCTACAATAAAATAGATGCTGGGCATAAATCATAGCCACTATACTGTCCCTCATTGAAATAAAGTTCAATGCAAGTACATAATAAGTAGCGATATTATTTTGGTCAGAATAACACTGGAAGTTCTGTATTTGCAGACATGATCATGCAGGTTCCCTTTTGAGAACTCAGAGAGGTAGGGAAGCCTGTCTAAGCAAGGTCATGTGCTGCATAGAGCTGGGAGCTGGTTATTGTTTTCCTCACTAGCTCTATACACACATCTACATCTGATTACCTTGTTATTGCGAGCCCCACTGGCTGTCCATGTGTGCAGTCAGAGGTGCACAGGAGAGCCCCACTGGCTGTCCTTGGGTGCAGTCAGAGGTGCACAGGGGAGCCCCACTGGCTGTCCATGTGTCCAGTGAGAGGTGTACAGGGGAGGCCTGCTGTCTTTTCTAAGCATTCCTCTAATGCAAGATTATGTTGTTGAATATTAAGGTTTTTTTCATTGAAATGTGTACATTTTTCTCTATATCTAGGAAAATAGAGATATAGGTATAATTTTGTATTCAGATCTGTTTATAAGGAAGCCCTTTAGGTTTCCCATTTCACGTTTAACTACTAGTCAGTTTGTACTACTAGCCTTCTCTTTCATCTTCCTAAGTGTTCACATAAAGAAATACAACCTTCCAGATATACCTCAGAGCTGAGAACTGGACAAAGACAAATAGTCTTTCCTTCTCAGATGCCCGGATAAGAACTGTCCACACTTTCAGTCCCTTAAATATAAAGGACCAGCCAGCCAGTGCTGTCCTGACCACAACCCTTCTCACCGGAGTCTACATTTATAGCTAATGACTTTTACTTATAGGTAACATCAGTTGGTACTTATTTCTCTAGGCTTGGGTACTCTGGGTGAATGAAGACCCTCCTATGTCTATTTCTTAGTATCTACCAAATCCCAGGACCTAAAGATTTGGTTTGACAGAAGAAATTGACAGCCAGTTCAGAAAACTATGAGTACTTTTACAGTTTGTAGTTTGAGTAAATACTTTGTCAAAACCCCACATATGATATGGGCTGTACAGAGCTTTTCTTTGGCTATACACATCACTGCTTTCTGTTTTTGCTGTATTATTATTATTATTTTTCCCTTTTACTTTAGGCAGCAGAAGCAGCAGTACACCAACCAACTTGCGAAAGAAACAGATAAATACATTAAAGAGTTTGGCTCTCTGCCCACCACCCCTAGTGAACAGGTATGTGGCTTCAGACGTGAGTTTTGATGTGCTGGATGTGAGAGAAATTAAATGCATGGTCGGATCTTTGAACTGGGATGTTACAAAGGAAGTTAGGCAGCCAAAAATAAGTGTATTTGAGCTTAGTTACCAGAACACAAAACTGTATTTAGTTGTTCAGTAGCATCAAGTGCTTCCATAAAGCAGAAATTATTTCCATGTAGTTGCCCTGACCCATAATTAGTGTACGCTGAGAGACTACCTCCTGTGTAATTGCTTCCTGGCTTTGCAGGACCACCCCCCTCACTCTCCTACACCTCACCTCTCCACACCCCCATCCCCACTCAAGCGTGCATATACTTAAGATGTGCCTGGGGCACAATTATCTCTTTGCTTACTTACTACAAGTTATGAGGTATATAGGGTATAGGTTTTATTTTCCTAAAAATGGGATTACTTAAAATTAACCTTAACACCAGGATCGACTTGTCAGCAGCTAGGAGGCAGAGGTCCTGCAGGGCTGGCCTTCTGCCTGGAGATCAAAGTGCAAGTGCTGGAAACCACTGGAAATGTGAGTAAAAGGCTGTCAGAGAGTTTCTGTGACTGGAGAGTGAGTGACAGTTTTCAGGATCAAATAAAGAACCAGACAGTAGTGAAGCAACCATTTTAGGTCCCAGCAAGCATCTCACTTTGATTTACTTGGCGGTTTCTCTCCTATCCATCTAGCGTCAAAGAAAGATACAGAAAGACCGATTAGTGGCCGAATTCACCACATCGCTAACAAACTTTCAGAAAGCCCAGAGGCAAGCTGCTGAGAGGGAGAAAGAGTTCGTTGCTCGAGTGAGAGCCAGTTCCAGAGTATCGGTAGGTACTTGAGGGACAGCTGAAAACATGGCTTTTGCATCATCCCGATATGTTAAGTTGTAGAGATCTGTGGCACTCCTAAGTCTGTGACTGTTTTACAGGTTGTGTCCTCAGGTTTTCAGAAGTCTAATGTTGTGTTATGCTGTAGTCACTCCTCATGGAGCATTAGCAGAGCACAGACTACATACAAATCGAAAACCTGGAAGAGATCACTGAATGGATGCTCTGACATGGACTCTTCAGTTAATCCAGTTTAAGTCTCTCAGGAGTTGCCACTAGTTGATGTTTCATTCTTTAATACTCAGGTCTCACAACGACATTAAATATGAGCTAAATGATATTTATTATTTGGGCCTTGAAAATAGTGAATCAGTGAATCCCTCCTTGTTGGCGTAAGGTATTATTTGACTGCATATTGCATATGCAGTTGACCTTGAAAATTAGAACAAGAACTTAGCTTTCCCTGCTCCTATTGCACATGGATGCATACATCTAAATGTATTCTTACACCCATAAGTATGTATACACATGTACACACCTATATACATACTTGCATACACATTCCCAAAATATGTACACATACATACACACACTCATACATATGCTCACATGCACATACACAAATGTATGTACACATACATGAACACACCATATGTATACTCATATACACACACCCAAATATATGTACACACACACAACCATATATGTGCTCACATGCACACACACACAAATGTATGCACACAAACATGAACACCATATGTATGCTCACATACACACACCCAAATATGTGCACATAGGTATGCACACAGACATTCATATGCTCATATACACATACACACACCCATGTGTAGATACATGTATGCACACATCTATACATATCACATGTACATACATACACCCAAATGTATGCACACACATGCATACACCCATACATATGCTCACATACACACATATACACACAAATGTATGCACATGCACATGTGTATGAACACACATGTACACACATGCATGCACACACACACATGAACGTATACTCATACAAAACCTTCAGGGGAAATATGAGTGTTTTGTTACTTTTTCTTATTCTTACTTTTTTCTGTCCTCCAATTATTCAGGGAGGTTTTCCTGAAGACAGCTCAAAAGAGAAGAATCTTGTATCCTGGGAAAGGTAAAAAATAAGAAAACTGCTTTGCAAATCAAAAGATAATTTTTGAGGTTTTATACATTATAGTCCATGATGCAGGAAACCTTTTATTATAGCATAAATAGCCTATTATTTATCAACTGAAATATTAGATTTTAGAAAAAATAAATATTTATAAACTATTTATTATGTAATATATAAGTAGATTACACAAATAAATTTATTTTCTTACTTTTAAGAATATTCTTATATGAAGTTACCAAGTATGACTTTGAATAAGTAAATCAAAAGCCATATAAGCTGAAACCATGAGTATAATGAAAACAGGGTAAAATTTGGATAAAATATCTATCTATACCTCGAAGTTTTTCTTTATTTATTGAGGCCCTTTGGAGACAGGATCTCACTGTGTTAGCCAGGCTAGCCTGGGATTCACCGTGTAGCCAGGACTGGCCCAAAGTTCCAGGTCATTCTGCCTTTCCCAAAGAGAACTGGGATTATGGGCATGGATTATCATGGCTACTTATTTTAGCACCTTTTAAAATGAGCAATATTCTGATCTTGAGGATCAAAATATCTGGTTTAGTAAGCTTGTCTTAAGTAGTAAGTAAGTCTTCTTTCTGTGTTTGTTTTTTTAGCCAAACACAACCTCAAGTGCAGGTCCAGGATGAAGAGATCACAGAGGATGACCTCCGTCTCATCCATGAAAGGGAGTCTTCAATCAGGCAGCTGGAAGTAAGCCTGACCAGGCCGTGCCTGCTACTGCTCCAGTCACACATCTGCCAGTTTGATGAAATGCCTAGTGTAGGAATTTGGAATAATTCCTGTGTAAGAAATGAGACTGTTGGTACTAGGGTGAGAAGCCATATTCCTCCCACATTGCTAATCACCCAGAGTTCTCTTTAGTATTGATAAAGCTCCACTCTAGAAATAAACACCCACCCGAAGAACCTGAGCATTGCCATGAAGCATATCCACACCATCCCTTCACAAGTGCGACTGACGGTAGCATTAAAAGAACTATGATTTTCCTAGGGTATCTACATCGCAGAGATGAGGGATTTGTTCACTTGTAGTTCTTTTGAACTGATCCTGCTCCTGAAAGTGGGCTAATAAAAGCTACCAGTGACTACAGTTCACTGAAGGGCTTCCATGTGCCAAGGCACTGTGATAACTGTGAAGTTTTTTCATTCCTTCCTCACAAAAGCTCTTTAAACTTTCTAAATATGTCGTTATCATTGACATTGTACAGATGGGGAAGCTAAGGCCATGATAGATGTACAGATGTCCTTACACACTTAGAAAAAAAGTCTTTAGTCAGGAAAAATAAATAGTGTATATATTGAGGAAAATAAAGTTACAATTTCTTTATCCAATAACTTTATAATCTGTTTACCCACTAATGATGTTTATAATTTCATTATGATCTACAGGATATTCAAATTTATTAATTCATGGCTTTAAATGTATACATGTTTTATTCATTGAAATTGTCAACTTGATCGGTAAATTTTTTTTGAAATACAAGAATATTCATATTCTTCTAATGAAATATTGGTTGTGACAAGAGAATTTATCAGGTTGATCTTAGTACTCCACGGCCTTCCTCAGTTTCAGTCCTGCCTCTCTTGGGGTCGTGAATGTCACAGATTTATTTTGGACAACTAGAAGCCATCCAGAGCTGTTTAGTTAGAATTGCTTAGAGTAGTGTATTTTTCTGATGTTCCTAAAATTTATATTTTACTTCTAAATGCATGCTTATATATGTATGAGTAGTTGTACGTTTGTTTGTTTCTTTTCTCTTTTCTTTTGAATTTCCCCACTGAAGGAATGGGGACCATGTTTCTAATAATGCATAATAATGTGAGCTTTTTGTCTTAGGCTGATATTATGGACATTAATGAAATATTTAAAGACTTGGGAATGATGATCCATGAACAAGGTGATGTGATTGGTAAGTCCCGCTGCTGTGCTTTGTTCCTTGCCTAATCAGGTCTAGGGAGACTCTGTCTCAAAGGAATAAAATGAAGAGTAGTGAAACAGGACACCTGGCATCCTCCTTTGGCCTCTGTGCACACAGATGCAGGTACCCAAATACATGTGTACACATACACCACACATACATTTAGCAGAGTCATACACATTCACACTCCCATCCATATACACATGTGCATGTGCACAACACACACACACTCAAACACACACACACTCACACACACTCAGGGTGTAGTTAGAATGCAAGCACCAGCTCTGACACCTAGAGAAGTATTGAAAAGAACACTGCTGAGTCAGGAGCCAAGATAATCAGGAAATGAAGAAACCACGAGATATTGAGTGTCTGCTGCCGAGGAAGGATTGACTGATGCGTGTGACACAATGACCTTTGAGAGTCTGCAGGGAGGAGGAAGAGATGAGATCTCTGGTCCTGCAAACCAGTGTCAGTTCTACCCTCAGGTTAGAACAGAGTAGAAAGGAAAGGCTACAAATGCCTGTGGTTCCTGGGTGGTTCTCCTCTCTGCAGTTAGGAGAAGGAAGAAACCAGAATGTTACCAGATTCTTACAGTGAAATTGGCCACTGCACCGTGCATAATAGGTAGAGCATTGCATTTATGTGAATGACTTGACTAGGCTGCCCTTACAGAAGTAAACACAAAGCCAAGAGACTCCTAGAACCGGCAGGGCATTTTGAGTAAATTAACATACAAAGGACAGAGGTTTGAGTGTTTGGGCTCATCCATTGCTCTTGGGGAAACTGTTTTTGAGAAGTTGAGGTGGGTTTTTTCCTATGTGATGATGAAAGTCTTTGGGACTGGGCAGAAGGGGGTCAGTTTGTTTTGCACTTTGGTCTTGAGACAGTGAAATCTCTGGGGTTAGAAACTGACAGGTGCAGCCGGGCGGTGGTGGCGCACGCCTTTAATCCCAGCACTTGGGAGGCAGAGGCAGGCGGATTTCTGAGTTCGAGGCCAGCCTGGTCTACAGAGTGAGTTCCAGGACAGCCCGGGCTACACAGAGAAACCCTGTCTCGAAAAACCAAAAAAAAAAAAAAAAAAAAAAACTGACAGGTGCTAGTGTTGGCACTGATTCAATATCTGCAAAATGACAGTACTGTGTTGTGTCCAGGTGGAACTGGAGACGATGATTAAGGTCCTTCGTTTATACATTTGTGTGTTGGCTAGGATATGTCTTTTCCTTAAATGTCTGTTGCATGAAATGTAGTGATTTATTATAGAGCATCAAGTGTGTTTAACAATGCTGTGTGTGTGTGTGTTTTATTTTAAAGACAGCATAGAAGCCAATGTAGAAAGTGCGGAGGTTCACGTTCAACAGGCAAACCAGCAGCTGTCCAGAGCAGCTGACTATCAGGTAACATTAGCTGTAATACATTTCCTTATAACTTGGGGTTTTAATTTAAAATACAATTATATAACTACTTTGAAGTGGCTGTGTATGCTGATGTTAGAATTATGTGGATGGTTAGTGGTGGCGGTGGTTGCCAGTCAACTGACTTGGGCATCTGTTTTCTCATGGTGATCCACAGAAATAGGAAGTCATGAAGCTTGCAAGAGATACTATTCCAGGCTTTACCCATTGTGGGTAAAGCTTTCCCTGCGAGCATCATAGCTGGCACGGAACCCAACTGGGTAAGCTAAAAATGAAATGTAGAATCAGCACAACATGGCCGATGCTCGGTCAAAAACTTCTGCAGGACAACACCAAGCAATATATTTTTCATATATTTAAATACAGTAAAAATGGAAACCATTTGGAAAAAAAATGGAACCATTTGGTTCCTTAGACAGTTATCACAACAGAGCTTCAGGCATGGCTACACTGAAGAACATCTCCTTAGCAAAACACATGTGGCCTTTACATGAATAAGCAGGGGTTCTCTCGACAGATGAGCAGCACTCAGGACAAGGACCTAGAGAGCAAGGGTCTAATAAGCATAAAGATGGGTTCTGTTGACTGGGAAACAATGCCGGGGGTTCTGGGGGATTCGCCGAGGCTGGCTTTACAGAGTAGCAAAGATCACTAGGTATTAACACACACATTCACAGATGTATGGATGGCAAACAATTATCAGTGTTTTTCATTGGAAATAATCCATGTGTGAATTCTAGTGTTTCTAGTGCTATGTGCGAGCTGTCCTCTGCATCTGTGACAGTTTCTGATGTGACAGAGACAGCCCGACACATGGAAAGACCTCTTGGGTGGCCTGTTCCCCTCCATTTCCCTTTCTTCCCTGTTTCCTCCTCCTCCTCCTCCTCCTGCCCCTCTTCCTCCTCCTGTTCCTTCTCCTCCTGCTCCTCCTGCTCCTCCTCCTGCTCCTCCTGCTCCTCCTCCTCCTCCTGCTCCTCCTGCTCCTCCTCCTCCTCCTGCTCCTGCTCCTCCTCCTCCTCTCTCCTCCTCCTCCTCCTCCTCCTGCCCTCTTCCTCCTCCTGTTCCTTCTCCTCCTGCCCCCTCCTGCCTCCTCCTCCTGCTCCTCCTCCTCTCCTCTCCTCCTCCTGCTGCTCCTCCTTCTCTCCTGCTCCTCCTCCTGCTCCTGCTCTCCTCCTGCCTCCTGCTCCTCTCTCCTCTGCTCCTGCTCCTGCTCTCCTGCTCTGTCCCCCTCCTCCTCCTGCTCCTCCTCTCCTGCTCCTCCTCCTGCTCCTCCTCCTCCTGCTCTTCCTGCTGCTCCTCCTCTCCTGCTCCTGCTCCTCTGCTGCTCTCCTGCTCCTGCTCTCCTCTCCTGCTGCTCCTCCTGCCCTGCTCCTCCTCCTCCTGCTCCTGCTCCTCCTGCTGCTCTCCTGCACCTGCTCCTCCTCTCTTCCTCTCCCGCTCTCCTTTCTTCTTTTAAAACAGAGTCTCTAACAGCCTGCTCTGCTGGAACTGACCACATAGACCATGCTGCTCAAACTCAACTCTCCTGTCTCTGTGCCAAATGCGAATTAAAGGGTGCTCACACCACTGGACACTTTTTTTTCCTCTTGTCAGTGATACTCCTGTCTGAAGTGTCAAAGGTCATCACACTAGAAATGTTTCTTTGAAGTCCCTGGAAACTACATTATCTGGGAGTGTTGTTAATCATTACATAGTATGTCAACATGTAGCAGACCCTTCAATAGATATAAATTTATTTCTCAGGGAATCTCATTAATATGGGGAGACTATACATCTGTGAAGTATCAATCATGCTTCAGATGCTATACAGATATTATAGCTGTGAATTACTCATGATTATGTAATGTGTAGACCTTTGCTCAGTAAAAGCCAGGTCAGACTCTTTTGAAGGTTCCGAACATCATAAGATATCATTTGATTCCCTCTAAAAACATCAAGTTTTGTTTTCTCATAATTACCACTTTCTTAAATCTTGTCTACAATATTGTAACTTCCTAGATATTTTTCAATTGCTTTTTTACTTTCCTCTCTAAATTGAAAACTTCATGTTAACGCCATTTTTCATCAGACTGTGCATTTGGCAGCTTGTAACACTGACACTTTCTGGGGACTATTCTTTGTCCTTGTTTCTAGGTATTCTCAGTCTATCACTTAAGCTGATAACTTCTTTCTTTCTATCTTCCTTTGCATTATCAGAGGTTGAGAAAGAACAGAGGATCTAACCCAGGACTTTGCATACCAAGCGAATGCTTTGCCCCTGACCTGAACAATATATACCTAATACAGTTTCTTCTTTCTTTTCTAAATATTTTTAATTATTTATTTTATGTGTGTTACTGCTCTTAAAGGCAATTGAACTTGGGAGGATGAAGCCAAACCATCAGACAAACTCATAAAATCTCATGCAATACCCAACTTTATTCAGAGCATCAGACAATTTATACTCTGAGACTTAAGAAGAATCACATGAATAAGGTATACAATCACTAGGACAAGCCAAATGTAAACATGCTTTTCCATAGTGCCACATAAACAGATAACAATATCTAGTTGTAATGAATAATGTAAACTCACTTCTATCCACTATATCTGGGAGGGACATGAATACATTTGAAGAAACAGGTTATAAGACTCTTACCTTGTTTTCTTGGAGTTTTCTCACAAGCACTCAGAGTTCCCCTTACATGATCCCATTCTTGCAGCATGTTCCGACAGTGTGTATTGGCATTTGTCTGTGTACCATATGCTTGAGTTACAGACAGTTGTGAGCTGCCATGCAGGTACTAGGAATTGAACCTAGGTCCTCTGGAAGAGTGTAGTCAATTCCTTCAAACACCAAGCCATCTCTCCAGCCACTGGTTTCTTCTTTCTTAAGTTCAACCATACTGGCAGGAATACTACCACCAATTAAAACAAAAATTGCTTTTAGAATTATAACGTTATTTCAAAAAAGTATATTTTTGGAAAAAAAAAAAAAACCCACCATGTGCATTGTATAGGTTTTTTAGAAGAAAAATCTTAACCCCAAATATGAGGTCTCCAAACTGTGAAGTAAACTGAGTGACGTTCAGCTGTGGCGCCTCGCTGACTCACTCACTGTCTTCTTGCTTCCACAGCGCAAATCCAGGAAAACCCTCTGCATCATCATCTTCATCCTTGTGGTCGGGATTGTGATCATCTGTCTCATCATCTGGGGACTGAAAGGCTGAGCCCCAAAGGCCTGGACGACTGCATGATGCTGTCTGAGTGATGTAGGCAGATTCTCGAGATCACTTTCTCTTGTCATTATGTTGAGGCTGTTGTGTAAAAGTTGGTTCCATCCTTTGTCATTTTTACTGGGGGAGGGGGGAGGAGGTTCTTTTTGATTCAATCTGATATTTCTAATACTCAAGGTTTTTCTAAATACCCTTGTTGGCACAACTTCTCTGCTTTTTAGTTCAACAACTGTTGGGTTTTCGCTCACATTGTATATGCCTTTCATTTATAATTTATTTATATTGTTTGACTGAGTTTTGGGAATTATTTGATTGGCGTGTGGACTCTTCCTGTACCTCTGTCATTGCGTAACATGTGTAACAAGACTGTGCTAATCTTACTTTTAAAAATCCAAGTTTAAGTTTCATTTGTCCAGTAAATATTCTCAATAGGAAAACCTAAACATACTTGTCTGTGTATGTTTGATCCCCTGTGGTCCATGGCGGTGCAGATCATTATTTCTCTTTCATTATTGGATTGTTTTTATTATCTCTGAATAAAAATCAGTGAAATCTTTTCCCGATGTGTATATATGCATTCGCTGTAGATTGCATAGTAAAGATAGTAAGGATGGGTTGTTTTTTACATACGGTCTATTTAATTTGATGCATACTAAGGAAAGTATAGTTACTGTACTGTTGTTCAGTGTAAGTTGGAGGGAGTGTCTGAAAAATCCATACCAATATCTATTCTCTTTAGATACTAAAAACTCCAGTTTCCTCCCGCACTGAACCGCTTTTACCATATGATCTTGTTTTTGTGGCCATTACTTACTTTCCCTTGTGACCCACTGAGCACTGATTAGACATGTATCTTTGGGTCCTGTCTTCACAAAGTAATGTCCCTACAGTTACACACTTGGGATTTCATTTTTATACTTTTTGACACTTAAATTTTAGAGTTTATTTAGGTGCAAATTTTTAAACCATTGTTCATTTACATAAGAATCAGATGTCTGCCAATGAACTCCCGTGTCTTTTAATCAGTGTTTTAATCCACTAATAGGAATGCTGTAAAAGGGGTTATCTTAGTTTATTGTTTGTGTTTTATAATGTTCTTACACAGTAGTTTGCTAATGACGGAACTGTTTAATGTGACTCTGAAACCTTTAAATGGGAACAAGTGAAATATTAACAAAATAATTGTATCTTTGCAAGCAGAATAAAGATGATCCGGAGATGTCTCATAATTGATTCCTGAGGACTCTTTCCATTGAACCCAGGCTTCTTCAACATTTGCTGCTGATGTATACACTGTGGTGGGACTTTCCACATATTTCATATTTCCACACGTTTAATTTTGGAGTGTCGAATGGGTTATTCTCACAGAAACCATTTTTGTGAGAGCCTGGAACACTTAAGACTTCTAGTGCCCGGCTCAGACTGTTTTCATGGGTGATCCAAGAGCAGTTTGTGCACATGCTGTCAGGTCAGCGCCAGCCCGCCAGGCCTGCTCCGACAAGGCCTTCTCTTCCACATTCCCCTGCAGCGTGTGCCCCAAACAGTGCACTGCCATCTCATAGCTGAAGGAAGTCTCAGTGGCATCTGCAAAATGGCTCCGTGCTGAGCATTCCCAAGGAGGTTTGTTCTCATGTGGCCACACCATTTGCTCCTGTTCTCTTCACAGAGGACTTCAGAGAGACAGAGTCACTGTCACATCTGAGAAATACGTTTGATGTGGCTTTTGGTGGATCCTGAATAAGCGGCTCCTGGGAGCTGTCCTCGTTGTGGACGAGGGCAGTGGCCTTCCCCCCAACCCAACAAGATGTGTTCTTATTAGGATGGCAGCATGCAGTAGTCTCTTTCTGCTTCACTTCCTTGTTTCTGCCCTACTTCCATCCCAAAATAGTTCCTTAATACGTACTTGACCACTGGGCATTTATTTGGGGTCAGCTTTTTGCCAGGCTTACTGCAGGTCTGGGCATAAAGATTATGAATGAGCTAAATGAACATAGTCCTTCTCACAGAGAGTCTTGACATTTGACATATAAAAACACTGTTATGCCAGGGAATGTAGCTCAGTTTGGTAGTGTGCTTATGTAGCATGTGCAAGGTCATAGGCCCAACCTCAGCACCACATAAACCAGTCAGAACTCTTGGGAGTGAGGCAGGATAGTCAGAAGTCCAAGGCCCTGAGTGAGTCTAAGGCAAACCTGGGCTACACTTTATGCATCATAAGAAAATGCAACATGGGAAAGGAAGAGGAAGTGTACTGGGATGAATTTACTTTGGGACCACTGGGCACTTCAGCCGTTGGCCAGACTCTAAGGGCCATTCTCTCCTGTTGATCTTTTATCCTCACAAAGTGACAGAAATTAATTTTCTTTCTTCAATTAGAAGGCCTCTAGAAAATCAGTTTTTCTAGAAAGAATCTGTTTTGATGGTCAATCTAAAACGTCACCAAATGGAGTTGTTCTAAAGGTTGTGGCTGGATTCAGGGTATCTTGAATATCAAGGTCCTGTGTTTGGAAGATATTCACAGAGGGTTGCTGCTTCCAGTAGAGGGCAGAGATACCTAAAGAAGGGAGGGAGTAAGGGGGATTTGGAATCTGTTGGAATGTAACAGCCTCAAGCAAATACATCAAATATCCTCTGTACAAAAGGTATCACAGAATGTTTATATTTAACCTTAGCCTGCCCTCAACAATTGTTCTTGTTTGTTATTTTGTCTTTAAGGAAAGGGAATGTAGAAGGAAACCCTCACCCAGGCTGTAATCCACACTTGAAATCCCAGCACTTAGGAAGTGAAGGCAGGAGGATCAGGGATTTAATATCGGCTTCCACTGGCTACACTGCAAGAGCCAGGCCAGTTTGAGCTACCTGTGACCCTGTCTTCAAATGAAACGAAATGGAGACGAAGGGAAGAGAGGCAAAGGAGAAGCAAGAGAAGGAACAGGGACAAGTGAAGATTAAGCTGATGGCTGATGCCAGTCTAGTTCTTGTAATTCAGATACATGCCTCAACATGCTGATCTTAACGCGTTGTCTTGGTGATCACTTTGACTCTTGCAAAAAAGTTCACCAGGGAGCATTATTATCCAAATAATCCTCTCAAACACTGAAACCAAGCTAAGTAGCTGCTTCTTGCAGGGTTTTAAGAAGTCTGCCACCTAGTTACTCCCAGTGGGTTCCTGGAGGTTGGGAAATTACAGGATTCTTTTTTTCCCTGAGAGAGGTAGAAGGCAAACCAGATTTCCTGTGTGGGCCCTGCATGCATAACGCCTCTACTTGTTTTCAAGGGAGTCTTCTAGAACTGAACCGAGGAGTCTTTAAATAAACTTGAAAAAGCATTAATTCCCACTTGGGCCAACCCAAAGTACAAATTTTTAAGTGTTTACTGTAAGTACCGTTAGACAGTAGTCGCTCATTCTGAAAGCTTTGGGCATGGGCAGATGGCTGAGCAACGAACTCACTTAGCCTCAGCTAAAGCAAACTGATTTCTGCTTTCACCTCAGAATGCTTGCTTTGTATCAGTGCTGTCACAGGAGAATGGAAATACTGAACTCTGACAACGAAAAATAGTTCTAGAAATTAGGGATCTACCCGAAATAACATGAAAGATTTATTCTTTTTTAAAATCTTGTATCACTAAAGACTTAATGGTGAAGACTTCCAGGTCGAAGCCAGTCTTCCTGTCAGTAGGATCTAGGAAACAGAAGGCGTGTTTTAGTGATGAACATGTTATGGTTTAGTCCATTTTCCACAGTGTTACATAACCAAAACTATAATAGCATGTGGCCTTCTTATGGTGAGTATGGTTCCCTAGTGTGGCTTTACCCTGGCATATTTCCCTGCAGAGGAACATCTGACCAGTCCTGCGTTAATATGAGTGAAATAGCCATAAACATGTGTGTATAGGTTTTATAGTAATATAATTTTTCTTTATATAAGATAAATGTCCCACAGTGCAATTGTTAGGTCACGTGCTAGTTGAATAGTTTTTTTGTTTTGTTTTAACTCTTATCATCTTTAAGGTGAATGTGTGCTTTGCTTGCATATATGTCTGTGTACCACATACATGCCTGATGCCCATGGAAGACGTAATACGGTGTTGGAGACCCTGAAACTGAAGTTACAGATGATTGTGAGACACCATGTGGGTGCTGGGAATGACATCCGGGTCCTCTGGAAGGGCAGCCAGCATATGAGCCCCTTTTTTTGGCCCCTGAGTAGATAATTATAAAGAAAATGTGAAAATCACCAGTTGCTGCCGTAGCTGTCCCTCTGAATTCCCACCAGTGGTATGGGAATGAGCCAGCCTCCTCACACCTTCAGTCCACCTTCAGTCAACTCTCTTCTCATGGGAGTTGGGCATAGCCTATTCTGTCAAATCTTTCCCTTTGTCTGCCAGTCAATTAGACATCACTTTCAAACATGGTGCTTCCTTCTACCAACTAACTCTACCTTCACTGTTTCGGATTAAAGAGGTGTGCTAAGGTTGAGCCACATGGCAACTAGAAATAGCTTTTCTTCAGTAAATAACAAGATCTCAGGGTTCACAGTGTGATCTTCTGTAACACATAGTTGTTATTCAGCCACTGAACACAGGTTATAAGTCTTTTACAAAGAAGGGATGTGAGGATAGTTGTTCATACTCGCCATGTTGGGTTCCTTTCTTCTTGATAGCCCAGACTTCTTTGGTTATCATTACATTTCTATGTGGCAGGCTTCCTTTGACCTATAATAGTTACTGTCATTGTTGCTCTGTTAACATTCAGTTCTGTAAGCTCTTTTTCATCACCATCTCTGTTTTCCCTTTATCTTTGGAAGACCCATCCTTTTCACTAGACATAGAATTCAAGGTTACTAATTCCTGAGTGCTAGCACTTGATGAGGATTGCCCTGCTATTTTTATTTTCTAGATTCCATGGCTCCTCCTACAAAATTCACCTGTTTTCAAACTTTCTTCTATAGAAATGCTAATTGTTCTTTTATTTCATTCTTTTGTCTTCAGTTTTCAAACGCTTAAACTTGAACATGGTTGTGTGAATTGGTGGCACTTTGGAACCGACATTGTTTGAGAATTTTCACCTTATCTGTGTATTTATGTCTTTTGCCAAATTGGGCAAACTTGGGGTTGTCATTTCTTAAAGTCCTTTCAAAATGGCCCCTGACCTCTCCTGGGCATGGATGCATGTGCCTCTGGAGGCCAGAAGTCAATCCTGAGTGTCTCCCTTGGTCTTTCTCCACCTGTGGATTTAGGTAGAGCCCCTCAGAACAAGAGTTCTCTGATTGGGCTAATCTAGCTAGCCAGCTTGCTTTGGAGAATCACCAATTGGTGCCTCTAGAGCACTGAGTTTGTAGGCTTCCACCATGCATTATTCCTGCCTATAGTATTCACATGAGTGCTGGGATACAAATTCTTACCTCATGCTTCTGGGTCAAGTGATTTACTCACTAAGTGGTCTCCTCAGCTTGTCAGTTCTTACTGATACTCAGGCTTCTTTTTGAAACTATCTTTCCATTTGATGAGTAGATTCTTTAATCTGGAAGGCTATAGGTGGAGTTGACATCATCCTAACGACCAAGATTGCAGATGCTGCTTTACTTGAACCAGTCAGCTTAACTACTTATTTTGTCTCAGTGATGGTTTAGAGATAGGCAGAAACCCAGTCTCAGTGATCTGTCAGCATATGATGCTTCCTTCAACCTGTGATGCAGATTGGGAGAGATGCAGAACAGCATTCTCTGATGGTGAAGCCATACCCTAAAGAAACATTTCCATTTTATGATGAGAAGACATCTGCCTGACAGAGGCATGAATGTGTAGAACACTTCCATGCTTTATTCATTCAGAAAGCATTTGCTGGGTTCTTCATCAATGCTGGGTCCTCAGAGCAAGTCTCATTCACTAGGTTCTAACGCTGGCAGTAATAAAATAATCGATAGTTTTCCATACTTAATTAGAAACAAAAGAGTATCTCTTAAGATTTCATCCTTATATCTAGGAAGACTTGTTTTTCCAACCAGGAATTTTAGTGCCAGAAGGAGAATAAGACAATGAGAACAATGCATAAAAAGTTCTTTTCAAAACTCTCCAACGACCATCTTCCTGCTCAGCTCACCACGATGCTTAGAGGCCTTGGAAACACAAAGGACACTGTGTTCAGACCAAGTACTTGACCCAGGGAAGATGAATGACTAGACCCACTCACCATATGATTATAAGGGTCAGGTAGTTTCAAAAGAAATTACAATCTGCATCTAAGCAAGGATGAACAGTATTGCCATTGATCAGTGTTGCTACGGATTAGCAAATAAGCGTAACCCTGTGAAGAAAGGCCGGTGTTAGGGAAACTGCATGTTCTTAGAGACGGGCAAAGCTTGTGTAATATAAACGTAAGGGAACTAGCTTTTGTCTGTGATGCTTTTGTCCTCATGGTTAAAGCTGTTGTGGGGCTATGTTGAGAATTTTAGAAATCCCAAACATTGTAAAGGTCACGATGATGGGATGATGGCTCCACTTACAATTCAAAAGAAAACTTTCTTTTTCAAAATGGTATAAAACTCACATGAGTACTAGCATTCAAATGATCCTCCCTTATTTTAAAATAATGAGTAAACAAATAGAGTTAAGCTTTTCTTGACCATTTCTGAGCCCTTTGTTTTGTGGGTGCCCTCAATGATTACTTAGTCTGTTGACTAATTCAACATAGATTGCATTTCAAGGACCTACTAGTCTTTCTATAATTTTACAAAATTTACAAAGAGAGGAATGATATCATTCAGACAGGAACTTGATCACTATCTTAGTTACTCACTATTGCTGTGAAGATGAAGAGATTCCATGACCATGGCAACCTTACAAAGGAAAATATTTAATTGGGGCTGTCTTATAGTCTCAGAGGTTTAGTCCATTATCATCATGGCGGGAAGCATGATGGTGTGCAGGCAGACATGGTGCTGGAGAAGGAGGGGTAGTTCTATATCTTGATCTACAGGCAGCAGGAGACTGTGTACCACACTGCGTGTAGCTTGATCATATGAGGCCTCAAAACTCACCTCCACGGTGATACACTTCCTGAAGCAAGGCCACACCTACTCCAACAAGGCTGTCACCTCCAAATTGTGTTACTTCCTATGGGCCTATGGGTCCAATTACATTCAAACTACCACAGTTATTCATAGGAAACGATATGTTTTGTCTTGGGCTCCTTAGGCTAATTGTATTGAATGGCATGCATATACCATAGAATATTTTTCAGTTTTAAAGAAAAAATGAAATGCATATAACTAAAAAGATCATACTGAGTGAAGTACTATGAAGTGGGGGAGCAGTAGCCAGCACTAATGCTGTTCTAAAATGTGATCACTCCTGCATCCCTTTCATGACATTTGATTCCAGTCTCCCCCACATCTGAACCAATGCAGGAAAAAGCAAATAAAAAACTTTAAAAAATCTACTTGAATAAAAATGTCTTTATGAAAGCCATCTCTGTGTGCAATGAATATATGCCAACAATTTTTTTTTAAGTTTATTATGACACAGGGTAAAAAAGAAACTACTTCAAAGATATCTTTTGTTTTTAATTTGTTAAAATAGTGGGAAGATTTATATAACTTCCAGAAAAGCAGGCTTTTCTTTTGTCCCCATTGAGTCTTTTATTCAACAATACCTGATTTTAAGATAATTCCAATTTGTTCTTCTAGATGTAGTTTCTCTAGAAAAAGGTTATTATTAATTAGCTGTTATAATAAAACAAATGAGTTATCAGAAAAAAACTTTAGTGTTGATTTTCTACATCTACTATTTACATTTTAGGGACATGAAAAATTAATAAAAAGTGTTAAACGATCAAGATGAATGCCAGGAGTTGTGTTGCATGCTTGCATGTCATCCAGCAATTAGGAAGCTGAAGCAGGGGGATTCCAGCAAGTTTGATGGCAGCCTGAGCTACATGATAAAGTCCTGGCAAGTCCGTGCTATACAATAAGACCTTACCTGAAACAAAAGACGCAATCATACATATGTCCAGGCGTGAGGGTGTATACTAGTGCAAAGGTGAGCTTCCGCTATGGGTACCACCTCTAAATACAAGTGCAGATTCTCCTTCACTTAGATCTGCAGTCTGTGGGCACACATCCACCAAACAGCCATGATCTGGGAAACTAAGCAGCTGGTTACAGATCAGATTTCCCTACGTCTATTAACATACTTAGGGATGCCTTTAACTTGATTCCTGAGATGAGATGATTTGAGCTTCCCCCTATTTCCCACAAACACATTGCCTTTCATGTTCTTTGCCTGAGGCCAAACTGCTTGCAGCATTGCTCTCCTGTTAGACAGAAAAACCAAGGTTTATGTGCATTTCCACCTGTACAGTTTGAGGACAGTCAAGTGTTAACACCTGTCTTCTCACGCTTGAGTTGAAGTCTTCATGGGTCACAAGAGTCCATCATCTCCTTTAAAATGACAGTGTAGCAACGTTCACAAGGGGTTTATTGGAGCAGTGGCTGTGTCTGACTCTGTTCCCTGCTATTAGATCCCCTTCTCCTACAGGACTACTTGGTTGGCCATCAGTGGGAGAAGAGGTGTTTAGTCCTGCTAGAACTGGATGTCCCAAGATGGGGTGGTACCCAAGGGGCTTCCCCTTTTCTAAGGAGAATAGGAGGGTGCAATGGGAGCAATGATTTGTCAGGGCAGGATTGGGATAAGGGAGGGGGCTGCAGTTGGGATGTAATGTGAATAAAAATAACTAAATTATGGGGAAATGGCAGTAATTCAAAAAGACCTAAGGTATGGGAATGATGTAGCTGTTTGCCAACAGCTGAATGCATAAAGGAATACAGATACAATATTCTATTCAGCAATACAAAATTACAACATTTAAGCTAAAAGGATTATGGTTTGAATAAAAGTGGCCCTCCCCTCATAGGGTCATGCATTTGAATCATCAGGGAGAGGCACTATTTGAAACGAGTATAAGGATTAGGAAGTGTGGGCTCTGAATGAGGATGTATGTCATTAGGGGTTATCCTTCCTCTCTCTCTCTCTCTCTCTCTCTCTTCTCTCTTCTATCTTTTCTCTCTTCCCCTCTACCTCTATCTTTCTCTTTGCTCTCTCTCTTTCTCTCTCTCTCTCTCTCTGACTGTGAACTAGGATATATGTCCAATCCCTGCTCCAGTGTCTTCCTCATGCAGCCATGCTCCCCACCATAATGATAATGGATAATACCTTTGAAACTGTAAGCTAGCCCTCAATTAATGCTTTCTTTCCTAAGAGTTACCTTGGTTGTGGAGTCTCTTCACAGCAATAGAAGACTAACTAAGACAAGGATGTAACCAGAGATCATGTTAAGAAAAATAAATTGGACTCAGACAAACATACTTCTCTCCTAAATGGAATCTAGTCATAGAGGATACATTATGAGGAGGAATAGGGGGACCAAGAAAGGGAAAGAGGAACAGAAATTCATAGTACTTCTCAAGTGGAATATAGGGATATACGTGTGTGTGTATGTGTGTTGTGCATGTGCACATGCATGCACACGAGTATGGTGTGCATGTGTATGTGCACATGTCTGTGTGTGCACATGCGTGTACATGTGAGTGTGAGCATGTGCTATCTGTGTATGTGCTCATGTGTGCATATGTATATATTTGTGTGTGTACATGCGTGTGTTTGGTGTCTCTGAGTGTGCGCATGTGTGTGTTTCTCTGTGTGTACTGTATGTGCATACATGTATGTCTTTGTGAGTGTGTGTGTGCATGTGTTTATAACCATGTGGTTTATTGTGTGTGTTGTGTGTGTGTGTGCATGTGTGTGTGTCTTTGTAAGTTTCTGTGTGTGTGCATGTGTGTGGACTATTTGGAAGAAGGAAGGGGACAAGGAGAGAGTGAGAAGAGGGATGTAGAGGAGCAATGTAGGGAGTCAGTAGGCACACAACACAATTATTTATAGATGAGCATGTCATGCACACTGAAACACATTATTTTGTAAAATAACAATGTTTTTTATTTACTCATGTTTGTGTTTTATATTTTTATTACTTAATTATTTTATTTACACCCCAGATTTTGCCCCCTTCCTAGTCTCCCTCAGAGTTCTTCCCCTTCCCCTCTCCCTTTTGCCTCTGAAAGGGTGCCCCTTCCCTGGTTTTCCCCCTTCCTGTGGCATCAAGTTTCTACAGGATTAGGTGCATCCTCTTCCACTGAGGCCAGACAAGTCAGTCCTCTGCTACAAATGCCCTAAGACCTCAGACCAGCCCATGAATGCTCTTTGGTTGGTGGGTCAGTCTCTAGAGGTTCCCTGGGGTCCAGGTTAGCTGACACTGGTGGTCTTCCCATAGAGTTGCCACCCCCTTCAGTTCCTCCAATCCTTCTCCTAACTCTTCCATAGGGTTCCTGACCTTAGTCTAATGCTTGGCTGTAAGCATCTGCATCTATTTCAGTCAGCTACTGGTAGAGCCTCTCAGAAGACAGCCATGCTAGGGTCCTGTCTGCAAGTACAACATAGCATCAGTAGTAGTGTCAGAGATTGGTCCCAAGTTGGACCTTTAAAAGTTTAACTCAACAGCTTGATCAGAATGGAGCATGTGGTTCCCTTTGCTTCAAAAACAAGATCTCCCTCCGTAGAACAAGCTCTCCCACTTGACAGAGATTTTATGCTTGTCATAGAAAAAGATCACTTCCTTTTCTGAAACTCAGGGGAGATCTCACTAAAATTAAATGATGATAAGTTCAATAGAAATTATCTGCAGATATGTGGCTCTTTTTCTTCCCATCTGAAGGGCCATGAGTAACATCAATGGATCAGGCCATGTGTTACACTGGCCATGTTCATTTTAGTCCCATACAGGTTTGCTTTTGCATACCATGGATGTATGTGGCTCTAACAACATTTAGTCATGCAGATTAAAAAAAAAAAAATCCTAGGGGCAGCATCTGAGAAAACTTGATTTTAAGTGGTTTATAGTTTTGAGAGTATTTGTGTGGTATCATAGTTCTTAAACATTCATGTTTGATGGATGAATAACTTAAAAAAGAGTTTCAAGTATAATACCACAAGTTTTCTCTAAGACAGCCTGGAAGAAAGAATGATGTTTGCTTATTCTCAGTTAGAAAACTTACTGTTTAAAAATTGAATAGTTCACCATTGCTTGGCATCTCATTTGACTCAGTTGACTCCAGGTAAAATGAACATAGGTACACAAGGTATTCCACAGGGGAAAAAAATCAGTGAGATTAATCAAGCAAGTTACACATCTAGTCTCATTGAAGATTGTCACCGATAAATGATGGAGATGTTAAGTACTTATAGCAACCCAAATATTAGATGTTGCAAGCTGCTAAATGTCTCTATAGTTTAGAAATAAGAGAGAAAAGTGAGGTGTCCACTGTTTCCAGCCCCATATTTTGTTTAAAATAGTTGTGTTCAAGGGCAGTTACCCGTTCAGTTGGTTCCATTTAAATGAAGAACATGACTGAGTAGCAACTTTTGACATTTAAAAATCAACGCTGTTTACATTTAAGATAATCTGCTAGAACTTTTTCTCCCATGAATTTAAAGAGATTTACAAACACTTGGGTAAACTGTGTTGTAGGCTCATATTACTGTCCTTCAATTATATTTTCCTATAACTGTAAACAAGTATAAATGAAGCCATCTGTCCATGGCAGGCAACGGTCATAATTCTTGTTTATTTTATGCTTAAGTTCAAAGCCTTTCTTCAGCTGAAAGATGATTTTAGAAATTAAGACAAAGGTAAAAATATACGGGTTCATAGTTATGAAGGAAGTTATGAACTGAGTAACCAGTTGAAAATTTATATCCAGGATACTCAAAGAAAGAAAGTGTATGCATTTTACTCCACTAACCCACTGACTTTCCAACATGAAACAAGGCATTAAATATGTGCAGAACACATTATGTATGTACATGTTTTCCATTTTGATCATAGAATGTTTAAAAGGTTGAACAGAATGAGAATTATTCAGTCAGTGTTTGAATTTCATGCTTATTTTTGCAGTTTTACCCTTGACATTTTACAGTCCCTCAAATTTTTGAGTTTGTAATTTGCAATTGGTTGATATATATCAATTGTTTTCAGTTTTAAGAGAATAGATGATGCATTTTAATCAACAAATACATGTCTTGAGTAACCATATCCAGAACTTCCGGATTAGTTACTTTTCTCTTTTCCATGATAATATTCTTGCCTACAGCCATTTAAGGGAGGAAGAATTTACTTTGGCTCATGGTTTGAAGAATACAGTCCGCCTGTCACAGTGGAGAAGGCATGGGCAGCAGGTGGCTCTATGGTAGCAGGAGAATCCAGCTACAGTGTTCTACTTCTTCACTTGTTTGCAGAATAAGAAACAGAGACAAGACAGGAAGTGAAACTCAGCTATAAATCTCAAGGTTTCAGTGGATTAATTCCCTCCCTTGAATTCTCTCCTCAGCTGCAAGCACAGTCACAGACTTGTTCCATTGCCACTGCAGACATCCAGAAATCTCTGGGAAGTTAGGAACAGTTTAGAATCTTTCAGATTTATTGCCACTAAATAACATGACAGAGGCACAAAAGGAAAAAAAACTTTTGGATATTTGTATGCAATCAAGAATAGTTAAATGTACCAATGATTCTTTGATCTTGATGGGCAATGGTTGATTATCTATCTTTAGATTATTTCACTGGGAAACTGGCCAATATTTTCCCTTAAATTTCCACATGACCAGGCAAATCCCCAGGGAACTGTCTCCGATGTTGGTTGATACACAACTGATTTTGATTGGTTTTATCCATCTCTACATAGTGTTCCCATCTCTGTGACGCAGAATCAACCTCAAAACAATGAACATTCCATGTGTTAATTGGCTTGTTCATTGCCATGTGGAGATCTGACTTTAGTCAACAGAAGGGAAGTCTAATATATACTTCAAACATCTAGATGTCTAAGAACAGAATTAGCTTCCCTCCCACAGTCTATCAAGTAACTATTTCCTAATATTTCTAAGAAAGATTGCTTTAAGCTAAAACAACTGTTTCCTTGTATTGCTCTAGTGGAGAAGTGGCCAGCTTTGATCATGTTCTGCTGACCAAATAGAACTCAGTAAGGGGAGGGTGAAGAGTGAGACTAATTAGGTTATATTCTTACTTGGTAATCCTCAATATTTATAATGACAATCCTAGCTTTCTCTCTCTCTCTTCTTTCTTTCTTTTCTTTTTTTGAAGAACAACCAAATTGACATACTTTTTTGTGTGTGTGGCATTTATGCCAAAACAAAAAGATCATCTAAGATCATCTTAGTTCAGAATGCAAGGAAGAATAAAATTCTTAAAATTATTATAATAATTTTCCTTCCTGGAATTTTTCATTATTATTTTGCACATTTTTTTTTAAAATTAGTATCTTGAACAGTGGTATTCCTACTGTCTACATTTAAATTTTCAGGAAGTCGATGGAAGAAATGCTGAACCTTGATGAATGTTATGTGAATGAGTCACCCCGTTTCCCATGCAGATCTGAAAAGGGTTGGTTTCAATATGGAGTGACTGTTAGAGATGAACAAGATTTAAGAGGCATCAAAGACATTATCAAACAAGCAAGACAGAAACAGGAAACCAGGGAAGCCAAATAGCCAACTGAGACCCAAATGAGGAGTATAGGCCCGATAGGATTGGAAGGAACATGAGAGATAGCATGGTGCACAAACTCCTATGTCTGGAAGCCAGAGACTCCACACTTGATCTTCCTGGGAATTTTTAGGAATAGATCAGAATTCTCAGGAGAGAGATTTATCAACATAACCTGAGGCTCATGTTAACATTTCTCCTGCTTATATTAGTCTAGACACACTTACTGGATACTTACCATTTTCCAGGCATGGTTTTTATGTTACAAAGCATAGCAATAACTTATCAGACCCAAACCTGAGCCTCTGTAATGTGTATGTTCTAGTGAAATATAGACAAGTCAAAGCTATTGGTATTTTTTAATAGTGATAAGCACCTGTGCAGGGGTGGTGGGTGGGGTGGGGTCAAGGAAGGAGGTAAAGGAAAAGAAAGATTGAAATCTTAGAAACAGAAGCACAAAAGCCAAGCAAAAGCAAGGCTATAAGATGACCTAACTTGGCAATCAGACTATCATTTCCACATTACCCAAAGGTTAGTCCTTTGAAGTGGAGGGAGCAAGCAGCACAAGAGCTGAATACCAGCATGAAGAGGACACTAAAGATTGCCTTCAAAACCCAATGTGGTGTTGATACTTAGATGATGTGCACCTGAGAAATAAGGAAAGTCTAGGAAAATGCTTTTGTAGAAAAAATATGGAATTGGTCCTTACCGATTTCCTGGGTCTAAAGCATAGGAAGTGTATCTCTGAGCCCAAAGATAGCAGTATTTATTAATAATTCCAGAAAGACAAATTGGGAGCAGGACACACACACAGTGTGGGAAGAACCTCAAAATGCTAAATCCATAGGAAAATGAGGACAAGAAGCACATGACAACCAAGAAGATGACGAAAAGATCATAGTGATGTGTCGTCTCTACTGCCCTGCGTGCTAGTAGGAGGAAATGCTGGACTTTCACATAACTCTGGGGTTGTGAAACCCCTCTTACTGAAGAATCCCAAAACCCAACACCCAACACTTTAAAATACCATTACATGGTCCAGAGCCAGTAGCTTTGAGATACATGGAAGTATCAACTGTATCAGTACCATTGCTGCTGCTGTGAGAAAATATCACTAGATGCAGCTGACGGAAGAAGGAGTTTATTTTTGGCTTGTAGCTCCAGAGGGGGTGACTCTATTATGGTGCTAGGTATGGCAACAAGTGGCAAGCTTGGTCGTAGAGTTACAAAGCTGAGAGGTCACATCATTAACCATAAGCATGAAGTTGAGAAAATGACTTAAAAGTGAGATGAAGCTGTAAACTCTCAACACCCCCTCAGTGATGTACTTCCACCAAGACTGACTTCCTGAACCTTCCAAAGCAGTATCACCAACTAGGGAGTAAGTGTTCAAATATAGGAGCTCATGGGGCACACTTCTCAAACCACCACAAGGAGCAGCAAGACTTTACATTATGGCTTCCATGATTCCTACATAGCGAACCTGAGAACACATTACAAAATTATAAAGCAAACCAACAAATAAGGCATTCTGGGTGAGAATCACAGGAATAATAAACAACAGAACCAAACACTAATAAATTGGAATTAATATGTTAAAATAATAATATAACTGTACAAAATAGTAAAAGGAAAAGGGAGATATAAAAATCACTCCGTTTTGCAAAACCATGAACACAAAGAATGAAACACTAGTCATAAATAATATAACCATTACGGTCATGTAATGAGGGGTGAGGAAATAAGTTATTCTCTCTGAAGCTGGACAAAGCATCTGATCTAGATGTGGTATTTTCTTAAAGCAGCAGCAATGGTACTAAGACACTTCTTCAGAGATGACTTACAACTGATGCTTTCCATTTGACAAGACCAGTGCTCACATATGATAAAAATATCTCAATGAGACAGAGATAAGAGGAAACTTCTGGAAGAGATAATCGCACCAATGAAAATATCTAACGAGTATCCTTTGTAACTGTAAATGACTGAATCTTTCTTCTTGAAAATCCCCTTAAAGGCATGGAGAGCTTTACCGTGATGGAGGCCTCTGCCAATAAATAAAACAATCATTAGCTCACTCTCCTTTTGTTAGTTTTGTTGTTGATTTGGTCTCTGGCCTACATTTGGAGTAGCTGCATTTCCTACAATACCCATAGGACTTGCACTTTCCTACTCTGACAGCTGGGGGCTGGAAATAGCAAGCACTGGACTTAGTGGGACTTAAACAAGAGGTATCATACCAGAGAGGCCAAGGTGACAGTTTTGGTAAGAAGCCTTATATCCAATCTTCAGGCTGAGTGGTTCTTCCAACAAAGAACCTTCTGGCTTCCATCCTCAAAGTTTAAGCCCACTCCCAAAAATCTAGGCACAAATTGTAACACGCAAGACCTCACTTACTCTCTCCTCTTCCTTCCCTTCTCTGGCCCCATCAGTCTCTCTGACACTTTCTGAAGAGTAGCCTTTCAGTATAGGACTAGTTGAATGGGATCGGTCAAGGCTTCGGTTCTGTTTTCTCTAAGTTTCCTGGGCTCTATTTTGATGGATCTCTTTACTCCTCATCTCTTGAGCAATTGCCTGGAATCTCTGAGGCTGATGCATCATTTGGAGAATGTGATTGATTTAAAAAGTCATTCCATTCCTGGTTAGGATTGTTCCCAAGCTGTGGTAAGCAAGTGAACGCTGGTCTGTAGCCACCATAGTTGCCCCAGGAGTGTTATGCTTTCTTGCCTTTCTAGTGTTTTTCCTGGTTTCAGGCTCTGCAGAGTGAACCAGCTGAGGCCTGGGAGGAATCCAGATAAGTCAGCCCAAAGGTGACTCAACTTGCCACTTCCACTCAAAGGCACATCGTTTCACATGCCAGAAAGTTTCTGTAATTAAATTAGTTCATTGGAAACCTCTCATACTTAGAAACAGGCCAAGTCAGAGTAAGCCCAGTCGCCACCTCTGCTTGTTGAAGCAGGACTTAGTCACTGTAATGGCCCCATAGCAATCCCTTCTCCTGTCACACAAAGAGATCACACTTCTGGTATTGAAAACCCACTGTTCTTTCCTTGGCAAATGTAAATAAAAACACCCTCCATCTTCACATTTGAATAGTCCTTTGGTTTGTTTATTTTTGAAAGTGTAAGATACAGAATAGCAGCTTACGAACTCAGCAAAAAACAAATCAACAATGCACACTTTAAACTCTTAGGATTGCTGACTAGTTCCAGATGACTTGGGTTTTCACTTCCTTACAAATGAATGGCTATTTCAGAATTCTCAGGAACTAGATCTTTCCATTTGGTCAAAGGTCAATTTGATGCAGCTCATGGAGGGTGAGTGTTTTGTGAGTGATGTCAAAGCCCTCAGGGGAGTCTGCCAGTCTGAGAGGACCTTATTCAAGGATCCCACACAGCAGTCGCATGGCTCATGAGACATCTGGTGCCTAACTTCAAGGATTTCTTAGTTGGTCCCTAAACCAACTAAGGTTTTATAAACCAAGAGGTTTTATAAAACCTCTTGCAGGCTCATGTGGCAGGGTGGTGAAAACTTCACTCTTAGAATCAAAGCTGAAGATTTAGTTACTATACTGGAAAATCTAGTTGGTGGGGGGGGGAGTGTGGGCCCCTTAGCCTATTACACTTTCCCTTTGCTTTGATGTTATTTACACTGTAACTTTTCATCCTGTATTTATAGTTAATGGCTCAGGAAAGGGCCTATGTCTCTTCTAGCTGTGTGATAGGAGGCACACAAGGTTAACAAGGCTCATTAGATGCCTTTAATCGCAGCATTTGTAAATATTTTTTCTTGCTTCACTGCCTGTATTTTAAAGGTACCTCTGCTTCATTCATCTCTCAATGCAGCTAACTTCTGAAGAAATTAGCAGTAATGGCTGCTGCAATGGACCCAGTAGGCACTTTAAGGAATGTGTATGTACATACATGAATTCAATGACTGAAAAGAAAGAACTTTAGATTTTTTTAAACAATGCATTTGTTGTGCAAGGACAGGAGTACTGTGGGTGCGTCAATGAAAAAGTCTGGTGTCTTCCCAAACTTTCCATGCCTCTGAGCTAAGGAAACTATTTCTAGGAGTGAAGACAATTTTTTTTTTTTACTTTTTTTTTATTGGATATTTTATTTATTTACATTTCAGATGTCATCCTCTCTCTCTATTCCCCCCCCAGAAGCCCTTTATCCCATCCCCCCTCCTGCTACTTCTATGAGGATGTGCCCCACCCATCCATCCACCCATTCCCCTCCACGCCCTGAAATTCCTCCACACTGGGGCATCCGGCTTTGAAGAGAAATTTTATCTTTAGTGTTTTCTTTCATTTTATTAACTGCATGTTTACACATTATTTCCTAATGCCAAATAGTTTACTTTTTCCTAACAGTCTCTGAGATAACTATTACTTTCACCTACATCTTATAAAACAGAAAAATGAAGCACAGAGAAATTAACTTAATTGAAGTTGCAGAGATTGTAGGTGGTGAGACTGAGACCTGATTCCATGAATTCACTCCATGGACCAACATTCATGTTCTACTTGCCCTAAAGTCTCTGAAAGAGACTGAATGTTCTGCTCACAGAACCTAGAAAAGGAAGGGAATGGAAAAAGAAAGAGGAGAGAAAAGAATAAAAATAAAATGTAAGGAAAGGGAGATCACAAGTCTCTGTCATCACACACACATACATACATACATAACATGTAATGTCTCTGTCATCACACATACAACAAATGTAATTACAAATGTAGTATCTCTGTCATCACACAACAAGTCTCTGTCATCACACATACATACATACATAACATGTAATATATAATATATGATATATATATATTTATATATATATTACATATATAAAAATATATATGATCCATGTATATTGATCAAAACATAGAAGGAAAAGTTTAAGTTTCAGCATTTTTCCTAAAATATAGGATTCTGTTTTACAATGTGGACCCAAGAACTGAGGTTTACCTCTTGTAAAATTGGACTAAATTGATTTTAGCCAGATGTTGTAGATGTGTGCTTTCCAGGAAGATTCAGCTATTCCATAAAGTGCACTATTTGTGTGCTGCCTCACAGTCTGCAGTGTAATGGAGGCTGCACAGGAAATAAGGTTGGAGAAGCTGAATCAGTGAGTCTTACAGAACAATGCTGACCATGACTGTGCAACCATTCAAGTAAATATAGGAGAGAAGCTGAGACTACTTTTATTTCCACAATAGCTAATGATAAAATGATTTACATATATGCAAACAATCAATTGCTCAGCTGAATTTGCTTCTTAATGCATTAACTTGATAAATAGCTGTATTTTGTGTTACCACATTAAAATACCACACACACACACACATACACACACACACTCCTGACTTGGGTGAGCTAAAGGCCTACCCAGAATGACCCTTTTCTATTTGTTTCTTTAGAGCCCAAGTGCATGACTTTTTGCTGGTTAAAACTTTGTGTCTTGGCTCCATGCAGAGTATCTTGATGCAGTTTTATTTTATGTAAATATTCTTCTCCACAGTTTTTGTTTTGTTTTAGTTCTGATAATTCTTACCACATGGAAAAAAACAATTCAAATTTTACTTAGGAGAATGAAGGCTTTTTTTTGTACTTTTGTTTTGTAGTGCTTAAAATAAAGAAAGTAAGTCAGATGAATAGAAGACAAGTAGAAATATAGGTAGGTGATAGGCAGGCAGAGAGAGGGGAGAGAGAGAAAGAGAGAGAGGAGGGGAAGGGAGGGAGGGAGGAGGAGAGGGAAGAGAGAGAGAGACAGAGGCAGAGAGAAAGAAAATGACAGAAAATGAGAGAGTGAGAGATAGAGATGAGAGAGAGGGTGGGGCAGATAGACAGTCAGACAGATTTCATGTATTCCAAACTGATTTGAATTGGCTACATAGCCAAGGCTGGCCTTGTGCACCTGATCCTCCTGCCCATACCTCCCAAATGAATCACCACTCCCAGCTATAAGAGACAAATATCTTAAAAATTATTTAATGTTAATGAAAAATGCATTCCATATTCGATTTAAGGGGGGTGTTGTCAGGTCTATGAACAGTTATGTTTATTTCCTCAGATGCTTCCTCTGTCACCTACGGTCTAGAATTCGAGATCCGTGTAGAGACAAGATAAGTTTCATTCAGGACTGTATCTCAAGTGTCTAGAAACACACAAGCACATGGCAGAGGATCAGAAACACTGGTGAATCAATGAGCAAAGTAACATTTCTCATCGATGCAAAGATAAATGATAAATATGTGTGTTTCTAAACAAATACAACATAAAAGGATCAGTTTCAATGAATCAAAGAAATATCCTTTTATAGAGTTTTGTCAACATGACTCCTCTTTGAAAAGTTTTGCTTTAAAGTATTTATTTAATATTTTTCTGTCTAGAAGACCTCTTATGTGAAAGTCAACTGCTCACAAATACAGAAATTTGCAAATCTTGGTAGTTGTTCAGGGTCTGATTTTTTAAAATAGCTACTTTTATTATAGAATGTCTACTAATAACATTTCTTATTTAAGTGCAGGAGCAATCTTTCTTTATTAAAATTTTTCCTTTATGTAAAACTCACAATCCTCTGTGACTTTCTGATTTTAGAGTTTGGGTGGCCCTGCAGTTGAGGGCTCTAGATGGAGCTCTGTCTTACAATCAGAACCACAGAGACAATTTTACACAAATATGTGTTTATTTTTATTTTAGTCTTTACATTACCTTTTCAGGCTGTACCATTGTTTCCCCATGCAAGGGTGTTTGTCATTGGACAAAGATGTCTTAGGAAAGCATCCAAGTGAGCTGTCTCTTCCGTGAAACCACAAGCTTATTCTGCTGGGTCATTAGGTCAATGGCAAAATTCTACAAAATGGCCAAGAAGGGTATGGATCACAGTGAATAGAGTTATTTTGAAATGGGATACTGTGGGAGGAAGAGTTCATGGGTGGGGGTCAAGCAAGGCCAGGAGATTCATGCTGACAGGGCTTAGAAATTCCACAATCACCCTTGCCCCTTGTTTTTATACATGTCCTCTGACCTGTTCAGAGGAATTTCACCTGTTACATTCTAGTGCTTTCTCTTCTTGTCCTTGGGCAGTGACAAGATCTGTTTCTGGTATTTTCTCCATATTTAAAATCTCATCCTCTTCATTAGTATGCCCAGTTTAATGATTTCCATAGTGAGAAAGGCTGACTCCATGACAGGCTTCAAATTGGCAGTTCAGGAGATTAGGCCTAAATCTGTTTCCAAGAACTGAGCAAGTTCAGGCAAGTCCAGGCTTCAGAAGCTGCCCTAACACCTGGCCTGAGGCAAGGACAGTGGGTCAGCAGCAGTTTCCCAACTTCCCCAGCAAGTTTCTGGAATGTGCCTAGAGATAGAGCCAAGGACAGAGATCACCCACCCCCTCCCCAGAATTCCCCTAATGTGCTTTAAATTAGGCCTGGGAGTGACTTGGGCATCTCCATGTGAGAATGGGAGCCTCCAGCGTACTGGATGGATTTCTGCAGAATAAAACACTCTTTGCCTTTACATACTATTCTAGGGTATTATTCTTCAGCAAATCATGAACTCTTACAAGAGCAGTAATCATTTGTCTAACGCTGTCATCTTGAAGTAGCATGCAGCTCCCATGCTAATTTCTCATGTTCACCATGTGTTAACGGGTTAAGGTTCTTTATCCTAAATAACTTACTATTTTCACAGGACCTAGACTATGCACACATCTCTACGTGATCATGATGAGTTTTAAAGAAGGGAGGATGGGACCAGGACCCGGTTTGCTTGTGTGAGTTTTTTTACTTCTTTTTTTGTCAGAAGAAGAAAAAACAGTTTCCAAAAACCATCTCAAAGCTCCTCCCCTGAGTAGTTACACATTCAGTGTTTTTTTTACATGGATAAATCTCACAGAAGTTTCTTTTTTCATTTTTCAAATCAGTCTTGGTTCTTCTAAAGAAGCAAAGACACTCTTTAATAGTACTGGAGATATAAATGTATGTGGGTTTCCTACATTGTATCTCAGGAAAGAGTTTTTGCTTGCTTTGGGTTTGATTTTTTTCTTATTTATTAGTCATGACATATAAATATCAATAATGAAACCTTATCAGTCAGGTCCATTGATGGAGCTTTTTAAAAATTATATGTTTAAACATGACATGCATTTAGCAGACAAAGATGGTAGAGTAGGGAGGAAGGAGAAAACAAGGCAGGAGGACTGGGTAGGGTCGATATGGTGGAAGTAGGGCATCCGCACATAAGAAAAACATACAGAGAAACCCAGTGATCTGCACAGGTAATCAGACTGCAATAGAACTTCAAAATTGTAACCAGGTTAAGGGATATCTACATTTATGGTCTGAATGATCTACAAGCTGTTACCTTCTGATGCCACTGAAGGTCACAAGATAAACACATAATTTAAAACATTTGATCCTGATGATTTTTCTCCATGATGTTTTTCTGCTGTGAATTCTAAGCAGTGATTACATACCTGAAAAGGAGGCCCGGATTTCTTTTATTTCTAAAGTTGTATCTTACAAGATATCCTCTCCCAGTCTATGCTATACAAAGTTTACATTTTCAACTTGCACATTCCTAACATCTAAAAGAAAATAGATAAGAAAATAGATTCAATAGTAGCATGCCCTATTAAAAGAATAGCTGAATTAGTTATCACTGGTGCTTGTGTGTGTGTGTGTGTGTGTGTGTGTGTGTGTGTGTGTGTGTGTTCTCTGTGACTGACTTGTTTCTCATCCATGTGTTTTCAAGATTCTTGTAGGATCTGTGAGTACCTCAATGCCTTTTATTGACAAATAATATACTAAATGGATAAAGACAATTTCTCTGGCTCTGTGGCATCTTTCTATCACACACAAAGGAAGGAAAATGATTCCTTTTGAAAACCAAATTATAGTTATATGAAGCCAATTACATAGTTTGGATCTTAATAGGTAGAAATTTCTAAAAATAATTGAGACTAGAGGTTAGATTTAGTTGTGAAATAAAATCTTGCAGCGTAAGAAGTAGGCACAGGCAGTTTTCCTCTTTGTCCCCATGCTGACTAGTGTGCTTCAAAGCCTTAGCCCTCAGTCCCAAATATGTCCTATATCTGTCACTTTCCATATGAACATAAATGCTTAACTCTAGTTTTTCCTCTTCAGAGGAAACTTTATTCATTGTTTGTTTTTCTTGGTAATGGCCATAATGGCTTCAGTTAAGATCTTGGATATTGCAATTTAGTTTTATATTTCTGGTCTTTATGTTCTTTTATTACAATAATAGTATATTAGTTCAGTATAGTATAGATTTCACTAAATTTTCCCAGATAACACGTGGAATTCTGGGATCGAGTGAGTTACTCTGGACCTGCCTGTCATTTTAAGTGTTGTGTTAAATTTGCCTTCAATTTTGAATTGAAGTCATTATCCTACTTTGATAGAAGGCATGCTTTTCTTTAAGTTGATGACTAAAGAAGTATAAGAGATCAAAATATTTAAGTGCCAAGTCTAGCAGAAAGGTGACAGGTGGAGAGTTAAAGGTTTGGATGAGGAAAATGTCTTCCCCTTCCCTACTCTCAACTCCACATGTCTTCTGAGCTGTCAAATCACTGCCAGTGGAGAGATTTGAGTTTTCTCTAAAGGGAGGACATGGAACAGGTAATGTTGATTGCATTGGACAACCCATTTCTCTACTTATTTAATTTAAATCCTGTATTCTGGAACAATTTGCTTTTCCATAGGATTCATTTCCTTTGTCTGCAAGATGAGAGTATGGAAAATTTTTTATGGTTCCTTGCAAAGCTGACAATCATGTAAGTAACTTAGTCCTCTGGCCACCCCTCAACTCTCCTGCAGTCGCTGACAGCTCCAGTTGTCTGATTCCCACAGAAGTACAATCTAACAAGACACAGAATAAGGCATTTCCCATTGTTAAGGTCAGTCGGGTAAGAGCTCAGATCCAGGGCCTATCTTCGCTAGGCCCACAGGCCTCTTTTAGACACGGCTCCACATGGTTCCAAGTGCTGGGAACATGTTGCTGACATCACCGTGCTTCCTTGTAAAGTGAAATTCTACCAATTAGCATCACTAGTAGTTAAAATGTTTTGCTTCTCCACCCCACAACCTTAACTTTTTAAAGTTAAAGCAGTTGACTTTCAGAGCATGGTTGACCAATAACACTAAAGTGCGTGTCTTGCCTTAAGTGGTTTGCTTGCTGTGATTTCCAACAAGCAGAGCCCAGGAATGATTTTCTTTTGTCAAGCTGTATCCATTTCAAAGTCACCTCTAGACTCCTGGTAGTAGAAGCAAACCCACTTGATCCTCCTCCTTTTTCTTACATATCTCGACTGTTATTCACAGCAACAGTGATTTCAATAAGGAGCATGCGATCAACCCACACGGTCCACAGCACCTCCTGTCTGACTCATGGGAAAAAGTACAGCCCTACTGAATGCTCCAAGGCAAAGACTGGCTGGCTTTAAATTTTATTTTATTTTATTTATTTTATTTTATTTTATTTTATTTTTCACTCAAGATGAACTGAGAGCTGGAGAGAGTACATTTCAGATTGACATCTCATTTCTGCTTCAGTCTTTTCTGACACTGACTTGGGGATGAATTTGCATTAGACACCTTGTCACCATTGCAGGTTGGTTATAAAGTGAGAAAATGCTTCAAGTTTCCTATTCTAGAGTTGAAGAACTGCTGAACACTTATATAAATATTTTTCTTTGAGCTCCCTAGAAGACAGAAACTTTATAAATATTCAGTATTATGGTTACTCCTTAGGTACAAGGAAACAGGAAAATTGTCATCTTCCCAAGAGGATCTTTCAGACCTCCTAGTGCATACCAAATGACCTTGGTTGACTTACCCCCACCTGCCTGTCTGCTGGCTTTCCTTATTCTCCACCCTGCAACCAGCCCTGTGTAGTTGACTAATGTAGCAATATAAATAAACTTGCAGCAGAGGTTTGGGGTGGGGTGAGGAAGCTCAGCTTGGGTACAGTCACACCGGCTAACGTCCAGCTGTGTATCATCACAGGGTAAATATCAACATAAATATTAGGTTTTGAGTTCCTGAATGAAAACTATGATAAATGATCTGGCTGAATGTGGGATTCCACATAATTCTAGTTCTCTCCTATCCCACCCTACCCCAACCCACCTTCCTTCCTTCCTCCTTCTTTTCTTTCATCTTCTCCCACAGCCCGATCTATCCTTGTGTTCCAAGGCCATGGGAAGAAAAGAAGCCCCATCCAAGGATTCTAGTTACTGTTTATTTCAAGTGGCGTCTTCACAAAATTAATTCACTTGTTGGCACATTCTTGCCCAGCAGGCTATTCCTGGGATATTTGAATGTAAGCAGGTCCTGGAGACAGTGTCCAGAAATGCACAGGGTTATGTTTGCATGACAGATTTTCAGGTTGGTTTTTCAAGTTTACTTTCTTAACTTTGCTTTCCAGAGTTTCCTGACTGTCATATTTCACTCTTACAAAATCAAGAGCATAAAAAATGAATGTGAACCCTCTCTACCTTCAATCTCATTCTTTTCTCTGCTATACACCAAATTTTAATGGACATTTCTGCTTCTTCCCTTAACTTTTTACCCCATTGCTAAAGATCAGATTTGGGTAACGACACTACATAACTACTGAGCCACATCCTAAGTCCCCTTCTGATTTCCTTATAAATTTAAGAATTATTAATGCAGTAACCTATTTCCAAAGGAGTTGACAAGAGGGTTTTGACCTAGGAACTCAGGCACTTACAAAGGTAACATAACACAATTTTCCATTTTATTTTACAGTACCTTGACTACTTCAGACCAAAGAAGCATGTCTCTCTTGAGTAGGCATTGTGCTGATAGATTTCTATGTGTTAAGCTCATTAGTGTTAATGTTTCTTGAGTTCCCAGAAGGTAGAGTTGTAGCACCAATTACAGCAGACAAAATACAGTAACTCCTTTTTATAAAAAACTTTGTGTCACCAAACTGATCTTTCAATGAAATATGTAGAAGCCCATGCCATCACTGCATTCAGTAAACATGGCTGGTGGGAGCTATTGTGTTGAGTGATACATACACACAAACCCAACGTTGTTTAGGTGAATATTAAATACATGCAACTTTAAATAGTTACCATCTTGTCTGTGGATTATTTGTGAAACTGTTTTATATATTTTCCAACAGCCTACTTATGTAATTTTAATTTCATCATTTATTTGATGATATTAACATTTAATGTTTTCATTAAAACCTATTTCCTTCTTGGAAAAAAAGAGACAATAACTTCACACTCTTTGATGGTCATGAATCTAACTTACATCTCTCTCTGTTGTGTGTTCATGTATACTCTCTTATACTTTGTCTTAATACCTGTCTTGGTTAGGGTTTCTACTGCTGTGATGAGACACTATGACCACAGCAACTCTTATAGAGAAAAAGAAATTGAATTGGTGTTGGTTTACAATGTAAAGGTTAAAGCAGAAATCATGGCAGCAAGCAGGAAGACCTGGTACTGGAGAGGTAGCTGAGAGTTCTATATCCTGATCAGTAGGCAGCAGGAAGAGAATGAAACACAGTCTTCCAACAAGGCCACACCCACTCCAACAAGGCCACACCCACTCCAATAAGGCCACACCTCCTAATAGTGCCACTCCCTATAAGCCTATGGGGCCATTTTCTTCCTAACCACTACCCATGTAAATTACAGCATTCCATCACAGCACTGACACTCCCGAATCCTCTTAGTTAACAGGACTCTTACAGGATAACCTAGAGATGTTTAGACTTGGTTTTCCTACAGGTGTTCATTAAGTATCTGTTCTCTGCCTGTCTGTTTGCTAGGCAATGTGGCAGTTAAGAGACCAAGCATGCACACAGACCGTGCAGGGATTAATGTGTACCGGGTGATATAGGACATCTGAAATTCTTCATGCACTGCCACTGAGGAACTGATACCGCCTGACTGAGACATGTGCAAGGAGACTCAGGAAATATTTCCAAGGACAGAGGGGAGAAAGGACAATCCTGGCAGAGCAAGCAATCTATAAAGGTGTTGGGACATGAGCCAACACGGCTGTCCGATGAGAGTGGTAGATTGTGGGGCAGGTGGAACAGTGTCACCAGACAAACCTTAGGAAGATTGAGCAGATTCAGAAACCCCGGTAATTCTCATATCTGAGAATGGCAGGCGTTTCATCTATTCCTGACTCGGTTGTTCCTGTCCTGGAGCATGTGACCATGACACCCCATGTGAGGATGGTGACAACTACTCACATAGCATAGAGCCCAGAGTTCTCCATCCTAATGAGGTAACTAGGTTGGATGGCTTCAGGTGTTTAGCCAATAAGCTTCCTTTCCCAGACATTCCTTCTTACAAAAGGTATTTAACCATTGGTCTACCCTGAAAAAGTTGTATACACACATTTTCCACAATGAACAATGAGTAAACAGTTTGGGCAAGCAAGGATTGTCTTTTCATCAAGAACTGCAGTGAGGGGAAGCCTTCTTCATACAGAGCTAGGCCACCTAAGTCTCCCACAGAAGGCCCCTCTGTGCTCCATACACTCACCCCTGAGCTAAGCCAATCCTCCTAATACCTGCCCAGGGCTCATCACCCCCATTCCTGACTCCTTGCTATTTCCAGTAGCATCTGGGTTTGTGAACCTCAGCTTCAGGCCCAGCCTGTGTTATTTCTCATGTGGCTACCTTATGCCACACCTGCTTGCGGGGTTTCAGGAACCTGGAACCCCAAGGTTGAAATGTTTTGGCTGGTGGAATGCAGACCCACAGGAGAGGGGTGTGCATATACCCAGAGCCAGTGATTAAGTGAGGCAAGTAGTGGGGAAAAGCTAGAGGGGTAATGTCAGTCAAATCTTTAAAGGCATGGCATCATTGCATGACAAGACAGAAAATGTCCTGACAGATGTGAGTTTGGAATTTACATAGGAATCCACGAGAAGCACATATAACTGATGTGTTGTTTTCCAGGGTAACAGAAGGCTCACAAAACAGAAAGCTTAGCTTTCATTAGTCTGACATCCCTGCCATTAAAGGCAGAGGATACTCAACATAGGAAGTCGGCACAGTGTGCTGGTGGCACAGCAGTCCATTTCTTGTGTCTCCAGTGGTGGCTGGCTCTCTTACTCTTTCTATCTACACCATTTCGTTTTCCCAGTGGAATCCAGCAACATCAGCCAATGCCCTGGTAGAAGGTTGAAGTTTGAAGGCTGCCACTGTATGCTGCTGTCTCCAGTACCTCCCTAGAGGGCGCTGTGGCATCATAGGTGCCACCAGTCGCACTCAGTACCTCCTCTGACTTGTGCTGCGGGTTCCATTCCCCTGGCTCCACCTCTTTCAGGACTCCGAGAGCTCTAACTTGACCCAAGATTCTCACATCTCTCTTTTCTCAGTCTGTCTTGTAGTCACTGGCTAACCTTAGGGACAGAAGTCCCTTCTTCCCTAGGAACAAATCATTTCTCCAGACAACTTCCCAAATCCTTCAGGGGCAGATCCATCTCAAAGTTGCCTTCAGAAAAGACTAGATTTATATATAATATACATAACATATTAATATAAAACTTACTTGACACCATCATGGCTATTTTAGGAATAATAAACAGGAAACTAGAACAATAAACATTTCTCTTCATAGGGAAAGTGACAGATTTAGGGCATACTTGAGAAGTAGGTGGTAAGGTTTTGAAGTACTCTAGTCAACACAGGTAGAAAGGAGTTAAGTGTGTGTATAGTTATTTCCCATGTTGTAAGATTTTACTACTTCTCTAAATCTGAGCTCTAACTTCAATATTTTGAAAATTTCTACAATGTAAGCTCCCCACTAAATAATTAGCTTCATGTAAATATAATTTGGTTTAAATAAAGAAGTAAGCTTGATGATTTCTAACAGAGCTTAAAGATGTACAGGTTTCACACAGACACACATACACACAAACATACATACACATGTACACACAAACATACATACACAAACATACATACACAAACACGCACACATACACATACAACACACATACATACACATGCACACATACACACCATCACACACAATCACACACATACACACACCACACATACACACACACACACACACGCACACATACACACCACATACACATACACATGCCACACACATCACACACACAGAAACATACACACTTTTGTTGGAAGCTTTGTGTCACCTTGACACAAGCTAAAGTCATCTAATATGAGGGAACCTCAATTGAGAAAATGTCTCCATAAGATGAGGCTGTAAGCAAGCCTGGAAGGCATTTTCATAATTAGTGATTGATGAGGGAGGGCCCAACCTGTTGTGGGTGGTGCCATCCCTGGGTGGTGGTCTTGAGTTCTGTAAGAAAGCAGATCAAGAGGAGCAAGCTAGTAAGCAGCAACACCTCCCCTCCATGGCCTCTACCTCAGCTCCTGTATCCTGATCTTTTCCTACTTGAGTTCCTGCCCTGACTTTCTTAGATGATGAACAGCAATGTGGAAGTATAAACCCAATATATCCTTTTCTTCCCAGCTTGCTTTGTCATGCTGTTCCATCGAAGCAATAGAAGCACACACACACACACACACACACACACACACACACACACACACCCTAGGCTGACATGTCCATATACTTGGAAAGAAGTAGCACAGAGAGCAACAGTGTGCTTTCCTGTGTTCTTATCCATATTCTGGTCCGATCTCCTCTTATTTGTTATTCTATTTGGTTTTTGTTTGTTTGTATGTTTTGTTTTTTAAATCAGGCAAGAGTTTGTTTCTGAAACATGGTAAAGTGTACAAAAACTAATAAGGAATCTAATGTGCCCTTAATATGAGTACTGGGCATCTGGAATACAGGAGTGTTGTGTTTAAAGACCAACAAGCTAAGAGATTAACAGGACCATGGCCAAAACTTAAAAGGATCAGTGTTGCGGGTGGAAGGGATGGGGGGTAAAGGGATTCAAAGGAAAGCTGACCTTGACCTATTCCTCTGATGCGTAGGCAGAAGTCATCCCTTCACCAAATCGAAGAAATCAAATCCCGATGGAATGCTCCTAAATCAGCAGGAGAACTAAGAATTGCACTTCCCCATCCCTGCCTCCTCCCAGAAGAGGAAAGACGGAAGTGGATAGGGTGAGGATGTGCCTTGCTTGATGAGCAGGCATCGCTAGGTGCCCCAGCTGAGGAAAGTCAACAGCCAGGGATGCAAACTGTGCAGTTACCATCTGTGGGTGGGGGTGCTTTCGCTTTCTCTCCACCTCAGATTCTCCCAGCTGTCTCTTCCCTCCCGTGGTCCTAAGCAGGATGCCCTTCTATCCCATCACTTTCCAATTCTTTCCCTAGGTCCCTCCCAGTCTGCACTTCAACTCCCTTTTCCCTCCTGTCCCTCTACCCGACTGGGTCCCCTTTTCTCCGTTTCTTCCAGGAAGCTCTTCGCGTTCCCGCCTTCTTAACCCAGACTTCAAGGACAAAATTGGATGCATGGTGGCAGCAGGTGGATGCCTGGAGAGAGGCTCGGGAGTCTCCTGGTAGGACCCAGCGCCAGCGGGGCGGGGACAGCGGGCGGGCGCGGCCAGCCCCGGGGCGGTCCCAAATTGGGTTCTCGGGTCTTCGCCCCCCAGTGGCTGCAGCCCAGGTGCGGTGGGACAGGAGGATGTGCGGCTGGCCGCTGCTAGTGCTGTGGGCGCTGCTCCCCGCGACGGCTGCGGGGAGCTCGAACCGCTCGTACCCGCACCGCGTGGTCCTCGACCCCGAAGGCAAGTACTGGCTGCACTGGGGCCCCGCAGGGCGAGCGGCTGGCCTTCCGTCTGGAGGTGCGCACGACCGGTTACGTGGGCTTCGGCTTCTCGCCCACGGGGACCATGGCCGCGGCAGACATCGTGGTGGGCGGCGTGGCCCACGGGCGGCCCTACCTTCAGGTAAGCTTGGGTCCCAAGGAATTCCTGTGTTGGGATCGCCCCAAGAGCGCGATGGGCAGCAAAGTCCACCCCAAAACGCGAGGAGGCTGACACCAATCCGCGCAGCAGAGTCCCTCTCACCTTTTTTTGCCACCTTTTGCCCCAGGGTCATCCGAGCCTGCCCTGGGTCCCTACCTACCTCATTTGCAGTTTTCACCCGGGGAAGTTTCCCTCCTCGGAAAGCTTGCATCCTGGTGTTCCACTTAACAGACCTTCACGCACAGACTACACATTCCCCTCCACCCCTCAAGAAGAAAAGACCAGCTTTGAAGACCCAACCGGTTAGATCTGCTTGGAAGGGCAGTGTGCACTTGCCTGTCTACGGTTGGGATTCGCAGAGAGTCTCCAGTGGTTGGTTTTGGGAGCACCAGGAGCAGGGCAACATTTACTCGACCATGCACAAGATGAATGAAGGACCCTGAAAAGTTGCTTTATTGACAGCTGTCGAGGAAGCCAGGTTTAGCGACCCCAGCACATTCCAGAGTCTCCGAGCAAGCAGAACCCTCTATTCAGGGTTTTCCACTTTAATAGACAACAAAGTTCATCTGATTCTCTCACTGCCCCTTAGCTCTAGGGGAGAGAGTTCTGGTGGATGCTACCTGATACAGGCATCTTTATGTGTAGGGAAACGACCTGTATGGCTCAGCTTCCTGGATATTGAACAACATCTGGGTCCTAGTGGATATACGCATTTTCTTACAGGCCAAGTTCCATCCAAGAACGCAGGCCTTTGCTAAGAAGCCTCATGAGAACTTCTGAGACGCCTCCCCTTGGGCAGCATAAAAATGTCCCTTGTGAATTTCAACATTATGGCCAATACTTTCTCCAGTCTTCTAAGATGGATTTTCACAGCATTCTGACTGAGGTGCTATCATATTTTAGCCTCAGTTCTGACACTGAAGTATTGGCTAGAAATAAATTGACAGCAATTAAAATTTCAGAGCCACCCTATGGTGTGTTTATTTCTCAGAAAGTTACTATTTCCTCTCCATACAAGTGCTGTGCACCTCTGATAGAATAAAGCCTTTTGGGGTTCACTCTGCTGACTTCTACGTGTAACTTTCTGATGCTGCATTATATCAGATATGGACTTTGTTGATTGTAGACTTGATCCCAGGCCTCATTAGCCAACTAGTTACTATTACTCTCCCATGATCTAAGGAAGATGCTACCTTATTTTAATACCTATTGCAACCAAAGCTGTTTTTAAAGCTGTTTTTGTAGAGTATTATGAACCTTGCACAGCCTACAGAACGGGCATGAGACATCTCGCTGTGGTAACACAATAGGCTGGGTGGGAAACACTCTGAACTTTCCAACTAGCTTCTTGCATCAGCAGAACTTTCATTCCTCTGATGGATTCCTGTCCTTCCCCTCTTCTTTGCCCCTTTGACACAACAACTCCACCCCCATCGGAACCACTTAGCAACTGTGAGTGCCCATTTGAGGCTAGTAATCCCCTGTATGAATGCCCAGTTTGTGTGAGCGAGAGAAGAGAGCATCATTGTCAGATGTGCTCTTGATTTGCACAAAAATGGATTCTCCCTTCCTATGGGGGTAGACATCACCAGTGAATGGAGTCCGGCACATATGTCATCATTTGTGGTGGCCTTGCTTGTTGGCCCATTCAAGAACTGAAGCTTTTCTGTGGGGAGCAGTGTGGAGCATCTGGGTCATTGCTGCCGGGCCCAGCCCCTCACTGAGGAAGTTCCTGCAAGAGATCTGAAATCACAAAAAATAGGGAGCATTCTTTGTGGTTAACGATGTGCTTCTTTTTAAGCACACCCCAGCCAACTGCAACAAAGCAACATTGGCAAAGCACACTGGAAGTGTGCAAGCCGACACAGCTCAGCTGCAGCTTCGTTAAGAGATATTTATAAATCTTGGGATGATGCCCCCCCACCCCCTCAACTTCCAGATGAGGCAGGGACCTTTCCAAGCTTCTTGCTCTCAGCATTGCTAAACAAGGAGACAAGTCCCACTGCTGAAATAGAAGATGATGGTACTCAGCTGTAAGCTGTGTGCCTCTCCTGGCAAGAGTAGGAGGTTTCATAATTAGACTGGATAAACAAGCCGACCTCAAAGCCAAGGAAACAACGTACCTGAATTGACAAACAGCTTTGGGCTACTAGAGGCAGATTCTGGCAATCTTGGAAAGAGATGCCAGAGTCCACTTCAAAGAAAATGAATGGTGCTTGATTGATTCATAGTTTGTAAAGGGGTGCTGTTAAAGTTACTCACAAAAGAGATGAATTCATTATACAATACTGTGCTTCTGGGAATGTTTGATCCATGAGTAATAACAATAATAACAATAATAACTGTGCATACAGATGTCCCACAATGCTTTGCTGTAATAGATATTAATCACTAGTAAAGAACTTTCAAATAGAAAGAACCTTCAAGTACAAACAACTATTTTCTTTAGGAAGTTTCTTCCAAATTTCTCTCTCTCTTTTTGTCTCTGTTCTCTGTCTGTCTCTGCCTGTCTCTCAGTCTGTCTCCTCTGTCTCTCTCTGTCTCTGTCTCTCTCTTTCTCTCTGTGTGTGTGCACGCACATGCGTGTATGTGTGTGTGTGTGTGTGTAACTATCTTGTTCCAAACCTGAGAGAAATAAGTCATAGAATGGATTATGTGTAACATGACTAAAAGATGTAGCACATAAAGCATAACTTCTTTCACATCCAGAATTTTCTGTTTGTTTGTTTTGTTTTTTTGAGACAAGTTCTCTCGATATAGTCCTGGCTGAATTGCAATTCACTATGTAAATCAGGATGGCTTGAGCCCTTATAGCTCCACCTGCCTCTGCCTTTCAGGTGCTAGGATTATAAAGGAGTGGGCCACCACACCCAGCTTCAAATTTGTATCTTTTTTTTTAACTTGCTAAACTCTAGGGTAAAAATATCTGTTTGGAGACCAGCATACAGCAAGCATATGAGCAAAGGCTGTTCAAAAAGTAATTGTAGGGTGCTGGCTCAATACACTGCTTGCTGTCATTTCTGATGACCCGAGTTTAGTGTCTACAACCTGCTTGGAGGAAAGAGAACTCTGGAAAGTTGTCCTCTGGTCTCTACATGTCATGTGCTCACACATCTCTCCTCTTCCCCAGTAAAAATGTAACAAAAGTATAACTTTATTAACTTTACTCCCGGGATCATCAATTTGATTGTGTATAAATAAATGGTTTATTAAGAAGTTATTGTTTGTCCACCAATGAGCTTCAAGTTATGAGGTTTTTCCACGGCTTTTGCAGGCTAAATGTTGGTGGTTTGTGTATTTAATCATTATCCCATCAGAGTTTGATGGCTTTCGTTCAAACCTCTTATCCCTTTCCTGCCCTCCTCATGTTATAGGTGAGGAGTAGGCCTGGGCTAACTGTTAAGTGGCTTTTGGGGCCTTACAGCTAGATCAGCCTCCATAAAAACATATTCTAGTTTCCTTTATAAATAACAAGAGGACATGTACACAGTGAATTATGTCTTACTATATTTATTCTACTATGAATGTCACAGACATGTACATCTCATTTTCATAAGCCTTTTAGATGTGCTAATCAATCATGCAACTCTCAAATGGCCCTTCTGAGGCCAATATCTCAGGTGGAAACTCTGGGCTCCGGGTTACTCATCATGGAAATCACCTGTGGTTTCCATACAGTGACTTCAGTGAAGGGCTCACCTATAGGCAGAAGATGCTCAGATGTTCAGTCTTCTATTCAGGCAATATTGATTGACAGAAAACAAGAGCCCTAGGTGTTGAGGATTGTCTTTGGCGGTTGACAATCGTGTTTCCAAGCCAGACGCCATATACTAGGAAGAAGAAGGAGCTGCGTGTGAATGAGACTCTGAAGAGCTTGAATGTAGGAAACTATTTACTCTGAGACAAGGTAATGCATTGCCCTTTGTTGTAAGGACTTTCTGAACCACATGGGCTCTTTCTCCATCTCAGTGTTGGGCACCATAATGGCCCATAACAGAGAGGGATTCATGATATGGGAGACTACAGAGCTGTGATAAGATGCCAGATAATTGAGAATCAGGAAGGATATCATCTAGTTCCACCTCAAAAAATAAGTGATTTCATCTTCTTTTAAAATGTTCCCCAGTGACTGGGGACATTATCAGTTCGTAAAGTAGTTGCTTTGCCAGCAGAAGGACTTGAGTCTGTTCCTCAGAACCCATGTGAAAAAAGCCAGGCATGGTGTCAAACTTGTAACCCACTGCTCTGGAGAAGTGGAAATAGAATAGTCTCTGAGGTTTGCTGGCCAGTCAGCTAACCTAGCCTGTGAGCACTAGCCTCCAGTGTAAGAGCTTGTCTCAGAACTGAGGTAGACACTCCTAAGGAATGGCAGTTGAGACGCTTCTCTGGCCTCCATACACATGTGCACATTCTTGCAAAGGTACTTCTGCCACAGTTTCCAATACCTCAGTACCCACCCCTAACTGAAGAAGACCACACATGGATACATATTTCAGGTTCCTGAGGTAATTCTAGTATGAAGTCAAGTCTGCTAGTTACTGATTTTCTGTGGTCAGGCTCTGTGATGGAAATCATGGATCTTTACCTGCAGTGGCTTGGAAGATTCCAGGGACAGAAGTTCATCGAAAGCCAGTTGACAGTGACCATTTGATGGGGTAATACCTGTGTGACTGCTCAACAGTATGTTTTAAGATGGAAACACACAGTGGTTGTTCTTAGCATGGGAACGCTTCTGAGATGCATTCAATGAATTTGCATATAGTTCTAAGCATTTCCCCAAATTTATATGCTGCAGCAAGAGCAGCCATTTTTACCCTTTGAGTATAAGTGTGCTTTAATGTATGCTTAGCAAGGGGTCTTTCTCTCCTTCCCACAGTCCTCTTTGTAACTACACACCTTAGGCTGGCTTGTACTAGTTGTATTTCTAAGCAACAGTAATATCCACCCACACACAGTGTAAAAGGTAACAGTTATGTGTTGCTAGGCTACCTTACTTACTTCATTATTAACTGAAGGCCCCAGGCCCAGGTTATCCCCGTCTATAATTCACCAAGAGAAGGGTTCTGATTAGAAATTTTTGATTAGATTTAAGAGTAATGCTTTTTTTTTATATTTGAAAACACTCTCATGTTTTTCATTACTTAATAGACACCCTTTTCTTCCCTCCCCCATTCTGCAAGATCACTAATAAGCTATAAAAATACCCTCAGGCTATCCTTGCAGGAGCCGGAGAAGAGGCACAGGAGTGGTAGATAATTAGTATCTTATTAGGGCATGGATGGAACATTGTAGGTTGATGACTGTGTCAGCGCTGCCAAACCTCCCTGAGGTAGCAAGAACAAGTCCATGTGCTTGGCAGCATCTCAAGAAAGATGGCTGGGTAACTGGTGTGGATAAGACCAGGAGTCTTCTAGGCTGAGCCTCACCAATGCTTGTGCTTAATTCTTGTGTGGCCCTTGGCAAACCCTTAACCCTCCCTAAGTGGCAGTTTCCTTTTGTGCAGAAGGGAGATTATGTTCTTTAGCTCGTGGGTTTTGCAAGGATTAAACAAAATAGGCATTAAAGCTCTTAGCAGAGAATGCTACTCACAGAACTTTATAATTGAGAGCTATGACGATAATGATTCCATAGTGAATTATGGGAACTTCCCAGCTTTTGAAAAGGCATCCACTAAGTATACAGATAGGGGGCTTAAAATGTGAGGAAGTCTGGGGACAAAGTGCAGGCAGTTGGGTGGTGATTGTTTTGACCATTAACAGCTGGAGACCAACTTATTTCCATAAACATAATTTATAGGATGTGACGGCATGTTCCTTTGTGTTTGAATTGTTCTTGTAGGATACGGCCTTAAACAAATGGTATAACTGAATGAGACATTTAAGCATCTAGCAGGGCTTCTCATTCTAGCCCTCTAGAAGATAGATTAAAAATATTGAATTAGAATCATAAATATTTGATATCCATACCCAAACATGATATCAATGTGGCCACCTCAGGTTACAGATGTGGGCTTGAAAACAGCAGGGCACTAAAATAATGCATGGAAACCAAAGGCTAAAAATTTATTTAATATATAAGTGAAAATATCAGTTTGGTTGAATAAAACTAACTGTATATGCACAATCTTGTAAAATTGTACTAAGTCTGCTTTGTGTGGTAAAGGGCTTAGTTAATTTAATAGGTATGTTTCAGTTCACTGTAATGGGGTTGGTAGACAGAGGTCGTATTAGCTAGTGATCCGAGCTGTTCTCATCAAAGGATTCAATAGTGGCACTGTACTATGTTCCAGGAGGTTTACACCAAAAGGCTATTTCTAGGAATAGCGTTTTCAGAAGACAAGTGGGTAAATGACAGGGTTCTGAAGGTCACTGAAACTTCTGGAAATTTGGATACCCAAGGACAGACAAATAGCTGGCAGTGTTTTCACAGAGCAAGAATGATCTATCGTTATCATGTGGTAGACAGGCTTCCTCCAGAAACATGGAGGAAACAGCACTTGTAATGCTCCAGAAAACTAAAGATCCAGTTGGCATATCTTAAGGGGTAGAAGAATACTATAGCTTAGTATCAGTCTTTGTGTCAGAGACACTAACATGGAATGGGTGGCCCTGGGAAGTTCTGAGGTCCTGAACTCCAGAGTTCAAGTGTTGAGCACTGTGTTCTTATCTCTTCGAGACATCTCCATAGGCCTGGAGCAAAGGACAGATTAGGCAATGAAGCGCTTGCTGCACAAGCAGGAGGCCTGGCACTTGGATCTCCAGAACCAAGTAATCAGCTGAGGAGGTGGATGCTGGAGGGGTGCTGCGGCAAACCAGTTGAGTCACACTGGAGAGCTTTAGGGGTGGACGGCCTCTGAGGAAGGACTGAGAAGCACATACGCACCCACGCCCAGACACAAACGCATGCGCAAACATGTGCTAGGAAAGCTTTTGAGACAGAGCATGCTTGGTGCCAACCAAGACTGGGTTTACCTCAGAATTAGTTTCCAGCAATAACCCAATACTGAAGAGACCTCCACTCCACACTCCATATGCTCTCAGATAATCCAAAATATGAGCAGAGGAAGATTAAATTATTAAAAATCTCCATGATGTTTTTAAAACGACAGTTTTTTCCTGGTTTTTAATGTGTATATGATATGTTTGGAGCTGTTACCGTGTCCCGAAAGTATCTCATCTTTAGCCTTTTAATAAATTTCAGTATCTTTAACTATATATAGTGCATATGTTCATCTTTAAATCTGAAAAACATAAAAATAAAATATTTATCTCTCAAAAGCAGTACTTGGAGAACCTCAAGAGCACAGTTGTTGAGTTTCTGAGGCCCGTGTCCAATTGGCTTGTTGCTTTCACCTTTTTTGAAATACTTCCTGCCCTCCTGACCTGCCCATTCTGCTTAAACTGAGCCTGATTCATTTCAAATCAGTCTCCTTGCCAGCTTTCCCTATCTTAGTAAGTGGCAGTTTTTGCTAGCTACAGTTAAAAAGTAGGAGCAACCATTTTTAATTCCCTTTCCTTTACCCACAATAGAAACCCTGTCTTCCGGTCCTAATGGCTTTCCTACCAGAATCTAAACTCTGCCCTAGTCTCGTCGGCTGAACTAAAATCAGTGGGATTACTGAGAGGTTTCTGTATGGTCACGATCCGTGTCCCTCCTCTCTTCCTTCTCTACATAGTAGCCACGGTCTGTGAATACTTTTTTCATCGGCACACACACACGCACGCACACACAGATACACACACATGCATGCACACACACACACACAACACATGCACACACACGCACACACCCTTGTATGAGAAGAAGGAAGGAGGGAAAGGCAGGAGAAAAGGAAAGGGCAGAGAGAGGAAAAAATGGGGGAGGAACCTAGAAACAAAGAAAATACCTGATGTTCTAAAGATTTTTTATTACTGCTTGAATAAAATAAACCTAGACGACTCTTAAGTGAAGTCTTCTAAACTATTTTTTTTTTAATTAGAAGATGGGTTAGGAAGAAAGGGAAATAGTGTTACTTTAATGATTGAAACTGAGATTTTTTTTTCCACCAAAGCATATGGTTAGGATCGAAGAGCCTAACAATTAACTTTATCGTATATGTCTCATAATTCTATAGATGACTTTACATGAAAAATGTAATGAAATGAACAGGTGCTACTGACCTCGGATATGTCTGAGCGCAACACTGTCAGAAAATCACGTTCCTTGCATGGCACCTTAAAGAAACACAGGTTCATATTTTGCAATCTCAATAGATATTTAATGACTATCACGAGACTAAGAGAGAAGTTTGCTTGACATTGTTTCCTAAGCACAGTCAAGTTCTATCTTGAGATTTCATTTTGATTTCTTAGTGCAGAAATTCCTTTTGAAAGTTATTGAAATGTGAAGACTGTGTTTATGCAGCCGGCCAGTACAGCTTTGTGCAGCCTCCAGGTCATGTAGGATCACAAATGCTTCTTTAACTCAACAGTATTTATTATACTGTCGATATCATAACACGGCTCTACCGTCACAGAAGTTGGTATCATAAACAGAAATGTGTGATGTGATAGGCTTTGGGTATTAGGAGCCGAAGAGGAACTGCAGGCACCTGTTGGAGGAGATGTTGACAGACAGACACGCTTTTCTCAAGACCTCCTGCAGCTGTGCTTACACCCAGCCCCCCAGCTGAAGCAGTCTATTCATATCTTTTATTACACCCCCCAGAGTTGCTGCTTCATCCTGTTTAGCGCAGCATCCGTCAAAGCTCTATTCTATGGAAGAGATTTCATTTACGAGAGGAGGAAAAAGACTAACAACGAGTGAGAAGCAACTGAACATCTGTGTGATCATGTTTCTGAACAAGAGACTTTAGCAATCCTGTCAGCAAAGCTAGCTTTTGGGTACATTATATTACTTTGGAAATGGCAGCCAGTATTCGTGGTACCCTCTGAAATAATTACTGTCAACTCCCTGCCAAATGCGGGTGGGGGCAGCTTGCTTTATTGTTGTTGCACAGCGTTTTAAAGCCTCAATTCTACACTTCATGTTAGTTTTTTTCAAGGTATAACGTGATACAGGAGGGAATATCGTGTGAGAACACGCATTGAGAGGTATACGTCCTGGGACATAGCTAGGGACGATCTTTACTGTTGGGTTTAATTAACTCACTTTTGGGTGATATTTAGTAGGAAAGTATGAACAAGGTCACTGTATGATTAGTAAAATAGACCTCAAACAAAACAATGTAAGTCTATATGGAGGTTGGGCTGAGTGTCTGCGGCAGAATCGATGGAGACCCACACAAATAAGGAAAAAGCAGGATAGCCATGCTTCATATCTGTTCTGCAGAGCACTCGAGCTGACTGAGCCCAGCCAAGCCTGGTTTTTGTATGTCAGCGCTTCTGCTTGCACTGTTAGTGACATCTGCATGATCTCATTCATAAACTCTTCCAGCTTCTGTGACGTTATGCGCTCTCTATCCTCTCTAGCTTCCTCGTGTTGCAAGATCCTATTCTAGTGAATTAATAAAAAGTATATTTGTCTTTGTGTGTGTATGTCTTTGTGTATGTACATGTGTGAGTGTGTGTATGTGTGCATGTGTAGGTAGTATGGTTGTGCAAGTATGGGTGTGTGTGTTTGTATATGTGGGTGTGTGCATTTGTGTGTATGTGTGTGAGTGTGTGTGTGATGTGTGTAGTGTGGAGGCGTGTGAGTGAATGTATAGTATGTATAGTATGTGTGTATATCTCTGTGTGTGTTCATGTGAGAGTTGTGAAAGTGTATAGTATGTATGTGTGTAGTACCAGTGTGTGTGTGAAGAGTTCGTGAGTGTGTTTCGGTGTGTAAGTGTTCAGTATGTGTGTGAGTATGTTGTATGTGTGTGTTTGTAATATGGGTGTGGGTCTGTATGAGTGAGTGTGTTTCTGTGTATGAGTGTGTAATATAGGTTATGCATGTGTGACAATGAGTGTGTGATTTTGAGAGTGCATGTTTGTGTTAGTGTGTAGTATGAATGTATTATGCATGTGTATATATGTATATATATAGTGTGTGTGTGCATGTATGTGTGTGTGTGTGTACTATGGGTATGTGTGATGGTGGTGGTGTTTGTGTAGAGGCCAGAAGTGGACATCAGGTGTCTTGAGTCCTCTCCACTTCTTTAAACTGTTATTCAGAGTCTCTCACTGAATCTAACTCTAATGCTCACTGATTCTGCTGGACTGGCCAGCAATGAACTGAGGGATCTGCTTATCTGTGCCCCTCACCCCTCATGGTGTTGGAGTTACAGTTACACATCACCACGCCGGCTTTTTTCACAGGTGTTAGGGGTCCAAACAGGGTCTTCAGGTTGTGCAGCAGATGCTTACTGATGGATCGTCTCTCCAGCCACTCACTTTTAATTCATCTTAATTGGAACTTTTATCTGTCACTATCTATGTGATATTTATAATAGATTTATTTAATGCATAGATGGTACAATTAAAATGTTATAACGGCTTCACCACTCTACCATGACAATGCCTGTGCACTGCGAGTCACATTCCTGTGCTTATTTGAAGTCTCAGACCATCGTGTACTGCAGGCAGATGGCTGACTAATGACTCCTCTTGCATGTGCAGTGCAGATGTGTGTGTGGTTCCATGCACTGTGTAGATCAGGGAGTAGTCAGGGCATCATTTGGTTTAAGTCTCAGGAAGAAATAAGATACAGTGAAAACAAGCTGGGAACTTTAATGTCACAAGAAATTATACAGTATCATTTTATCAATATCAACCTGTAGGTCATTTTATCCATATTTGAATTCTCAAGTGGTTAATGTTTTAGTATTCCAGCATCATTTTCTTCTCTCTAGGGGACAATAATGCTCCTTTGGTTAACAATCCCCACCGCTAAACAGCACTTTGTCCTGGTCTTAAGCTGTCATAAACAAACTCTTTAAACCTACCTTTTTTTTTTTTTTTTTAAGTTTAACCAATCTAATGCTCAACATTGTGTTTGCTTTCTTTTCTTTTTCCTTTTCCTTCATTTTTCCCAGTAGAATGTCTGAAAGGTGTAAAGTTTGAGATCTTTTTTGTCTCTTTCCCCCTTTTTCCTCCCCTAATTGCCCCTGAAGATTTTCCAATGTGCCATTTATGTTGTGCAGCATAACACTATGAAGGCTGGGCTTGGCTCTTGTTCACACACTTCCTTGTGCCCCTTAAGTTTCGTTTCCTCTGCTACAAAGACACACACACCAGATGGCCCTTCCTTTCTTCTTTAAAATGTCCTCACAGTGTAAAGAGTCACCTCATAGACTCCCCTGCTAGATTGTGAGTTCAGTCTCCCAAGATACTTTTCATACAAGGGCTGAAAGATCCTGAAGCATTTCAGAGTGTCACAGAAAGCTGAGCCCCCAGAACTAATCTACTCATAGCATCTTCCACACTAGGTCTTAAAGATGTGTTTAATGACAGAATGTATCAACACAATATATTAGATCACCTTTGGGTGGTTCCATTTAAAATATGATTGACCATTTTAAATGTATAAATATATATTAGATTAAGAGGATTAGTTGTCCATTCTTGGCAGTTGTCTCTGGCTTGAGATGGTTTTCCAGTTTCAGAAAGTATTACTGTTACCTGGGATGCAAGGAGAAGGATAGAGATTCAGATAGGCAGCAAACTTTTCCTGTTGGGTGATCAATGTAAACTGTGTATAGAGAACTAGAACCATGGGTTTTGAAGTAAAGAAAGAGCTTCTGTGGGTGACTAAGTGGAGAGAGAGGATCTCAGTTATAGTCAGGGACTAGAGAGATAGAAAGGAAGAATGTAAACAACACAAAAAGCTGATATTTAAATATTTGAAGGAAATAATGCACAGTGAGCATATATTATTATTAATCATAACAACTGTAAAACGCTAGGTTAGGCTAAATTTGAGGGAAACAAGGAACCTGGACTCTAGATTTTAGTATGTTGTAGTGCATGCCATTGAGTAAAATGCAGTGGCATCTCCAAGCAAACCTTGGCAGATTTGTTTAGTTGATAGGATTGGAAATGAGTTATTAAAATGAAATACAACAAGGTGGATTAAGTTTTTCAAAGTCTGACTTGATAGGAGCAGAAGCTGTCTGTACAGAGAGGAGTCATAGGGGAAAAGTTTAAAAGGATGAGAGCTTTGAATTTGGGTAACTGGAAGAGTGTCAGAATTGTTAAAGTACAACCTGGAAAACATGATACACTGGGGGTAGAAATACAAGGTTCAAGTTAGATTCATTGCACTTGAAGTAGTCAATGGGCTTTGGTGATATTGATTAAAAGATGGCAATTCTGAAGCCATTCCTTAGGGGATGGGAGGACTCAATAGGGCAGAGAGCAACCGGGAATAGACTAGATCTCTAACAGTGGCTGACAGCATCTGAATGTTGCTGTTAACATTTCCAGCTGGATGATCCTGTGCACCTTGCTTCATGGGAAAATGGTCCATTTTCATTGGTTTGTTGTACATCTCTCACTGCGCTTGTTGTTCGTACAGGTTGCAGTGTTACCCACTGCTGGAATGTGACTTAAATAAAGGCTGGTTAGACTCTGTTGTCAGTTATCTGAGGCATTCTTGCATTGAAAGACCCTGCATATCTAGACCTTGGATGTCCACTTCCACACATTGGTAAAACTCACCAAATGTCACTCAAGTACTACTCTCAGATGTAGCTTTTCTTATGTTGTGTTTTCTGAGTCTAGCCCAATCAATTCTTCAGATGTAATTTAGTGTCAGTTATAGTCATCAAAGTTATGTTATGCGATGTATATTCTAATACAACATGATCTTTTTCAAAAATAAAATACATTAGAATTTGAAACACATAATTAAACTATACAGAAAATTGTAATTTTGCTAAGCAATAAAAATGAACACCTTTATTTTCATCCTTTTTAGTATGGTAAGCTATATAATATTTCAAAATCTACAACAGAAATACATGCTATCCCCACTTTGCTGTCCTCCAAAGATCTTAGAATTTTGACTTCTAATATCCTCAAAGCCATTCACCAGGACAGCTGGGGGTCAAATTGGGTCATTTGGCTTCAAGCCCAGGCTCCTCCCTTCACTGCCCCTGTCTGCATCACAGAAATGATCCACAAAACTAGATTTTTTTTTCAGTTGTCAATACCTCACAATTTAGTAATTTCTTTTCTTTGGATATTTTACATTTCATTGTAATGAGCATGTGCCCTTAAAGTTTGTTTTGAAATTACCAGTGACTCCCCTCAATTAAGAATGATGGGATGCTGGAGGAGGTCTAAGAGCAGAGAGGGCTGATCTTGGGGTTGGCTCGGTTTTGCTACTGACTCTCTCTTGTGGGGATAAAGCCATTACATAGTGCCTGTCTCCCTTTTCATTTGCACACCAGAAGAAATCCACAAGTGACCTCAGGTCGGAGTTCATTTCTGATGCTTTGTGGGTAGCCTGGATCTATATTGCTGTCCACAGAAGGCCAGTTGTTTGAAACGTAGACTGGTTTCCTAGATAATCAAACTCTCAATATGTAATAATCCAGCCATTAGGAAGTCCCAGGATTCATAAAGTGGGATTACATAAAGGGTATTATTGTAAAAAACCAGGAATGGACTTTGAAAGATCCTTTAAACTATCTTAAACTATTTTCATATTTAAGAATATGTATTTTAAATATCTTGATCTTTGTTTTTTTTTTTTTTTCCCTGTTTTCCACAGGACTATTTCACTAATGCAGACAAAGAATTGGAAAAAGATGCCCAGCAAGATTACCACTTAGATTATGCCATGGAGAACAGCACACACACGGTGATTGAGTTTAGCAGAGATCTGCACACATGTGATGCCAATGACAAGAGTCTCACGGTAAGACACGTGAGGGTGATGACTTTCACAGGCAGTGTGTGTTTGCATATGGGAAGTGTTTGATACAATTCGAGGAGGAAAAACAGTATCACCAAAATCACACAATCCTCAGTAATTTCTTGAACTCTCTACAAACTTGACAAACACCCACAATTTTAAAATCGTAAATTCATTCAGTGAATTTATATGCTAATTTAACATTTTGAAAATCTCTTTTAAGGCTGTTTATTAAAAGAAATAAAAGTATGCCTTAGCTTTTTTTCCTATAAAATTTGAAAATAGATAATAAAGGTTGAAAAACTGTATTATACAGAAGATAACCATGACGCTGGTGGGAAGGAGCAATTCATCCGATCTGTAACTGATGTGGCTTTGTAAATTTCTAAAATCCAGATGAATAGTCAGTTGATTATAATCACCTATTGGTGTGCTATATGAGGTTTCTTATTTTCAGATACAAAATTATCTTCATGAATATGCAAATTAAATATCTAGAGGAGACACACTCCATAACACTTTCCACGGGTTGCTTTTGCCATTTCATTTTGATAGAACAATAACATTTTTTATTTAATTCACTAAAGCTTCAAAAAAGATAATATACAAAAATCTGAAGTAATTCTGATTTCCCTTCAACCTAAGGAGCCGAAAGAACACACGTGAGCAGGCTGGCATCACTTTTCATATAACACACAGCATAATTATAATTCTGTTGGAAAACTTATAGTCATCATACAGTAGAGCAAAGAGAACTCTTAAAACTTTCTCTTTATTATTTATTCTCAGACTTTTCATTTTAAGGAGTTTGGCAAGCACCCTTATCTGCGGAAGAAGGACTCAGTCATTTTCCCACTCCTGCAAACTCTTCCCTTCCCATCCCACAGCCCCTCCAGCAGTTTCTCTCCTTGGTTCAGTCAAAGCCAGTTTCACTTGCTTCCCCTTGGAAATTCCTGGAATTCATATACTGAGTACAGATTTGAGATGTAGAGTAAACAAGCCTGGGCAGGGAACTGCCTTCTGTATTTGCACTTTCTGTAAATCCATGATAGGAAAAGCTGTGTGGAAAACAGTCTTAGGGTAATTTAACAATTTTTGAAAGTATCTTTTATGTTAAAATTATTTTTAAGTTAGCATACAAAGTAGTAGATTTAGTTGTAACATTTTGATACAGATATGTTATTATACTTTGCTGTTTGCTCTCCTCCCTGACTGTCTATACCCACTGCCCTCCCCCTGCCCCCCCCACTGCTGTGCCCCACTGCCCTTCCCCACTGCCATTGACACTGACCTCCCCATTGCCTCCCACACTGTCCTACCCCACTGCCCTCCCACACTGTCCTGCCCCTCTGCCCCCCCATTGCCCTCCTACCATGCCCTCTCACACTGTCCTCCTCTCTGCCTCCAGCTCTTTCTGCTCATTCCTTTCTTTCTCTTGATAGTTTTCTGCTTGTTACTGTCTTTCCCTTGTCTTGAAGTCTCATCAGTCCAGCTCTCTCATGACACCCAGTCTAGTTTCAAGTCTGCAAAGATACCATATATAAAATTTAAACTACTAGTTCTACTTACTACAGAGAATATAGAAATGGTTTCTGAGTCTGGCTCATTTCCATTTAACATGGCAATTTTCGTTGCATCAGTTTTCCCTGAAATGCCACAGTTTTCACTTTTAGGAACAGCTAGTATATACAACATTTCAGTATCCACTAAATAGTGATGGGCATCTAAGCTGATTTCATCTCCTAGCTATTTTGAGTAGACAAGAAATGAGCATCTATAGGCAAGTGTCATTGTAACAGGAGATAGAGTCCTTTGGGGAATGCCCAGGAGTGGAATAGCTGGGTTATATGGTTCCTTTTTCCACTTTTTGAGCAAACTCCACGCAGACTTTCAAGATGGCTGCACATGTTTGCACTACCATCAGCAGTGAATTAAGGTCTGGATTTTCTCACACCCCCACCAGTATTTGTGTCATTGGTTTACTTAGTGATGGCTGTTCTGACTGAGAAATGGAATCTCAAGACTACAAGGGAAAGAAGAGAGGGGTAGGGACAATTAGCATTAAGAGCCATTGGGGGCCATATGGAAGCCTACTATGTAGACTTCTTATGTCACTAAGTAAAACCTCCATTGTCAGGTCTGGATCACATGTAGTTGATTCTATAATCAAAGTGGCAGCAAGGACACCCCCAAAGATCTCAAAGTTTAATTTGAAATTCTCTAATGGCAAAGGATTTAAAACTCCTGTTTCAAGTATTTGTTGATCATTTGTACTTATTCTGAGAATAGACTATTCTGCCCAATAGCTGATTTGATGTTTGGCTGATTTGGAGATTTGGTAATTAATTTTCATAGTTCTTTATCTCTTAAGACACTATTCCCCTTTCTGATGAATCGCTGAGTAAGACTTTCCATTGCGTAGTCAGGCAGCCTCTTTGTCCTGACAATTGCTTCTCTCAATGTGCAGGGACTGTCTGATTTCCTGTCATCCCAGTTTTCAATTTTTGGAATTATTTCCAGCTCTGTTTAAAGACAGTCCTTGCCTAAACCTAGATTGTGAAATGTTTTACTTGTGTTTTCCTGTAGCTGCTTCAAAGTTTCCAGTCTTACATCAGGCCAATATTTGATCCATTCCGGATCAATTTTCTGGTCAGGATGAACTATTAATTTTTTTCTTTGTGTGGAAATCCAGACTCCCTTAACTTTTTCCCTAGGTATTTTTTATATTTGATGCCATTGCAAATGATGTTTTTCCCTAATTTCAAACTCAATAAATTTATTCTTGACATATAGAAAAGCCAGTGATAATTGTGTATGGATTTTGTATTCTACTACTTTGCCCCTTGTGTTTATCAGGTACTAGAATTTCCTGTTGGAATCTTTAGTGTCTTTAAAATATAGGATCATGTGATCAGCAAATACCAATAATTTTGCTTATTTATCTCTTACTTATATAATGTTATTTCCTTCTCAGTGCTCTAAGGCTTCAGTGCTACAGTGAATAAAGGTCAAGTAGGCACTTATTCATTATAGACTTTACAGAATGCTTTCAGCCTTCCTTTATGTTTTGTGTTGATAAAGTTTTGTCATATATAGCCTTTATTTGGTTGAGATACTTCCTTCTATTCTGGTATCTTCAGGGCTTCTGTCATGGAGGGATACTGAACTTTATGGAAGGCCTATTCTGAACTGCATTGTATGAATAGATGATTTCTGTTCTTATGTCTATGGGCTGTACGATGTTTGTGTGTATTGCACAAACCTCACAACCTGTGTATTAATCAGGGTTCTCTAGAGTCACAAAAATTATGGAATATTGTAATGACTTACAGTCTTCAGTCCAACTAACCCAACAATGGGTAGCTGTGAATGGGAAGTCCAAGAATCTAGTAGTTTTTCAGTCCCACAAGGCTAGATATTTCAGTTGATCTTCTGTATAAGCTGGAATCCTGAAGAAGTAGATTCCAACAGATGTACTGGCAAGCAAGTGCAGGCAGACAAAGAAGAGTGTAAATTCCTTCTTCCAATATCCTTATTGTAGGCCTCCAGCAAAATGTATGACCCAGATTAAAGGTGGCCCAAATTAAAGATCACATCTGGATCTGGAACTTGCTTTGTCCCAGGCTGACCTTGAACTCAGAGATCTGCTTGCCTCAGTCTCTTGTAATTAAAGGCAAGTACTACCTTGGCTGGGCCTAAGCTTTTCACGGACACTATACTTCAAGATCCAGATCAGAAACCTGTGTCTTCTAGCCTCAAGATCTGGATCACAGGTGTGCCTTCCATTTCTGGATTGTAGTTCATCCCAGATGTAGTGAATAGCCATAACAATCTGGGAATGAGTAAACTTAATCATGGAGTATGGTCTTTGTAATGTGTTTTTGAGTTTGGTTTGATAGAATTTTCATGAGAATTTTTGCCTATATATTCAATATGGAAAATGGTTTGGTAGAATTTGGCAATGAATCCATCTAGTCACAAGTTTTTCTTTGTCATATTACTATTTAAATCTTGTTGGTGGTTATACATATGTTTAAATCATTTATATCCTCTTAGTTTAACATGAGTTGGTCATGTGCAACATTATTCATGGGTAGACATGAAGAAGCATCTACTCACCTGACAAGGAACTAACAGTGATTAAAGATAGTACCAAAGTCAAAGTTGGTGAACCAGTGCATTTATTGGGAATATCAACAGGAATATGATCAGAGGATACTTACAGGAACTGAATTATTCAGGCAGCTTCATTAGTAAAAGCTCAACTCAGCATGTGTCACAGCTTACTTGGAGTACACTGGACAACTTGCAAGCAGTTCAAACAGGTTGTACTCTTTCTTTTAATCAGTTCGCTCGTCTCTGTTTCTTTCAGATATATGGGCAGATGGGGCCTGAGCCTTTTCTAGGCAGCTCAGCTTGTCTATCTTTGAAGTGGCTCAACTGATTAGAAAGTATTCTGAGGTCTTCTTGTCTGAGTGTGCCTCTGAGAGCTTTACATTCATTTGGGAATGAGGAGCTTAGAGTATCGTGGACTCTAGGATCTGTAAGGAACTTCCTGAGGTTGTTGAGATTTTTACCTCTGGAGTTTAATGAAACTACTTCTAGGAGAGAATGTTTCACCACACTTACTACACCCTGTATTTTATATAACATCCCTCAAAGTGGAATGGTTTTATTCTAGAGGAAATTGCTACATATCACATGTATTTCTAGAAATCTATCATTTCTTTTAAGTGTTCCATTTTTTAAATATCAGTCTTCAAGGGGTCTTTAATGAGTTTCTGGATTTATTTTGATAACATTCTCTCTTTTAATCTCCAATTTTATTAATTCCAGTATTCTTTTTCTTCATTTTGGTAAGTTCACTAGTACTTTGTCAATTTTGGTTTTGTTTTTTGGGGGGATGTAGGAAAGAACTCCCTGGATACTCTAAATATCTTTATTCTCATTTCTTCATTCTTATGTGCCTCTTAAGGGAGAGTTCTTTAAATATAAGTTAGAGGTAAGCAAAGTGCTGTTATGGGACATAACATACTTATGTTTGATTACCAGGATAGCACAGTGAGAGTTATCTGGGCCTATCATCGTGAAGATCCTGGAGAATCTGGTCCCAAGTACCATGACTCGAATAGGGGCACAAAGAGTCTACGGTTACTGAATCCTGAGAAAGCCAACATATTGTCTACAGTCTTACCATACTTTGATCTGGTAAATCAAGATGTAAGTTCCCTCTTTCTTTCTTTCTTTCTTTCTTTCTTTCTTTCTTTCTTTCTTCTTTCTTTCTTTCTTTCTCCCCTTCTCTCTTTTTCTTTCTCTCTCTCTTTCTTCTTTCTCTTTTATGTTTTTATACAAAAAGATAGGCTAACCAAAAGTGCATGAGACTGCTTGCTTATGTTTTTGAATTTATTGTCATGTCACACATTGAATGTGACTTTTCAATTTTCTTCCCATTTCCTTTTTCTTAACACAGGTCCCCATCCCAAACAAAGGCACAACATACTGGTGCCAAATGTTTAAGATCCCTACATTCCAAGAGAAGCATCATGTAATAAAGGTATGTGATTCGCATGCAGGTCAAACTTTATATAAATGGAGAAACATTTTTTTAAAAAAATGAAAATAGGAAATATACAGAAATGATTTCTAAGTATATGAAAGTATCTGAGAGAGAAGAAACTGTTTTATCTGATTCATACAGCCTTTAGAGACTGAAAGCTTAATAGTATTTCATTTATCTTCTAACTTTATACAACTAAGGTAAGTAGGCAATATTTCTGTAATAGGAATTGCTATTTTAAATAATATATTACATATTAATAAATCCCTATGCAGCAAACTGACATTTCTCACTTACATTGTTTGAGAATATCTGTCCATTGAAAATACTAGATTTGTCATAAAAAATACTGTTGTGTTTTCTTGAAGATAGGAAAACAGATTAGTGAATTTCCATCAAATTGTTAAAAATGAAAAATTGTACAAGCTCAAAATGGATAATCTCAAATTGCCCTGACATGCAGTTCTCTTTTCTTGTTCCCTGAGATTGGGTCTCCCCAGACTCATTACATCTACTTAATGAATAAACTCTCCTCTGGCCCAGATTGTTATTGGCAGTACCAAAGAGATTGAACATTATGCCGTATGCTCTCCAAAACCTTACTGGGTATTGTAGAATAAGACAGTTATATATTGCCAGTTGAATAACATGAGCCCTTAGGAGCCTGGCGTTGCTACGTTTGTCTTGGCACCCAGAGTGAGTAATGAAACAGTGTGGATGTAAGAGAGGAACAAATGGTTAGACTCTGGCATCTAGATGACTTGTACGTCTGAATCAGTGGTCCTTCCATTCATTAGCATTGGTTTCCAAGGTAAAAGACTCTGAATACTGTTGTAGTCACAATTTGTTCTGCAGTAAACATCTCAGTCATAACATTCTGTCTTCCAAGCCCCCAGCATTTAGCCTAAGGTGGAAACATTCATATCTTAGAGTGACTGAAACATGTTGATTTCAAATGTATTCATCTAGGTACTCAGATCTGTCTTTCCTTCACAGCTGGTGTGGGTACAAAGAATGTATGAGTTACTAGATGGTCCAAAACTTTTACAGCATATATTTTGCCAACAGTTATCTTAGCAACCACACAACTGTGAATGCATTGCTTGCCTCTACAAGAAGCTATTTTTTACTTCATGTAAGTGGAAAATGAATGCAAATTTATGTACTTAATTCAGGGTCAAAGTTCTTCAATTATGTCAGTAAAGTCTTTCCCAGAAAATAGAATATTCATAAACACTGTGTGTCATTTACAGTAATTTTACAAGCTTCTGTCTTAAGAAACAGGTATAAAACCTGGGTTCCTAAAGTGAAAACACACATTTCACAAAATAAGCCCTTTATTCATTTTAACCCTTGATAGGTGGTAAAATTGTAACTGCTTCCACTCACATGCTTTATTCTTATTGTTACTAATGCAAAAATGGAGTTGAATGAAATAAAGATAATTGTGTCTGTTTGTGGAATATCAGTATGGCTTTCCTTTGCTTGACATCTCAGCAAGTGTTCTTATCATTTTTGTCACAATCATATCACAACAACACGCAGACAAGGGGCCCTTGGATATTACTTTGCAACCCATTGATGACTTTACTACATGTTTGTAGCAAGAATTAGTGACATGAAAGACTGTTTTTGAAGTATTTGCAGTTCTACCAAACCCCAAGTAACCTTTATTTAGAGGAAGGCAGGATTTGGAGGAGGATCACTAAGTAGAAGGAGGTTTCTGTCATATTTTGTGAGTGAGGAGAGTTTTGTTAACACTTTAAAATTGAATTATTTAGTTTAAAATATCCCTCACAGGATAGATTTCTGCTCTTATCTCTCAGTCCCCAAAGCAAAGTTTACTTAATATTATGAAACACAATCCTCCAAATAAAACAGCAAAGAATCAAACCCTACCAGGAACAGGGTCAAAACATGTTTGCATTGTACAAGTTGTTTAGAGTCTGTCTTGCAAAAGATGTGTTACCTTTTGATAAATGGTACAGTAAAATTCTAGTAAATTAATAAAGTAGAATTCATAGACCTAGAACTTTCCTGGCGTTATCTTGTTTCCAGTCTCTTTGTCCTAGAAGAGATGCTCTCTACTACTTTATGGGCATATGTGACCTTCCCATACAAAAAGACTCATAGTTTGACAAGCCATGGGTCAGGTGTTTCTCACTTCCCCCTAGCTGATTGCCCAACAATGCGTTAACTTTGTGTGAAAAGGGCTCTACCAGGCTGGGGCGATGTCCTTCCAGGACATTGGCATTGACATTTCAGTGTTGGCCAGGAAGCCTTACAACCTGAAACACAGGGTGTAAAGAGAAAGCCAGCTCCCACAAGTTGTCCTTCCACTTCTATATGTGAGGTTGAACACCTCATACTTCTACATACTTCTGCAGTGCCGACACATACCTCCTAACAGGCATGCAATAAGTAAACAAATAAATAGAAAAAGTAGGCCTCATTCCTTCTCTAATTCAAAGTCCTTTTATAGAAGATTGGTTTTAGATTATCAAATATGTGATTTTCAGTGAGTTTCAAAAATATTGATTATAGATTCATTTTTGTAATATTTAAATTTTATTGTAATTCAAAGAAAGGTCCTATTTGTGGCATAAATGTTAAGGCTATATATTTTATGACTGTAAACAATAAAACTAAATAGATAAAACATATCAGTCATCCAATCATGACTTTATTTAATTGGAATAACTAAAGGTAATGATATTAGTTAAACCTTAAATTTTAATTTTACTCATGTAAAAATGATTCAAAGTAACAGTTGTGAAGCAATGAGGTAAATATTGAAAATTTCTAAAATCACAAAATAAATAATTTATCTGGAGGGAAATAGCATTATAATAAAAGTTATTAGTTGTTCAAATTCTCTTGTGACTCTAATGTATTGAGTTCTATTTGATTGTTGAACATTTGGCTGGGTTGTAAATGGGAGCCAGGGACAGTAGTATCCTTGTATTCCAAGTACTCAGGAAGCTAAGGCTGGAGGAGTGTCACTTTGAGGCCAGCCTGGGCTACTTGCAAGTCACTGTCTCAAAAGAAAATATTGTGAGTTTGAAAATGTGTGTGTTAGATGACAGCCTTTCATTCTTGAAGTGAATGAGTAAACTGTAGACAGCTCATGGTCATTTCTATTAACACCCACTCTCCTCACCTTGGATCATCTGTTTGGATCATCTGTTCTGCCTACGGGCAGCCCAAACTCTGGCCCACATTGCCTCAGGCCAGCATGGCATTGCTTTATTTAACTTTCTCATGCTGTGCCTTAACCTTAATAAATGATTCTTTCAGCTTATGTGCTCAACAGTGATGGAATTGTCAGGAATAATAATACTCCAACATGCTGCCTTAGAAGTTAGGGTTATTACTTGGTTTAATACAGTTTCGTTTATGGGATTTTTTTTTTCTCTTCATGGAAAACTCACACCATGAGTTTATCTGTTCAAACAAGATCTATCTTTGATCTAACAAATATTTGTTGATAGCTGGCTATACTAAAGAAGAAAATACCATGTAGCCCAGCATAATCATGGTCCCTGCACCTTCTAGGAGCATTGCTTCCTGGTTTCCTATAGGGAACAGAAAGCCTCTCTGAACTGGAACCCTTTTAAGCGATCTGCCCATCACATTTAAAGGAGAGTTGGTAGCCATTCCATAGTCCACCGTTTATTAAGTGGAAACAATACCATCCTCAGGAGTGTTTTAGGCTAAGGACTAAACAAGAGTTTGAGTGGTCTGGGTTGTTTGTGTTTGTTTGGTTTTTGATTTTGATTTTTGGTTTTCTCAACACAGCAGACTCAGGCTTAAATTCTTGACAACCTGACAGCTGCTGTTGGACAGTTTAGTTTCATCGATTCTCATGAATCTAAAACTAAAATTTTCTCTGAAAACTATGGTTCCTGAAAGCCTGGGAAGAAACAGAGCACCGTGCTAAACGTTCAGTCAGAGCTGAGTCTCAGTTAGGGTCACTTGAACTAATTATAAACTGTTTGCCTTTATCGCTAATTTCCCCTCTTAGAGAGTGGAGTAGATAGATCTAACTTAACTTACTTAATTAACTTTTAACATAGGTGTTACTATGATTTATGAGTGAATCAAAGGGGGTTAATATTTAATACCATGCCCAAACTGACACGGTTAATAAGCTGATAGATTATTTGCAACGTATAGCTGTGATTTTATATATTGTTCATCTTGTTCAGTATCTGGGTTGCTGAAGGGTTTCCCATCAGTCTTTCTAGATGTTCAGGGATTTAAATAAAAGCTGTATTGTGAGGTTGGGGAGATAACTCAGTCAGTAATGTACTTGCTGAGTAGGCATGAGTAAATGAGTTTGATCTCCAGCAACCATGTAAAATGCCTATAGCTTCATTTCTGGGAAGACCAAGACAGGAGGATTCAGTCTTGCTGCCTAGACAGTCTAGCTGAATTTGAACTTCAGGTTCGGTGTTAGATCTTGTCTAAAAACAATAAAGTGGAGAGCCATTGAGGAAGACTGCCATGTTGACCTCCACATGGACCTCTGTGTGAACACATATACCACACAACGGTGAACCTCTACATTATAAGTCACGTCACTTAGGGAGATCAGCTTGAAAAATACATGTTTTAGTGAATTCATAAAAGAAACATAGAAGTAAAACAAAACACTGTCATCTTTGATACACACCATAAGGGAAATGCTGTGCTTTATGTGTGTCCCTGAATAAATGTATTTACTTCCATGAGATCAGACTTTATTGCTGTTAAATCTCAATGATGGATTGTGGAGGATATTTCCTAGGAAAACCCAGGCATAACTGCAGTTAAATAGGCATGAGGGTCCTTGAAACCTGAATACTGTATAATCATAAAACAGTTACTGGAAAGTGGATTCCTTGTTGTAGGCATAGCATAAATGTCTCTGTCATATCATATATTAAATAGATTGGGCTAACCAGGTACCCTACTGTGTTCAGTCATTTCTTAAAATGAAAAGACATTGTTGAATGGAGAACTTCATTATTAAAGCATGTCACAAAATGTCAGATGTGCTAATAGGGTTACTATTTTAAAAGAGAGTAGACTGTTGGAGTTGAGTTTTAGTAATCATGGGAATTTGAGCATGACTGATATAAAACTACTCGCTCCTCTGAGAATCAGAATTAGCTTTTCTCTCTCAGTGTATCTCACTCCTGTCTTCCCCCTGAAGTGGCGTCTTCATTGATGTTGCCTTTCTTCCTCATGCTTCGTGCTCTTGCCGTCGGGATGTGTGTCTACACTGCCATCAACCTTTGTCACGTGCTCACCTTCTGTTTCACATTATCATGTGGGAACAAGATGCTTGGTGTTGACTCTGACTCAGTGGATGGTGTGCTTTTCCCAGATCTGCTCTAACCACAGGGGATGACTTTCGCTCGCTCACTGCTGTCTCCCTTTCATCCCTGGCTCTCTTACCATATTCCCTGGAGGCAGTTCTTTGGATCTGTAGATGGATCTGTTTAACAAGTTGAGACAAATGCACTTACACAATAAGCCTCATGTGAAGCCATGTTCCACTTCTTCGAAAAAACTTTGCATCACTCATGATTCCAGTAAAAGTTCATGCTGTAAATATAAAAGTTTCAACAATCCACATTTTGGCAATTTGTGATTAAAAAAAACAAATCAGTGTCAAATAATTATATCCCTTACATTTAAGGAATCTAATTTTATACACACACAAATATATACATATTTAATATATATACATACATACACATATATATATATAAAGATGAAAAGACTAGGATGTTTGTGGTGGCTAAGCCTAAAATTTTGGATGGAGAGATGTCAGCCTGTCTGGTAATAATGTGACTTAAGGAAGCATATTTTAAAGATTGCTGATATGGGCAGGGTGCTCGGTCTTGAGGTCTTTGCTCTGTATCTTCCTGGGCTACATCTATATCAGATATACAAGGTGTTTGTCTAGCTACCTGGTGTTCTTTGTAGTCACATAAACTACAAGGGATTGAGTTCACTCTGAAAGCGTGTCTATTCATGACCGTGATTTATTGCCCTGCTAATTAGTTTACTGACCCTAGAGAAGCACTTAATCTTGCCTGCTCCTCAAATTCCTGCCCAGTCAGATAAAAAGATTTCACCACATGATCTCAGTGGGCTCTTTCTGCCTCTAAGTATCTGTGACTTGCTGAAAACTAAGACTAAAGTCTGTGTAGGAGATCACATATCCTGTGGTCTGAGTTTCCATACTCTGGTATGTCACAGGCCTACAGCAGGTCCAGAATGAAACGTGCCCCTTTCCCAGAGAGGTTAAAAGGCCTTCACAGGGGCTCTATTAGTGTAGATTTTGATGCATCTCCATCCTCTCTAGGGCATGCCACCAAGAGAACCTGGGAAGTCTAGACACAGTTTTATTAGCCCAGTATGTTAATAGACTCAATCTTTAAAAGAGAGATCAGGAGACTATTCTGCCTGGGATATAGACTGTTTAGTTTAACCCTTACACCCACAATTGACTGAGCTTGTTGCTATCATTATTCAATGACTATTACATTTTTATAAAATTTGTGAACATATAAAGAATTTACAATAAATTAAACAATAAAATCCCACATGTTCACTGTCTTTATTGTGTAGTGGCTCAAGTACAGTCTATGATATCAGACATCATGATTCAAATCTTGGCTCCTTAGCCAACAGATGTTAATCTCAATTGAGTTCCTCACTTAAGTCTTAGGCCACCATTTGTAAACAGGTAATAAAAGTACTTGTTTCAATTGTTAGCTGTCATTATCAAATGCGTGTTTACATGCTTAGCATATATTGGTTTAATAAGGACTAAGCCATGTTACCAATTTACCATGGTTTTCAAACCTCTTAAATCTTAGGATAAGACAGAGGCATAACTTTACTGAAACAGTCTGGAACAGAGCACAGTGGTATATCCTGATGCTGTTTTTCATTAGCTAAGTACCCCTGGGCAAAGAGAACTCTCAGAGCTTGCCTCTTAAGTCATAAAGGAGGAAAAGGAATTCTCAGTGAAGATTAAATGAAGACAAGCAAGAACACCTGTTGCATAACAGGCTCATAATTGTTCTCTTCCCTTGAAGGGGATTATAGAGACAGATGACTAAAAGTTCTAGTATTTTCTCATATATGCTTGCCATATAGGATTTTCTTAAAGGCTTCACAGAGGCCATGGTAGGCAGTAAGTCACTCTCTTATTTTGAAAGAAAGATTCCTTAGGAGTTAGATTTCATTGCTTGCTGTCATTACTCGAAACTAAATGAAATGTAAGCTACTTCCCCCCACTGCTTTTGTCTAAGTAAAGACAAAGACCAGCTGGTGACTCTCCCCTGGGACATACTTGGACATTCTTAGGGCTCCCATTAGTCTTGCATTTTGGTGACTTTAAATAAGGACATTTTTCAGCAGACACTGGATATTTATTTTCCATAGCTTTCCTTCTACCACCCAATCTTTCTCCCTGACCCTCTCCATCTAGTATATCATTTTCAATTGGGCAGAAGTTGGATGGGAACATGATAAAACATTTGTACATATGATGGGAGTTAATGGCTGTAAAATTTCCAAGTGACTTAATTATCACTTCTATTAACAGAATACAAAAATATTTATATTAAGTTCTAGGTATGGGTGGTACCATCAGATTAGTAGATATGGTGACAGTGAGATATAAATGACTTTAGTTTGTGACACAGGCAAGTATTTAGATAAAACTTGTTTATTTTTGCACTTAGATATATCACTTCATCAAGATTTCATAATTTCTCAAGATAAAATGGACTTTCCACAACTTTCTGGAGTCAGGCAAGGTCAAAGTAACTTATTCAACCCCATACAGTACATCAGAAGCAGGAGCAAGTTTTGAGCATAGATCCTCTGAGAAAAACTCACAGACCTTAGTCTGTGCAGTCTTACTAACTTAAGCCTTCTGACTCCCCTACCTCCAGAGATAGGTGTAGTAAAAAGGAAAAAGATTCCAGGTGGAGATGTCAGATAGCACAGATTCAGTCTTGAGTCTTTTCAGTAGACTTCTGAGAACAAAACTACTTTTGTTTTTCTTTTGACAGCTTTACTGAGACACGTGGTATATTAAAAACTGCATGTGTTTAATGTGTACTATGTGGTGAGTTTGAACACATGTAAATACCCCTGACCTTATTTCCAAAGGCAAGGGAAAAGACATTTGCACCCCCCCCCAAAGTTTCCTAATGTTCCTTTCTCTCTGTTGTTGTAAGAATACTCAACATGGGTTGTGCCATTGTAACAAACTTTGAAGTATACAGAACCATTTTGGGCAAGGAAGCTTTTGAGTCCCATAGAATGTGAGCATACTTCTTGGGCTATATGAGCAACTCCACCAGAACCTTCAGAGACTTTGAGTTAAAACTCCTTGGAGCTGACAGACTTTATGTGGCATCTAAGTATACAGCATCCCGGAGTTTTAATGCTCTGTGTTAAAAATAAGAACAATTATCAATGACACCTATGATACATATAAAGCCTCATGATTGATTTAGGAAGTTACTTAAGGTCAGAGTTCAGATAGTCACATTAAAGGCTAGGCATATGTTTCTAGAAAGGGTAGAATGCTGAGCCTGAAATGATGGTACAGGGAAAAGAATTAGCAATAATTTAAATGAAAGGGAGGCAATGGTCTCTAACCTTACAGAGCATGTGCTGTAGCATAAGGATCCTTGGAGACAGGCCAGCAGCTTTTTGGTGGAGTTTTTTTTTTTTTTTTTTAATCTTTCTTTGAAATGAAAACAATGGTAATGGACTATTTTATCCCTATCCCAACAATGGCCTACATAAAGGGACCTATGAGATGAAACACCAATGTTTTTGTTTGGTCTTAAGTTGTGGCAAAATGCCTGTAGTGCCATAAAACAAGAAAAGACACATTGGGAAGAAAGCTAGAGCAACTGCCTGGCTAAGAACCACTGGAGCACAGATTCCCGTCCTACCCCAACCACTGGCAGCCTGAAAACTAATACCATGGTTTCTCCAGGAGATTAAATTCACGTTACCCAAACCACTGGAAAACTGCAAATCTGAGAAACGGAGAGGTGGTTCTGTGTGATTAACAATCCATAAGAATGTTGTTTCTTCATTCATTAAATACTGAAATTCAGAAAGCTGAGAATTTATAAACTTATAATGTATAAGTGTTTCTTTGCATTTGTTAGTAAATTAAGTTAAATGCAAACTATCATATAATTACAAAAATAATGCAGATAGTTTTGTTTGTTCCTAAAATGGATTATATTCCAATTTTCTGTGTAAAATTCATATTAGTATACAACCAGAATGACATCACACAATTGATGCAATAACAAATTATTATAGGTCTTATGAATGGAACTTTTGTCATACCTGAAATGAAAACTAAATTTTTTTTGGATATTTTATTTACTTCAGATGTTATCCCCTTTCTCCATTTACTCCCACCCAGGAACACCCTATCCCATCTCCCCTCCTCCTGTTTCTATGAGGGTATACCCCAACCCATCTACCCACTCACCCACCCACCCACTCCCACCTTCCTGCCCCCGAATTCCCCCACACTGGGGCATCCAGTCTTCATGGGACCAAGGATTTCCTCTCCACCTATGCCTGACAAGGCCATCCTCCCCTACATATACAGCTGGAGCCATGGGTCCCTCCCTATGTGCTTCAAGGCTGCTGGTTTAGACCCTGGGAGCTCTGGTTGGTTGGTAGTGTTGCTCTCCCCATGGGGCCACAAACCCTTTCAGCTTCTTCGGTCTTCTCTCTAATTCCTCCATTGGGAATCCCTTGATAAGATCATGGTTAGCTGTGAGCATCCACCTCTGTATATGTCAGGGTCTGGCAGACCTCTAAGGAGACAGCTATATCAGGCTCCTGTCAGCATGCACTTCCTGGCATCCACATCAGCATCTACTTTGGTGATTGCACATGGGATGGATATCCAGGTGGAACAGTCTCCAGACGACCCCTCCTTCAGTTTCTGTCCCACACTTTGTCTCCATATTTGCTCCCATGAGTATTTTGTTACTCCTTCTGAGAAGGAGAGAAGAGCCCCCACTTGGTCTTCCTTCTTCATGAGCTTCATGTGGTCTGTGAGTTGAATCCTGGGTAATTCAAGCTTCTGGGCTAATATCCAATAATCAGTGAGTGCATACCATGTGTGTTCTTTTGTGATTGGGTTACCTCGCTCGGGATGATATTTTCTAGTTCCATCCATTTACCTAAGAATTTCTCGAATTCATTGTTTTTAATAGCTGAGTAATACTCCATTGTGTAAATGTACCATATTTTCTGTATCCATTCCTCTGCTGAAGGACATCTGGGTTCTTTCCAGCTTCTGGCTATCATATATATGGCTGCTATGAACATAGTGGAACATATGTCCTTGTTATATGTTGGAGCATCTTCTGGGTATATGCCCAGGAGTGGTATAGCTGGGTTCTCAGGTAATACTATGACCAATTTTCTAAGGAACTGCCATACTGATTTCCAGAGTGGTTTTACCAGCTTGAAATCCTACTAACAATGTAGGAGTGTTCCTCTTTTTCCACATCCTCACCAGCATCTGCTATCACCTGAGTTTTTGATCTTAGCCATTATGACTGGTGTGAGGTGGAATCTCAGGGTTGTTTTGATTTGCATTTCTCTGAAGACTAAGGATGTTGAACATTTCTTTAGGTGCTTCTCGGCCATTTGAATTTCCTCAGTTGAGAATTCTTTGTTTAGCTCTGTTAGCTCTGTGCCCATTTTTAATAGGGTTATTTGGTTGTCTCGAGTCTAATTTCTTGAGTGCTTTGTATATATTGGATATTAACCTTCTATCTGATGTAGGATTGGTAAAGATCTTGTCCCAATCTGTTGGTTGCCATTTTGTCCTATTGACAGTGTCTTTTCCCTTACAGAAGCTTTGCGAATTGTATGAGATCCCATTTGTCAATTCTTGATCTTAGAGCATATGCATTGGTGTTCTGTTTAGGAACTTTCCCCTGTGCTCAGGTATTCGAGGTTCTTCCCGAACTTCTCTTCTATTAGTTTCAGTGTAGCTGGTTTTATGTGAAGGTCCTTGATCCACTTGGACATGAGCTTTGTACAAGGAGATAAGAATGGATCGATTTGCATTCTTCTACATACTGACCTCCAGTTGAACTAGCACCATTCGTTGAAAATACTGTCCTTTTTCCACCGGACAGTTTTAGCTCCTTTGTCAAAGGTCAAGTGACCATAGGTGTGTGGGTTCATTTCTGGGTCTTCAGTTGTATTCCATTGATCTTTCTGCCTGTCTCTGTACCAATACCATGCAGTTTTTATCACTATTGCTCTGTAGTACAGCTTGAGGTCAGGGATGGTGATTCCCCTAGAAGTTCTTTTATTGCTGAGAATAGTTTTCACTATCCTGGGTTTTTTGTTATTCCAAATGAATTTGCAAGTTGCTCTTTCTATCACTATGTAGAATTGAGTTGGGATTTTAATGGAGATTGCATTGAATCTGTAGATTGCTTTTGGAAAGATGGCCATTTTTACTATATTAATCCTGCCAGTCCATGAGCATGGGAGATCTTTCCATCTTCTGAGATCTTTAATTTCTTTCTTCAGAGACTTGAAGTTCTTGTCATACAGATCTTTCACTTGCTTGGTTAGATTCACACCAAGGTATTTTATATTATTTGTGACTATTTTCCTAATTTCTTTCTCAGCCTGTTTATCCTTTGAGTAGAGGAAGACTACTTATTTGTTTGAGTTGATTTTAAATCTGGCCACTTTACTGAAGTTGCTTATCAGGTTTAGGAGTTCTCTGGTGGAGGTTTTGGGATCACTTAAGTATACTATCATATCATCTGCAAATAGTGATATTTTGACTTCTTCCTTTCCTATTTGTATCCCTTTGACTTCCTTTTGTTGTCTATTTGCTCTGGCTAGGACTTCCAGTACTATGATGAATAGGTAGGGAGAGAGTAGGCAGCCTTGTCTGACCTTAGTGGGATTGCTTCAAGTTTCTCTCCATTTAGTTTGATGTTGGCTACTGGCTTGCTGTATATTGCTTTTACTATGTTTAGGTATGGACCTTGAATTCCTGATGTTTCCAAGACTTTTACCATGAAGGGATGTTGAATTTTGTCAAATGCTTTCTCAGCATCTAGTGAGATGATCATGTGTTTTTTTTTTTTCCTTTGAGTTTGTTTATATAGTGGATTACATTGATGGATTTCCAAATATTGAACTATCCTGCATTTCTGGGATAAAGCCTACTTGATCATGATGTATGATTGTTTTCATGTGTTCTTGGATTCGGTTTGTGAAAATTTTATTGAGTATTTTTGCATAGATATTCATAAGGGAGATTGGTCTGAAGTTCTCTTTCTTTGTTGAGTCTTTTTGTGTTTTAGGAATTTTCGTAATTGTGATTTCATGGAACAAATTGGGTAGTGTTCCTTTTGTTTCTATTTTGTGAAATAGTTTGAAGAGAATTAGTATTAGGACTTCCTTGAAGGGCTGACAGAATTCTGCACTAAAACTATCTGATACTGGGCTTTTTTTGTTGGGGAGACTTTTAATGACTGCTGCTATTTCTGTAGGGGTTATGGGAGTGTTTAGATGGTTTATCTGCTCCTGGTTTAACTTTGGTACCTGGTAACTGTCTAGAAAATTGTCCATTTCATCCAGATTTTCCAGTTTTGTTGAGTACAGGCCTTTGTAGTAGGATCTGATGATTTTTTTAATTTCATCAGTTTCTGTTGTTATGTCTCCCTTTTCAGTTCTGATTTTATTAATTTGGATACTGTCTCTGTGCCCTCTGGTTAGTCTGGCTAAGGGTTTATCTATCTTGTTGATTTTCTCAAAGAACCAGCTCCTGGTTTTGTTGATACTTTGTATAGTTCTTTTTGTTTCTACTTCGGTGATTTCAGCTCTGAGTTTGATTATTTCCTGCTGTCTATTCCTCTTGGGTGTATTTGCTTCTTTTTGTTCTAGAGCTTTCAGGTGTGCTGTCAAGTTGCTAGTGTATGCTTTCTCCAGTATCTTTTTGTAAGCACTTAGATCTGTGAGTTTTCCTCTTAGCACTCATTTCATTGTGTCCCATAAGTTTTGGTATGATTAGCCTTAATTTTCATTAAGTTCTAAAAAGTCTTTAATTTCTTTCTTTATTTCTTCCTTGACCAAGTCATCATTGAGTAGAGCATTGTTCAGTTTCCACATGTATGTGGGCATTCCATTGTTTTTGTTACTATTGAAGACCAGCCTTAGTCTGTGGTGATCTGATAGAATGCAAAGGATGATTTCAATCTTTTTGTATCTGTTGAGACCTGTTTGGTGACAAATTATATGGTCTATTTTGGAGAAGGTACCATGTGGTGCTGAGAAAAAGGTATATTCTTTTGTTTTAGGATGAAGTAGTCTATAGATATCCATTAAATCCATTTGGTTCATAACTTCTGTTAATTTCACTGTGTCTTTGTTTAGTTTCTGTTTCCATGATCTGTCCATTGCTGAGAGTAGGGTGTTGAAATCCCCCACTATTATTGTGTGAGGTGCAATGTGTTCTTTGAGCTTTATTAAAGTTTCTTTTATGAATGTGGGTTCCCTTGAATTTGGAGCATAGATATTCAGAATTGAGAGTTAATCTTAGTAGATTTTTCCTTTGAGGAGTGTCCTTCCTTATCTTTTTTGATAACTTTTGGTTGAAAGTCAATTTTATTCTAAATTAGAATGGCTACTCCAGCTTGTTTCTTGGGACCATTTGCTTGGAAAATTGTTTTCCATCCTTTTACTCTGAGGTAGTGTCTGTCTTTGTCACTTAAGTGCATTTCCTGTATGCAGCAAAATTCTGGGTCCTGTTTGTGTATCCAGTCTGTTAGTCTATGTCTTTTTATTGGGGGAATTCAGACCATTTATGTTATTAGATATTATGGAAAAATAATTGTTGCTTCCTGTTATTTTTGTTATTAGATGTGGAATTATGTTCTGTATTTCTTTGAGGGAGTTACCTATGTCCTTCTTAAAGTCTTCTATCATCATCACGAGAAGCAATTTTTAAATCTGAATCTTGCTTTTCCGGTGTCATAGGGTATTCAGGACTTGATAAGGTGGGGGAACTAGGTTCTGATGATGCCAAGTAACCTTGGTTTCTGTTGCTTATGTTCTTGAGCTTGCCTTTCACCATCTGGTTATCTCTAGTGGTACCTGCACTCACTGTCTCCGACTGGATCCTGTCTTTCCAGTTATCTTGCTTATGTCAGAACTTCTCAGAGTCTTGATGTCTCTGTGATTCTGTGTTCCTGAGCCCCTTGGTGGAAGAGCTCCTGGGACTCAGGCTGCCTCTGGGATCCTGAAGTCCTGCTGCTCTTAGTGCAATGGTTCCTCTGCTGCTCTGAGTTCAAATGTTCCTCTAGGATGGTTAAAGATACAGTGTCTTCACTGGACCAGACCAGCTAGGTGTCTGCCCCAGCCAAAAGGACCAAAAGAGGGTTGGAAAGGGAGTGGTATTCCGGCGAGGCGGGGTATGGGTTTGTGATGGGTCCTGAGTGCCCCAGGCTCCCAGTTGCATCTCTCGGGCTTAGGGTTGTGGGAGAGGGTTCTTACCCACTGCTCTGAGTGCAGTGTTTCCTCTATGATGTCTCAGGATACCGTGACTTCATGAGAGCAGACAAGCTAGGTGTCTGCCCCAGCCAAAAGGACCAAGTGAGGGGTGAAAGGGAAAACTGACTTTTAATAAAAGAGATATTTACAATTTAAGTTTGTATAACTCATGAGTCAAATATATTTCTCAGCTTTGTATTTTACATTCTCAATGCTGAATTTACACAGCATTGAGCTCATCAAAATTCAGAAGAAAAGCCTAATACAACTGTCTTAGAAAGGGGAAATTACTCCAAAACTAGGAGCATTATGGATTTGTCTTCTTCTGGTGAGTCACTATTGTTCTGCATGGTACATATCATTAGGGTACAGCTTAGAAATTATCTGAGTTAAATCTCTAAGTGCAGTGCCAACTCCTGTGTGAAAGGGTGGTTGTTGATACTCTTTGGAAAAGTTCTACAATTAATCCTGATGCCAACCTATTGTTTGAGAACCATTGCTTTGTATTTATTTAAAATTCCCAGATGGCTCCTGTAACTTTAATTTTTCTCAAAATTTATTTTTAATGATGGTTTTTAAACACTTTAACCTCTCTTGTAGCCCACCACACACCAGAGGTAGTGGAAAAGAAAGGATATTGTGGGGGAAGTGGGGTGGGGTGGGGAATGGATCTGTTTGGAAAGGTTCTTTGGAGCAACTCCATCTTTGTTGTCTGGATATTAGCAGTTCAGTTCATAGGTTTGCAGGCAGCAGCAGCTCAATTCACTTGCAAATATTTCATGGATACACCAGAAGTTCAGTCTAGCAGTCAGGAGAGTCAGGACAGCAACAGAGGTGATACTACCTAGCAGAGACCCACAAGCATTGCACAGCTAGCTGTACCAGCAAGCCAAGCTCTGTCTCCATCACTCCATGGAGTCCTATTTATACCCTGCAAACATCATCTGTCCTCAGCATGGCTTTTGCCTCATCATGTGTCTTGCCTCAACAATTGGGTTTAATCAGCTAGAGTCTGCCGAAGCAGCAAAAAACTTCAGCACAGCACCAGAAGTTTTTTGGTGCGTTTCTCTCTATGGAGTCCTGACAAATGAAGCTCAACCTCACAATGTAAGGCAGACCAATGGATACATGTTAGAAAAGAATCCTTCATCACGTGTCCTTTCATGTGTTTGCTTTAGCAGAACATCCATTCTTCTGTGTCTGCTTCAGCAAAACGTTCCTTCACTAGTCTGCCTTAGCCTTTCACCTGTGTCCTTCATGTGTTTGCTCCAGCAAAACACCATCTAACTGACTTTCCAAAGAAACCTTAAGCTTTTACTTCAGGATCTTGCTATATATTAATATTTTATAGAACACAGTAAAATACTTTTCATAGTAGCATTAATACTATATTTTATAATATTACTCAACACATATTGAAGGTTGAACAAACACTGAGTATCTACTCTCAGAATGTGGGATTGTGCCCATGAAGAACCCAGGTCACTGGAGAAATGGCTTAGTGGTTAGAGGACCCAGGATTGATGTCCACAGTCTACACGGTGGCTTACAATGCCATGTAACTGCAGCTCCAGGGTTCCAGTACTTTCATCTGGTCTCTGTGGGATGCTGCAACATGGGATACAGTCAGACACAGCCATGCACATAGCATTATTAAGAACAGATCTTTATAATTCAACAGTTTATGGCATTGGCATCATTTATTCCTTGGTGCATTGTCTATTTATTTGTGGAAATAGAGACACTGAAAACCCAGCTACTTCCTGTAGCCACAGCTGCTTCCATTATAAAACCAGAACGACTTCTGAGCTAGAGGATGCTTTCTTCACGTAGGGGAAAAGATTTATGTTCTAGTGAAACTGGTACACTGAAATTAAGTCTATACATTAATGTTTACAGTATAAGGGCATTATAGAAACAATACTGAAGATCATCTAGCTCACTTTTAAAAGAATGTCTTTTAAATCATTCTTTTGCCAAATCTTAAGGAAGCCATTTCATCATTAAAACAAAATTCTCACCAAATCTCACTGTATCTATATTTTAAATGTTGAGTAAAAGCAAGACCATGTAGATAGTTTTTAGCGTGCACTAGATATCTATTGGTTTTCAGCCTGAAGAAGTCCTGAAAACACAGCAGCGCTAGACAACAGTGACATCTAGGCACATGCTCCCTCTGCCCACTATGTATCTTAACTGCCCAGCCACCCTTTCATCCACCCGTCTAAATTGCAAATGACGAGAGAGTGTCTCGGGAGCAGCTGCTTGAGACAGTATTCAATCCCATCCGTGCCTTTTATCACGTAAAATAATGCACATACATCAAATTTGAATGCACACTGTCTTCTTGTATGGAAAACCATTTTTCTTAAAACTACTGACTGCCCCAACCATACCAAGACTCCTATTGTGAAATATTGAAAGGGAACTGTAGCCTTTTATACTTACCTGGGATTACAGAGTATTGTCTTAAATGATATCATTGTGTGGTGTTAACAGCATCCTATAGTGTTAAATCACAATTTCCATCATGCAGATTACATCACACTTTCCAAAAGAGGAGTTAAGGCTGCCTCTTAATTGCATGCACATGCATATGAGTATCAGAAGGGAAGCTGTGACTGTTCCTACAATTCATCAGTTCACCCATCTGGTGGTGGCCCTTCAGTTCTTGTGGACATAAAGGCATCTTCCTTAGGGACTACAAGTTGAGTTTATTGGAATATTCAAATAGTATATGTTCCCAAGTTGAGGTAGTTCAACCTTTCTTTAATAGTTTAATTGTACATGATACATATGGGCTTCTTTAGAGATGTTTATATAATATAGGTTTCTATTTTATGACATATGTACTAGCTGGCTTTGTATGTTAATTTGACACAAGCTATAGTCATCAGAGAGGATGCCTTAGTTGAGGAAACGTCTCCATGAGATCCAGTTGTAGGACATTTTCTGAATTAATGATCAGTGGGGGAGGGCTCAGCCAATGGTCAGTGTTGCCATCCCTGGCCTGGTGGTCCTGGGTTCTATAAGAAAGCAAGCTGAGTAAGCTATGGGAAGCAAGCCAATAAGCAGCACCCCTCCAGGGCCTCTGCATCAGTTCCTGCCTCAGGTTCCAGTCCAATTTGAGTTCTTGTCCTGGCTTCCTTCAGCTCACAGAAAAGCTTTCAAATACTTGGCCCATCCTTGACCTTTAATAACTTCTTTGAGTCTTGGTTTCTGTATTGACAAAACAGATATAATACATGTTTACAAATGATCCTGGAACTTTTTGAAAAGGCTTAGCAAGCATTAAGGCCAGGAGATGCAAAGTGTCACCTTATTGTCATTTTTCTTCTATAACAGTTTGGACTAGCTGTCTGATTTTGTCAACATTTTATTTCATGAATGTTAAAAAAATGAAGTCTAGTGAAAAAAATAACCTCATTATAAAAATAACCTATTAATTAAACTAGAATTTAAATCTAAGTCATAAATTGCTGATATTTATCTACATCTCCATTTTAACATGTGAAATTTGAAAAATTACATATATAAAATCATATATATGATATCATGTATATGATAGTCTTTTTAAAAAAAATTTATTTAGTTAGTTATTTAAATCACATCGTAATTTACTTATTTACACAGAGGTTATAGACACAAAAAGGCAGGATGTGGGGAAGGGAATGGCACTGGACCATAGGTGTTCAGGGGGAGTACAGATACCTTTCAGAACAGGGTATCAGCTGGGTGTAGGTTCAGGGGACAGGTCACTATGGCTCTGCCTATGATTCACTTGTCCTTATCTAAGTTGGTACTGTCCACTGAGGCTGCCTATTTATAAGACCTATGACTACTAGGTCTGGTAAATTTCCACAGAAGCTGCCTGTTTACAATAGCTTATAGCCTTCTGTTTTCAGTGTTTTTCCACAGAGACCCAAGACTTTGTGTTAGCACGTGTGTATGTCAGGCCTATTGCTGACTTTAGGCCTATGGCTGATTGTAGGCCTTTAGTGTATATGCAGGGCTGCTCCTGACATCTCCTCCTTTCTCTAAGTATAGAAGGGCCTTGGCGATTCTATTCTTGTGAAGGCAGAGATAGAGACCTGACCTCCAATAATTGAAGGGGACCTTGTAATGGCTCCGGTCCTATGATAGTCTTTAATAGTCTATAATTAAAGAATTTTCAGAGCTTCTGAAAAATTAATTACTTGAATGCAATTATCCAATAATTCAAAGCATTTCACTTTGTTTTTGTTGATTGTTTCAATATATTTCAGAATAGAAAGTTGAAATATATTTGTTTGTAGCTGACTGGATTCTCTTAGGTAAGTCAGTTCCTTTATAGCTTGGAATTCAATACTTTGACTGTCTTTGCCTTAGATTTCTATGTTCTACACAGTTAGGAGATTGCTACCTAACACACTTTGTTGTGTAAGTTCTCTTCTACTGAAGTTAGGTGTGTAAGATTTACAGTTGCTAAACTTCAAGGACAGAGAATAAGTTCTTTTGCAATGCTAAACAGGGAACAGAAGCTCTCTGAGTAATGTTTTCCACACATAGAGCAACTAAAAATTTCCAACAGTTTGTTGATGTGATCACATATTTTCAAATACTGTTTACTGAAGTGCTAAGGTTACCATTATGGAAAAATTTACATCTTCAGGTTGAGTTAATAATCATAGGAGATTCCCTTGTTGGGCCTTGTTCCCTGTACTGGAAGTCTTGAAAAGAAGGCATTTTTGATCCCTCCCCACTGTGAGGATAAAGAAGAATGTCCTCAGCTCGCTCTGTCCCTTAAGACAATGCTGTATTTTCCAACAGGAGACTGCTCTCCTGTTGCTTCATTTCCAACGTAATAATACTTGTTTTTATTTTAATTCCTCAAATATTTTCCTGTTCATGCTTTAATTTCATTATTAAAAATCTTGCAAGCATTGGGACCGTAATAAACATCTAAAAGGAACTGATGGTCCACAGCTGAGAGAGTATGGTAAGTTCTTTCTTAAGACCATGATTATAATTCAGTTTATCAGCTCTTCAGATCTCTTCTTGATCTACCACATTTCTAAGATTGGAAGCTTTTTCTTTTGAGCACCTAAGGAGAGTGAACTTCAAAGTTCAATGTAGTTTGGCTTTATATGCCTAGGAAAATACCCAAATATAGAATAAATCACCCATGAGTTTTATGTTTCATTTGTAAGTAGATCCAATTTTCAATGTAATTTTATTGCTCACAACCCAAGAATATTTAAATTCTAGCAAACTATTGCATTTGTTTTGTTTAGAAGGAGGTGGCATGTTTAGGAAAAACAATAACAAAATGAAACAATAGCAACAACAACAACAAAAAAAACCAATAGCAACAACAATGAAACAAAACCAGATTAAGACTAAAAATTTCAAGTTTGTGCTTGAGACCCACCTAGAGCACCTGGAAGGAATACAGAATTTGCTGAATTTCTTAAGATGAGTGGCAATATTACAAAGCCTGAGTTCCTATGTAAAGATGTTTTCCTCTATGCCCTAATGTACTAAATAAAACACAAGCAAACATTTGTAAAGACTAAGAAGACATTTGCCTAAGAGGACTGAGTCAGTCAGAGCCAGGATGACTCCATGACAGGATGCAAACTGGCAGTTTGAGAGACTAGGCCTATGTTTCTGTTTCACAAAACTGGAAAAGTCCAAAGCTAGTCAACACTTCCGTCTTCCATCCCAGTGTATTGTGGACCCCTGAATGCAGCTTCTCTGAAGAATAAATGCTCCTTGCTGTTGCATAGTATTTGAGTCTGGGGTATCATCTTTGTGAATTTCGGAATAGGTCTCCGAGTGTTGAGATCTATGGAAGAAGAGTAACTTAGTCACATATCTGGAAGGCAGCAGGAGCCTTAACATGGTTTGAGAAGGTGAATACAGTTTTTGTAGCCACATGTGGCCATGGAACAACCAGGTTCTCCTGAAAGGGGGGCTGGAAATGAAGAAAGGGACAGAGGGCGAGAAAAGATGAAGCCAAGACAAAGTATTCTGATCAAGGCTCGAAGTTTAATGTTCAACTCTCAATTTAAAGGGAAAGCCCCACCAAACCCCTTCTTGTTTCAGCCAGAGATGGGTGGGGGAACCCATCCTTTGTCAGAGCTGGAGATGTCTCAAGGCAAACTCAGTGGGCAGTTATTCCTCTAAGTTCCTGTAGCAGGCTGTACATGCAGCCAAGGTTGGTAACTCCACCTAGGTCCTATTATTTGGTCTATTGTGGTAAACAAGGTCTTTCAGGCCTGTTCAAGGTTGGGGGGAAGGCACAATTCCCCCCTTTTAGTTTGTAAAAGATGAGCAGTGTCAGTGCAGCTGGATGGGGCATAAGATTTCATCCCGTCTAGGGTAAAGAGTGGCCAGGCGAACAAGCCTGGTTTAGGTTGGCATCATATTGCTCCTTATTACCCATCATGGAGAACATACATAGCATTATTGATGTATGCCTCTGTCTTAGGTCTATAGGAGCTCAAGAATACTCTTACGTGTCTTTGACTACTGGCCATCTTTGGCACACTCTTTCCCATACAGACGAAAGCCACATTCAGACCAAAGGAACTGTGAGCATGCACTCAATGCATCTCTTCATAGTGATGGATAACTGCCATGGTGAATAGCTGAGCTTGCTGAGAGTGATTCTGTGTGAAGGCAACCAATCTGTTTGAGATACAAGGTTCAAAGGATAAAAGCAACAGGATTATCCAAGCAGTGTAGAAAATAAAGTTGTAAGTGGGAATGTTCCAGTTATCTAATCCAGCTGCTAATTGACAGGGATCAGACACAAAGGTATATAGTGGGTGGCTTTAAGTAATGATAAAAAACACTTATCTCCAGTAAGAGTGGAGACTGTATGCCATGTTAAATCAGCTGGCCTATGGGGATTTTGAGCCATCTTCATCATTAGAATCATAATCATTAGGCTCAAGATCTGTGTCCACTTGACGGACCAATCTTTCAGGCAGCCATTGGGCTCCATTTTCTTTTTGTGCAAAAACACAAAGAACCATGGCCCCAAATTAAAACAGGGTTGGGACCATTCCATGTATTAATAGGGAGTCTCTCCATTTGACCCTGGCAAATGAGCTGGAAGTGACTGGATGCAGTGTGATCTGCTGCAGACTGACCTTTAGCATCAGTTTGCAAAAAAATTTAAAACAAATAAGACAAAAGTAGGTGTGCTTTTGGTGACCTTGGAGGGTGTAATTCCCCCTCTTTAGTTTTTAAAAGCCAATTTTTCAGAGTTCCTTGCAAGACCAGGGCAGAAGCTGCTCCTCCCACACTCAGAGAATTATAAAGATACTATTTTAAAAGTTCCATAATATCTGTTTCACAATTCCTTGTCCTTGAGGATAATAAGGAATCTCAGTAATATGAGTAACATTAAATTGTCAACAAAACATCTCAAATGTTTGACTGCAATAGCCAGTTCCATTGTCTGTAATCTGATATGGAACACCAAGCATAGAAAAATAATGTAGGCAATAACTAATTACATTTTTAGTTGTTTCTCTTGTTAAAGCAGTTGCAACTAGAAAGCCTAAAAGGTGTAAAGTCACATGTACATATTTTAATTTTCCAAAATAAAAAATGAGTAACATCCATTTGCCAAAATTGATTATGTATAAGTCCTCAAGGCTTAAACCATTATGAAGAAATTGAGGACACTGAGAACAAGTTTTTGCAATTTGACTTGCACACTCTCTAGAAATACCAAATTATTGTCTCAAGCTATTACTATTTTGATGATGTAAAGAATAAGATTGTATGGCCAATTGTTTCTGTAATGCCTATAATCTGCCTGGTATACAAATCTGCTGTGGCATTGCCCTGGGGTCCAGGCAATCCAATATGAGCTCTTAAATGTCTTATAAAGTTAAGGAACAGTGACATGTTTCTTAAATTCAGCTGTATTTGTATAAATAACTGTAAATTTTGAGAATTAGCACTATCTAAAAAAGGAACACTTTTAAACAATTATAAACCATGAGCTATATACTGGCTATGAGTATACAAATTGAAAACTTGATTTTTTTTTTTTGCATTTCAAACAGTGGCTACAGCACATAATTCAATTATTTGGCTGAAGAAGGGTAAAACACAAGAAAATGAACATATGATCAAATTATATATATGCCTTCTCAATAGAAGACTGTCTGTAAATACAGTAAACACCTTTTCTATGGGCTGCATGTTTAGATTTACAGGAAATATAAAAGCATGCATAGAGGAAAACTGTAACAATTTGTCTTTTGGATAATGATTATCAAACTTGCCTAAAAAGTTTGCCATGTAATAGGCCAAATATCAATATTTTTCAATAATCAATTTAATTGCTGTTTGGAATAAGGAATAAATATTTCATCCAAAATTCTTTCAGGATCCTGTATTAACACAGTAAAAATTTCATAATAGGATGTTCAAACTTTACTTGCAGATGAAGAAAGGTTAATCCACATTAATGGTTTCTTTTGCCAAAGGACTGCTCTGAGCACATGAGTAGCAATAACAAACAGCCAACAATTGATCATAGTCTATCTAATTTATCTGTTGATAAGTAACAGCTTACTCTATTTTCTGCAAAGCTATTCCTCCTTGATCAGTTAATTGTCAAGGGTAATTAGGATTTACATCCCCTTGAGAATATCAAACAGAGGTTCAAATTCTCCTATGATAAGCTTAAGATGAGGTTTTAGCTAATTAATATCTCCTAACAGCTTTTGAAAATCATTAAAAGTAAACCAATTTTGCATGTACACCTGCAAGCCAGAAGAGGGCACTAGATCCCATTACAAATGGTTGTGAGCCACCATGTGGTTTCTGGGAATTGAACTCAGCACCTCTGGAAGAGCAGCCAGTGCTCTTAACTCTGAGCCCCAACTATCCATTCTTATTGGAATTTTCTGTGCCACAATCTGCTTAGGATATAACTGAGGTCCCAAATATTGAAAAGACATTGCCTTTGAATCTTTTCTTTTTTTTTTTTTTTTAAATTGGAAATTTTTTATTGGAAATTTTTTTTTACATTTCAGATGTTCTCTCTTACCCCATTTCCCCCCTCCCTCCCAGGAACTCACTATCCCTTCCCCCCTCCTCCTGCCTTCACGTTGGTGTACCCCACCCACCCTCCCCTGTACCTCACCTCCCCACCCTCGAGTATCCCCCCCCACGACGTCCAGCCTTCATGGGACCAAGGATCTCTTCTCCCCCTTATATATAGCTCCCTTGCATATATAGCTGGAGCCATGGGTCCCTCCCTAAGTGCTCCCAGGCTGGTGGTTTAGACCCTGGGGGCTCTGGTTGGTTGGGATTGTTGCTCTCCTCATGGGGTCCCGTATCCTTTCTACTCCTTCAGTCTTCACTCTATCTTCTCCATTGGGAACCCATGCTCAGTTTAATGGTTAGCTGTGAACATCTGCCTCTGAGTATGTCAGACTCTTGCAGACCTCTAAGGAGACAGCTATATCAGGCTCCTGTCAGCATGTACATCCTGACATCCGCATCAACCTCTACTTTGGTGACTGCACATAGGATAGATATCCAGGTGGAATGGCTGTAGACGGTCCCTCCTTCAGTTTCTGTCCTGCACTGTGTCTCCATATTTGCACCCTTAAGTATTTTGTTACTCCTTCTAAGAAGGACTGAAGGCTCCCCTATTTGGTCATCATTCTTTTCTGGAGCAAAAGCACTCCAAAATTTTCAAGCTCATTATATGAGAGCAAAGCCTTGCAAAAAAACTCTTTCAGAAAGATCAGCTAATAAAATATCATACAATGAATAATATACACTGAAAGATTCAAACTCTTCTTGTATTAAAGCAACAACTATATTTTATATATATATTAATTAATATATATATATTAAGGCTATTAGCCATTTCTTGAGGCAGAAATTTCTTTTTTTTTTTTTTGGTTTTTTTTTTTTTTGGTTTTTCGAGACAGGGTTTCTCTGTATAGCCCGGGCTGTCCTGGAACTCACTCTGTAGACCAGGCTGGCCTCGAACTTAGAAATCTGCCTGCCTCTGCCTCCCAAGTGCTGGGATTAAAGGCGTGCGCCACCACCGCCCAGCTGAGGCAAAAATTTCTAATGGTATTCTTCATGGCTCTCAAAAATTACAAGCAAATTCACTGAATGCAAACCTCTCACCTTCACCAGGATATAAAGGAATGGTATAAAAACAATCTTCTAAATCTATAATAATTTTATATGCATTTCTTGGAATGGCAACTGGAACAGGCAAGTTGGGCTGTAATGCCCCAAAAGTTTCATAAATCTTAAGTTTGAACTTTGTTTTGGATTAATTGAATAACCAATCCCTTGTAGCTGAGTGAGAGTATCAGATAAAGGCCAAGTTGAAGGCCAGTCTTGTCCTCTCCTACTCTTAGAGCAATTCTTTTGTTAGCAGGCACAGCTATAATGCCATGCAGGGAAGCAAACATAATTTTAATTTCTCCAGCATAATCATCATCTATAACTCCTGGACCATACACTGTCTGTTGTGAATGTCTTTGGGTCTGAGGCTGACCCCTCCCCAAGGAACAAGCAAGGCAATAAACAAATTCTGGAAAACACCTTTCTAGGGGCTTGTTATGGGGATGACCATAACAAGCTTCTGCTGAGCTCACTCTGTGCATTGTCTTAATTCAAATGTAAATATTCTTTAATCTCAGCCTATTTCCTGAGTCCTGGCCCAAAGATTATCCTTCCTGCAGGCCTGTACTGTGCCACAGCTGTTTTTTTTTTTTTTTTTTAACACTTTATTCAACTGTATCTGCTCTATCCTCTTCTCTATAAACATGGACAAGTCAAAAACTCCCAAGTTCATGATTGAACTGCTGACTGCAGCCAATGGAATACTGGCAGTTTAACATATTTTAAGTTTCTTCTGCAATATTAGAGTATAACCATAATTTTGGGAAATAAAACTGTAACTGACCCATTCTGTTTGGGTCAGTCAACAGGGTCTCCAGCGCAGGAGTGAGGATACATGCTTCCAATTCCTGCAGTGTCCTTCACTGTATCCTGCTTACTGGAGACCAGTGTTGAGGCACCACTTTGTACCTGCCCGGAGCTGCCCCAGGTTTGGGGGCCACTATATCCCGCCTGAGCTGCTGCTTTGGCCTGCGGGTCAGGGTCTAGCAAGAGAGAGAGTGGGGAATAGAAGGGCAAGAGACGCAAAGAATGGAGACAAGACAGAGAGTCTGTTCAAGACTTGTTCCTCGTTCCCTTTATCTTTTATTGAAAGGAAATCATGGATATATATAAGCATAAGCTGGGGGACACGGTTGAAGACACTTTACCACGTGTACCTTGCATCTGGGGGCACCAAACAACAAAACAAGATATGGGAGAACAACATGATGTTTATCAGAGTGTGCTCAGCTGTTGTGGACTGTTGAAAACAAGCACTTGTCAGGGTATGATGCCTTTAGATGGCTGTAAAGATGATAGCTGCTTTCTGCCAGAAGTTGACTCCCAACATAAAACCAATTTTTAACAATGCAAACAATCCATTTTCTCTAAAATCAACACCAAGTGCATTACTTTCATGTTACAAGGTTTGTCTGCCAGTTCTTATATATGAATGCATGATAGGGCAGCTTTTAATATCTCATTAAAGAGACATTGTTTTTTAAAAGCCTATGTTTTATAACATCTGGTTTCTGAATGACTCCAACCCTGAGTTACCATTTTTAAGCCAATTTTCTGTTACCAAAGTTGCAAATTTTTTTTCAAAGATTTTCAAATCAATTTATTCTTATTATCCTGATCGTTGGATATCACCAATGCTAACAAACCAATTAAAATGATCCAAATATCTAAGATAGACACATGTACAAAAGATATACAAATTAAAACCATTTTAAAAGCAATGGATACCATAATTTGTCTGTGGCTATACCATCTACATTCAGAAATGATTGTGAAATTAAAACCTAAGATAAAAACTGTGCAGGATGAACTCTGAGTGACTCCCATTTCAAACCAAGGCAGTCAGTCCTTCATTCTCACACATTTAGTGTCTCTGGTGGGTTGAGAAGAGAAACACTGTGGTATTTTGAATGCTTGTACTTTTCCCTTATTGACTGTTGGGCATGCTGTGGTTCTTTGAGGTAGGTCTGGTGAAGGTCCACGAGACAGGGCTTAAGACTTTCTAGGGTATATCCAGTCTGTTGCACCAATGACTCAGGCCAATTTTGTCCTGTGACTGTGTAGAGAGCTAAGTGAAAGGCAGCTCCAGCAATAAGTGATGGCAAATACTTGAGGTAGGGTCAGCATCTATCAAACTTAATTCTCCCAAAAACATTGCTAAACTTTCAACCTTGCAGTTTCCAGGCTGCAGGTAGGAAGTACTGGGTAAGGAACTGATTTACTATTGGTACAGCCAAGTCAAAAGCAAGGACTTTCAATACTTGGTGCTCCATTCTCAGAACCTGCTTCTTAGAATAGGTATTGTCTGTAATATATACAAACTCTGCTACTTCTGGGGGGTAAATTTCTTCAAATTTCAAAGCTAGCAGCATAGCAGCTGTGCCCACAAGCTGAAGCTTTCCTCTTAACACGGACATGGAGGAGAGGAATCTATCAATGTAGTTCAATGCAGAGTTTCATTCTGTAGTTTATATTCTTCTCCTACTTCAACTAGCCAGTCCACAAGGATGGCCACATACTGTTAGTGATGTCTGGCTGCCTCTTCATATAACCCACTTTGGGTTTACATTTAACCTCCATTTCCCTAAGGTATGTGTGAATATCTTCGTGATAGTCAGGTACTTCATTGACATTCACTGGCTTTTCATCTTCTAAGACAATAGACATATCCATATCATGTGGTGATTCAAAACTACCATCCATTGGATAATCAAGAGGTGTCAGTGGTTTTCTTGCTCCGGGTAAAGAGACAGCTGCATTAAAAGCCAGGGCATCTTCACACTCTGTTTCTTTAAGCTCCGCTGGCCTCTTCTGAGTCTCTTCTGCTTCATCCACATGAATGGTGAAGGCAGGCTGTTTACTGACTGCTTTCCATGAAGGAACAGCAGCGACATGCTCATCGTTTATAGGAAGGTCCTTAAGAGGTGCAACCCGCCGAGTCTTGAGCTTCTGCTGTGGCGCGGGTCCCCGCACGTTCCCGGCCTTAAGCACCGCCTGTGCCCGCGGCTGCTGGGCTGGCGCCACTTTTTCGGGGTTGACATTCTCCTGGTCTTCTAGATGCACGAGAGCAGGGCTGAGCCCGCCTGGCAACCGGACTGTCTCGAGGTGCCCGGCATCGCGGCTCCAGTCGGGATCTGTCTCTGTCGGCGGCAGAACATGCACAGCACAAGCCGCTACCGGGCTGTGCGGGACCCTGGCGGCCGACCCGCGGAGCAGGCATTGCTGGCTGGAGGAGCGCAGACCCAGGTGCCGCGAGTTGCGCACCCAGTTGCAAATTTTTAATCATACCCAATAACTTATAGGCCAATAATCTATAACCAAAACATGCAGAACATATTTATACTTTAAAAACCAGTCAAAAACAAAAATGAAGTGGCTATACATCTTATATATTTAGACTAAACAAAATGTCTTGTCTTTTCTAGCTGTAATTTCAAGAGAAAAGCACCTTGTCACAGAGATTTTTCTAGAACAAACAACTATCAGCTTCCTTATCATAGAAGCCAAAAAGCTGCTGGTTCCTTTAAGAGCAGTTTATACCAACACTCAGTTCCTGGAGAGGCTTCTCCAGCTCAGCTCAACTTCTAGCTACAGGTATAGGGTAACTTATCAGTTTCTGCTATGCACATTAAGACTGCCTTTAAAACAAGGTTAACCTGAACCAAGGGGTGGATACCTAGAAGTTTTAACCATTTTTTTCTTTTGGAACATGAAACATAGAACAAAAATCACTCAAACAATGAAACAAAAACAGACAATTGACACACATGGACAGATTGGTGCACCAAGGACAGATGATAGACAGAGAAATCAAAACTAAGGATTTCTCCTGTAGAAGCCAGAGAGACTCAGGACATCTCCTGATTTCTCCTATCCTAGGAGAGCTCTGAAATAGCCTTTTCCTTCCTTTTTGCTGACACAGCCCAGAGAGAAGACAACTGCTTTTCTAAAACCCTTTCTCTCTCTCATATTCAAGATCTAACTCTTTCTTTAGGTGGTGTAGCGACAGCTATTGATAGTTACTCCTCAGTGCCCTGCTTTCTTAGTTTCCCAATTCCTTCTAATCCTGCTCCTCTCGCCTGAGGCAGCTCTTAGGCTGTGAAATGCCTATTTAAAATTCTCCTGTACCATGTTTCACTGTCACCTCCTAGGTGAGGTCAGCATCGGGTCAACACCTATTCAGCCTAGACTGTATCCCCTTAAACACATGTCCTGCAAATACAGCCTCCAAAAAATAACTAGCACTAGCATCAATGCTGTTCGTTGCTTACCAAGTGTGGGATACTCTTCTTCTTCCCTTTTCTGTGGAGGTCCACCTAAGACAGCATTTCTCAGCGGGTCCCCCGTTTTCAGGTCCCTTGTTGCGGTGCCACCTGTAGCTGCCTGCGGCCACAGACCAACTGGGTTCACCTGAAAGAGGGGCTGGAAATGAAGAAAGGGACGGAGGGTGAGAGAAACATTGAACCAAGACAAAGTATTGTGATTAAGGCTTGAAGTTTAATGTTAAGCTCTCAATTTAAAGGGAAACTAAACCCCTTCTTGTTTCAGCTGGAGATAGGTGGCGGAACCCATCCTTGGCCATTGCTGGAGATGGGTGAAGGAAGCCATCCTTTGTCAGAGCTGGAGATGTCTCAAGGCAAACTCAGTGGGCAGTTATTCTTCAAAGCTCCTGTAGTAGGCTGTACATGCAGCCAAGGTGGGTAACTCCACCTAGGTCCTATTATTTGGTCTATTGTGGTAAACAAGGTCTTTCAGGCCTGCTCAATGCTGGAGAGAGGGCACAGTTTGGCCCATTTATGAAGATAGACAAACTTACTAGAGAAGAAATTAGTTACCTCTGCAGACAGGAGAGTCACTCACAGACAATAACAGCAGTATTTAACCCATCAGATCCTGATATGACCAAGACTGCTTTCACAGTTTTTACAATAATTGTCATATGAATGAAGACTTTTAAAAATGTTACCTTCTACTTAAACACATAGAGAACAAGAAAAAGATACAACTACAACAATCTATCAATTTATCTTTTGTAAAACACAAAACACCATATTTCCTTTTCCTCTGTGTGTGTGTGTGTGCACAAGTCACAAATACAGGCAGGTAAACATGTGTGCAAATGTGGAGGCCAGACATCTGTATCAGGTGGTCTCCTCAATTGCTTTCCACCTTCTGTTTTGAGACAGACTGCCTTTCATAGAACCCAGAGCCACAGGCTGGTCAGCTGGGATCTTCTTTGACTTCAGTCCCAGAGCTGGAGTTAGAGACACGCACCACTACCCTCAGCTTTTACCTGCAAGCTGCACACTCAAACTTCAAGCATGGGGAGCAGGCGCTTTATACTTTGAACCTAGGCTGTATGTCTCAGTTGTAGGAATGATGGATCCCAAATTAATAACAAAGTCAATAATCCCTTTCTAATTAAAATATTTCTCTTTTCTGCCAATAAGAAATACTCCATAAAATAAAATAACTTTTGAAACAATGCTGTAATTCAAAATAATTTTGGGTCTCATTCTAATTCCTTTCCGGACCCTAGTCCTCAATTTGCAGTTCTCCTGCAGTCCATACAGGTCAGAGTAGCTGAGACTGATGACATTAAACTTAGTGTGAATCAGGCTCTGTACTCAGAAGCTGTATGAATGCTACTTAAACGGTCCTCAGTTTCTTTGATTATAAAGCAGGAATACTAAACACCAGTCTCAATGCCACATAAAGATTACATGAAATTAAATATGGTAATACATGTAATATACATGGAGTAGTGTGTGTGTGTATAACAGATGGACAAATAATGGTCACCATTTACATCTAGCATCTCTGTTTTAATTTTAAGTCCCTGGACTGCTATATTATGCCATCTTTGATCTTCAGCACTGCACACAGATTCTAAGAGCTCAGTAAATCTTTGTAGAATCAATGACTGGAATCTAGACTAAGTGGTGTGAATTGTAACAATGTTCAACACATCTGTTTTCTCTCTAGGATAAATGAACTTTAAAAGGATGACCTATATCTGAGGAGTCTGTGTTTAACTGGAAGGCAGGGCTGATGAGCTCTGTTGCACAGCTGAAATCAAAAGTCAGGAAAGCAGACTGTCATTGCACAAGCCAGATGGTTATCAAGTCCAAAGCCAGTTTATTTGGAATCTTAGAGAAAAACAACATCAGTATCTCCTGCCTTTGTTACGGATAAAAGAGAATTCACTTTGCAGGCCTTTAAGAGAATAATGAATCCTAAGCTTTTGGATAGAGTCAGGAACAGACTTTTCCAGGAAGCAATGCTGCTAATCTGTATTATGTGCAATTAGATCTCATCTTTAGATTATTTCTGAAGAAATAAAAACTGCCATTATCTTGCTCTCAGAAGTAAAGACACCTCATTTATTGAGTTCCTCTAGCAAATAAACCTTTAAATTATGATGAATAAATGCTAAAATAGTATGCTTTATTTAAAATTACCAAATTAGTATGATAAATTATATTTGATATAGGCAATTGAAGTTTGAAGATGAAAGACTTTCTATATTTTCCTCCAAGGGAGGTAAGAGTTAAAACATGAAATATTTAATTGATATGTTTAACTTGTTTTTCTTTTAAGTCATACTGGATTAAATGAAAAACTTTTCCATTTCTAATTTGGGGCTGTGACATTTTATTCTGAGAGCCATCTGTTGGTAATTAAGTTCTGTCCTGTCATGTTGGCATTAAGACCCTGAAATCATACATTTAAAAAAAATAATAAATGGAACACATAACAGAGACAAACAAAGATGAGCCCAGCAGGCAGATCTTCCAAGGAGACGCTGAATGGAACTACAACTCAGAGAGTAGGAAACACGCAACACGGAATCCTCCCACAAGGGGATGAAACTGTCAAGGAATCCACACATTTGGGCTGTGAAGGTTTTGCAGCAGCTTTAAGTAATAAAATCATTTAAGAGATGAAAGTCTCAGGGGGTATAGTTGGGTTTTCAAATGGAATATTTACATTGTTTGACAAAACTTACCATAGTTAGTTAATATTCTAAATATAAAATTTAAAAACAAATTAAAAGAGGAGATTAATTGTGTTGTATTAACTCAGTATTTGGAAAATAAATACCAGTAACATTTAAATTAAATACTTTACCTGATATATAAAACATAGAAAGGGTGCATATATGAACACCCTATAATGACTCATGTATATACATGTCTGAATGATGTTTAAATTAATACATACATGGCTGCCTTCTTAAACACTGTTATTTTCTTTATGCTGAAAACATTTGAAATCTTTTCTTCTAAGTTTGTGAGAAATGCACATTATTTCCTCCAGTGTTTCTCCTGGGCCCTAGCGAGTCAGAACTTGCTTGGATTCAACTGTAAATCGCACTAAGAGAAGTAAATACTTTGAAGGTTTGTTCAAACTCCTGCTAATTAACTACGATGGCCCACAAGAAATATAGTTTAATTTTTCAAAGAAATAAAAAGTTATGGAGAGAAATGTGAGCATAGATATTGGATTGGTGCTCTCTGAAGTGGGGGGTTTCTAAGGCAACATGTCCTCATGATCACCTCACATGATGGGAAGTGGAGGCCATAGTGGTAAATAACTTCTCATAGGCCATTTAGTGATAAAATCAGAATTTTAAATATGTACTGTGAATTAATATTTTCTTCACAGCAAAACAAATCAAGCACATAGAGTTGTTAAAGTAAATAGCAAAATGTCCTGAATTCTAATGTCTGAGGTTTATGTTTTGCAAATTCTCTCTCTCTCTCTCTCTCTCTCTCTCTCTCTCTCTCTCTCTCTCTCTCTGTCATTCACACACACACACACACACACACACACACACACACTGCTGCTTCCAATTCTTTCTTTCATTGCATTTAGTTTTCTTCTCTGGGATGGGGGAGGGGCACACATGGGACACGTGGGGCCATGAGTGCATCTCATTCCATAGCTGTCTTCTCTGTCACTTTCTGATATGTACGTATGTAAAAGGTTCCCTGTTTCTGCAGGGCTCATGCCCCATATAGCAAGTTCATCCATGTCTGTCTATTCATCCTGAGTAGAGCTGCCATAAATCAAGCTATATTCATCTCTTTGACTTAATGGCTTCACTGAAGACCATACATTGATTAAAAGTAAACCTGTTTAAATATTTTCTAAACCATTTTTTTCTATCGTATGAAAGATATATATGAACTGTATGCACACTTGAATCTATAAATTCTCAGAATTTGAAATGTACCAAACATAATTCTATCTTTCAAAGACAGTGCATATTTAAATGGACACCAGCACTACTATGTCAGAGAGTATATAGTATGGCCTTGTGTATGTGTGTATCTCTCTGTGTGTTGTACATACTTATTAATGTAGTTGTATATAGATGTGTGTGCAGGAGTTTGTCTTTATGTATATTTTATTAGCTCTCTTACATATGCATGCACTAAACACACAAACACACACACATATACACAGACATGCACACTCATGCACTCCCCCCACCCCCATCTCTAAGGTTCTGGAAACCTTTGCTCCATGTAATGAATTGGCAGCATGAGACAAACAATGAGTTGCTCCTCAAAGTTGAGGAAAACACAGGTAAAATAATTGTATTCAATGAAAAATGTAAAAAATATCCACTAAGTTGGGCTGAACTTAGTACCATGTCATTAGCGTTTATTGTAAGTTCTGTTCTGGATGAGCTTATCCTTTAGTTTTTAAAATAGACTAAAATTTGATTTGGATTTCCACTCATTAATAAGAAAACTGACTTTGACCAAGGTAAAGAGAGTGGCACTAGGTCACAGAGATTATAAACGGCAGACTTAGGATTCAAAACCCAGACTTGGCAACAGGCTGTGCACAGTACTTCATCCTGAGGAAAACACAGAGAAACAAGACATGCATGAGCCAGAATCACAGGAGGCATCCCAAGAAACAAAATGGTTCTCAAACATGAGTAAGCTGTTAATATGTAAGGTTTGATAAAGAAGACTGATGGATGGGATGGACAGATGAATGGAATGGATGACGGTGGTAAGAATGAACGTGTGTAAGAAGAAACTGGGGTCTCATGCCTGACACATTGTGTTAACGGAACTGTGAGGGTATTGGGCATCTGGTAAAGGAGAGAAGGCCATGACTGTTGGAGAAGAATCTTTATCTGATCAGCTGCCGTACAGGGCTCAGCATTACTGGTCAGGTATCCAGTGTACACGAAACAGGGAGCTCTGCTGGTACCTGGAGTGCCATCGGGGGCAAGGTTCAAACATCTGGCTCAGATTCCTTATATCAGACCTTGGAATATATAAAGAACAGAAGTTTAGTTATGAATCTGGACAGTGGAAAGTCCAAAATAAAGACACTGAAGTGAAGATCTGGAAGATTGACCCCGGATGTGTACAAACACACACCATAAATACCCTTGCTAATCCCTTGATTTGACTGGTGTTTTGCACATGAGTTGAAATATCACACCAAACCTCCAAGACACATATCATCAATACAGCAAAGTTTTACTTAAAAAATCTAATAACACCCCTCAAAAAACCATCAGAATTGATAACTACTGCAGCCGCTCTCTGTAAGCAGTGTGCCCTTCTTCCGTGTGTGTGCATGTAAATGTGAGACAATATCATTGTTTGTCTGAGGAGTAACATGAAAAATCTTTTGAAGATATCTCTTAGCGTGTCCTCAATATTTAAATTTTGAAATAATGTTTTAAATTCACTTCAGATATAAATGACTGTTATAATTTACTACCTTTCATAAGGGAGCTTGGATGTTCATCAAGTAAAGTAGCTTGGCTGTCAGAGCCTATGTGGAAACTCAGGGCGGTGAGCAGGAGAGAAAAGGGTAGAGACTAGAGCCAGTATTTTATATTCTCTCTCTCTCTCTCTCTCTCTCTCTCTCTCTCTCTCTCTCTCTCTCTCTCTCTCCTGCTCCCTTTCCCTCTCTCCATCCCTCTCTCACCCCTTTCTTCTCTCTCTCCCTCCCCTCCCCTGAACGGCACCCCTCCCCCCAGCTCTTAACAGGGAATTTATTGAAATGACTGATAATAACTTTTCCAGATCCAGTTAAAACAATAAGTAAGAACAACTTTAGGTGGCAATGTTTCTAAGATAAGAAAAAAGACAACTTCAGAACAGGTTGACCTGTGTTTGTGTTTGATAGCTTTTGATTCCCAGAAAGGGGGTGGTGGGGGGAAGAAGGTGAACCAGCTTGAGAGGGAAGGTTGACTAAATCTCAGAATGGCAAGAAGGGATTGATGTAGAAACTTTGGATAGTAAAGCTTCCCTAGGTCTGGAGCTTCTCTGTGCTGTCGTTGTGGAACCCACTGTACCAGGTCAGAAACACATCACTTGTGACATCTGCTTTGCTCACCTCCTACTGTGGCCCTTCAAGAGCAGTGGAATATTTCTTATAGTTTAAGAAACCCCAAAGCAGCTTGATGGGCTAGGTTTCCATCCCTGAGCTCGTCAATTGTGGTGTGTATAGGATGGTGATTCTCATGGGAATTCTAGACTGCAGTAAAGGGGGAATGATTTCACAGAATTCACCTCTCTCTTCCTACTTCTGTTTCTTTTTCATTCTTTTTTTCCATGTCTACCTTAGTTCAGTCTCCTACTGTCACCTCCTTTAGATGCCAAGTTCATCCATGTTGGTTTTTTGAAGCCACATCAAGGCATGCTTTGTACTCATCCCCGACTTGTTCTCAGAGTGGAATACTTATGAGATAAAGAGTCGATTCCACACCCAGTTTGGTTGAACGTTTTGTTAGGCTCATGTCATCCACTTTAGAGATGAGGATGAGGCCAGGGTGGAAAGGGGTGAGGGCAGACATTTCTCCTACCACCTTCTCATGAGTATGCCAATGGAATCAACAGAGGCAGCTCCACATTAAGAGCCAGCCAACCTCTGAATGCTTTTTGCCAGGGTTTATGGACTTTCCAATTGACTCTATCTTAGGCATAGGGGAAGGGGGAGAGAATGGAGGGGTTATAAAGCCAAGCACCAGGGACTCAAACAGCAGGAAGACAAGTGATAGAACCTTACAAAAGTTCCTGCTCATCCCAGACTCCTCCCATTGCCTCTCCCTTTGTTTTACATATTGATTTATTAAAGTGCATGTTGGTTTTGGAGAGCTTCTTTCCACTCCTCCACTCATGTTCCAACAAGCAAGGAACCACATCTTAGGCAGATACTTTGGAAGGACGAGAAAATAGAAACTGTTCCAAAGAATTCTAGTCACTGGTGCCCTGTGGTTGGATAGGACAAGAGAGTTCCTTCTCCCCTTTTTACTACCACATTAAAGTAAAGCAAAATACACTGAGATTTAGTCTAAGATAGAGACATTATTAATCACAACTGACATGTGTAGCCTCGTGTTTTCTGTGTTCCAAACAATTGCAGGGGCAGTCATGACCTCCATGTAAATGTACAGATCTGAAAATTGTTAATTTATGGTACAAAATTCAGAACATGTGATACATCAGCTCTCTAAGATGCTGTAATAAATAGGTGCAAGCAGGACATCTTGAAACCACAAAGCCGTTCTAACAGAGCTCAAGGTGGGGGCAGGGCTAGATCTCTGCCTTCTCTTTTCTCCTTCTTTCTCTTACTTCTTTTATGTTTCAAAAGTCACTGCTTCTTCCAGACTACTCTTCATTTCCTTTTCCAATCAGTACACAGGTCTTCATCAAGTCTCCCATCTGCTTTACAAGTAGCTTCCTCCTTGAAAAATCATTTTTTTTTCCTTTTAGGTTTTGTCCTCAATTTGTAATCTAGAAATGGAGTTATAATCACATTCTCTATGAAGCTCTGGCAGTTCACTGGAGACACACTGTCTTCTGTTCTCTTTAAGAAAAGAAAATAGTAATAAGCCAAAGGACTTGGGTAGTAAGGAGAACAATAATCCCCTGCACAGGACTTCCAGCCTAATACAGCTTCTCCAATGGCAGCTTTGTGTGCTTGTGGTTTCCCAAAGAACCTCCTGGCATTAACCTGTGATGCTGTTTCTCTTGCCCCAGCTGTCTCCAGCTAAACCTACTGCAGCCTTTCATCTCCCTCCTGCTGGTAGTGGCTTGCAGCATTGGTGGCTTTCCAACTCACCTTCCCGCCACAGCACGTTCCCATCAGAAGGGAAGTCAGAGTCAGAACAGTCTGGTTTCTCATCTCTATCCCCCTCTCCATAAGTGTCTGCGATCGGTTGCCTAATCTCTGTGCATCTCTCTTTACATGATGTAGACAGTAACACTTAGCCTATAGCTATGCCATTAGACCAGAAATAAAAACGAAGGATGACATTGAGGTTGGGAGTTGCTGGATAAAAGGATAGATATTGTTACTTCAAGAATGCACTGTCATCTGGAGGCTCGAAATATTCATTTCAATATTTCTCATGACAACAGAAAATTGCACTTAATTTTTTAAGTAGAATTTGAACTTCCCTCAGCTCAACCATCACCCAGCATCACAGACTTTTAGCTCCCTCTCACTATGATTTGACGAAGCTGACTTGGCAACATCTGGCTCTTTCATTTTTCTGAGGCTCCTTTCTGAGTTCTGTTTTGCAGAATTCATTGCAAACTTGGAACTCTTCCAAGACATATAACAAAACCCTCACATGGCTTTGAACATCTGCCTGTTGAGATCTTTGTTTGTTTTGTCTTTGTGGGTGAACGGAAGCACCCAAATAAGTCTATAATATCCCAGGACAGCTCAAACTAGATATGAAAACAAAATTTTGATAGAAGGTCTGAATTAGAGCTCTGTGTAATCACAGCTAACTTTATAATCACATTTGAACCATCACCACCATTTTCAAGCAAATGAAAAACAGTCTCTGCCTTCAGGCTTGTGACCTTTTAAAGATAAGCACAAACAATGCCATATGCTACCTTATTTCCATAAATGAGTGTCTGAAATGTACAAGTGGATACTACAGAACTGAATTTACTAAGTTGAATCTCTTAGCAGCCTACTTCAGACCTCTACCCACTACATCTCTGTGCTTGGATTTTCCTACCAAAAAGAGAAAACCCACAGAAGTAACAGATGCAATGTCCTGGGAGAAAATGGCTGAAGATGCATCATCTAAATCTGCAATCTGAAGTTGAGAGCAATCAAGGGTTTCTGAGCGCAGTGCCTGCATGTAAGGAGGCAGTGCTAACGCAGAAGCATCGCTGAACTCTGAGGGTGTGGGAACTGCAGCAGCATCCTAAGGACCTCTGTAACTGAGGTTCTTACCCACAGCCCAGATTCCCTTCATCTGGGTGTGGGAATCAATGTCTGGAATGGTTATATGCTTGGTTCATTCTGGGTTCATATGTTCCTGACTGAAATAGGCAAGTGCTATGAAGGAGACTTACAAATTCAGTAGAAAAGACTATCAGTACCAAATGACTTTTCCTGTTTTAATTGGCTTCAGATTCTCCCTCACATTTCAAGAAATGACATAGCCATCCATCATCAATAGTTGGTTTTTTTTTTAATTCTAAAATTGGCCCCCTAGTCTGTCATTAGAATGTGACCTTTTTTATTAAAATAAAAGTACACATTATTGAGCCCTATTTCATGCCCAGCCCACATATATAAAAACAACTAAGACCTCCAGTAGGGTAAGAATAATACTTTGATGTGGAAAGAGGAAGACAGAGTTTGTGTGGGTAGCCTTGGTATGAATTTTTCTATGTGAAGGGACAATGAGAAGAATAATAACAATGTAGTGTGAAGGCCTGGAAGAGAGCAAGGGCCATTGCAGAATGAACTAGAGAAGCATATATGAGTTATACATACAAAGAGAAAGTTGGTAAAGTTCAGCAACTCTTGGAGTGAATAGTTGTCTTCATCTTTGTTGTTACCATTCATCTGCCATCATCATCACCATCATCTACAACTTCAGGACAGGTTATGTTTGGATCTCAGTGCCTGTTATATAGCAGAGCGAGGGGAATATCCATTTGAAGACTGGACAATCATTGCTGTTGTTTCCATGCCCACTGTAGGATTCAGGAAGGCTCTCATTTATGACACTCTATCTGTTATTTTTATTTGTATTGTAGGTGGAGCCAATAATAGAGAGAGGCCATGAGAACCTGGTCCATCACATCTTGCTCTATCAATGCAGCAGCAACTTCAACGACAGTGTTCTGGACTTCGGCCATGAGTGCTACCACCCAAATATGCCAGATGCCTTCCTCACTTGTGAAACTGTGATTGCGGCCTGGGGCATTGGTGGAGAGGTGAGGCTAATGACAGTGACCAACCCATAGACAATTATTTGATTGTGCTTCTCCACTCCCATAGTTCTTGTAGAATCATACTGCTCTTATACAAAAATACATAAAGATTTGTTTATATTTCCACTTTCATAGGAAGGTCTCCTTCCCTTAAATGATTGTATTATCTGTGCTTACTGAGTGATGGGGTTACAAAAGCTGAACGGTCCTGAAGGAATAGTTGGGTTTGGGCACCAGAACTCATAGGGGTTTCCACTGTCTCATGAAGTTTTTTTTTTTTTTTCCATATTTAGGGCTTTACCTATCCACCTCATGTCGGATTATCCCTTGGCATGCCAATGGATCCTCGTTATGTGCTTTTAGAAGTCCATTATGATAACCCGGCACGGAAGAAAGGTAAGTCCTTTCTTTGTTTTACCTAACAGTTTTAAAATGTCATTGTAAATAGTGTCTGTAACATAGTTGAAGTGAATGAAATATGAAATTTTGTATTAGGAAGCATTAACTTTTATGTCCAAAGTAGGATGCTTTTAAAAGCAAAAAAGGGTGCTGTTCAGAATTACATTGAGACAGTAGCGATGAACTAGCAGCATTTGTGCAAATGGGCATCTATGGTCACAAATCCTAAGAATACATTCTCATATCTGATACCAAGAAGTAGGAAATAGGCAGCCCTTTTGTCATATAAATTAGTTTCAAATACATGTGATGTTTAAAAGATTCTGTGTATGTGTGTGCATGCATGCACATATGTGTGTATGTATGTATGTATGTATGTATGTATGTAATTCCATGTTGGGTACCTTCCTCAACTGCTTTCCAACTCATCTTTAGAGACAGGATGTGGTGTTTGAATAAGAATGGCTCACATGGGCTCATATTTGGTCAACTTGGTCCCTAATTAGTGAAATTGTTAGGAAAGTTTAGGAGTTGTTGTCTTGTTGGAGAATGTGTTTCACTAGAAGCGGGCTTTGACATTTCAGAAGCCCACACCAGCCATTCCTACTTAGTTCTTTGTGATTGTTGCCTCAAGATCTAAGCTCTCAGCTACTGTTCTCTAGTGCCATGCCTGCCTGTCACCATGTTCTTCACCATGATAGTAATTGACCAACCCTCTGAAAGTGTAAGCAAACCTCCAGTAAACTCTTTAGTAAATTCTAGCCCCAAACATTTTTCTTACAAAAACACTCTTGTGAAAAAGCTACCATCTATCACACTAAAAGCTACTGGCAATTTGTTGTTTGATAGGCTATGCACACCGGCACTCAAGAGATATCTATGGTAAAAAACTGTCTGATAAGTGGTGGATGTGTGGATATGAATTTAAATTCTGAATGTACTTATACCATTTTCCAAAGCAAAGAAATAAATCGGTATATTAAATGTGAAATCACCAACTAAAGCAATCTTAATTATTTTACTACATAATTATTCAGTAAACATTAAACATCAACTACATGCTTATTCTGTGCTTAACACTTGGGATCCAAGAGCAAAGGATTGCCAGTTTGAGGTCATCTTGGTCTACATAGTAAGACCCTGAGTAGAAACAAAACAAAATGAAACAAATAAAAGTTATAGTCTAGTAAGAAAGAGAAACGATTAAAATAAAATTACATGTTTCTGCCAGTTTATGCAAAAGAGTGTACCTGACAGTGAGAGAGTATTTAATTGTTGACCTAATTAAGCCGGGAGGATGTGACGGTAGTCTATAAAACTTTCCTTGTAAAAACAGACCCTTCATAGATCTACGTCTAAGTACCTGTGGGAAAGGTTTCAATTAATTAAAATTAATTTCAGGTTTATAGTATCTGGGTCACATATTCTCCCTCACTTTAGTGGCATGTCATAGCAAAGAATGTATTATTTGTCTCTTAACCCCATAATGCCTACTACATATCAACTCTTAATAACTATTTGAGGAGTTTGTTAAGGAGTAAGAGGATGTTAATAAACTGTACAGAGTTAACCTTTAGTAGATTTCTGTATCAGTAGCTGAATGGTTTATAAGTAAGATTTGAAGTCATCTCAAAACAATATAAAGTAAAACTTCTAGGGATACTCACTTATAATGAATGACTTTAATTTTGTTGTTGTTGTTCTGTCCTTGTGTTAGATAACAGTCAAATATGTTTGCTAGATGGCTCAAGCATATCCTCCATAGCATGTTGTATGGGTCTATGGTGGTTACAGACAATACAGTGATTTGTGTTCTAATTTCTGTTCACAAAGGTAATTTTTGTCTTCCATCCATTTCTACTTGTATTCCTTTGCTTCATGAGATTTCTAACAAAAATGAATGATCCATCTCAAATGAATGTGAAAACCTTTTAGAAGTATTCAAATCCTCTCTTGCTTATGTGCTCTTGTTACAGGCTTAATAGACAGTTCTGGGCTGAGGTTTTTCCACACTACGGATATAAGGAGATATGATGCAGGGGTGATTGAGGCTGGCCTCTGGGTGAGCCTCTTCCATACAATCCCTCCAGGGATGCCTGAGTTCCGTTCTGAGGGTCACTGTACTCTGGAGTGCCTAGAGGAGGTAAGTAGTGTCCTAGTCCACAACCCGATATCTCCAGATTAGCTCATGATCTCAGACCTGTGAAAGTTTCCTTGCATGTTTATGACGTATGTTCAGTGACGGCTTCTTGGAAAGCCATTGATGTCATTTGGACAAGACCTTTGGCTGCCCATTTAGCATGTCGAAGGCTAAAAGAGAAAAATTAGGGTGCAGAATGACCTGTGAGGTGATTTTTTTTCCTTCTTTGACCATTTTTCTTCCTACTTCCTTTGGGCATTTTATGAGTTTTCTTCATTTGTGTAGTTTCTTTCTCCTGTCTCCAATTACCTGTTATCCCATGTCTTTCAGACTGACTTTTTTTTTTCTGTTTTTCTCTGCTTATAGTTTTTCTTTGATAGGAGGAAAGTGAAATCTCCATGGTAAGGTGCTGTAATGTAGGTTTTACGACTACCCATTAACATATTTTCTCTGAATTAAGTGTTTTCAATATGGGTATATTATTTATGAAAATGGATTCTGTGCTGTACAATGTGAGTGAAGCATTTTGTGGTCATTTCGACCTATTCAATTATGCCATAGTGCTGCAGAAACAGAGATACTATTCACAGAAGATGCTGTTTAGGAAAGTGAGATTGTTCTTTGGAGAGTTGTGCTGCAGTTATTGACTACTGTGTATCTTCAGGACTGTAATTTATTCCGAGGAGGAAGAGAAATCTAATCATTGGTGGTACTTTCCTTCTTCTGAATGTTAAAGAGGTCAACAATCCAATCAGGTGTTTGCATCAGGTTTCACTTAAATTGCTTCATCTTTTTGTCCTTTGTACCTCAAGTATGCCTAAATTGTCTGAGCATGCCCTTCAGGAGCTAATTGGGTCTTTCTCCCTGTCCTACAGGCCCTGGGAGCTGAGAAACCAAGTGGAATCCACGTGTTTGCAGTCCTTCTCCATGCTCACCTGGCAGGCAAAGGCATCAGGCTGCGTCATTTTCGCAAGGGAGAGGAAATGCAGTTGCTGGGTTATGATGATGATTATGACTTCAATTTCCAGGAGTTTCAGTATCTGGCAGAAGAACAAACAATCTTACCAGTACGCATGCGTGTTATTCTCCAGAGACATTCAGGAGGTTTAGCTTCCAAGATGCAGTAGGGCTCCTGCTAGCCAAGAGAATTGTTCAGCTCATAGTCTTAAAACCACCCACTGTGGGTGTTGCTTACATCAGAGTCAGGAATGTGTTTGATCTGCTTCCTAAACTAGAAACTCGCTTTTCTTACCATTCCCTGGGGGCAATGCAAGTTCTTGATGAAAGAAAGAAAGAGAAAGAAAGAAAGAAAGAAAGAAGGAAGGAAGGAAGGAAGGAAGGAAGGAAGGAAGGAAGGAAGGAAGGAAGGAAGAAAGAAAGAAAGAAAGAAAGAGAGAGAGAGAGAGAAACAACTGAACAGCTCAGATTCAGATCACTGTGAGCCTTTAGGTTCCAATTATGATAAATGCAGAATTGCTTGTTAGAATATGTCATCTTGAAGAGGGGACACATTTTATTAGTTTCCTTTGAGTGAACAATGAACCTTGAATAATTCTTCCAAAAGAGCAAAGCTGGAGAAATGGCTCAGTGGGTAAGAGTGCTTGCTCTGTAAACATGCAGGTCTGTGTTCAAATCCTCAGCAACCTTGTAGAAACTGGACATAGTTTTGAATCCCTATGACCTGCATGTCGGGGGACAAAGATGTGAGAGTCAGTCACCACCAGCATATGGATATGAATGTGTGTGTGTGTGTTTGTGTGTGTGTGTGTTGTGTGTGTGTGCATTACTCTTGGTGTTGTGAACCAACTTGTATACCAATACTTGGGGTTAGGGTGGAAGAAGAGAATTGTATGTTTTACCATAGTGAAAGTTTTCATTATTATTTTTTTATTTTATAATGCATTGTCTCCACTCTATGCTCATCAGGCTCAGTAGTCATATAATTTCTTATCCTTAAATAGACTGTTAAATGTTAGAAGTTCACACAGTTTGTTAGATGACCATGGCACACAAGTCCGAGACTTGCAGTTGAACAAGGCTTGCAGTAGAGTTTTTAGAAGACATGAGTTGTCAGAGAAGACAAACTGTTGGAGGACAGTAGAAAAAACAGAAGTAACTAGTGGAAAGAAGAGGGACTATTTGTGTTTTAATGATCATACTTGACTTAATTTAATGATCGCAGTTCCTTTTTTAGCTTGTTGTACACCTCGACAGGCATAAGATGTTTTAAGAAGGAATGCTTTGCTCTGAGTCCCTCTACACTCTTCTTTCTCTCCTTGTGTTGGTCTCATGGCTGGCTATTCTAGACCATTGCTTCCTAACTGTGATGTATGCATATGCTGTGCTCAGGGTTGTGCAAGCTGAGAAACTTCAGGTGCAATGAGGAAAGCCTAGGGACTGGTGCCAGAGATTCCCACCTCGGGCCCATGTACTTAGAGGGTGATTCTTTTTCTCCTTATATCATGTAGGCCCTAGGAATCAGACTCACTTGATAACAAGAGCTTTATTCCACTGAACCATCTTCTCACTGGCCCTTTAAGTCTGTTCTCAAAAATGAAATGACACCAGCTGAAATATCTTATCTTATCTACATGGTGGAAAGCTATAAAAAAAAGATCATCATTTTTAATGTGTGTTGTAATGCTCAAAAAGTTGGAAAGCACTAAAACAATAAATTACTATTAATGTCTAAGGAAATAAGAATATAACTACAGAGCTTTAAGGATGATAACGGATATATAAGTAAGCACAGTAGGATTGTGACTAATGTTTCACTAAATAATTATCTCTACTAAAGTCTAAATACTAATTATGGCATCAAATGTCCTCATAACAGCTGTGCAAAGTAAGTGCTACTTTTCTCACTGTGCTTAAATACTCAAATTGTATCCAGATTTTTTTAGTTCCTTATCTAAATGTGCATCTAGAATCTAGACTAGAGTCTGGTCCAAACTTGGAGAGCCCTCTTGTTTACTGGCTTTCGGAGTATATTAACAAACTGGAGTTAAGCAGATCAAAGTCTTCTGAATCGAGCTGCTTGATACTCTCCCTCACGAAGTAAATATACACTGTTGGTCTAAGGATGAATTAGATAAGCCAAGCAGTCTAAAACCCTAACCTGAAGGCTCTTGCTTTTATTCCAGGGCGATAACCTGATCACTGAATGCCGGTATAACACCAAGGACCGAGCTGTGATGACATGGGTAAGAAAATGTTAGAGTTCATTTGAAGAAAGGAGGAAATAACCTTTGATTGTAAAAGAAGTAAAATACAAAGCAAAGTCCATTTCTATCTTGAAACAAAACTCTGAAGTACTTCAGCATGAAGCATCATAAGGTGAAGTGTGAGCTCTGTTAGTGCTTTATCAGGCTTCAAAACCACGGTAATAACCACAGTGTAATTTATTGGAGCTTTGGAGAAGTTTCCCTTCTTTATCTTTTACTTTGTCCCCATCAGATAGGCATTAACTCATCTCTATATCACTTGGGCATACTTGGGTGTTTACCTAGATAAATCCGGACTTCAAAAGGAAGAATGAAGTACATGAACTCAGAGCTTCTGACCCAGAGACAAATGTGGTCCCTACAAATTTATTGGGGACTTCTGCCAAGCTTTCAAGAAATATTCTGTGCCTTGCTCAGTCTCTTCTAGGAACACACGTAGAGATGATCTCCCACCAGCTTGTTTTATGAAGAGAATACAATCTTAGATCTAAGGCTACATGTACTAAGGCATAAGCCAGGCCAATATACACCTTTGGCGAAATATTGACAGACTACATCCTGTTTTATGTATAAATCTACTGTTATAACTGGTTTGAGTTTAGATAAAGAATATAAAATTGAATTAAATCAGAGAATATATCCTGCCATTCCATTTAAGAGGTTGAAGGAAGAGGATTTCTCCAAAAAGAGGCAGAGAAAAACTTTTTAAAACTTAAGGCAATCATAGGGGGATGAAAAGGCCATAGTCAGGAATAGGAGGAAACTGCTCTACCTAGATCAAAGTTAGCTACAATCAAATCTGTAGTGAATATTAAATTAAAATATTTGCTCATAGTTGTAAAGAATGCAAGGATGACAAACCTGCAATCCTACATTTGGAAATGTGGTTGGGGCTTCACAACCGGGCATTCAGATAAGTGAGGCATTTGGTTTTTTTTGTTTGTTTGTTTGATTGATTGATTGATTTAAGTATGGTAACATGATCAACAACTGCCCATAATAAGAAAATAAATGTGTCTCTGTGAGTTCTACTTTATTTATTTATTGATTAATTACATGTATATATAAAGATAGTGCAGTAACCCTCATAGTATGCATGTGGAGGTCAGAAGAGCTTACTGCAGGGTCTTTTGTTTCTGCTTTTATGTTACTCACTCCAGGCTTAGCTGGTCTGTGAACTTCTGGGAAAGTTCAGAACCTCTGAGTACCATATTGCTTTAGGAGTATTACAATTATTGATGTGGGCCATGTTACCTGGCTGTTATGTGGGTTCCAGAGGTTAATTCAGATTCTCAGGGAAGCACTTTCTATGGTTCTTTACCTGCCTTTGAAGCCTGTGTAGAAGAGATTTGTATATCCATTTTGGGACAAACAGTATTTCATTTTGATAAGGTGGCTTTGAGCTTTCATCAGGGGCCTCTGATTTCTATTATGTTAAATATGTCTTTTTATAAGTTTCTTTTCCTCTCTATTATTTGGATGATTTCTATGAATTTTTAAGTTCATTAATTCTTCCATAGGTCATAGCAAATGTGCTGTTGAATGCTTTCTGAAGGCATTCCCATGGATGTTGTGTGGACTTTGCCATGGAATGGACATTCCATGTGCTCCTGTGAGTGCTCCTGTGGACAGTTTACTTCATTTTTCACTTTCAGCACTTAGTGTCCCACCTATCTGTGTTTTCTCTTTCCAGTGCTGCTTCTGACGTCTTCCCTCATTTTATTCGTGTTTGTCTTCAATTACTCGGCTTTTACAGCCTTTGCTAAATCTAACATCTGTATCATCTTTCAATGTGTGACTAATGACTTCTTTTTCATGAGTAAATATCACAGTTCACTGTTTATTTAATAATTTTCAGATGAAAATTGGACAATGGAAAAAGTTGAAGCAACTCCAGGTTCCTCAGATAGTTGAAGGTTTGACTAAAATATGGTGGAATGTCACTTACATGTTGCCTGTTGACACGGTGGCACATGGCTGCTGATATTGATATAAATAATGATAATATCACAGAAAGTACAGTTCAGCTAAAAAAAACACCCCAACAGTACACGGGAGGTAGATGCAGGAAGGTAAGAAATTCAAAGTAGCCTGATCTCCACAAGACCCTCTCTCTCCCTCACAACCCTGAATAATTCCATCAAAGAGATTTCCTAACACAGACACATCACCAGGAACCTCTGAGATCTGTACTTTGGTATGGATTATATCAGATCAACAGAACTCTCAAGGGCTTTAATAGGTTATCTAGGAAAGGGGTCTTTTAAAGAGGTAGAGATAATTTTAATAGTTAATGTTTCAATATATTTTGAAAGTTACGAGTCCTGTAAATTTTTTTCAAGTGAGCTATTTAGAGGCAGAGGTAGAACGATTATAAGTTCAAGGACAATCTGAGAAACCTAGTGAGACCTAGCATTAAAATGTTTTAGAAAGAGGCTGTGTCAAGAGCTTAGTAGTAGTGGTTTGTCCAGCAACTCTGAGGCTCAGATTTAACCCTCAATATCACAAGAAATAACAAAAATAAGCTGCTACTTGCAAATGATAAAGACTAAATGCATTTCAGAATTGAGTGGATCTGTGTGACACCATTACCTTTGTGTTCTGTGTCTGAGAGCTTTGCAAAATAAAATATCTCCATTTTTCAGGGAGGACTAAGCACTAGGAATGAAATGTGTCTCTCATACCTTCTTTATTACCCAAGAATCAACCTAACCCGATGCGCCAGCATCCCGGACATCATGGAACAGCTGCAGTTCATTGGCGTGAAGGAGATCTACAGACCTGTCACGTGAGTGGCATTGGATGATGAGCTTCCAAGAGTGGCTCCCATCTTTATACTCAGACAATTATTGTATTATGTATGTATTATTGTATTATGGGCTGCCTTTTTGGATTGCTTGGAACTCAGGAAACCAAGTAAGCTTGGTTGCTATGTCCTATAAAACAGTCTTGCTATCAGCAGTTTCTAGGAAGACCTAAGGGAGTCAGCCATTAGCTGAACTCCTGAGTAAGTTATTACAAGGAAATGATGCAAGGAAAAGCAAAGTTCAGAGCAGCCAAGCTAGCAGAGGCCTCTCTGAGTCGCCACACACAATGTACAACCAGTTGAGATGATGCCTCTGAAGTAGGGTCTCCTAATAGAAGTCTGTAGAGCAGCTGTGCCCAGGCTTTTTATTGGGGATGATCCCTGTTGTGCTCTCTGCCTAATGCATGCCCAGTTTGCTGACTTGATAGAAAGCAAGCATTCAAGACAAAGCTCATTGAATATAGTGACGAGGTAAGCTGAGCCTTCTGATAGTTTAGAGAAAGTTTTATATCAGCTTAGGAAATTGCCAGCTATTTAAGTTCTTAGGTAATAGCCAAAAGTGAACCTCGCAAGCAGGCTTTCTTACTTCAGATAGGGCCTTCCCACAGGACGTGGGTTGGCTTCAAATGAGTGACCCTCCTAGCTCTGGCTCCCAGGTGCCAGGATTCTGGTTGTGTGCCTCCAGATGCAGGTGAGAAGATCATGGTTAGGAGATGGCAGATTCAGGCCTATTCCATAAACCCTGTGTGACTTAATATCATAGAAACTAGTATGATTAAATACAAAGACTATTCTTTCCTTCTTAAGGTTATATTCTAGAGTTTGGGGGAGATATAAGAAACAAATGGATGGACATTAAATTGGAAATGGTAGTAGATGCGTAAAAATGGTGAGAAGAAGGAAGGGAACGAGTAACTGGCCAGCAGAAGAGTCAGAACCTTTCACGGAAAGTGATATTTGATCAGGGACCTGCAGGCTGAGGCACCAGCAACAGGAAGATAGTCAAAGGAACTGTATGCAGAGAAAAAAGAGAACAGTGTGTGTGTGTGTGTGTGTGTGTGTGTGTGTGTGTGTGTTGTGTATGTGTATGTGTATGTATTTGTGTGTCTGTTTGTGTCTCTGTGTGTCTTTCTCTATGTGTGTATATGCGTGTCTCTGTGTGTGTATGTGTGTGTCTGTCTGTGCCTCTCTCTCTCTCTCTCTCTCTCTCTGTGTGTGTGTTTGTGTGTGTGTGTGTGTGTGGTGTGATATGCCTGCGTGTTTGAGCAAGAGATACCTTTGGCTAGAGTGAAGTACGGCAGAGACTTCTTGAAGAGGTGGGGTCAGGAGTAGACTGGGCCACAGAAACCATTTTATAGTAGTACAAAAAGAAGCCAACATGGCATAGAAGCAAAGACCACTGACTAGGTCTTCTGTGGCTCTCATCCTTCCTAATGCTGCTATCCTTTAATATAGTTCCTCATGTCGTGGTAACACCCAACCATAAAGTTATTTTGTTGCTACATCATAACAGTAATTTTGGTACTCTTGTGGGTTGCAGTGTAAATATCTGATATGTAACCTCCAAGGGGGTTGTGACTTACAGATTGAGAACCACTGGGCTAGGGTGTAAGAAAAGACTGTAGAAGTACCCTTGGGATAGGGGGGTCAGAAATTTACTGTGATTGTCCACTGAAAGCCAAGAGCACCTCAGGCCTAGGCAGTGACCCTAGTCTTGAATAGGAGAAGTGGTGCTACATTCATATGAAAGTGGCCGCTGCATGGGAAATTAACTGAGTGCATCTGAAAGAGCAGCAGGAGGAAGAAGAAGAGTTCAGGGAGTGGCATCAGGACACAGGCATGGTGGCATCATGCAAGGATGCATTATAGGAGATACCAAAAAAGAATCTATGTTCTCTGGGAATCAGCACAAAGCATGAGGATGGTTGATGGGAATTTAGAGATGATGTAATTTGTCTTAACCAGAAGATCTTTATGATAATTAAAATTTTTAGAAATGAAAAAGACTGATGCAAGTTAGACAAAACTATGCACAGATTTTTGAGGTGTTTTTAAGGACAGGATACAAATATACCTAATGATAAGATATGATAATATGCAAATAGTCAAAGAAAATACAAACACAATTTAATTTATGTTCCAAATAACACAAAGATCAGAAATTGTTAACTAAGTACTTTATTGTTGATCATGTATAACATGTTTTCTTCTGTTACTTTCCAAGGCATGCTGTGACCATGAGAGCAGAAGGCATATTCTAGTGATCACAAAACATGAATCACAACACACTTGTGTGAGTGAGACAATAGTTACTAAATATGCTCACATAGTTTAACCTACTTATACATAAATCCAGTTGGACATGAAATAGCAGCTTTGAGAGGAGAAAACAGAAACTAAGATTAAGAGACTACTCAATACCACACAGTAGGTCATAAATGAAAGAGTGGTCACAGTCCAATATTCCCTTCTTAGTCTATACACAGAAAAACTTTCTGAACACTCAAACCTTTCAAAATGAAAGACTATGATATAATTACACAAAAGCACATAGGATAAATATATTAATAGACATCAGAACAACGCATAAAATACTCTAAAAAACACTGAGATAGGGGACAATGAGAAGACTCGGTGGGAACAGGCACTTGCCACCAGGCCTGAGTACCTATGTTCAACCCCTGGAAGCATTAGGGCATGCTTTGTTTAAATATTTTGATCGTTGGGTTTTGGCGTGTATGTGTGTGTGTGTGTGTGTGTGTGTGTGTGTGTTCATGCGTGCTGGGTTACAGTGTGTGTGGGTCTTGTGTCTGCCTTGCCATGTGTCTGAGGCCTCTCGTGGGGACAGAGCAAAGGAATTCAACTGTGTTCACTCCACGCTTGTGCCGGGCAGACATCAGACTGTGTGAAGCTGCAGAACTCCACTCAGGGTGGAGGATCACAGTCTGAGGTCCCATTGGGGATGAGAGTTCTTGGTTTGGTTGTGTTGCTCACTTGGCTGTGTGGTGGCTGCTGGCTTGGCTTGGGTGGCTGGCTCGGCTTGCTTGCTTGAGATGGTGGTCTCTGTGACTGAGAACACAGAGAGGTCGTCTGCAAGAGATTAGGCAGCAGCTCAGGTGTGAGGGGGGGGGGGGAATGGGGAAAGGAGATTACATCTGAAATGTAAATAAAATATCCAATTAAAAAAAAAAAAAGAATGAAAACCTTCTCCACTGTTCTCCATGGCATGTCCCAAAGAAGAGAAACAGTCCATGGTCTTAAGATCTTAAGATATTTATTTTTATGACAAAAAATGGATGAAAACTATACCCCAGTTTCTCGGGGAGGGGGGAAGTGGAGAAGGGGGCTAAGGGTAAATGCTTTTTGCAAGGAGGTGGGTCTGGGATGGAATGTTTAATTGGCTACGCCCCTCTGGCCTTTAGGTATCTCATTAATGTGGAAATCTGTCTTGAGGCTCTATGGGCTGTACCTGTGGATTGTCCTAACTTTTCAGCCCTGTGTCAGGAGCCTGGAGTCTGGGAGCATGGTGACATGCATGCCATCCCTTAGGATCACCTGGGGTCTCCTGGGGTCTGGTGCTCAACCAGAAGCCATGCTGTCCTTTCATGGTCCTACACATGTGTACATGCTGGGTGTGTTGCAATGCTAGGGATCAAACCCCAAGGCTGGCACAGGTAAGCAAGTGCTAAACCATTGCCTTACATGTCCAGCTTCCCAAATATTGGCATCATAGTATTTTTCAATGTAAGTAGATTTTCCTCTTTATTTTTTACACACTAAACAGGAAATATCCTAATTTTGTGTGTGTGTGTGTTTGTGTGTGTGCTTAGCAAAGATGTAAAAACCAAGTGGTTGTATATTTACAAATGAATGTATGCTTCTTGCTTCATCCTCTATGCTCACCTTGGAGCATCTCTATAGACTCTCACTGCCTGATGGGCTTTGCCAGTATCCCTGATTTCTATCTTCCTAGGAAATGAACTTTTACCACTTGGAACAGCAAGGAGAATTATTCTGCAAAACAAAGCTAGCTGTTGGATATCATTACCCAAAAAATAACATTTTACTTTATGTTCAAATTTACTTTTTAAAATCATGAGAAGAGGACCTCTATTCTAAAATGAGATGTTTCAGCTTCAATAAATATTTTTTAATTGAGTCCATCATCATACAGACATAAGTAATAGTGAAGGCAAAACCAACCAGGTGCAAGATTACAGGCCAGAAGGATGGAGACGGGTTAGGTACTTTGTGATTTCTACTTTGATTAAAATGACATACTAATAATTCTTTAGGACCTAGTGCTGAAAAAGAGTACACTCTGACATGTCACCCCAACTCCTCTCCTCTGTGCTTTTAATATCTTGATAGACTAGTCAGGATGTTCTTTGTAAACATTTTGTAGCAATATTGTGACTTAGATGGTGGTTTTGATGGCAAAGTTGAAGCACTTACGTCTTGACTCATTTTACTGTTTATTCTGGGGATGCAGTTTCTTTTTGCCTTCTACAGATCTGGCAAAGCACAAGGAAAAACAAAGCACCCTCAAAGATGAGATGAGATGAGATGAGATGAGATGAGATGAGATGAGATGAGATGAGATGAGATGGATGATAAAACATGCACTGTCTGTGTTTCTACACACCAACTTTACGTATGTTCTGCAAGGAGGCTGTGACTGGAAATGAGGGGAGGCTGTAACCAGATAGGTGAAGAAACTGTGAACAGAAATGTGGAAAGGCTGTGTGACCATAAATTCCATAAATTATTAGTTCTGGAATCAAGAGGCATCTATAGGTGTTTACAGGCTTGAACTCACACAAGAGCCAAGACAGGACAGAGCATGTATTTCAAAAGAAGGGAGAAGCAATCATCTCAAATATTTTCCCGAATAAACAATTCAAACATCACCTGGATGTTATTAGAGATAATTTGTTATATGGATACCAATATGAAGGTGAATAGATTAAATTTTAAAGTTACAGTCTGAGCACTTCTCAAACAAAAGCTAACTGATTATAATTTTGTTTCCATTTATCTGAACAAAGAAGCTGAATTAAAATGGAATTTTGTTGATTCAAACATATTTTACTATTTTTCTAACTCTGAGATTCTATTAGATAAAGTGGATTGAAGCAATCCTAGAGACATTAAAGTATCACAACGAATTTTTGTCACAAGTTTCACTTTTACGACATAAAAAGTGACAACATGCTTTCTACTATCTCGTTTCCCACACAGTATGTCTATAATTTACAATTTTTGTGTTTTCAAGATGTTTAATTTTCCATTTAATAATGAAAACAAACATTGCTACAATAGTTAACATAACATTTAAACCAATTCAGTGATTATTCTTAATCTTTCTATGCTTTCTAAACTTTTGATTTCCTTGAGTTCTCAGAATGTATTCCCAGGGCCTTCACTTAGGAAACCTCTGCCACATCTGGCAGTCTTTCATTTGGACACTGTTGTTTCTGGGTATATTATTTCGGGGTTATGCTTTCTTTTTATTGGACAAATAGGGATATTTTCATGTGATGGTTTGTATATGCTCAGCCCAGGGGGTGGCACTATTAGAAGGTGTGATCCTGTTGGAGTGGGTGTGGCCTTGTTGGAGTAGGTGTGTTACTGTGGGTGTGGCCTTTAAGACCCTCATCCTAGCTGCCTGGATGCGAGTATTCTGCTAGCAGCCTTCAGATAAAGACTTAGAATTCTCAGTTCCTCCTGCACCATGCCTGCCTGGATGCCACCATGCTCCCACCTTGATGATAATGGACTGAACCTCTGAACCTATAAGCCAGCCCCAATTGAATATTGTCCTTTATAAGACTTGCCTTGGTCCTGGTGTCTATTCATAGCAGTAAAATCCTAACTAAGACTATCAAAGGTTCTTTCAGTATAAATAGCCACTGTTTTTCATTTCACAGAAATTTTGTTGTATACATAAATGTATATTTTTCTAATCTATTTAAAAATTTCCCAGATTTTTCTCTTCTTATTTTCTTCCTTCCTTCTTCCCTCCCTCTCTCCCTCCCTTCCGTTCTCAGAGGAAGCTGAGACACAGAGTTTTTCTGTAGTCCAGACTGACCTCAAACCCATGACAATCTTCCTGCTTTACCCTTCCAAGTTATGGAATTATAAATGTGAACTCCAAGCCTGGCTTCAAATAGTTTCTTTCAACACTAACACTTCTCATCAGTCATCTTCCACACTTCATTTTTATAATTTATTTCGTCTTTCTTCTTTTGCTCTATAGTTTGCCTCTAATATTATTCTATTGCTTTATCACCTTGTACTTGAATTTTTGATCCTTAAATTAAATCTGACACTACTAAATTCATAATTTTAAAATAAACTTAAAGAGGAAACAATTTCTATAATTCTCTTCAGTTTCTTTTGTCCCTCCTATCTTCTAAGCTCAGTTTCCTGTATTTTTTAAAGATTTGTTTTTTATTTTTTTTAATTATGCGTATGGGGGAGATTACATGCTCATGAATGTAGATGGTAACACAGGGCAGAGGTGTCAGATACCCCTGGAGCTGAGTAATAGGAAATTGTGTGCTGTGAGACTTGGATTTTGGGAATAGAACTTGGGTCCTCTGGAAAAGCAATACATACTCTCAACCTCTGAGCCATCTCCCCACCCCCTTTCCTGTAGGGTGTAAGTTGTACCACATGATTTTCCTTAGCCTTATGGTTTTCATGATTCCCATCACTTTTCTTGTTTATACTGAGGGCCCTATCCAAAACCTCATCAAACGTATTTGACCCTAGCCTGTCTTCTCGCCATACCACAGCTAGAGGATTAGATGACTCATTTTCTGCACACTTTCATATTTTGAGGGGAAAGGGTTGTGGAGTGGGACTGGATGCTCCCTGGTTCAATGTGTGCACTGTTTCTGCCTTGGCTTCATTATTACCGTTGGAAGCTGCCTTAACTCTGGTGGGCTGAATCACTTTCATGGAGGAACGTGTCAGCTTTGGACAGGGTGGTCCAGTCTCTTGCCACCCTGGAGCCTGCATCCTGTCTGGGAGACTCCATCTGGCTGTGTTCCTTCCAGTCATCCACAAGAGAATGTGAGCAGCATGGTGTTTCATCTTGGTTTGGTTTTCTTCTTGATGACCTGCTTCCAGCTGCTGTGTTTATCTTTTATGTCAATTGCTTGAGGCATAATTTAAAATCAAAGTGTGCCAACTTTAAATATAATCTTAGAAAATGTCATCAATGTCACACCCATGCTATCTAATAACATAAAGAGGCTTGGAAATCTCACTTCCTTCATAAAATTTTGGGAAGCTGAATATCTCCTATTGGTTTTCAAAGAAGCATTTTGTAACTTTAATCTTTTCAAATCTATTTTTAATGATGGTTCTTAAATGCTTAACCTTCCTCGTAACACAGCACCCACCAGAGGTTGTGGAAAAGAAAGGATACGAGGTGGAGGTGTGGACCTGTTTAGAAAGTTTCTTTGGAGCAACTCCCATATGTGTTGTCTGGAAATCAGCAGTTCAGTTCATAGGGTTAGCAGGCAATAGCAGCTCGATCCACTTGCAAACACCTCATGGATACACTACCAATACAGTTCAGTAGAGTTGGGTTAGCAACAGTGGTGACACAACCTAGCAGAAATAGCCAGGCCTCAGCCTTGGCTTGAGTCAGCAAGGAAGGACCTTGAGGAACATCAGGAGAAGTTCTCAGCTATGCCTCTCTCAGGGAAGCAAAAATCAACGAAGAAGGGAGCTCCATAAGCATAGCACGGCTAGCTGTACCAGCAAGCCGATCTCTGTCTCTATCACTCCATGGAGGCCTATATATACCCTCTAAACATCACATGTCCTTCATGTGACTTGGCTCAGCACAGGTCTTGCCAGAAGTTTGATGGTGTGTTTCTCTCTATGGAGTCCTGACAAATGCAGCTCAACTGCACAATGTAAGGCGGGCCAATACATGTGTGTTGTTAGCAAAGACTCCTTTCATGTGCTTGCTTTAGCAGAACATCCTGTCTCCTGTGTCTGCTTCAGTGGCAAAGCATTCCTTCACAAGTCATCTTAGCCTTTCACACCTGTGTCTACTTTAACAAAATGTTTCTTCACGTGTTTGCCCCAGCAAAACAACATCCAATTGACTTACAAAAAACCCTTAAGTTTGGCTTCACCATTTAGTGAAAGAAAACTGCTTTTAAGGTATTTTTTATTATTTGTGTATTTCATTATTTATGTGTGTGTTTGCATGTGTGCATGTGTGTGTGTTTGTGTATGTGTTTGTATGTGTGCATGTGTGTGTGTTTGTGTATGTGTGTGTGCATGTGTGTGTGTGTGTGTATAGGACAGCATACAGGAGTCAGTTATTTCCTTCCACCTTGTGAGCCCCAGAGATAGAATTTATGTTGTCAGGCTTGGTGACAGGCATCTGCATTCTAAGATATCTTAGAGGCCTGAAACACACCTTTTTGTTATGAAATTTGGAAATTTTGTCACAGTTATTTGATCATATGTTGACTCTGGAAGGAACTGTTTCATGGCTGTGTATGTATGGGACTTCAGTAGCACATTTGATTATTATAGTTTTAAATAGCAGAATAAAGTGTAAACTCCCATTTGTCATTACCTTTTCTCAAATTAATTTGGTACTCTAGGTTCATCATAATTTCATATAGATGATTGAGACAATCTGTCAATTTCTTAAAACAAATAACCAAAGCCCTACAAACCCTACTTGGATATGCTATCGAAAGCTCAGGGCATGCAGAAGTAAGCCACCACATAAAAGCTAGACACCCCTAGTTAGCAATTTAACATCCTCTGTTTCAACCCTGGACAAGAAGTTAAAAAAACAAAGAAGCAAGCAAACAGTCAATACCAGAAGGGGTTGTGCAGTGTGACGTGGAGCCCTCCGTGACCATGAAGCACTTCACTCACTGATGTGCTTGCTCTTTTCCTCAGTTCTGTTTTGTAGTTTCTAGTGTAGATGTGTTTTACCTGTTTTATAAATAATATTTATCTTTTATGTTTTAATACCTTCCTGTGCTAATTTTGTAATCTGTCTCTCTGCAATTTCCAAAGCTTGGTGTTTCTCTAAATTGTATTTAGATTAGGCTATCTTTATGTTGTTGTTCACATGGGTAGTAATTTCAGACTTTCTTAACTCTTTAATATCATTGTCAGTGTGACTCAAGGAAGGATGTTTAGGGCCTTGTACACAGCTTGACTACTGAGGCCTTCCCCATTCAAGGTGTTGAGTTGGATCTCTGAGTTGGATCACTGAATACCTTACCTGTGTCATCAGCAAAGACCTCTATTCTGACTAGTTGGAACTTAAAAATGTACCAGCTCTGGGAGCTCTCCTAATTTTTTAAAAAAATATTTCCCTAGATATTTTCTTTATGTGATTTTATCCTAAATCTAGTTGGCTCATTATTCAAGCATGCACTTGGTTGTCCCAATACAGATTAAAGAGCTCTCTGTGTGCAGGGTCCCTGCAGTACTGGGAAGAGTTGCCTCGGACTCCTTACCTCTAATTTTTGTCTCTTGAATTCCTAGAGATGGTCATTTTGTTGTTGGAAATTCTCCTTTCTGCATTATAATCCAAGGAGTGCTCACAGACAGAACTCCAGAGTGAACAAGTGTTCAGATATGACATGTCTTCATTTCCTCTGGGTCAGAGTTTTCTCATGCCCATTTTCCAGTCTTGTAAGCCAGACATTCTGTACAGCTTTGTTCCTGAGTGTTGCCCCCCCCCCACAACCCCACAGTAAGCTGGTGTCAGTTGCTCCACGTGGCCAGGAGTGAAAATCCATTAATGAACATTTTGTTTGTTTTACTAATATTTGACCATATGTTTATTTGCTGCTATGGATGGCAATCTGTACTACTATTCATTTAGTTGTGTGGACCTAGTGCTGCTCTTGGCTGGGATTACACACTTCCCTTCCTCCTCCCACACCTCTTCCTGCTCCCAAGAATGACTCCAGCAGTAAGACCTGTAAAAGAGCAGTGTGGTTCCAGGCAGATAAGATGTCTAACAGCTTACACATACAGGTTATTTTCTTCCATTTGGTTATATGCATAGGAGAGCCATGTCTAAAGTCATTAAATTTTAAATCCTTCCCTGAGTGAACTGAACTTAACAAATAAAATTGTTCATGTTTTAGAGAAAAAAAATTAAAATACACACTATATCATTGTGAGTTGCTGTAAATTTTGCTGTGTTATAAGAAAAGTGAAACTCAGAGTTTAAATTCAAGTTACAAAGGAAAATTATCCATCAGTATTAAAGTATAATATTAGCACAGTTTGCTCAAATCAACCACAGTGATTATTGGTATCATCTACTTATTTATAAGTGTGTCTAGGTAGACACACCCAGTACTTAGTTGGATGTGACAAAATATACTGCTTTAATTTCCGTAAGATTCCTCATTCTTCTAACTTGGCTCTACCCCAGTAACAGCAGGGGTACACATTATTTTTTGTTTGTTTGTATTTTTGTTTCCAAGACAGGGTTTCTCTGTGTAGCCTTGGCTTTCTCTATAGACCAGTCTGGCCTCGAACTCACCTCCCAACTGCTGGGATAACAGGCAAACACCACCAAATCCGGCTAGTACTTGTTATTTTCAGGGCAAATGTTTCTGCTAGAAGGTGTAGACTTTTTTCCAAACAAATAATTAGCATATTTTTTTGCAACGTTTCTCTCCTCTCTCAGTTCTGCAGGAAGGACTTTGAGTTGTGCTCTTAGAGAAGCTGGAAAGGTTAGGGGTAACAAAAAGGACATTTATTAGTGGGGTGGAAGGAGGGAAAGTATGAGGCAAAGAAGCTGAGAGAGATGGGTTCTGCATATTCAGATTCCCAGTCCTCAAGCATCATCACCAATGCATGAACCATTGGGTTTGCTCCCGTCTCTGTAGTTGTCCTATCAACTCGTGTAGCTTTCACTCTTTTTATTTTAATGTGACGTCTCCATAAATATTAATTTACTGGTTTATTATACAACCGAAGATTTTAGAGTCATCTCTGCAGAATGCTTTCAGTGTTCACTTTGACCAGCAAAGCTGCACAAAAGTCACTTTTACATTAATCACATCAAATGCTTTAGTAAAAGTTTAGGCGTCTCCTTGCGGTCTTTCAGGGGATTGCAGGCAGATACTTCCAGTGCCCTTCCTGCACCACCTGTATTTCTTTTACATACATAGTTTATTTTTTTGCAACATACACATCTTCTCCCTTGAAAGGCAAATTTTATTATAATATTTAATATCAAATTATCTTATAATAAATAAAATTAAATAAATAACAAATATTAAATAAAACTAGGAGCAAATTTTAAAAGCAGAATATGCAAATTTAATAGGCTTCTTTCCAGTCAAGATTTGCTCTACCGAAATTCTGGGTCATATGTCCCCACGATTTGCTGAGAAAGTGTTAGAGGTCTTAGGAAACTGTGATATATCTAATGTAGTGTGATGCAGATTGCTCCTGAGTTACTGAACTCAACTTTAAAGACAGTGTGAGATAACACATTTAAGACTCTACAGAGGCATTTTGACTTTATTTGGAGGAGGATGGAAGGCTGAAGGGTATAACCCTGCTCAAATCCTACCCACTTTTCTCATGTTCTCACTTCTTAGGATAGAGAAAAATAATTTTCAAATTTGATATGAAAATATTACTTTTATAATCCTTCCCTCAGATTCAGTACACCGATCTAGTTTATTTAATATAGTGACGCCCAGTGTGCCTCAGGTTAGACAACAAACGGTCAGCAGCCAGGAATGATTATCTCTGGTTACTGACAATCACCAAATCATCTTGTGGGGATGTCACAAGTCTGACACCTACTGGTCACTCATGACAATCTCATGTAACAGCTGTAGATCACTTAAGATAAAGTTTTGGATGCATAAACAGTTACACTTTTCTTTTTCCAGAAATGAATAGTATACAACATTGAAAGGCAGCTGTCTCCTGAATAACCTTTCAAGCAGGCTAAGACCCTTTTGTGTTATCTTTTCGTTCTTTGCATTTAAAACTAATCTGCCTTTTTAAAGAGTATACCTGAAAGCAGAGTATATTGGGTGTGAAGTATAATTTTCTTAGTACATTTTTTTTTGACACAGGGTCACATGTAGCTCAAGGCTGGTCTTGAACTCACTACATAGTGAAGGTTAGCCTTGAACTATTTATTCACCTTCTGTCTGGATGCTGGGGTTATAGGCAGGGCCACCACCGATAGCTTCCATGCTTTAAACCATTGATTCAGAACTAAATCTTTTGTATTGGTTCCCTCAAGTTCTCAAGAAGCAGGACAGCTGCTGCTGAGGCATTTCCACTGGGTACTCAAAACTTTATACCCGACACAGTAACTTTCAAGAACCTAGATTGTTCTTTATTATGTCATTAGTAACAACATTCTGTTTAAACATTAATACTTACCAATTATGTTATAATGTTAACTGGAATTTTCAAACCCTGGGAAACTTTCTGAAGCAAAATCATCTGCCTAAAAGTTCAAAACCGCTTTCAGGATTCCCATGCTCTGATGGAGGGTCCTAATCTATCAATCTACATAGGCACATCACTAACTGGATTTAGTGGGTTATAAAAAAAGAAAGAAAAAGACATGAACTTGGGAGGGTGTGTTAGGGATGAGAGGTGGAGGGGTGAAATTGGATATATATGTATAGATATTTATATATTTTGTTGTATATGTGTATGAAATTTTCAAGAAAATTTGAACAAAAAGAACCTCTCTAAAAAGAAAAGAATGCAAAACAAACCACCGAGCAACAAAATTTGATCAACGTGTAAAACTGGAAAATATAAATAAAAATTACATATGATTTCACCTAAAACAATAAAAACAAGTACTAGCAAAGTGTGTCTAAAGAAGAATCATTCTTTTAAAAGCTACCCTTATTTATTCACTAGAGAGATCGTTCAGCAGTTAAGAGGGAACCCAGGTTCTTTCTCAGCACCGAATGGCAGCTCACCACCACCCATAACTCTCCAATTCTAGGGAATCTGAACCCTGCACTGTCCTCCCATGACACTAGGCACGCACGTGGTTCACATCCACATATGCAGCCAAAGCACTCATCCACATAAAATAAACAAGTGCAAAAGGAAAAAAAGAAGACTCTATGTGAATGGATTTCTCCTAACAACTAATGAGTCCCTAAGTGTTTATATGGGGTTATTTCTGTATGTGAAAAGTGAACACGCAAGAAGTCTATGTTAACATGATAAAACATTTCAGGAAATGTAATGGAATTGTGATTGTTTAATTTTAGGACATGGCCTTTCATTATCAAAAGCCCTAAGCAGTACAGAAACCTTTCTTTCATGGATGCAATGAACAAGTTCAAATGGACCAAAAAAGAAGGACTGTCCTTCAATAAGCTTGTCCTTAGTCTGCCCGTGAACGTGAGATGTTCCAAGACAGACAACGCAGAGTGGTCGGTAAGCCCAGCTTCTCATCCTCTGAAAACCTTGTTGCCACAGTTTACCTGAGTTCCAAAGAGAAAAAAACCTAAGCTTCAGACGTTCATCTATAAACCAGTGGTCTGGAGTGTCCTTTGATGTTGTTATGTAATTTGTCCAGCGGTCATTTGAGATGATGGTCAACCTCTGGTTCCCTTTGAAGAGAGACAACTATGGTTGTGAAGTGGCAATGCATGCGCCAGCTTTAGATACCGTGGGGCCTGCCTGTAGCTCTTTCCAAGGACTGCTTGGTCCATTTACTCCACTCCCTTCCTGCCAGGTCTAGAGTTTCTGCCTCCTCTGATGCTTGGTTTCTTCAGCGAGCACAGCCCATCCCCCAATCTCCAGCAGAAGGGGAGGTGACTAGGCAGGTATCTTGCTATGCTAAGATGCTGTGACTACAGCCACTTAGAGAACAACTGTTCTCAACCTGCTGTCACAATTCCTTTGGATATTCTGCATGCATTTATATTACGATTCGTAACAGTAGCAAAACTAGTTATGCAGCAGCAATGAAATAATTTTATGGTTGAGGTCACCACAACATGAGGGATTGTAATGAAGGGTCTCAGAATTAGGAAGGTTACGAACCACGAATACAGAAGAGTTTATGCAGGGCTTACAGTTTCAGAGGGTTCCTTCATATTATGGTGAGGAACCTGGCAGCAGGCAGGCAGGCATGGTGCTGGAACAGTAGCTGAGAGATTACATTCTTACTTATGTAGGAGTGGGAAGCAGAGAGAGAGAGAGAGGGAGAGAGAGAGAGAGAGAGAGAGAGAGAGAACACCACTAACTGAAACTTCAAAGCCCACTACCAGTGACACACATACTCAAAAAAAAAAAAAAAAAAAAAGCCACACCTTTTAATCCTCTCCCAACAGTTTTACCTACTGGGGACCAAGTGTTCAAATACACGAGGGTTGGAGCCCCTTCTCCTTCAGAAGTGGGCTAGGCCACAGCCCTGCTTTTAAACAGCTGCTCACAAGAATTTCCTTTTTTCTTTTTCAGATTCAAGGGATGACAGCATTACCTCCTGACATCAAAAGGCCTATAAAGCAGAACCAAAGGTGTGCAGGACATCGGCTTCGGCTTCGGCTTCCTCGCCTCTGCATGGCATTTGCTCTCTGCGCTTGCTCGCGTGCTCTCTGCTTCTTGGAAGCATGCTGAGCACTCAGGGCTTGTGACTGCTTCTGTGGTTATACTATAGTCTGGAATATGAGACTGTACTTTAAAGTCAGGTTAAAGACCGTGTTCATGGTAGGCCTGAAGAGAAGGGTGGGAGCGAGAGCCTGGAGACTTTAATCCCACGCTTCTTCCCAGGCTACCCGAGCCATGCCATTGCAGTTTTCTGGGTTTCCTCATAAAAGTCGTTGTTCTGTGCATATGATTAATAGAATAAAGTGAACCTGATTTAACCACTTTGCAAGTTCAGCACATCAAGTGGAAAGAAAAGGATCTTTAAATTTTCAACCTTCCATGTGATTTCAACTCTCATTGTTCAACTTGACCTTGCTATCCTTCTCACAAACACGTTTACCTTAGCCGCGTTAGTGGAGTTACTCTTTGCTTATCTTCCTTTCTGCTGTAACTTGCCAGGGTGAGCACAGCCCTCTCTTCGACATGTCCCAGTCCCCGTGTTTCTCTGACTTCACTCACAGACCTCTGACCTCAGTGTTTATCTCTGCATCTTTTGTTTCCTTGCCCGGCCAAGTCTGTGTGGTGCCCAAGACCACATCAAAATATTTCCCAGTCTCTCTGGCACTGCCCAGCTGAAATTTTTTCTTAAGTCTGCAACTGTCTTAAAGAGATTTTGATAAGTGCAGAGATGATGGTGCGATTGCTGACTGAGGCAAAAAAAACGGAGAGCTGCTGTGGAGAGTTCTAGATGGGGTGAGATTACAAAGAAAAGCAGACAGTGTGGACATGCAGAGGGCTATGGGGTCTGTAAGGTCCCTTGACACTGAGTGTTACCCTCTGGGTCAATCTGAGTCACATTTCCTATAATAGACTTATTTTTATATTAGTTAATAAGCTGACTTCCAATATAAAATTGTCACCAACTGAAGATCTTATCTTTTGGTTCTCTTTGTATTATCTGCTTAAATCTTGTTTTATGTCCTATCTTTATCTGTTCAAGCTGAATGTTTGGATCAGATTAATAAGCTTAATGGAATTAAAGATTTTGTATAATGTCTTATTGATTCATGAGAGGATCAAGTTATTGTGTACTGATGCAATAAAATCAGCTGAGAAACATTAGTTTTCCACTTTAAGCCCTTTTGTCTTACAAACACAAACTATATTGTCATTTAAATAAATATATGTCTTAGAGTTTTTACTTCTTGATTTAAAGAATTTTCGCATTTGAGGAAATATATTTTGTGGCTAATTTTATTTATTTTTATTTGTGTGGATGATTTATATCAGATTCTATGATTCTTTTGTATATATTTTTTCATTTGAATATTTGCTTGAGAAGTATGATCACCTCAGAAACCCCTATTTGAAATTTCATGTTTATTTCTACTTCAGAATTTCTGGGATAGGGGGTATCAAAACCAAATGATTTCAATTGGGAATGATTCAGTAGCATAAGAGATTGAGTTGCTTCAGAAGCTTGCCTGTGAGGAGCCAGCCCCTTCAGAAGGTTGCCTGTGAGGAGCCAGCCCAGGAGACCTTTCCCACTGGCATTGCTGGGCACAAAGTTGAGACTATGTTCTTCTAGGGTATCTTGTGACTACATATAAATTCAAGGAATCGCATGTATGATGGGATTAGGAGAGATAATGTAGTGAGAATACTGTGCAGTACTTACTATATCCTAAATTGTTTGTTCAGATGCTGAGTAGACCCTCTCAAACTTCCTGTGCTTCTTTTTTTGTGGTCTTTGTGATGCTGCCTTTGTCAACGTTACCTGCTTCCTAAGATTGGCACAGAAGCCTGACACATGAGGAAGAATGGAATCCAAACAAATGAAATGACCTCTGTCTTGATCCTCAATGTGAGGGAGACATGAAATTCAGAATTCATGATGGTTGAGGGGACTTTGGATAGTCACACTTTTCTGAACAGGTTCAGGAGCCTGGCAATGAGAAGACTGATGCAGTTAGCTAAAGTTGTGAGGTAGTGGACCATGAGAGAAAGCCTGGCACTAGGTCCCTGTCACATAGCCACCGCAGTCACCCATAAATTGTGGCCATCAGTTACATAAGGGCAATGACCCAAGCCCTGCCACTCGTAAAGAGGCATCTCTAACATCTCAGACCAAGACAATAGAAAAAGAAACGTGATGTGACCATAGTCAAGTAGGCCCAAAACAGAGTTCTTCATGCTAATGATGTACCCAATAGCCAATAAGCTTTCCTCCCAAACATTCCTCTCTGCAAAAGGTATTTAATCTGAGGCCACCCTGAGAAGTGGGATATGGTTTTACACATCTATTTTCTGTCATGACAATAAACTGTTTGGAATCATAGACTGTCTCTTTTCATCAAGATCCACCTGCTGTGGAGAGCCATGGAGAAAGTCTTCACCTATAGAGCTACAGCCTAGCCTCCAATAGAAGGCCACTCGAGCTCCCAGTCACAGCCACCACCACCAAGTCCTTGGTAACAAAGGACTCTCCTGTCTGGGACAAGCTGGAGCTCCCCTTGTCCCCCTACTCCCACCCCAACCCCAGGCTAGATACTGGCCCCCAACTCCATTCTCAGCTCTTCTTTGGCTCCCAGGGGTGCCTGGATGTTCAAGAGCCTGAGAACCCCACAGCCTTGGCCTTGTTGCAGGCCTGGAGACCCTCAAACCAGTTCTGGCTTTCCCACATCTCATAGTGCACTTTCCTTCCCCCAGAGAAATGCCTTGGCGCTTCTCTACAGCCTGAAAACACATGGGATAAGCACAGACACACTTCCCAAGTTCGTCCTCCCGAAGCAGCTGTGCCAAGTGGCAGAGCTGACATGGACCCCAACCCTACAACAGATATCGAGCAGATCTGATGTGACCCTGATTCTAATGGCTGCAGAGACCAAGGAAAGGACACTTGGAAGCAGAACGAACCACATTATACAGTTTGCATAATCAAACTCACTACTGAGCATGAGGGCTACTTCTGATGTTCTATGTGTTGAGCATCATTTAACTTTCTTAGAAGAAAAAAATTAATACCTCTGAGTATCTCTGTAGAACTGATTCAGTATAAAAGGAAGCAGGGAAGCACATGCATTCCATGAATTCTGATGAATACTGATAGTTGTCCATCATTTTTCTTCACAGTTTTTGAAACATTTTTTATTTATTTATTCACTTTACATCTCAATATCAGCCCCCCTTCCTTCCTTCTCCTTTGGTAAGGGAGAGACTTCCCTCTAGGTATCCTCCCTATCCCCACTCTAGTCCCCTGCCATCCCCCTCCACCCCAGTCCATCTATGGCCTTATGGGATGGTGGATCATCTTTTGGGTATATGTCGAGGAGTGGTATAGCTGGGCCTTGAGGTAGAACTGTTCTCAAATTTCTGAGAAACCACAAAACTGATTTCCAGAGTGGTTGTACAACTTCACACTCCCACTAGCAATGGAGGAGTGTTCTCCTTACTCTATATCCTTGCCAGCATGTGCTATCCCTTGAGTATTTTTTATCTTAGCCATTCTGATGGGTGTAAGGTAGAATCTCAGCATCTTTTGATTAACATTTTCCTGATGACTAAGGACATTGGCCATTTTTTTTAGGTGTTTCTCGGCCATTCAAGATTCCTCTGTTAGAATTCTGTTTAACTCTGTACGCCATTTTTAATTGGATTATTTGGTCTAACTTCTTGAGTTCTTTGTATATTTTGGATATTATCCTTCTGTCAGATGTAGAGTTGGTTAAAATATTTTTCCAATCTGTAGGCTGCCATTTTGTCCTATTGACAGTGTCCTTTGACTTACAGAAGCTTTTCAGTTTCATGAGGTCCCATTTACTGATTCTTGACCTTAGTGCTTGAGCCATTGGTATTCTGTTTAGGAATTTGTCTCCTGTGCCAACAGGTTCAAGGTTATTCCCCACTTTCTGTTCTATTAGATTTAGTGTGTCTGGTTTTACATTGAGGTATTTGATCCCTTTGAACTTGAGTTTTGTGCAAGTGATAAATATGGATCTATTTGCATTTTTCTACATGAAGATATCCAGTTAGACCAGCACCATTTGTTGAAGATGCTCTTCCTGTTCCATTGTATGGTTTTGGCTTCTTTGTCAAGGTCAGTATCTGTAGGTGTATGGATTTATTTCTGGGTCGTTGGTTTGATTCCATAGATCAACCTGTCTGTTGCTACACCAATGCCATGCAGTTTTTATTACTATTGTTCTGTAGTACAGCTTGAAGTCAGGGATAGTGATTCCTCCAGAAGTCCTTTTATTGTCCGGATTATTTTAGTGGTCCTAGGTATTTTTCATACAAAGTTGAGAATTGAGTTCTTTCAAGATCTTAAAGAACTGAGAAACCTGTCTCGAAAACCAAAAAAAAAAAAAAAAAAGAACTGTGTTGAAATTTTATGGGGTTGCATTGAATCTGTAAATTGCTTTGGTAAGATGTCCATTTTCACTATGTTAATCCCACCAATCCATAAGCATAGGAGGGTCTTCCATCTTATGATATCTTCCTCAATTTCTTTCTTCAAAGACTTGAACTTCTTGTCATATAGGTCTTTCACTTGCCTGGTTAGAGTTATACAAAGATATTTTATGTTATTTGTGGCTATTGTGATGGGTATTGTCTAACTAACTTATCTTTCAAACCGTTTATTGTTTATATAAAGGAGGACTACTGATTTCTTTGAGTTGATTTTGTATCCAGCCACTTTGCTGAAGGTGTTTATCAGCTATAGGAGTTTTCTAGCAGAATTTTTGGTGTCACTTATGTATTCTATTATATCATCCTCAAATAGTGATACTTTGACTTCTTCCATCCCAATCTGTATCTCCTTGATCTCTTTTAATTGTATTATTGCTCTAACTAGAATTTCAAGTACTGTATTGAAGAGATAGAGAGCAGACAGCCTTGTCCCTCATTTTAGTGGAACTGCTTTAAGTTTCTCTCCATTTAATTTGATGTTAGCTATTAGCTTGCTATATATTGGCTTTATTGTGTTTAGATATGTACCTAGAATTTTTGATCTCTCCAAGACTTTTAACATGAAGGGGTGTTGGATTTTGTCAAAGGCTTCTTCAGCATCTAATGGGATAATCATGTGATTTTTTTTCTTTCAGTTTGTTTACATGGTGAATTGTGTTGATGAATTTTTGTCATCGAGCCATCCCTTCATCCCTGGGATGAAGCCTACTTAATCATGGTATATGATGTCTTTTTGGACTCAGTTTACAATGATTTTTATTGAGTAATGTTCATAATTGAAACTGGTCTGAAATTCTCTTTGTTGATTCTTTGTGTGGTTTAGGGATCAGCGTGACTGTGGCCTTATAGAATGAGCTTGGCGATGTTCCTTCTGTTTCTATTTTTGTGGAATAGTTTGAGAAGTATTGGCATTAGCTCTTTTCTGAAAATCTGGTAGAATTCTGCACTAGAGCCATCTAGCCCTCCTCTATTTTTGGCTGGGAGATTTTAATGACTGGTTCTATTTCCTTGGGGGTTATAGAGCTGTTTAAATAGTTTACCTGACCTTGATTTAGCTTTGGTAATTGGTATCTGTCTAGAAAATTCATCCATTCACTTAGATTTTTCCAATTTTGTGAAGTACAGGCTTTTGACTAGTACTAAGATATAGTACTAAGTACTAGTACTATTCAAAGATCTAATAGTTCTTTGAATTTCCTCAGTGTCAGAAATGAAAAAGAATGTCTCTGTTTTCATTTCTGATTTTGTTAATTTTGGGTACTTTTGCTATGACTTTTAGTTAGTTTGTCTATCTTGTTGATTTTATAAAGAACCAACTCTTGGTTTCCTTGATTCTTTTTATTGTTCTCTTTGTTTCTCATTTATTGAGTTCAGCCCTGATTATGGTTATTGCATGCCATTTTTCCTCCTATAGTGCTGCTGCTGCTTCTGCTGCTGCTGCTTCTTCTCTTCTCTTCTCTTCTTCTCTTCTTCCTTTCTCTTTTCTCTTCTCTTCTCTCTTCTCCTTCTTCCTTCCCCTTCCCCTTCCCCTTCCCCTTCCCCTTCCCATCCTCTCCTCTTACCTCTTCCTCCTCCTCTTCCTCTCTCTCCTCCCTCCCCCTCCCCTCCTTCTGCTCCTCTTCCCTCTCTTCCTCCTTCTTTCTAGAGCCTTCAGGTGTACTCTTTTTTAATTGGTTATTTTATTTATTTACATTTAAAATGTTATCCCCTTCCCAGTTTCCTCTCCATAATCCCTCTATCCAATTCCCACTTGCTCTTATGAGGGAGCTCCCTGCCCACCTGCCCACCTGCCCACTCCTGCCTCACTGCCCTAGCATTGAGTCTTTCACTGCCCTAGCATTGAGTCTCAACAGGACCAAGGGCCTCTATTGATGCCTGACAAGACCATTCTCTGTTACATATGCGCAAGGAGCCATGGATCCTTTAGTCTTTTGTGGGTGGTTTAGTCCCTGGGAGCTCTGGGGGGTCTGGTTGGTTGATATTGTTGCTCTTTTTATGGAGTTGCAAACCTCTAGCTTCCTTCAGTCCTTCCCCTAACTCTTCCTTTGGATCACTGTGCTCAGTCTGATGGTTGGCTGAGAGTATCCTCATCTGTATAGGTCAGGCTCTGGAAGAGTTTTTCAGGGTACTGTCACACCAGGCTCCTGTCAGCAAGTGCTTCTTGGCATCAGCAATAGTGTCTTGTTTGGTGTCTGCAGATGAGATGGGTCTCTAGGTGGGGCCATCTTTGAATGACCTTTCCTTCAGGTTTTGCTCCACCTTTTGTCCTTGCATTTTTTTAGACAGGAACAATTCTGTGTTAATATTTTTGAGATGGGTGGGTGGCTCCATCCCTCAACCAAGGACCATGCCTAACCTCTGGATATGGTCTCTACAGGTTCTCTCTCTCCTTGGGTATTTCAGCTAATGACATCTCTATTGGGTCCTGATAGCCTCTTGCTTTCCGGCATCTGGGTCTTTCTAGTGGTTGCCCCCACACTGCTACACCCCTGAGAAATACAGAGGGTCAATTTTTATGAGAACTCTCCAATTTCTTTATGAAGGCACTAGTGCTATGAACTTTCCTCTTAGCACTGATTGCATTGTGTCCTGTAAGTTTGGATATGTTGTGCCTTCATTTTCATTGATTTCTGGAAAGTCTTTATTTCTTCCTTGATGCATTTGCTTGGAAAACCCATTTCTGCTCTTTTATTTTAAGATATTGTCTATCTTTGCTACTGAAATGTGTTTCTTGTATGCAGCAGAATAAAGGATTCTATTTACACATCCACTCTGTTAGCCTGTGTCTTTTTACTGGGGAATTGAGTCCATTGATGTTGAGAGATAGTAATGACAAATTATTGTTACTTCCTGTTATTTTGATGTTGGTTGTGCTATGTGTGTGTGTGTGTGTGTGTGTGTGTTCTATTGGTTTTAATGGTGTGAAATTATTTATTTCTTGTGTTTTCATGAGTGTAGTTAGCCTCATTTGGTTGGAGTTTGCTTCTAGTATCCTCTGTAGGGCTGGATTAGTGAAAAGATATTGTTTAAATTTGATTTTGTCACGGACTATCTTGGTTCTTCCATCTATAGTGATTTAAAGTTTTGCTGAGTATAGTTGTCTGAGCTGACATCTATGGTCTCTTAGGGTCTACAAGACATCTGCCCAGTTCCTTCTAGCTTTTAGAATCTCAGATGAGAAATCAGGTGTAACTCTAATAGATCTGTCTTTATATGTTACTTGGACATTTTCCCTTGAAGCTTTTAATATTCTTTCTTTGTTCTGGATATTTAATGTTTTGATTATTATGTAGCAGGAGAATTTTCTTCTCTGGTCCAACCTGTTTGGTGTTCTGTAAGCTTCTTGTACATTTATAGGCATCTTTTCTTTCTAGGTTGGGGGAGATTTTCTTCTATGATTTTGTTGAGGATGTTTTCTGGGCCTTTGAGCTGTGAATCTTCTTTTATCCCTATTATTCTTAGGTGTAGTCATTTCATAGTGCTCCAAATTTCTTGGATGTTTTATGTCATGAACTTTTTAGATTTTTTCATTTTGTTTGGTTTATATATTGATTTTTTTCAATCATATCTTCTGTGTCTGAGATTCTCTCTTCCATCTCCTGAATTCTGTTGGTGATGCTTACATCTGTAGTTCTGTTCTCTTTCTTAGGTTTTTCCATTTCCAGGATTGCCTCCTCTCTTTTTCTTTATTGCTTCTATTCCCCTTATCAGGTCTTGAATAGTTTTATTTATATTCTTCACCCATTTGAATGTATTTTCCTGTATTTATTTCATGTATTTATTCATTTCCTCTTTTAAGGCCTCTTTCGTCTTTATAGGATTAGATTTAAGATCATCTTCTTGTGCTTCAGTTTCATTAGAATATCCAGGGCTGCTGAAGCAGGATAACTAGGGCATATTGCCCTGAGTCTTGTTGATTGTGTTCTTATGCTATCCTTCAGGCATCTGGGTTTCCCTGGTATCTTCTGGATGATCCTGATGGCAGCAGTACTTCTTGGGAAAGTGGAGGAAGCCGTGGGCCAGACAATGGAGGTCAGGATGCCTTGCTCTGCTATCTGTGCCTCAGGCTGATCCCACTGTCAAGGGATTGGTGGGACAGTGTTCCAAGCTGATAGTTCTTGGGGTCTCCACAGGCCTCCATGGGGAAACAGGACACGTTTGGTGTCCCATAAGGTTCCTCTGAACTAGAGAGTGAGCCTAGAGCTGGACAATGGAGTTCAGGGGACCTTGTGCAACTCACCTCTGCAGACTGTGTCCTGGGTGGATCTAACTGGGATGGGCTTGGTGTAGCAGGGATCCAAGCTGGTAAGTTTTGGGCCCCTGAAGGCTTCCACCCGCTTGACAGTTTTTGACATCAACATATTTATCTGTTTACAGAGAGAATAAATTATTTAACTGTGATCAAAGAATAACAATCATGGAGCCAAGTTGAAGGGTGCAATTATTTTGTTTGAAAGTATTTCAGAATGAAAAGTTACAAATGCTAAATAGAGAAGAAAGCAGCTAATGTCGATCTAATCCAAGGTACATGTAGTGAAGTACCTCTGCCTCATGTAGTGTCCCCACATTTGCCGATGACAAAGAAAGCGGTTGTACAATTTTCTTAATGGGACTCACTGCTGATCATGAAGGCTTTGCCACCAGATGCACAAGGAAGTAGGAGAGCTGATTTCTGATGTCCAGTTTTTTCAGCTGTCACTAAATGAGTGTGTTAAAGTCCAGAAAGGAAAGGATGGGGCAAGTAATCAAGAGAGAAGCAGAACTGAAATTGCTCTATCAAGTAATGGAATTGCTTCTTGTTTGTTTGTTTTTTGGGACACAATCTCACTATGTTGCTCTGGCTGGCCTGGAACTCAGTATATAGAATAGGCTGGCCTTGAACTCACAGAGATCCTCTTGCCTTTGTCTCCAGAGTACTGGGATTAAAGGCATGGACCATTAGCCTAGCAGGACCACTTTTTCAAGAGCAAAAGACCATCTTTTTCATGGGTGTATAGATGAATTGTGGTTAATGTATTTTCCCTTTTGTTAAGAGTTTTAACACACAGGAGACTAAAGACAGTTTGGAAATCCACATTGTTGGAATCTGCAGAGGATCTGGCAAAGAGCACAACGCTAAAATGATACTTCCCAGCCTTTTGGCTAAGATCAGGTATAAAAGTATACTGGCTGGTTCTGTGTGGCAACCTGACAGAAGCTGGCGTCATCAGAGAGGAAGGTGCCTCAGTAGAGGAAATGCCTCTCTGAGACTCAGTTGTAAGGCATTTTCTTAATTAGTGATTGATGGGGTATGCTCAGCCCATGGTGGGTAATAGCATCCCTGGGCTGATGGTCCTGGGTCCTATAAGAAAGCAAACTGAACAAGCCATGGGGATAAAGCCAGTAAACAGCACTCCATGGTCTCTGCATCAGCTCCTGCCCCCAGGATCCTGCCCTGCTGGATTTCCTGTCCTGATTTTCTTTGATCATGTACAGCAGTGTGGAAGAGTAAGTCAAATAAACCCTTTGCTCCACAACTTGCTTTTTTGTCATGGTGTTTTGTGGCAGCAATAGAAACCCTGAGAGTAAAAGCATTTTTTTTTTTAAAGAAATATTCTGTTTTCAAAATAAGAATTTGGAGAGTTGGGAAAAAGAGCTCTAGCTCTTTGCAGCAGCGCAGCTGTAATTGAGGAACAGGCGCCATCGTGTGGCACAGATGAAAAATGACTACGTTGACCAAGCATCACATCTGTATTCTTGCTTTTAGCTCCAGAGCTAATTCAAAATGAATTCTCCAGTTTCAACAGTATCCCAGTAAAAGAGACAGGTGCAAGAAGTTTTGTTTTTGTTTTGTTTTTCAAACACTTGGAGCTTTCTGGAACAATCCAGAATGGCTCTAAGCTAGTGAGAATTTAGGTTTGTTTTGAGTAAACAGTGAGCACAGTGCCCTCTTGTGGTTGATTTGTTACTTTGCAGAGAGAATGATAAATGGAATCAAACTCAACTTTAGTAAGGAAAGACTTGATTAAAGGGTTGTAGGCTATAGAGAGGAAGAAGCAAGTTTCTGGTGTGCAACTGCAAAAATAGGAAGATTGGAGATAATGTGCTATACATTCTTAAACCACAAGAAAGGATTTGAGAAGCTTCACTACAAATATGAATGCAGTATGTCCAGCTGCCTCAAGCTCTTGTCTGTCTGTATCATCTATCTATCTATCTATCTATCTATCAATCTATCTATCTATCTTTCTATCATCTACCTATCTCTCTGTCTGTATCTCTCAGCTATATATCATCTACCTATCATCTATTTATAATCTACCTATATTCTATCTGTCTGTCTGTCTGCCTGTCTCTATTATCTATCTATCTATCTATCTATCTATCTATCATTTTCTCACATCTATCTATCTATCTATCTATCTATCTATCTATCTACCTACCTATCTATCTGAGAAAACTGGCAAAAAAACCAAAACTGACCTTGCTTCTCTGTGTCTAACCCTTCAATGACATGATTACAGACATATACCACCATGCATGGTTTAATTGAAATTTTATACTTCCTTGCTATTCTGTCATAAGACAAATGATAAACTTCATCCTATTTTTTTAAAGAAATTTTGTGCAAACCTGTAGTGTCTAGTTTTATGACACTTGACACAGTTAAAGTCATCTGAGAGAAGGGAACTTCACTTAAGAAAGTGCCTCCATATGTTTGGGCTGCAGGCAAGCTTGTGGGCCATTTTCTTAATTAGTAATTGACAGGGGATGACTCAATTCACCGTGACTATTGTCACCCCTGGGAGAGTGGTCCTGGGTTCTATAAGAAAGCAGGCCAAGGAAGGCATGGGGAGAAAGCCAGTAAGCAGCACCCTTCATGATCTGTGCATCAGCCCCTGCCTCTGCATTCTTGTCCTGCTTGAATTCCTGTCCTGACTTCTTCCAGTGATGAACTATGATCCAAAATTGTAATCCAAATCAACCCCTTTTTCCCCAACTTGATTTTGGCCTTGGTGTTTTGTCATAGCAATAGAAACCCTAATTAAGACAAGTTGGTACCATAGTGAGGTATTGCTGTGACAATCCTGGCCATGTTTTGGGGAAGATTGTGGAAAGAGTTTGGAACTTTGGGTTAGAAAAGTATTAAGTGTTGAGGGCTCAGTGGGATGTTCTGTAGAAGCCTGGATGCTAAGAATGTTGAGAACAGTGCAGAAGATGGAGGTCTGGCTTGTGAAGTGTCAGAAGGAAGTTTAAAGACTATTAGGGCTGTTTGTAATTTTGATTTAAGATTCTGTGGTTCTGGTTTGCTGGGGCTGAATAATCACTTGTGATTAACAAAATATCAGAACTACTAAAGTGAAACCTTTGCATTAATGGGACAATTGATGATGGCTAGCTGGAGCTAAGAAATTATCAGTGACTAAGAAGACACCAGCATCACTGAGGTGAAATCTTCTTGTGTGAGTGTTAAAGAGTGAATCTATACAAACCTAGATTTATCACTGGATGTGGCCTCTTGATGCAACTCAGATGTAGCAAAATGGGTATCACTGCTGTCAGCTGAAAGTTTATGATACGTTAACCATAAAATAGAGTAGATATGTAACGGGTACACAAATGTTTGTTGTCAAGACACAGTATTATGTCCCATATGTCATTGTATACACTATACTTTCCAGTGCTTGGCATTACCATATCTACACCAAATCACTACACACATGAAATGTTGCATCATATCATTAACATAGCTATGGTGTTACTTGGTGTGGGGAGTTTTTCTGGTCCATTATAGTCTGAGGAGACCACCATTATGCGTTTGGTCCTTGTTGGAAACACTGTGGAATACGGCTGTGTTTTCTCTTTATCTTACCCTAAAGTGTAAATGATATAGAACGAGAGAGCTTAGACTCTGTTCAGCTGGATTTTAGGTACCCATTCTCGTCTCTCTGCTAGGATGCTTATGTGTCCAGACTCTAAGGCCCATAGTTCTGCCATTACTGTGCCCTCCTCAATGTGCCTTTTTCCACAGCATGACCTATCAGGCCAAGAAGATTTCAGCCTGAGAAATACTTTGTTGTGAAGCACTGAAATTATTTTTGTTTGTTTTAATTACAAATATTCTGAGTATAAATAGTTGAAGTAATAAAAATTGTAACTATTTTAATATGTATTAACTACTTATATTATGCCAGGAATTTTGCTAAATATGTAATTGATTACATACAATTTAGAACCCACACACAAAAACATAACTGGAGGGGTAATCTATTATTGACCAAATCTATGGATGACAAAATTGAAATTCAGTGGTAAGTAAGTGCATAAGCTCTCCCACAGAGTGGCCCTAGCCACAGTCAAGATGAGTCTTCTCACAGTCAGCGTGATTCCTTTCTGGCATGCACAGAGGCCCTCCCTCAGGTGAGTCTACCTCACTTTGTCAAGCACACAATTAATAGCTATTACAAAAGTCATTGTAATAATAAGCCTGGTGCCAAATGGTGTGTATGGCATATTTAATTCTTCTTTGAGAAGCAGTCTGGTCTTTCACAGTTTAAAAGCAAAGGGTCATGTTGAAGATGCTAGTAAGACTACCAAGCAAGCAATGAAAAGCTGCCTAGCCCCCTTCTTTCCACAGCTCCTGCCCCCACACACTGCTCTGTAGTGCTCTGGTCCAGTGTCCTGATCTTGAGGAAGTAGAATCTTGTTCTGAGGGATCCAGAGAAACAGCTGAAAACTGGGAAGAGGATCTGGAATGTGGCTCTGTGGATGACAGGCCGCACTTTGTTCTGGCTGTCCAGAATGGGAACAGGAAGTGATTGTCTCAGAGCATCTGCACTTTATTGCCATAGCATTGGCTCTTCTGGTATCAAGGTTATTTCTAGTGTATTAATAGTTTAATATGATTAAATAATAAGATAAAAGATTATTTTCTTATTTAGAAAACTGTAGAGGGAAAAAACCTCCAATAACTGGTTATATGACTATAGGTTGGATCAGGAGTGTTTCTAAGGACCATTGTCCAAGGCTTGTTCTCAATGTGGCACCACTGGAAGGCAGTGACAGCCTTGATGAGGTGGGGTTCCAGTGAGAGGTTTTATCCTAGATCAGGAAAGTAGGAATTCCTTTGGAATAAGTAGACCCAACCTCTTATTTTTGTGTTCTGGCTATAGGGTATGCAATTTTGCTCTGTTCACACTCTCACAGTATACTGCCTTGCCATAAACCCCAAAAGCAATGGTCTAACCAGTCATGTACCAGGATATCTAAAATCATGAGCCAGAATTAACATGTTTTTCTTATTAAGATTATCAAGATTATTACTATAATTATAAGATTATTATTATGATTATCTATTCCTTATTAAGGTTATTCCTCATTGAGATTATTATTTTGAATTTGGATGGCATATTGATTAATACAAGAAATTGGTGTCGATAAGTGAGGCCATTGACTATAGCTATATCCTTGGCAGTGTAGAGGTTCCTTTCAAATAAAGCCATGGAGGTAAATTAGAAAAATTGAACAGAGCAGGTTAGAAAAAGTTCAGAATGCTGTTTCTGAATGGGGTAACTCTGGTGGAGTATCAGAATGCCAGGATGCTGGTAGAAATGTGGGCAGTAAAGGTGATGCTGACCAAGCTTTAGATGGGAATGAAGCCTTAAATACCATGATGGCTAAGACTATGGCTGCATTCTGTCTGAGACATTATTGGAAGCTTTAAAGGGCAATGCTTTGTTTGTGTGGCAGAGCAATGTTTTAGGCAGTACAGACAGCTCTTCAGCTGCAACACAGATATTGCCACCAGACTTTAGCCAGAGTTACCATGAGAACAGGAAGTAAGTAGTAGAGGAATGTCCATCAGAAAGACACCCATGTAAAGGTACACATAAGGAGCACATAAGGAACATACAGTGCCAGTTTTGGTACAGGATCCCAAGTACTTGGCAAAGGACATAAATATTAAGAAAGGATGAGTGTTAAGATTCCCTCAATTTTATTCCTATAAGATATAATGGCAAGATATTGCCAATAAGCAGGTTTTTAGGAAAATATAAATTCTATTGATTTGCATAAATACATTCTGTACTTACTTATAAATGAGTAGTTTGTGTATTAATTGTCTACTGATGTAGTCAAAATGGAAAATATCTTTTCATCAGTAGGCCTTCATATAAAATTAGTTCTCACCATTGAATGCTATATAAACAGCAATACATAGTGACAAAGTGTTTGGAATGATTAGAACACCGATTGGATGGTGACATCACTTCCTTCCTAACAGGCTCTTTCACCTGGAGTGAAATGTCACTTTTAGGGGAAAATGTTTATTAAATCCACTGTTCTCAGAAACTATGACTTTGGAAAGCTAAAACTGAGTGTTTATTTTTAACCTTAAAAGTTGTATACTAATCTTGTCACCAAATTCAACATTTCTCCCAGCTCCTCAGGGATTCAAGGAACATTGTGGAAGATGGGGTGGAAGGACCACAGGTACCAACATGGTGAGGAGAGCAATCAGGTGCCATGCTCCAGATACAGCACAGATATGGTGATCATGAGCACATGAGAGGCCACTGTCTGCATAGGCCTGAATGTAGAAACCGTGGAATGAAAGTAAGAAAGGGAAGAAGAAAGAAGCAGACCAGCACGGGAGAGGGACCACATGTCATGAGAGTGAGTACAATCCCAGTGCACTGTGTACAAGTGTGGGATTGCAAAAAATTTAACATCCTTAATCACACAAACACACACAACACACACATATACACATATAACACACATAACATGCACACATGTATACATACAACACACACAATACACACACAACACATACACACATAACACATACACAACACAAACACAACACATACAACATACACACAACATACATATAACATGTACACATGTATACACACAACACACATATACATACATAACACACATACTACACACAGCACATACACAACACATACACCATACATACACAGCACACACACATAACACACAGACACACACATACACACACTGTGCCACAAACAAAGCAATAGCCACCCATGCCGTCAGAAATTCACATCTCTGTAGGAAAGCATGTGAATGTGCACATGTGTAGGTGTACATATGTGTGAGTGTGCATATGTGTAGGTGTACATATGTGTGAGTGGGCACATGTGTTTCCACTCAAGAGCTATTTCCACTAATATTCAAAAGGAAAACCTTGACATTTCACTCATAGGAGCTTTCAGAAACACCAAAGTGGTATAATATCCTAGAATCATAATTTCTATTTAGTTTTAAAAGTCTACCCAAGTTCTGTATTGGTGGCCCCCACCCTGCTCCACATGGCCTCTAATGAAAGACTAAGCTCAGGCAGTTGGACCCTAATCTTGGAAAGGTTTGAAAAAAAAAGGCTGAGTAAGGACAGAAGGACTGGAGGCTGCTGCTCAGCTGTGTTTACCCATAGTGAGCCAATGAGCCTGAAGTAGGACCAGCTCCGACTGTGGGACAGTGCCAGCTGTCGTGGGACAAAGGAAGAACTCACTGACATGGGAAGAAGATAGCCCAGTATTTGCTCTTGATGTCTGACTGCTACAACCATTTACACAAATCACACAGGGCTGAGTATAGGCGTCCAGCAGCCGGAGCTGAGGCATGGGAGGCAGACTGTCTCAAAACAGGAGGGGAGAGGTTTTACATCCTGTTCAACTTGAGGCTGGCATTATTTTCTGCAGCAGGTCTATGGAAAATACTGGAAGGTTTGGGCAGGCAGTTTGAAAACAGGACAAACAAAACATAACATAAAACAAAAACAAACAAACCAAAAAACAAAACTGTGCTGCTTGTAGCTGGAAGTGTATCTCCTTGCCAGCGTCTGCGGATGCGAGGCAGTCTAGGCTTACTCCATCCGCTCCAATGCCCATTTGCAATGGCTGATTCTTAAAGGTCACTCAGATTGCCTGCCAGCACATTCTTATAAGAGGAGTCCAGCTTTCTGTTCTGACGTGAGTCAGATGCGTATGTGGCACCTAAGGAGTAAGGAGGAGACCGGGAAGAATCAGAGTCTCATTTGGCTCCATCACTGTCAACACGGAAACGCACGTCTGGGAGCCTTATTTGACCTAGATACTTCCAACCCTATCAAAATACCCCAAGAAATTTTAATAATATTTTCTTTACCACAGTCTCAAATTTTAATATTGACTTCCCCTCTGCTTCCACTTGTCCCCTTTCCTCTCCTTCTATGTCTAATTCCCTTCTCAAACTTTTCCTAGTTTTTTTTTTTTTTTTTACATTCAATGTCAAGTTGGTGCTGGTGTGCTTGATTCTTAGAAAACAATGACTAGCAGCACAACTGTGCAAATGCTGTTGGAAGGGCTGCTGTATCCCAGGCAATGACCTACAGAGCATTAAAGTACACTTTAGATACTCCAATTATAGAACTGACTTTCAGATCAGCCTGCCTACCTGAAGAGCAGCCTCTACTTTATTACTGAAACTCTTATTTATTCTTATAAAACTCCCTTGACTGGTTCACATCAACAAACTGTGTTGAATGTTGATTGGGTGTTAGGTAAGCGTTAAGATTTGGTGGTTACAAAACTGAATTGGAAAGTCCCTTAACTAAAAAGCACATAGAATTATAGATTAAAGAATTTTATTTATTTATCTCATGTATTCATGTGTATACATGCAGAGGTCAGTTCTCTCTGTTGACTCTGTGATTCTAGGGCTGGAATTCAGGCTGTCAGACTTCCATAGCAAGTGTCTTTACCAGAAGCCATCTCCAGTTCAATGAGACAGAGATCTGAATCAGCGTTGTAATTCAGGTAGGAAATTCTAGAACTTTTGTAGGACGCACTACAGAAACAGATTGTAGAAAAGCCTCCATCCCACTGATGGATTCTCAGGGAGACAGATAATCAGATGAAATCACCAAGCAAAGAGGCAAGACTTGTGCTAATGTTTGAAAATAATTAAGCAAGACTTCACAACTGCAATGTTCATTTCAGATTTTACCAAAGTTTAGGCAAAATATTACAAGGTACCACAATATGAGTGGCAGCACACCTAATTAATATTTTCCATTCTTTATTGTAAGGTCTTTAGGTTGCCCTGATAATTTTGGCCACACTATTCAACCCTCTCTTCTTTCTTCAGCCTTCTCTTACTTTACCCTGCACCTCCATTTTTCTGACCCATGTACTTAACTTGCTTCTTATGCTGTCTTAAGCTCCACTCACTTTTCAGCCCACTGTTCATGTCCGTAGACCCTATGAATTTGCACCATCCAACAAAGAGTTGTCTACTGAGTATCTTGCATAGATCAGACCTTTGAAAATTTAACCAGTTCTTCTATCCATCAAAAGACATATTGTTCTACTGATAATTATAACTATGAGAGCCACCAGAGTCAACTTTGTTTTTAATAATGTTTACCATTGAAAGTCCTCATGAGTCCCTCATCACTCCTGACCTCCCATTATTCTAGGTGTTTACTTTTTGTTACTTTTTTAATGTGTTCCCATAACAACGTAGCATAAATATGAGTACTACACACCCTTCCATTACATTCCATATCCACCACTCCTAGGAAAGACATTTTACAATTAGGATTTCACTGCTGATCTCCCGGTGCTTCAAATCAGAGTGACCCTCAAGGGGTTAACTGAATCTTTGTGGCTAATGTCATCTAGATGATCAATATTAGTTTAGGTTGTGGGGTTATAGCTATGAATTCCTCTAGGGCTTTTGCTCGTTAGAATAAACTAAATTAAAGAAAGTCAGCTGTGTATGAATTCCGAGAAGCAAGTTAAGTACATTTTTAGGGAGTCTGCTTTTTCTGACCTTTTGCATAAATTGCCTTTTTAAACGTAGAGGACGTCCTGGCTTTTGAGAAAAGGTATGTTCTTGGAACAACTGTATAAAAACTAAAAACAGTGGTAATTGAACCTAAGAATGCCCAAGGCAGGAAAGCCAAAACTGTAAATTCTGGTTTCTATATTTAACTAAAACCACCTTTATAAGGAAGAGAACAAAATCCTAATCCAACTGGTATAATTTAAAAAGCGGCTGTCTTTTATGGTGCAGAAGTTATTTCCCTTAAAAATGACCCATTTCATTTCATTAATTTTTCTTAGTTCTCAGAAATTCAATTCAATTGGCTTCGAGTATTGGACATTATTGGTGAATATCTAAATTTAGTTTTATAATCATGAAGCAAAAGTTATACTACTGCAGACTGTGGCTTAATCAGCCTCATGTTATTCTTTTTCTTTCTTTCTTTTTTAAAGTCTAGGTTTCTTCTCAGTGTCTAGCTGCCGTTCTCCTCATGAATGGAAGCTTCAGGTGAGGAAGTCGTGTGATACCTGAAAGCAACGAATGATCCATCTAAACCCAGTGTTGTGCTGCTCTGGAAGTCACCATTTGGATATTAAGGAGACAATAACATACTTTCTATTTATCTTGGACAACACCTGTGCAACCATTGTTGTAAAGATAAATACCTGAAGGTGTTTTTAAAGCTCATTCATCTAAACTCAGTCTTTCATTATAACAATCAGTGCCATTTGATAAGAATCCAACTTCAAATAGCCAACTAATCCATCAGTTGGCACGTATGTTAGCAGGGTAGCAGCAGAATGGTTGACTCCAGCTTGATTTCTGAAAAGCCTCTGAGCCTGCAAAAACATATGCTTTCTTTGTGTGGTATCAAATATCTTTTATGGGTTCTTGGAAATGGAGCGTGATATTTAACCTAGAATTTCAAACTATTTTACACATCCTTTTGGTGAGGGGCTTGCCATTTGTGTGACAGACAGAAGCACTTTTTTAGTAACTCATCAGTCTTTATCCATGATCTAATCCTCTTATCAACATCTGCCCAGTAATTGGATGGTGCCTTACTTTTGAAAAGTATATAGTATTTACATTTTGGATAGCTTTGAAGCTGATTCTAAAGACAGTAACATGTGTCAGTGGTGGGCTCTGCTGAGAGACTGTGAGGTTCTCTGGATTAATAAGGTACATTGGAGCCAGAGATTCTGGTAAAGATAAGAGAATACTGTCAAAATATCCAAAGTGCCAACTCACGGGGTTGTAGAAACATACAGTGTGTCATTATAGCCAGAATGAGTGCTTTAGAAAAAGTCACTAAGCAATACCCTATGTATATTTATTAAAAAGTAATTATTCTTCTGAACAGTTTTAGTGTTGGTGATAAAGCATATTTTTTTTAAAAATACTTTTTGGATACTCTTTGCTCCTGGAACACACCTGTTATAGTACCCTTTCTTCTGTGATCTTCAGTTAGGGGCAATAACTCATCTAAGTAGACAGATTTCTTAACTGATTCTTACTTCATTCCCGTGAAAGAGGCAGATGACATTACCCCATATTTATTAAACATCAACATAATCAATTAATTTGTTGAATATATCTTAATTGAGAGCATAGAAGGTATCAGCCCCCTCCCCCCCAAAGTCAGAGATATGGCAGTTCTACTTTAAAGAGAGCTATGTGTGTAATGTCTGGTACCAGAAGACATATAGTAGAATTAAAAGAAATTTCTATATTGGTCCCTATAGTTTAAAATTGTTGATATGGTTGAAATAGGGATAGCGTTTCCTCCAGATCTGTATATTTAACATTTTCATAAAAATTTAGCATTGGTAGGAATTTAGCCTGGGTGAAAGACACTGTCGGTAACATCCATCTCTTCCACTGATTTCATTCATTCTTGTCTGACAGTAATGCAAAGATGCCAGGACTGACAGCTCCCTGGATGTGAAGGACAGGGGAGACGGCGTAAGCAGAATTTGAAGATGACCCCCAAACTCTTCACGCTCAGTGTTACATTCCTGACATTATGCTTCAGTATGTTGTTATATTATTTTATATTATGTCATGTTTTGTGTTGCACACCAAAGGGAGGTTATCTAGGTGACCTAACTTACCACACAACCCTCTGAAAGCATTCTGTAGCTGGGAGCAGGACAAGAAGTCATATTTATCGCATAAAGAGTGTTCAACATAACCATGTGAACAGCTTGACATCACTGGCTGGAGGTGAGAGGCTAAGCTGAGGAGTTCCTGGAAAGTTGGAAAAGACACACAGCTGACATCATTAAGAGACAGTGACCTTGGTCTCTAAGTGCTAGGAAACTGAGTTCAAAGCAACCTGAATGTGACTGTGGAACAACTCCTTCCTAAAGCTCAACCTAGCTGGCATCTTGCTCCCAACTCCTGAAATCGAGCAGGAGAGGAAGCTTGCCTGGGATTTGGAGCTGGAGAACTGTGGAAGAGTTGTGCTGCTCTCAGGAACGAGGTCTGTGTGGTAGCTTTACTGACTGTGATAGAAAGAACTATTGAATCATCAGTCAGTTACCTTGGTGACTACAGACATGTAGCATCTTTAAGAAAAACTGTGACCATTAAAAAAAACAAAGTCAGATTTAAAAAGGAATGATGAATTTAATCTCAGGAGCACTTACTTCATCTACTTAGATGGGCCTAACCACACTTGCATATACATACTGCATGCTAGGTATCAGGTATGTCTTTAAAACGCTGATAAAATTGATCTAGATCCAGTGACTAGCCGATTGCGAGCAATCAATAAATACATGTTGAATTGAGTCAAATTTTATTAAATGACCTTGAAAAGCCTCATCTTATGCATTAACGTTGTTAAGCTATAAGGAAAACAAATGCCTGTAATATCTTCAGTTTCCCACTGGACACCTGATTCAGTTCCTCATTTTCCTTGTGTGTTTCCTGAATACAAGCACTTATGTTATTTACTTCTGAACACATACATGTCAAGGTTCATAGCTGCACAATTTAAATATTGTATAGTGTGTGTTTAGAAGCTTACAAATATTTTCATAGTCCATTAAACTGATAGACTGGCATGACTGGCACCTCCATTTGCAGGTCATTCCTCCACTTGAAACCCACAGCAGATGTTTGGCATGAACTTTGTCCACTGACTTTCACCACAGTGTGCTAGCTAGGAGCAGTGTGCTGGTCAGGAGATGATCCTAATGTCACCCTTGACCCATTTACTTCTCAGACTCTCTACAAGACCTGTCTTGGACATCTATTTCAGCATTTGGTATACACACACACACACACACACACACACACACACACACACACATATATATTCCTGTTACAGTGAGTGAATCTAGAGATTCTAGACTATCCATGCATTCTATTTTTGAGTCATACACTTCCCTTTAAGCATTTTTCCTGGCAAAATCTAATAGCAATATCCATTTAAAATTCCAGGATGAGGTGAGGTGTTCATTGTTCCTATTCTTTTTGATCTGCTTGTCTTCCTCCAGCCTCTCTTGAATTGATTTTGTACCAATATTTTCATCAGATAGGGTTTTTTTTTTAGATGAATGGAATTTCTTAAGAGCAAAAGGAAAGTTTTCATTTCTAATTTTTCCCTAGAATTATAAATACAAAAGGATATAATGGGATATTTAGATATCAGCTACAACCTTTCTATAAAATATTATTAGTAGTTTAAAAGGAACTAAGAGTTAGAAATAAGTCTCAATGTTTGTGTAGAGCATTTATAGATAATTATAGTAATTAGGTACAAAGGTTGTATAAATTGATACATACTATTGAAATTGGTAATTTTGAATGTACATGTGTAATACATGTCTAGGTCTTGTGTTGGGGTATCATCATTGTGGCAAGATGCTTGATGAGAAAGAGCAACTTAAAAGGAAGAGATTTCAGTCAATGCCAAGTTCACATCACTGGGTGTTTGTGGTGAGGGAGAACATTACAGCAGGAATGTGTGATGAAGTGAGTGTGCTTGTCTGATGGTGGAAAGGAAGGAGGAAAAGGGGAGGGCCAGGCATGCCTCAGGCCCTCCAGAGCACACTTTCAATAGCCTAACTTCCTCCACTAACTCCTGCCTTCTAATGATGCCACCACCTCTTAACACCACCAGACTGACATAAGCCTTTGTAGGATACTGAGGATCCAAACCATAATAAACAATTTCATATCCTTTTACAAAGAATTATCAAGAGAAAAAAATAATGTTATCTCTGGACATTTTTACAGTTTCTTTATCTCTTCAGGAGAGCTTCCCTAGTTAGTCTCGGGAGAGTGCTGGGATTCTTCTGTGCTCTAAGTCCTGCTTTTCATTGTATTTCTTACTTTATGTTCCCTGTAAGTTCTCAAAAGCTTAAAAGATCATATTATATCTTAGAATGTAGTGTTTCCTCTCTGTTTCTCCAAGGAAATCTGAGGTTCTTTCTAACTCATAGCAATAACAACAATAACTAATACCTAAGCATACAGTTTCAATAATTACATGTACACATAAAGGAGAAGTGTAAAAACTATGAATAGAGAACTAAGGTAGGCTATTTGAATTTCTTTCTTTTAAGGTGGGATTGATTTGTATTAATTTGTTCATCCACCCATCCATCTACCCACCCACCCACCCATCCATCCATCCATTCATCCATCCACCCATCCATCTACCCATCCACCCAACCACACATCCATCCATCCACCTATTCACCTACCTACCCACCCACTCGTGAATCCATCTACCTACCGACCCACCCACCTACCCAGACACCCATACACCCAGCCACACATCCATCTATCCACTCACCCACCCACACATCCATCCACTCACCTATTCACTTAACCATCCATCCACTCACCCATCCATCCACCCACCCACACATCCATCCTCCTACAAATCCACCTATCTACCCATGCACCCATTTACCTACTCACCCACCCATCCACCCACCTGCCCACCCATCCATCTATCTACCTGCTCACCCATCCACTCATCTGCATACCCACACACCCACCCATCTACCCATCCACCCATCCACCCATCCACCCATCCACCCATCCACCCATCCACCCATCCATCCATCCGTCCATCATCTATTTATTCTCTCTTCAGAGCACCAATTAAACACAGAGACTTTTTCTCTTTTTCACTTACTGGCAGTGTGGCTTCGTAAAAGTATGGTTTTAAGGTGAGTCAGTTTGTATTATTTGTATTTCTTTTGTTCGTCCATCCATTCATCTACCCTATCCACTAGGAAAAGAACTTTCCAGGAACATCAGTTTAAGTAAAGACAGTTGGGCCCATCTATTTAATTCATAAGAACTAAATGACACATTTTCTGTTAAAGAATTTTTAAAATATGAGGTTTCTATATCACTAAGGTATCATTACAGTCGATATAATTGTCATTAGGAATTACCATATTTATATAAGACTGTTTACCTCCACAGTTCTCCAGAAGTCTTAGGAAAACAGGGCTGAAGTCATAACTCTATGTACTGTTCTCAGAGCTCTGTTTTTTTTTTAAATGATATTTACAAAATGTTATTTAACATAAACCTATGGCTTCTCAAAAACAATTGATTGAATTATCTAAATATTTTAATATCACTAATCATTTGAACAAACTCACTGGTTATTATCTTGCTCACACTTTCTATTCAGATTCTAGGTTCTGATAAGCTGAGAAAACCAAACTATTGTCTCAGCCTCTGAATATTATAAAACTATGAATGCAGGTTCCCAACTGAATGTGTTAGAAGAAACATTCCCCCAACCTCAAGCTCACAACATTGAGTAACAACTACATAGAACTCATAGAAACATAGAGAAACCAGCATTTTGTAGGTATGGGAACTTTCCATGTTTCTTTACATCACGCTTTTCAGCAATATAAAAATAAATAGATAATTGCATGGAAAAAGTAATCATGCTTTTAAAAATCTGGGAAATGTTTCAAAACATGTCAAGCCTAAGCCTGTAGCAATCCCTTCTTTGACATCACACAACTATAGATGCCCCAGCTTGTCTACCTCAGTTCTGATCAGCGAGAGAGATGTGGACCATGGATACCACATGCTGCAGAAGTGTGCGTTCCAGATGGCAGTGGGCCTTTCTCATGATATACCCTTCAAGTACAGACTGAACCATGTAAAGATGGTAGGAATCCAAATGAGACAAAATTTTTATTTATTCCATGAAAAGAAGGAAAGTCTTAGCTCAGTATGATAAAAATCAGATGTGATCTTTATTCACTGAGAGTTTCCATTGACATCCATCACAGAGAAGATTTGACCAAAGAAGGGTCACAGACCTCCACTGTTGGAACTAAGGCCTGCCAAGAAGATTATCTACCAAGTGTCTCATTCTGAGCCTGTTCCAGTAGTTTCTTGTGTACATTAGAGGAGCAAGTTCGCAATTCCTACAAGCTCAGGAGTAATACAGGTTCAGGACTCATGTCACTGGTGTTTAGGTTTAGGCTAATAATCTGCTGAAATATGTTCTTGTGACTAGTAAAAAAATCCAATAGTAACCCTCATCAGTTCATTCCCAGGGCTGTCTGCAGGAGCTGGGCAAAATTATCTGGCTTACCTACTGTGGTGACAGGAGGGCTTCGTCTTCCAACATTAAGAACTCTGTACATTAATAACTGAAATTCCTTCTAAACCAAAAAACTCTACTATTTTCTTTACAGTTGACTATCTGTCCATGACTACCTCCATGATTTTGGTTATTTGTTCATGACTCTTTTCTGCCTTGAACTCAATCTAAGTGCTATGGATTCTTCAATTTCTCTAGAAAGCCTTTGTTTTGTCTCTAAGGCTTACTATGTGCTTTACAGGTTACTGAATCTCTAGGAGCAAAGATGATTCTGGGAGATACCAGTATCTGTGCAGGGAACAGCATACAATACACCATGATGGCTATGCACTGTGTGAGGAGGGAGCCATTGAACAAGAAGGCAGCTTCTCACGTACTTCCTGGTGATATGTAAGGACAAAGTTCAGCGATCACAAGAGAAATAACCAGTTTGAAAAACCCTCAGTTCCATCCCCCAATGCCATCTCCCCAAAATGGGAAAAAAGATCATTTAACTTGAAAGAAAGTAGCTTCATGAGGGATAAGGACTTGGTAGGCAGCAGCCTTTTAAGAAGACCCAGACCCCAGGGAGCTCCCAAAGACTGAACCACTAATGAGGAGCATATATACCAGGAGGCCCTTGGCATATATCAGAGGTCTGCCTGGTCTGGCCTCAGTGGGAGAAGATGTACTTAATCCTGGAGAGACTTGAGGCCCCAGGGAAGGGGGAGCACCTTCTCAGAGGCAAGAAGCAGGAGGAATGGAATGAGGAACTGTGAGAGGGGGAACCTGGAGAAGGGGGGCAACTACTGCACTGTAAATAAATAAAATAATTAAAAGAGACGCTTCTCATACATTTCCACAAGGTGGCACGAAGAGTCCATTTAGTTTTGTTGTCTTGTATCAAGTAGGAGCTAATGGAGAATAATGGTCAAGCTGCCCCTGGAAGGGGGTGTGGCAGAGAAGAGGAACAGCATGGCTGAGGAGCAGGGGAGGAAGTAGGGGTGTTTGCAAGTTAGGAATTCTGGGAGGTGGCTTTCCTTACAGACTTGAGTCCCCTCTGTCTCCCACATGCTTTCCTTCTCATCTCTCCTCTCTCTTAATCTACACCAACCCTGCTTTCTCTTTCTGAACTTGACTCAAAGGCCAGTTTCCTCTTTAGAAAAACACCACCCTACTTCAGCACCTACTTTTTCAGCCAGGAAGTGTTTCGTAAGAGTCCATGCCTAGTGTAGAATGTAAACCTTCAAGTCCTAAAGTCTGTGCTCAGCGACCCATCCAGTCTAATTGCTACCACTGAGCAGAGTACATTCAAACCTTCCCTTCTTCAGCTGGAGAATATGGAAAAGTGGAATGATATCAAAAGAATATTCCACCAGCTTCAGCTGCTTGGAAGAACATGCTTGTCAGTGTTTCAACATTTTCCATCTGGCCTGTCAACACAGGTTGCCAGAGCCTGGGCAGTGTTGGTGGAAAGCATCCTGGAAAACCCCCTGCAGGGTACTGCTTTGCCTTTTCCCAGAGAACAGTCTGGGCATGAAAGGAGAACCCTGCTGTTATTACCTACCGAGAGTTACATTCTTTGGAGACATTGTTTTTTCTACTGGTTTACAGATCTGAGATTCAGCAGTCCAAAAAGGCACTTAGAAAACTTTATTTTCCTAGTAAACATTATCCTCTCCCAGGACAAGTTCTGCTCTGTCCGGCTGCATAGCCATTACTCAGCCACGTTCTTCTAGAGCTACCTCATGAGCATCTGAGTGAAAGAACTTCCTAATACATGAATATGCTTCTCTCTCAACTCAAAGTTACTTTCTGGTTCATTCTGGGTGCTGAAGCTGGTGATGTCTGTCTGGGCTGAGCCTACAGATCTTGTCCTCTACAGAGCTGCTGTTCACTCTGCAGATGAGTCAGGTCAGCATCCCCATGACTGAACTTGTAAGTCTTTCCACACCCAAAGAGAGGGTGACGATGTTCCCCCCGATAGTTTAAAGAGAACGTGGATTGCTTTTAGGGGAGGTCTTGACAGAAAGCAGAAATAGAAATGGTTGTAAGTATTCAGGACAGGTAGTGGCTCCATTTCAAGGAGAAGAGCCTTGGTCCCAGAGGTCTGAGGTGAGCACTGATAAAAGCCAAGCTTCACTGAGTTCTTAATGGGTGCTATGCATGTTTTTTTGATCTTCCCAGTGGCTCCATGAGTTGTCTTATGTTACCTCCATTTTCTAGCTAAAACAAACATAGCCTAGACAAATTGCCTAAAATTATATAGCTTCTGTGTGGCTGAGGAAGGATTGTAAAAAGTGAGACCAGTTTACAGGGCCCAAGTCATTCTTTCAAGTATAACATTACACACATTCTGATTGGAATACTCTAAACAAAAAGAATTGTTCAGGCAAAAATGAGACCAGTTTATGACTTTAGCACTTTATCTTTTGGGGCCTCCCATTTGAAAACTTTATACACTTATAATACAATTCTAAATTGAAAAGAAAAAAAATACAGAGAGCAGCTAAACAGATCCAAATCAAGGCTCTAAAGCAGTGGTTCTCAATCCGCAGGTCATGAGCTCCACAGATCATCAGAAAGCACAGACATTTATATATTATTCATAGCAGTACTAAATTATTAAGTATTAAGTAGCAACAAAAATAATGTTATGATTGGGGGTATCTTAGTTAGGGTTTCTGTTGGTGTAAAGGGAACATGACCAAGGTAACTCTTATAAAGGCAAACATTTAATTGGGCTGGCTTATGGTTTCAGAGGTTCAGTCCATTACCATCATGGTGTGAAGCATGGCAGTGTCCAGACAGACATGGTGTTGGAGAAAGAGCTGGGAGTTCAACATCTTGATCCACAGGCAGTAGAAGGGGACTGTATGCCACATATAGCTTGAGCATAGGAGACATCAAGCCTACCTCCATTGTGACAAACATCCTCCAATAAGGCCACACCTCCTTCTAGTGCCACTCTCTATGGGCAAAGTATTCAAACATATGCATCTGTGGGTGTCATTCCTATACAAGCCACCACTGGGAAGTGAGATCATCACCACAATATGAAAAACAGTCAACCATTCTGAGGGTTGAGGACCACTGCTCTTAAGGCATCGCTGGCCCTCAGTGCTGATACATCGATGGTTACCACTTGCCTATTATGCATATTTTTTTATCACCACACATACCTTAACCACTGTCACTTCAAACATAGCTTCCTAACCCAAAGAATTAAAAATGGCTGCCATTAAAATCTACACCCAGAGTAGGAATGAAACAGGAAAAAAACAGGAAGTCTGTTTAAATAGACAGCTCATTAAGTGGCAAAGACACATCTATAGGAATAGCACCCTATAAAAATGTACAAGTATTTGGTCTTAATTTCAAAAGTCATATCAAACTTTATTTAACTATTATTTGGGGCAAAAAGAAAAAGGGTTATAGAGTTTGGTTCAACTTAGGTAATACTGTTTGAAAACCAAAATTGTAGTATTTTTACTTCGAAAAGAAAGCAAGGCTTTTGAAGAGAAGATCCTAAATGCCAAACCGATGGCCATGTGGAGAAGGTGCTTTCTGAACACAAAGCTGAAGCCTATAAGGTTGTAGCAGAAAAGGCCTTGCAGAGCAGGCCTGGGGCCAGAGGTAGGGATAACAGCAAACAGTGTTTCTTCCAGTAGAATTTCAAAGTAGCTTATTTTATCATAACAGGAAAATAAAAGTATTGAGTATGACTCATATATTAGGAAATGCTGGCATAAAAACTGTTGTTTGTTCTCATGGCTCAGCCTAGGTCTGTCTTGCAGATACCCAGTGAATTTTTAAGTTATGAACTGGGGCTTCTCAAGAAGTCTCTGTGGATGAAGGAGCTTGCTATTTAAGCCTGACGACCTGAGTTCAATCTCTGGGACTCACATGGTAGAATGGGAGAGCTTAGTCCTATAGGTTGTTTTCTGACCTTCATGGTGCACATGTGTGAACACATGCCTCCCTCCCTCCACCCTGAGAGAGAGGGGAGAGAGAGAGAGGAAGAGAGAGAGAAAAAACACATACAAATAAGAAAAATACATGAAAAGATTAAGAGTTATAAACTACTGTAAGACCTATGATACAAAGCCATAATAACTTTCCCTTTGTTACATTAAAAACAGCCTCCCTTCTACAGAACTGATGGTTTTAGTAATTTATCTACTAACAGATACAAAGCAAAACTGCAAAGGACCCCCCTAGTCAGTGTTTTGTTTTATTTTGAGCATTTAATCTGATATATACTCTGGTTTAGAAATTAAGCACTTCTTGACTAGTTCCACTAATTGCATCAAAATATCAGTTAAAATCTGTTTTCCTCCTGCTTTTTCTCCACCATAATTTCCCCTATTTACAAAAAGAAACAGCAGCAGTTAAATTATGTCACTCCTGGAAGCTTGCAAGTAAAATGAAAATTAAAAGGGAAACTTCTCATAAATGTGTCTGGTCTTCTATAATGGGAAACAAACCTTTCTATCAAGGTCAATATTTATTAAGCATGAATACACAGAATTCTTTTCTATCTGGAGAAGACATTCAAGTCAACAAACAGTAAGACCCTGGAGTATGTCCACTCCTGTCTCAGTGTCGGAAGACTCACTATGGAAGGTAAGAGAAAGATGGCAGACATTGTTAGGGTTTAAATCTCCAATGCCTCCCTCACCCTCAATACTCATGAATTGACAGCATCGTCCTCAGGCAGCAGTGGACTCTGAGAACATAATGATTCATGCTAGAGTTCACAGGTGACTGGAATAGCTAATCATAGAAACTAAGAAGAAGAACTAGTTAGAATAAATAAATGACAGAAGGAAAGGCCTTCAACTATGTCCCTTCCTCAGCCTTTTCCTGTCTCCCTTGTTCTTTGCTTTCTGGATGCATTTGTCCTCTCATGTGATCCCTCTATGATACTCTGCATTGCTGCAAACCAGACACAGCTGAGCCAGGTGACTCTAACGGTAGAACTTCTGAAAAGGCAACCAAAATAAACCATTCCTCCTTGAACTCAATTTCTCACAGTTGTTTTGAGACGCTGGCAGAAAATTGACAGATACAGGTCTCAAGGAACTCTGGGTCTCACAAAAGAGTTAGACATGAAACCAATGGGTAACATGTGGGATACAGTGAAAGAACAATGGCTCCAGGAAAGATGGCATAAGGGAGACAAGGTGCTCTTGGACAGGGATGAAGAGAAGCGACCAGTGATTGGGAGGGAGCTACAGCAGTTAAGATCTCTAGAGTCACACTTAGACTTTGAATCTATGCTGACTTCACAGTATGCCGAGGACTACTTATGATCCTGAGCACCCTTCCTGTATAAGGACAGCTCCTTTTCCCTTGGGTTGCTTAGAGTATTACATGAGATCATGTATGGAAAGTAGTACTTCCATGCCAGCCAACAGCTGCCTTGACTAAATGTTAGTGAAAACTAAAAAAAAAAAGTGGTTTGGAGGGTGATCATGAAGATGGAGAGATGCCTGGGTTTGGCTGGACATTAGTGAGAGGCCAAGCTTATCGTCTGTGGGAAGCATAAAATCATAAAGGGAACAATAAATCACTTAGTGATGCGCAGAACACTTTGATGTGCTAAGCAAGTGACATAAATTATCCTTAAGCCTTACACATGCTCAAAGATGTCATCTGCAGCTTTGCAGTTTCAGAAATGAAGATTCAGAGTGAGTCAGAAAGCGAAACAAACAAAACCTAACTATGGGGCAGGAATTAGGATGCGGTTCCTTTCATTCCAAAATGTAAGGCTTTTTGTTAAGACACAGGACCTTACTCCCAGCCCACATTTTCTTCCTCAGGTAAACCAGTGGATTTACCTCCCCGCCTCTTTCTCTATTAATTTGTATGGTGTACATATGTATGCATGTGCATGGACTGGGGTGCTGGGACTGACAGTGGGAGTCAATCATGTCCCATCTTTATTCTTTGAGGCAGGGTCTCTGAGTTGAACACAGAGCTATACAGTAGAACTGGTCTAGTCTAGCTTACCCCAGACATCCCCCCATCTCCGTCTTTTGTTTTTTTGAGTGCTGGATTACAGACAGCCCACCACACTCATTGTGCACTTACAGGGATTGTAGGGATCAAATAGTTGAGACCTCATGCTTGCTCAACAAGTACTTAATCCACTGACCCACCAGACCTTTTCTTATACCAATAAAGTGCCCTGTTCAATCACCCTTGACCTCACAGGGATTTGACCGCAGTCTCCCGGTGGCTGTCAAATGTTCTTCATCATGACCATATCAACCTGTGGGAAAACTCTAAGGTCTTGGATTTTCAGATGGTAGTCAGCAGTCAGATACAAAGCTACTGACTGTTGTCTATTCAATGCTAACATCACTGAATAATGTTGTAATGGTTTTTGTGACAGAAGCCTTGGGGTCCAGGCAAACTATAGCAACTGCAAAGCATTAAGTCACATAAATAGATTGTATCTTTAAAATGACCAGCAGGAAGACACATGCTAATTGGGCTGTTAAAATTCAGAGCAGTAACAAGGGTATACTTAATCTGTAAATTAATACAATGAGGTCACTACTTTCTTCACAAGCATCCTGAGATTCCACTGAAGTAGCCAAGCCATTAATAACATTAAGGAAGAACACACGAATTACAAGGACTAGATATTTTGTATTCCTGTGATGGGGGAATTTTATTCATCTAAGAATAAAATAAAAGAAGAATCAAGTCCCTATTAAAATAAAGATTCCTAAATCTCACTTATGAAAAATTGCCATGACTAATAAACTTTTTTTTTCTCTGATCCAGGGGACATGTGTATGCTCTTAGCACTGGTAAAATGGCAGCAGGAAGATTGTTAACTTACAAATAAGGTCTAGATCTGCTATAGTTCTTAATGTTTTCTACACGTGAGTAGTAGGCACAGGCATGCTCCCTTTCTTCTCCCTCCTGTTTTCTCCTGTCCCTTTTCAGTACATAGGATGGAATGCTGGGCCTTGTGAATGTCAGCCAAGTGTTCTACCTTCAGAACTGAACCCCCATTTATCGCTTTACTTTTTAAAATTTTAAAACAGGCTCTAAGCTGCCCACGGGGGCCTTGAACTCACTATAGCCCAGGTTGGCCTTGAACTTATAACCTTCTTTCCTCAACCTCATGAATAGTTTTGATGTCTCTCCAGTTTTTCTTTGAACCCCTGTTCCTATAGCTACACACCAGCTTCCCTGAGGTCCCTCTTACTATTACTCATCTCTTTTTATCTTTGTTTTTTAACAGTACTCTTCAATGCTCCTGCTTAAATATTTCTAACATAAAAGGTATAGACAAGTCTACAAGTCTCCCAGTAGATTCTTGTTTTGGCTTCCCCAGGAAGGTTATGCTGTCAGCATCAATTTAATGGGATGGTATTAAACTCACAAATCATCTTGGCACATAATTCTCCCCACCTTCACTTCAGCCCCAAGCAGCATACTAAACTCCAACCTTAGCTAACTCTGGACTCTCAAAGTCTGTACATATTCATGTCTCTGTCTTTACGTATGCTGAAATACCCACCGCATGCCCACTTTACTCTTAGTAGATCTGATCTATCATGGAGGACTCATCAGAAATTCTCTTCTCTAGCAAAAAAATGCTCCTGACAATTGACCTCTCCACCTGGCTCAGAAAAGTATCTCTCCCTAAGCATTTTTCCAAAACTTGCAGTTGTGGTATTGCTTTCTTTACCCATCTTTCTTTTCTGCTAAGAACAAAGATCATATCTTCTAGCCTTGGATCTTCTGTGTCTCATAGTGCCCCAGAAATTTCAGATGTCATTTTTCCTTTCATAGATGCATGCCTGAGTGAGATAGAAGTTAAGATCTTGTCTGAACCCATTAAGCTCTTCGTGAAGTTACCGCCTGAATGCGCAGATTGTAGATTGTTTTTCCACTATATTGTTTATTATAATCACCAATCTATCCACATACAAGATCATTATACAATATCAATGAATTAGCCATTCAATAATTCCTTGGGCTCTGTTGACACAGCTGGCCTGGGCCGATGTTATTAACTTTGCGCCAGTCGGGTTGAAAACAGTCAAAACAGCGATTGCGACAACTCTGCATGAATGGGTCCAAGTTTAATAGTGAAAACAGGACCTTCCCGAGTTACACTTGAGGGAAATGTTTGACTGCATCTGGGAAAGATATCGACAAAACCACCCCGATTCTGCTTCCATTTTGCTCCAGAGAAATGTTTCCTGTCAGAAAGTGGGAGTACCCTGGCTACTTCCTAATGGCCTTGAACACAGCTCTCTTCCGCCCCACCATGTACCCAGTGTTCCCACAGAGGCAAATCAAAGGGAGTAGGAGTCTATCTTCTCTGAGGTAAGACTACTTAGGGAGGAAAGAGAAAAACTCGAAACTGGAGAACGTTAGAGCTTTGGGTCCCAGGGGAACAACACATGCCCCCACTGCCCTCTCCGGCTTCTGTTTTCATGGCCTCTCAGTTTCAGTTCACTGGCAGCTCTGGGAACCAGGGCCAAGTGGAAAGGTGTGACTTGGTAAAGGACCATGCAAAGGGATTGCTTGAGCTCATTGGTTTAGCCTAAGCGGCAACTTCACTCGCCTCCAAAGTCCAGATCACTCCAGATACCATCCCACAGGCATACACTGAGTGGTACCCTCCAAACCTGGGCACCAGCAGGAACCTGTGATTATCTGGTGTCACCTCATCAAAGAGCAAAGGAAAGAGGCTGGCAGCAGGCACTCAACAGAGGGAAATCCAACCAGGGTTTCTACCTGAGACCAAAGGCCTGTTTTCCAGAGCAGAGGTGGACCTGGGGACAGAGGCCCGCTTTTTGAGGAAGCTTTGAAGCCACCCTTTGGTAAACATGTTTCTTGTCCAAGCTCTCGGCACACAAACTATGCTGCCACCCACAATTCTCCTTCTACCACCCAGTAGAAAACCCCCTGCTGGGTGACTTTCCCTCATACCAAACATGCAGAGGAGGCCCGTGGGATTACCCATGACCTCCCAGTATTGGGCCCTTGGGACCATATGGCTGGTCTCCCATCACCGCAGAGCATCTATCCTGAAGGGGTCTGCACTGAGTTTGAACTGGCATATTTGAAAAGTCTCTTTTTTTCCTCTTCAAATAAAATATTTATGGCAGGAAATCAGGTTAGACATTCCTGAACCTAGCAAGGGTTTAAGAACACACTGTCCTACCTTCCCCTGACATGAAACAGCAGTTTGCGTTTTGAAGGAAGAACCTTTACATTTAACCTGAGCCCTTGGAGGAATGCAAACACCCCCTTTGGAGCCAGGCCTGTGGTAAAAGATTACCATATGTGAGCCACATAAGGAAATTCCTCCTGGAAGCCAGAATTTATACTACCCACTGAGCTATGAATAGAAAGTTTGTGTCTGGTGATGAATATGGATAAAATACATCACTCTCGGTCCAGGGCATGGCAAGCCAAATTGAAAACACATATTTTGGATCAGAGAATATTTTCAAAAATATATTTCCAAGAAAATAAACAGATCGCTTGTTCATTGCTTGAGGTACTCTGCAAGACAGAGATATTAGCAGTCTTTCTTTACAAATAATTTCTTCTCCCCTGTAGTTCTTAGGCCAGAGGTAGACCCACTGGACAGAGAAGGCATCCCCAGAGTGCAGCCTGAGTGGTTTTACTGGCAGACATCATACCCTCTTTCCTGTGAAAGACAAGGAGTTGAGTCTTTGAGTGTGTTCTGACAGGACCGTGTGGCTTGGGAAGATATGTCCTATTAGGCTGTGTTTGCTTTCCCATCAACCCAGAAAAATTCTGCGGGCTTCTGCATTCTTATGCTTTTGGTCTTTTCCCTTGCTAGATAATTTACAAACATCACAACTACATCTATGTTGCTAATTATTAGGATGAGAACTGAAAGTGCTTCCTTCAGAGGTCTGGCCTGCCACCAAAATATAAAGAATTACATAGAAGATGTGAGTTCAAATCCACTGTGTTTTGACAGTTAACATGCAATTATAATTCCTCCCTTCTCCTTCATGAATTCAAGTCTCCATTCTTATCAATATATTCCCAAGGACTCATTCACTCACCTAACTCCTAACTCTGCCTTCCCTAGATTGGATAGCTTATCACTTTGTCCCTTTCCTTTTTGTGTCAACTACAATGCTGTCCTTCTCATTGCCCGAGGACACTGAACATCAGTAGAGATGCCCCATTAACTTGATATACAATAAGTAGTCTGCAGCCAAGTCCTGGTCACAGATCTTATGCAACATGGGCACTCCGGCGTTTTTAATCCACCCTCCTACTCACTACTCATCCTGAACAGCTTCCTGTGCAGCATTTAACTCAAGCAACACAAGCTGTGAGATACACTATGACAGTGGATTGGCTCCTGAATCAATGTGGGACCTAAATAATATTCTAGAATTTAACCAGTGCACTGGGACTGCTGCTGAAGTATACATACATCCTGTCTGTTTTGTTTTTAGGAATTCTATACAGGAAGCCACTATCTATACATGAGTGCTACTATCTGAGTTGAGGAGCCACGAAGTGGGAGATGTGACAAGGAGACTTCAGGTGTCCACTTCTAACATTCAGTTCACATACACCTCTGCATTGCTCTCTGGCTTCAGTTATCTCAACCCATGACTCTTCCTGGACACTGATTAGAACAGATCACATCTGGGTTGGCCCTTTATCCAGGCAAGGAGTCTGTCTTATTTGGACCAAACTCTGGCTTGGCTGCAGCAGAAGGTGTCAAAGAAGGACCAAAGAATAATTGGAAATTGTTGAAAGGCAGCCCATGCAGCTCTGAGGTAAACAGAAATTTGATCATGATTCTACACGAGTAGTATTCAACCTTCCTAATACAGTGATCCTTAAATACACTTCCTTATACTGTGGTGACCCCCAACCATAAAATTATGTTTTGCTACTTCATAACTAATTTTCCTACTGTTATGAACCCTAATATAAATGTCTGTGTTTTTCAATGGCCTTGGGTGATTCCTTGTGAAAGGGTGATTTGACCCTCAAAGGGTCACGACCCATAGGTTGAGAACCACTTCTGTACAGTTATCAGCTTCTCGTCACTTCTATAATCATAACACCATACTATATTACCAGTTGTTGATTATTATGAATTAACACATACAACATAAATTTGTGTACACACATATGTACAAATATGTGCCTAACTAGAAATATAATTGCATTATTTTATAAATGAATTATTGCATATGGTAATATGTTATTTTATAGTATTGTGAACTGTATTCTAAGTATTAGCTGCTCTTCAGCAGACATATTGGATGTCCCTTTGTTGACTTGGTGCCAGTTTCATATAGCTTGCAGTACATAGACAATATCTTCTACCTTCTTTCATGTATTATGTGGCTATGGCTAGTGGATATTTATAGAGGCCATTGAATGCATTCATAACAGTGCTAAGTGTCATGTGTAATGCTGGCTGCTGCTGAATTTGAAACGGAAGATGTGTGCCCTGGAGTTATGGCACATCAGTGCCCAAGGGACTATCTGTTTATTTTCTGTCTCCCTACTGAAAAGTAAGATGGATGTGAACAGAGGATTTTACTGCCAAATCCCAAATTCCGGGAACAGCATATTTAATGTAGTGGACAGTTAATAAATATTTGTTGAATGAATGAACCCTTAAAGATTAAAAAAGGGAAAGGAAGGGAAAAAAAACCCTTTGAAGAGGAAGTAATTTCCTCCTTTATATCTGTGTGTCCGTGTTTGGTCTACTGAAAACAAAGTGCTTTTCTCTCTGCTGGCCTAGATCCACTTTCTTGACATTAGTCTGTGACTGTGTTACCCAGACTCTAATGAATGGTTGACCTACTTGGTACAATATTATTTTTTTGATAATGTGGTATTTTTGGAAGTTGTACATACCTGATATTTCTTATCCCTGACGCTGATGTGGTGACTAAAAAAACACACCCCAAATATATACTCTCAGTGCTGAGGAATTTGCCAATGTTTGACTAGGAAGCAAAGGAGGATGTTTTGATAGATTTAGGAGAGACAGCAAAGTAAACCATCCGTGTTCCTCTCTCAGCCTTGCCATGTTCTCTTACATACAATAACTTGTACATGTGCTCACATATGTGCACATTCAGTATGTATAAATAGGCATTTAACCATGGAAAACTATGGCATGTTCCTCTGCTTATGAAGGTTAATGTTTCCACCAAACTTTTAGGAAAATTAATTAAGGAGTAAGTATCTTCCAAATTGCCTTAGGGTTCCATGGAAAATAACCTCCATATGAAAAATGGCTCCACAGCTGGATGCAGATCAGTTTCTTCTAAGCTTCGTTTTTATGGGAGAAGCAGCCAGTCCAGGGGAATCCTATGGAAGGCTTTCATTTCTTGTTTACCATTACTTATACCCGAAAGAATATTTTGTGAAAAACGCTCAAGTTTTTAAAACCTTTGTAAATGCTACTTACTTTGTAGTAGTTCCAGAAAAGTCATGAGTACATTCAGGATCAGAATGAATACCAAAGCAGCCTCCTTACTAGATACCATTGTCTCCTCCCTGGCTTCAAAGAACACTTGAAAGCAGGAGTTCTGACTTAGCTGAAGAAGGTTCATGAATCAGTCAGAATCATCAACATTAACTACTTTCCTGTTTTTAGAACTGATGCATAGATGTTATATTCATTGGAAAATATACTTTTTATAAATATTTCTTGTTTGCAAATTTCATACATGCATAGGTTGTGTGCTGATAGAGTCCATCTCTCATTCCCTCCTCTTCAACATTTCTCCTCCCTGATATCATTCTTTCCAACTTGTGTGTATGTGGTGTGTGTGTGGTATGGTATCTGTGTGTGCACGTGTGTTTATGTGTGTATGCAATGCATGTGTATACTCATATGTGTATATGTGTGTAAGTATGCATGTGTATGTATGTGTGTGGTATGTGTGGCATGTATATATGTATGTGTGGGGTGTGTGTGTGCATGCTTGGGTATGTGTGTGTGGCATGTGTGGCATATGTTGTGTGTATGTGTGTAATACCCACTGAGTCTACTTAATGCAGCTTGCTTGGACATAGATTCTGGACCATCTACTGGTTCATGGATAGCCATTAGATACCAAAGATACCTTGAAGAGAGCTGGCTCCCTCTCCCAGCCACCATCAATTGCCAATAGTTCCTTTACTAGGGCTATGGATTTTCTTCCACTCCCCTCTCCATGCTGGGGTTTTTGTCTGGTGTCAATCTTGTTAAAGTTTCATGCTTGCTATCACACTATTGTGAGTTCATATGTACACTTGCCAGATTGTGCCCTGAAAAACTGTTTTGTTGTAGTCATTCATCACCTTTGCCAACAATCCCTTATCCTCCAGAGTTTGGGATGTGTTACAGATGTCCAGGTTAAGGGCTGAGCCCTCTAAGTCTTTTATTCTCTGCATGTAGACCAGTGGGTTTCTGTGCTGTCACCATGCTAAACAAATAAATAAATAAATACTCAAAGCATTTCAATCATAATCAAGAGGAAGGGAACAATGCCCACTGTCAGCTTTCTTGTTTACTACAGTGAATGAAGGCTTAGCTAGAACAGTAAGACAAGTGAAGGAAATAAAGGGGAAACAAATAAGAAAGGAAGACAATGAAGCATCCTTATTTACAATACTTCTTATAGCCTAATTTGCATTGTCTATAGCAGTGAATAGTTACAGTATTATATGGCTTGTTCAATAATGTCTTTTAGCACCAAAAGATGTCAATACTTCATCAGTTATGCAAATAATTTGTTAGGTGATATGTAGACTATGTAGTTGAAGAAAATAGGATTTTCCTTAAAAAAAAAAAAGTCAAATTATCTAGTCCAAAATGTGTATCATGTAGAAAACACAAATTTCTGACATTGGAACTCAGTCATTTTGTGAAGAATGCTTTTTAGGTACAGAAAAAAAAATGGCTGCTTCCCGGATAACTCAGATTATCTCAGCTACTCATTGCATGCACCATACCATCGCATTCGTCTCCTGCCAGGAGCCAAACTATCCCATAAGGAGGCACATATGCCCTTGGCTTCAGCAGTCATACCATGAGACAATGGGTCCAAAGAACTGGAACTGGACTTCCTCTGCAAGAGTTCCTTGCTGCTGGGAGGCCAGACTGGAGCTCTGGAGCCACTCTCAAAGGGAGCTTATGTCTGAGGAAGAGACTCCACACCACTCTGACAATTTTTCACATCTTCTCGTTGGACAAACTGGGAGGAAATAATGATGGGACATTGAAGTATGGGGCTAAGACTGCTTAGTTATCAATACCTGTGGTCTCTATTTAAATCTAACCTGTCAGAATCCCAGATATGGATGTGGGAATCTTCAAACCTCTCTATTTGTTCCTTTGTCACTGTGACAATATGTACTAAATCTCCTCCTTCTTCCTTCCCCATTGCCTACCTCTCTAGTTGGTATATTAAGGATGTGTGGCAGAGCATCACTTGCAGGGCTCAACGAGGGCCAGGCTCTAAACTAACAACTCCACTCATCTTCATGCTTCCCTTTTACCCTTTGTGCTTTTCCTCCTGTGAAATTCTGTCCTATGTTCATAAATAGATTATGTCATCATCCTATTATGAGCATTCAAAAGGACATTTTGAAAAGAATTATCATTTTATAAATTTAAAGATAAAAATGATACATTAGATATTTTTGTATAACAAAATCAAGACCTCCTACATAGCCAATAAACTCTAAACATCAAAGCTGCAGGAATATCGGGAATCTTGTCTGCTACAGATTATCTATGACATGACACAATGCCTGGCACGCAGGAGTTGTGTGACGAATGCATTCTGATAGACTGGAACATAAGGGATATGTTCTAACAGAAAAGTTAGTTCAGGGAGGCACCGTAGCCATGAGGCATGCCAAACTTAAACAGTGTTAACCAGGCACAATGTCCTTCAAGGAAATGATGCAAAGCACACACACATACACACACAAAATTCCAAGATGCAAACCCCACTCTGAATTCTAGATGTATATTAGATGTCCACACTAGTTAAAATCGTCTACAAATCAAAAGTTGGTACTCTGAATCAGACCAGAGCCCACATGGTTGCCTTGAGCCTTTCAATTGTGCAAAACACAATCGACCTCTTCAGGATCCAGAACAGTCCTGAAGAATCTGCTTCATTCCAGGGGCCATTTTTTAATGCCTTGCTCTCTAGTAACAGTATTGAAAAGAGGGTCCGGGTAGGAGGAGCTCACATCCAAATCCAAAAAGTTCATACAGAAAGCAAGCTTATCTAGACATGCAGGAAGCTCTTAAACAGATACCACAAGTTCAGACGTAAATTGATATGAAGATGAAAACCAGAAACACGTGAACTGGTACAAAATATATCAGTTTTGGAGTTGTCTTAGTCAGGGTGACTACTGTTGTAGTGAAACACAATGACTGAGAACAACCTCGGGAGGAAAGGGTTATTTTTGCTCCTACAGCACTGGTCATTATGGAAGGAAGTGAGGACATGAAGTCAAACATGGCAGAAATCTGGAGGTTGGATCCAATGTAGAGGCCATGGAGGAGTGCTGCTTACTGACTTGTTGCCCATGGCTAGCTCAGCCTGCTTACTTATAGAACTCAGGACAACCAGCCCAAGGATGACTCTACCTAAATAGGCTGGGCCCTGCCCCATCAATAAAGAAAATACTCTACAGGCCTGATGGTAGCCCAGTCTTACAGAGGTATTTTTCTCAATTGAGGTGCCCTCCTCCCAGATGACTCTAGCTTGTAACAAGTTGACATGAAGCTAGCCATCACTGGAGTCATTGACCTCTAATTATAATTATAATTAATCTACTTTTTTAATAATTAAAATGTTGCCTTGGAGATAGAGAGATGGTTCAGAGGTCAAGAGCACAGACTGATCTCCCAGCACCCACACAGAATCTCAGAACAATGTATAACTTCAGTGCCAGGGGTTACGTCACTCTCTACTGGACTCTCATGGTGCACAGGCACACATGCAGGGAAAACACCTGTTCACATAAGATATAAAGAAATCTTCTTTAAAAGTTGCTGTATAATGCAAACCAGATGTGGGTTTCAAAGTGAAATCAAAATGGTGAACTAGGAAATACAGAGCATTCTCTTTGAACATACACCAGGTCATTCTATATCATACAGGCTTTAGTTTTTCAGGTCCCTGAATTGTGGAAAATGTCCTTCTGCCTTGTGTAAATTCAGGAACTATGAAGATTGAGAGAGATAATAAATACATTATTAAACCAGTGGTTTTCAACCTGTGGGTTGCAACCCATTTGACAAACTTTTGTCTCCAAAAATATTTACATTATGATACACAACTGTAGGAAAATTACAGTTATGAAGTAGCAATGAACATAATTTTATGGTTGGGGGTCACCACAACATGAAGAACTGTATGCAAGGGTTGCAGCATTGGGAAGGCTGAGAACCTTTAACTCATGTCTTGCTGTAATATTTTTCATACAACACTGGGAATTAATGTATTACTTTGTCACTAGTTTCTCTTACCTGGCAATGTATTATTTAGTCTTATGAATGGAATTATGTTTGACCTTTACATCTGAAATGTATTTTCTATTCGAGTTCATATTTGTGAGATATACATGTTGCTACTTAGCTGAATTAATCTATTTTCACTGGTAGTAGCCTCCTGTTTGGAGAGAAAAGAAAATTTTATTGATTGATTTTTAAATCTGATAACAATTTATTTTCCCATAACAGTGATGTTAAGAACAGTAGCAACTCTTTATGGCACAGATCTTATCGATAAGCAGTAGATCAACTCTTTGACATTGGAAAACATTGATTTAAGATCTAGTATGTGGCTAGTTTTTAGACATTTTGTTTACAAACTATAATTATTCTTTATGTGCTGTGTATAATAATACAGTAACTTTTCTCTTAATAGTATCACTCAAATCGATTTCTGCTGTCAAACATGGAGAAGGATGTTGTCAAATACGTTGTCCTTTGGAAAAAACATCTCTTTTCCTCAAACATCTGGCATTTCTTGGAAAATGTCTCACTTAGTTAAATTTAGTTTGGTATTAACATGTCTTCTTTATTAATTCCTATTTATTAATTCCTCTCTTCTTATTCAATAAATATCCTCAGACCCATATTATCTGATGTATTAAAGTAGCTTCCATAGGTTTATTTGATTAGTATTTTCCAATATATATTTTATTTTCTTGTGAGTTTTAATCTTTATGCATATATTACAGCTGTAGTTACTAAATACAGCTAGATTTACATACATAAAAATTGTATCTATATTGGAATATTACTCAATTTTAATCTGTACTATAAATTTAGGTTTATGTCTACTTTATTATTTATAGTTTACACCTCTTCATAGCATGTCACATATTTATCTGTCATTTGTTAAACTAAAATTTGTCATAAATGTTTCATGTGGAGAATCAGTTTGAAACGTTTTAGACACCTTTTTATTTATTTTTGTCTGTATGCAACTCTCTGTATTTACATGTAGGCTCATGAGCCACAGCGTATCTGTGGAGATCAGAGGATGGACTGCTGGAGTCTGTAATCTTCTTCCAAGATGTTGTCCTGAGGTAGAACCGAGATGGCAGATCCCTTTACCCTCGGAGCCATCTCACTGGCTCTAATGTATGTTCCTATTGACAGTTACATATGTAATTTCTTTAAACATTTAATTATTACTTTTCTTTGGATCTTACATCTGGGCTCATCTTTTTTTTGTTTGTTTGTTTCAATTACATCTGATGACTTTTGAAGACGGTGGCTTGAATATATTAATTCTTGCAGGTTTAAGAAAAAACTTGTAATGTATCCCTCCCTCCCCAATCACAACCTTAGTCGGTACATACCAAGGTGGGCTCTAGCTCACGTCCTCCGTCTCACCTCCAGGGTAATAGGTCTTTGAAGACCTGAGCCACAATACCCAGCTATTGTTTCTCTAAGTTACTTCTGAAGGGCTTATAACTTTATCCTGATATTTATTTTCTTAAACACCTCTTGGATTTTGTTGTACTCTTCCAAATTCTAATGATGTTATTTCTCCAAATTAGCTCCTGTAATTCAGTTGTGTACAGATATTCTTGATGATTTTTCTAATGTGTACTAAATTTTAAAAATAAACATCATTGAAGGATACTTTGCATACTTATTATATTCTTGCATATTGTCGAAGTGGACACTTAAGGGCTCTTTGGAAAATCAGTTGGATGGTGTTTTGCTGGGACAAACACATGAAGGAGTGTTTTGTCAAATTGTACACAGGTGAAAGACTAAAATCAGACTTGTGAAGGAACATTTCACTGAATCAGACACAGGAGACAGGATGTTCTGCTAAAGCAAGCACATGAAAGGACATGTGATGAAGGATTCTTTGCTAACAACATGCATGTATTGGTCCACCTTACATTGCATACTTGAGCTGCATTTGTCAGTACTCCATAGAGAGAAACCCACCAAAAAACTTCTGATGGTGTGCTACAGTTTGTTGCTGCTTCCAAGGACTTGGGCGAATGGATACACTTGCCAAGCAAAAACTGTGCTGAGACAAAGCACGTGGAAGACACGTGATGTTTGGAGATATAAAAAGGACTCCGTGGAGTGACCGAGACAGAGCTTTACTTGCTGATACAGCTAGCTGTTCAACACTTTTAGGTCTCTCCTCTTCACTGGTCTTCACTTCCCTGAGAGAGTAACAGCATAGAACTTCTCCTGGTCTTCCTCTTGGCCCCTCCTGCTGACTCAAGACAAGGCTAAGGCCTGGCTGTCTCTGCTAGGTAGTGCCACTGCTGCTGATTCATGTTTGCTATCCCAAACCCTACCAAACTGCTGGTGTATCTGTGAAGTGTTTTCAAGTGGATGGAACTTCTGCTGCTGACCTGTGAACTGAACTGCTGATTTTCAGACAGTACAGACGGAGTTGCTCCAAAGAATCTTTCTAAATAGGTCCATTCCCCTGTATCCTTTCTTTTCCACTACTTCTGGTGGGCCATGGGGAGGTAAAAGCACTTAAGAACCATCATTAAAAATAAGGATTAAAAAATTAAGGTTATATATTATTTTATATATCGTATGCAACACATTAATAAACATATGCAATATAACGAAGCTCACATATTGCAAGTACTTAGTTATCTCTTACTTTGGATTCTTCTTTTTTCAACATAACATTTTTATTGTTTCCCTTGCCTTCAGGCTTTTTAGACATTTAACTGGTTATATCTAGATGAGGATCTGTAGTGAGAGATACTTAAATCTCCAACCCAAATATGACCGGTCAATGAAAACACAACTCAGTAATTATGAATATATTCTGTAAGCTAGATTGGACAGATACCCCTACACTACTCTATTCCCCGCTATGAGACCCTTATTACTTGAGGATTTTCCAGACCCTGCATCTGTCCTTATCTCTCCTGCTTCCCAGTCATCCTCGCCTTCATTGCCTTCCTCTTCCATTGTCTGCCTCCAGTCCTCCCCTCGGCTCTCTTCCACCAACCTTTATTTCTCCACCTCCCCTTCTTCTGCCCAATCACTGACTCTAGCCTTTATTTTACAAACTAAGATGGGCAGAAGGTTCACTAGAATTCATCAATGTAATGACTCACACCTCCTCTGCAGCCCTTCCCCAGGAAAGGGGAATTAGTATCACAATACAAGGCCGGGGCTATCCACAACAAGGTCTTTCTCTCTCTCTCTCTCTCTCTCCTCTCTCTCTCTCTCTCTCTCTCTCTCTCTTCTCTCTCTCTCTCTCTCTCTCTTTGTTTTTCAGACAGGGTTTCTCTGTATAGCCCTGGCTGTCCTGGAACTCACTCGTAGACCAGGCTGGGCCTCGAACTCAGAAATCCACCTGCCTCTGCCTCCCAAGTGCTGGGATTAAAGGCGTGCACCACCACTGCCCGCAACAAGGTTCTCTTTTAATTTATCATAACTGAGATCCAACTGGATTAAGTCATGAGTTACTATTTTTCAGTTTCAGAAAGGTAAAAATTCTTTTATCTCCTTAGGAAAACTGACTCTGGGTCAGTAGTCTAATGGATGCTACATTTTCTCTCTTTATCTTCCATGCCTCTGAAATCGTCTCTCAAAGATTTTAGTTTAACTCCATACTTGGTTTTCAGAATGTTTTTCCAGATTCGTATTCTACTTAATGAACCATCACTTTAGCTATTAGTATTTACTATTGACTTAAGAGGAATTCCTTTATTGTTTTCTAGAAGTTCCATTTTTTACCTTTGGAAATTGTGCTTCTTAGTTCTTTCATCCTTCCTCAAATACTATTTTTCTTTTCTTTTTATCATTTTCAAAGGAGGAAGTACATTCTTTCATGTTATAGTCTATAACAGCAGATGAAAGCGTGGCACCACAGTGGCAGGCTCTCTCACTCTGTGTATTGTATTCTGGTTTACTGGTTTTGACTACAATTTTTTGGAGTGTTATCTAGGGACTTAATTGAGCTCTAGATTTGAGAGTTCTTCCAGAGAAGATTGTGGATTTGTTGCTAGGGATACAGCTAGCCCATTGCCATTTTAGGGTCTTGGTTTGAAAATTCCTCAGGGGACCTACACAGTATAAGGCTGACTTGGGAGCCAGCACAATATAGACCTATGCAAATTCTCAAGACACAGCTCCCCACCTACAGGGAGCACTAAGGCTCAGAAGCTGCATTTCTTTGCACTTTCCCTTCTGGCTCAATTTCCTCCTGAATGTATAGCCATCAGATGCATGCATTTTTACATGTCGACAATGTTGACTAGCCTGTGAGACTTATCTCCTGTCTTTTGTACCATGAGGCCACAGAAACAAGTACAAAGCCCAGATTTTACTAAGGACACTTAACCCCAAAAGTGAATTCAGTTCGCCACTCTAGTTCTGTCTCACCCAGGGTTGACATCTGTCTACACTGGCTTTACTGTCTGGTTATTTGAACTTTTGTCTTACCCACTCTTTTGGTTTGTCAGTAGGAAGCCCATATGATGTTAGCTTAGTCCACCATACTGCCATAATCAATAGTTTGTTCTATAGATATTTTTTAATCTAAAATGTCAACTGGGACCTCAAAAAGATATATAACTACTTCACTATCCCTAACTTCCTAGGTATCAGTACTTCCTATATGCATTTGCTTCATGTAGAAGGCAAGTTACTTAACCTTTATTTCTTATTTAATGTGAAAAAATAAATCCCATTGTCTAATTCATATACTGGTTGTGGAGTTTGAATGAATGAATCTACATAAAATATCAGTGTGGATGGCATGATGTTAAGTGATAACAAGAGATTAGCTGCTGTGATTTTTATTTCTATACCCTGCCCAGGAAAGAACACACGTAGCTAGTAAGCTCTCTATAAAGGACTATTCATGCTCCACTCAAAGATCATCCACTGAATGATTTGAATTATTTGAAATAACCAAAAGTCCAAATATCATTGGAAAGATATTTGTGTACACTAAAAAAAAAAATGTTAACAACCTCTACCAGTCATTTCAGAAAAAATGGCAAATACATGCATAATATGCATTCAAAAATGAGTAGTAACAGTAATACAATAGTTATACTGCATGTTTTCTGAAAGTTGAACTAAAGGACTAATACTGGAGAGTTAATATCTTGTACTGAGATGTGGACAGTTGTAAGTCCTATGTAAACAACTTTAAAGGTACTCATGAACACTTAGGAATACTTTAACTTTTAATTTCAAGTCTTTTCTGAACTTATATATTTCTGATGCTACCTTCGCTCTCATGTATGCTGATGACTAAGAAAGCATTCTTCGTTTGACAATCTTTATCCTTTAGGATGTGCTAAATGTGTGTGTGTGTGTGTGTGTGTGTGTGTGTGTGTAGCATTTTCTTTCTTAAGGTTTTAAGTGAATCTTTAATGGATGAGAAGTGATATAGGGGCTGTATCTCTGAGAGCAGAGAGTTGTTCATTTGCTGGCCTGAATTTTCAAGTGCCCACAGTGTTATGGGAACACAAATTAGCCTTAGCCTAGAACAATGATTCTCTGTCATTCTCTGGACCTGTGCATCTTTAGGACATGGGCAGCCAGCACAAACATGCATCATAAGATTCCTTTCCATCTCCCATGAAAGAGTGGCCTCATTGAGGATGGCTCTTCAACTCTGAGAAAGGCCTCATTCACCCATCACTGCCTCTGCCTCCCCCTAAGGCCTTGACTTCTTGCTTTGACCTTGCAAGGGCTGCAGACAATCAGCAAAGGAATGTGTTTGTAAACATGGCTTTCAGACAGTCCTTCTTTGGTGAAAAATTACCTCCTGGACACTTACTCTGGCTTAGGGGAGTTATAGAAGGTGACATTTAAAATGTCATCTACATTTTGCCCCATTAATTAATTAATTTATTTATCCACTTCATACCCCATCTCAGTCCCCAAGTTCCCTCTCACAGAGTCCTTCTTCTCCCCCTTCCCTTCATCCCTGAGAAGTGGAGGACCCCCTGGTTACCAACCCACCCTGGCACCTCAGGTCACTGCAAGGACCAGGCACATCTTCTTCCACTGAGGGCAGACAAGACAATCCACTAGAGGAGCAGGATCCATAAGAAGAAAACAGAGTCAGGGTAACGCCTGCTCCAGTTGTTGGAGGACCAGCATAAAGACCAAGATGCACATCTGCTACACACACCACACCACACCACATGGAGTCATCTGCTGTTACATATGACTTTCTTAGACTTATTACATAGGCGATCATATTCAACATAAGGCGTTTATTAACATAGTTCAGATCAATCTTTTAATAAGAGGTGCCACAATATTAAGAGCTGAGAAAGACCTCAGATATTAATTGATCCAGTCTTTCTTTTCATATAAACTATGCCTTGCTTATGATCCCACGAGTCATAAACCAGTAACAAAATGTTTATCATGTGAAACTACTTGAATATTTTCATAACTGTTTACCATCAGCCAACACTCCTGAAGACATTTCTTTTAAAGAATAATGAGTCCAAATGACCTGTTAGCTAATATAAAGAGAAATTTACACTAAAGAATATATAATGTGAGACAAATCAGAACTTAGGGAAATAAAAATATATTATTAACATTATTATGAATGTTAAAAATTTATAGATTTTGGGCATATAATATGTAAAGTAACATAATTTCAGCAAGAAAAAAAAAAACCCTGCATGTTCTCCCTTATATGTGGGATCTAGCCACTAGTGTGTGTGTGTATTTTTGTGTGTGTGTGTGTGTGTGTATGTATGTGTGTGTTTAAGTAAATGTACATGTGTGCACAATATAACATTTAGAAAAGAGAGTAAAAAAGCTGAAGTTTAGGGGATTAGGAAGGACTCGATGTAGTTTATGGACATGAGTTATGAAAGAGAATTGTTTCTCTAGATTTTACTGTCTCGGATTTTCCATTTTTGGTGGTGGATAAGTGCATGGATATATTCAGCAGTAAATTATAATATACATGTGAAGCTCCATGCTTGTATCCTGAATGTCTGCTCTGTTTGTATAGGAATCACTGAGATGACTAGGCTTTGGTTCTGGTTCATATCACTGGGTAATACTTTTTTTACTTACACTTTTTTTTTAAAAAAACTTAAAAAAGAACCACAAAGGTAGTAAATATATGATTAAACATAAAAGGACAATTACTGGTGAGCTGGCTCTTTTATCCCTAATGAGTCATGTTTAGGTTCTGTCTTCTAAGTCTAAATACAGCACTTGCTAGAAAGAAATGCAAGTTTACAAATATTGACAGTGAAGAAAATGTTATCAGAGTTAATACTTCATAGCACCTTAGCTATGTAACTGTTGAAATCTCTTGTCTGGAAGAGGGAAAGGGCTTAGCCCTTGTCTGACACACACGAAGCTCTGAATGTGATGGATTCCAAGCACCACGTCAATCAGATGTGATGGTACACACCAGTAATTCCTTTCCTCAGAAGATGGAGGCAGAAGGATCAGAAATTCAAGGTCATTCTTTGCTAGATAGTGAGGTGGAGGCTAACCTGGGCTACATGAGAGTGTGTCTCAAGAATGTAAAAATGAACTTCTCATAAGTGAGCAGGTAGGAAAAACTGTCTCAAAACTTTGGTGCTATTACAACAGGAAGAACAAACCAAACTCACAGAACAAACACTCTTGGCTGAGATTTCATTCAGTGCCCTCCATGGTATTTCGGGGACAGTACTGACTGTCCCATCAGGCAAAAAATTCTACTACACATGTGTAATTGTGCATAAGCCAGTGCCCTGGCCACTCTTATTCTATGAGTAGTTTAACTAAAGAAAATTGTATTTAACACTCTTTATGAGGTGAAAATTTATTTAATTTCCTGAAATTATGACTAATTTTATACTAACTCATATATAACTTACATATATAAATAACATATCTATTTATAGAATATGTATATGTATGCTTTAAAATAGCATATAAATCTAAGGCACACATAAACACAGACATCAGTATCATATAAAATCTATATATAGCATACACAGAAATATTGACATAAGCATATCTTAAAGATATGTTTGTGACAGAATTCTTCATTAAAGCAAACACTTTATAAATTAATGTTTCAAGATTTATAAGAAATCTCTAATTTAGCTTGTAAGTGAGTTGGACAAGGTCCAACTATCATGGAGTATTTCCTGGTGTTCACATGACCTCAACAACACGTCTTGGATGCTAACCCAGATGCACATCGATCAGGAGAGCATGAGTCTGCTTTCATAGCCTTCAAAGGGACCTTCTATCGTATTATCTATGTTAATGAAAGAGATTTGTGTTAAGTGTTTCAAACAATTGCTTCGGAACTTTGAAGGTTTATTGTGATTATTTTAATTACATATACATGCTTGTTTCTGTCTTTCAGTAGAAGCACATGAGTGAACTGTGCTTGGTGGGGTCCAGAGGTGTCAGATCCCATAGAGTTGGAGTCACAGGCCACTGTGAGCCACCAGCTGTGGGTCTGGGAACTAAATTCCTGTCTTGTGGAAAAGCTGTCCATATCCTTAAGCCAACTCTCTTTACAACTTTAAATGCAAAGCAAAGATCTGCACCACTATACAGTCCAGAGGAGGATATTGGTGTAGGGTGTTGTTTTCCTGGGGAGGGAAATAACAATCCCATGTCCACCCGAAGTCTGCAGACTTGTTTGTAGTTGATCTGTGACTTATTTGAAAAGGACCTGTTTCTGGAACCAACACTATTACTGAGGTCCAATTTAGGGAACCGATCTTACCCAGATGAACACTTCTACTTCAGGGAATAGTTGACTCACTTGGCTTCAAAACTTCAAATTATTTCATCACTAGCCATTTTGAAAAGGATTTACAGACACTGAAAGAATCATGGTCCATATTTTTACTTTCTGACCCCAAACACAAGTTTATAATAAGACACAGTCTCAAAAAAAAAAAAAATAAGATCTCTGATTCTAAAATTGCAAGGAATATTTCAGCATTTTGAAGCTTCAAAAATATTTGAGTTATATGCAAAACATGTATTCAAATACTTGTAAAAGTTAACAAAGAAAATGAATATTGCCTTACAAGAAATATATTTTTTAATTCTTTCTCTCTTCTCTCTCTCTCTCTTCTCCTCTCTCCTCTCTCTCTCTTCTCTATTTTCAATATAAACTCACTATGTAACCTAGGCTAGACTTAAACTCACTGTGTAGCACAGGCTGACCCTGACATGTGGTGCTCATCTTGGCTTAGCCTCCTGAACTCTCTAATAACAAGTGTGTGCCACCATGCCCATCTTAAATTGTTTTTGGATTTTTAAAAATAAATGGCCTAAAAGAACATTTAACAGCCTTCTCAACCTTTCAAAGCTTTAGAAAGGCTTTACTTTAAAAATTCCATTTGTTTAGACGTAGCTGATAAATCCTTGAGAAAATATCTAGTGGTTGGGGGCAAAGTTTAAGACAAGAAGACGGGCCTTTCCTAATGGAGCTCACATCATGAGCACACTAGCTGGAACTGACTTTTAATGTGCTTATTTCGTTCAAGGACATAAAAAACAAAGAAGAGAAATGATTTTCAGTTATACAAAAATCCTTTCTTAGACATTCTGGGAAACATTATTAAAAACTCTAACACAAAACCATTTCCTTCTGTTTTGTCAAAACTCAGAAGTAAATGAATGATACTGCAATGTGCACTGACCTATAAGAAATTCAAACTTTGTCCTTTGATCCCCAAATCTAGGTCTGCCCTTTGCCCATATTTGTCCCTTTATCAGTCATCCTTACTTACAAATTGCTGTTTTTTGTTGGCCTAGCTCTGAGGCTTATTACATTTTATAGCAATTTATTAAATAATTCTGTGAAATTGCCAGTTGTTTTGATTGTTGGATGAGGCAACTAATTACTTATTACTTAACAGATTGCCTCAGAATGTGTTAGCACATCAGAGTATATTTAATCTTATTTATGCAAATGTTGAGGCATCAGGCTAAAGTTATCCCTCAAAAACAAAACAAACAAAAAAATGAGCTGATCATTGCTGTGCCATGTGTTAACAGGGAAAAAGGATTATTAAAGAGATCAATCCCCCAAACCATTACAGAGCTCAGAGGTCAAATGAGATGAAGTTTTTATATAGTTTATACATACAAAATGCAGCTGGGAATCTCTTTTACATCTATGGAACAATATGGTTGCCATGGTCACACCAGATTTGAAAAGTGAAAGCCATAGCCTGACACAGACCTTGTCACTAGGACAGTTTAAAAGCCTTGTCTTCTGTTGGTTCTGGAATAAGCTGTCCTTGAAGTTATCCACACATGCCGTAGAATGAACTAACTCTCACATACGACCAATTCCATACAAAGAATTCTCATATGCCCTACTTTGATACACAGTTACCACTAGGTGGACACACATAAAGTTGTCTGACCATTAAAGAATATGCTAGTTTGATATGAGGAATATGGGAGTATTCCAGAGATAATGAGTTACTCTCAGAACCAAGTAACAAATGCTAAATATCCCTATAATTTGGACAGTCCCAATGAAAGATATAGCCCTAAGTCTCAAAGATAATCCAACAATCAGCATCCTATCTGAGTAGGTGTTGGTTAGGTACAATTACATCTAGGGGTTAACTGTCAGTTCCAGAGTAGATGATATCTATAGTAATGTACTTAAACTCCCAACTCATGACCTGAAAACAGGCAGCAAAATTCTATTTAAAATTTAAATTAGTTAAAGGAGACTTAAACAGAGCATGCTTAAAAAGCTCTACCTAAAATGGGCAAAAGCAATAATGACTGCATGAGAACTTTGTTCCAGATTGTCTGGAACTTGACACAAGGCATATGTATTATCCTATTTATTTATTTATTTATTTACATACTTTGTGTGTACTTATGCAGTTTATGTTTGTGCATTTATGCAGGTATGTTCATACGTGTGTGCTCATCCAGAGTCCAGAGGCTGACATCCTGTGTCTTTGGCTAGCACTTTCTGCTCTTGACATTTTCTTTTGAAACAGAGTTTCTCACTGAAAGGGAGATCACTGACTGGCAAAATGGCTGGCCAGTAGCTCTTTCTCCCCATCAATGCTAGGGTCATGGTTATGTACGACCACACCTTAGTTTTTTATGTGACTGCTGGGTATCCAAACTCAGGCCCTTAGGCTTACACAATCAGCGTTTTACCAACTGTGCTATTTCTTCAACCCCAAACAGTATGTGTTTCAATGGCGCTGATACCCTGAATAACCAGAGAACCATAGTTCTTAAGTCCAATCTTTTTTTTTTTTAAGTTTTTATTGGATATTTTATTTATTTACATTTCAGATGTCATTTCCTTTCCCCATTTCCCCTCCTTAGGATCCCCTGTCCCATCTCCCTTCCTCCTTTTTGCTTTTATACCATTTTAATTACATGCATGTATTAAGGTCAGTCCTAGGTTGAGGATCTAGCAATACAATAGATGCAAATAGTCAAGGAATATTCCATGAACACTCCCATGATCGTTGTTTCTAAGGGCTTATCAAAATGACCAAAATATCTGAGCCTACTTCCCTGTCCTATCCCAAAGTCATTTTCATGTCTGAAGCCTACTTCCTTGTTCTAGCCTAAAATTTAGATTCCTGTCTGAAATTACTTCTTTGTTCTAGCCTAATGTCCGATTCCTGCCTGAAGCCTACTTCCTTGTCCTTGGCCGATGTCATAGTCCTGTCAAGCAGCCCATTTCCTTGTCCACGGCCCACTGAAGTCCAATCTTAATCAAGTAGGTTTAGTAGAAACTCTGTTCTCAGTGGAAGGAGAACATCATGTAAAAATGACCGAGTAGCCTGGAACTTCCTTATTTTAGTATAAGTACATTAAATTTGTTAGTAATTTAGTGCTTAAAATTGTGGACAAGGCAGTTTACAGGACTATCAGGTTAGTAAGCTTTACATTAGCAAATGGTTTTATAAGATTGAGCTGAAGTAAAGTGAGTTCGAGTAGAATCAGATATCTTCTACCAAATGCAGGGTTCCTGAGAAGAAGGCATTGAGACATAGTCATATTATGTATTCAGGGCAATTTGAACAAGGCTATGTAGGCAAAAATCACACTATAATTTTTGGTTTAAAAAAAGAAGCAATTAAAATGAATAAGAACAAACCAACTCTTCCGGCTGTTACATATAACAAATTGTCCCTTGAAAATGTCCTCCAGTGGACTTACGGTAACTGTATCAAGCCGATAAAGCAGATTCCTAACGAAGTTCTTCAAACCTGCTGTGTAAACGGTCTCTGAAACTAAAGAAAACAGTTCACGAATATAGGGACCTGATTCTTCCACTTTCCCAGCCCAAGGGAATTAATGTCTCACATAACACAGGTTGCACTTGCTGTTTGCCACTACAACAGAAGTTTTCTTTGTAAGTCTCCTACAAGCCGCATACCGAAGAGTAAGGGAACTAACTGGTTTTCAGAGCTCTGTTGTTTTTCTCCCTAGATGTTTCAAATATATTAACTTGGGTTTCAACTCCTCTTTCCCACAGAAAAAGCAGGGAAAAGTGCTTGTTTTCTTCTGGCCTGGGCTGCAATGTTTTCTTTCAGTTACAGAGAAGTCTAGAGGGCATGTGTCTGGGTCAGAGACAGATGTCAGCTGTGTTTTCAGTGTGCAGGTAGGTGGTCTCAGACTCCTTGGCAAAGTAGCCTTATAATGAAATGACTGCAGGGACAAAGTACCTTTGTCAACCTGCCATCAAAAGCTATGCTGTTTTCTCCACTGATAGACTTATCTTAAAGGTTACAGACCACCAGAACATCCCAAACTCTGCACAGACAGTTGTCTTAAATGAATCTCCCTTTGAAACATAAAATAAAGAACCTCAAGGCATGCGCAGACCACATCAGTTATGCACGGACCACATTTGAGTCGCATAAATACCTTGTGAGCAACACAAGAACCACATCAGTGACCCAAGTCCACGGTGGACAGCTGCTAAGAGACTCACAATCCAACCACAGAAAATACATATAAAACCCTAGAAACACATGGGCTACATTGATTTATACAACTGATAGTAAGTTCTGCCAATGAAGCTGTGGTAACCTTGTGATCAGTTAAATCAAGTAGACCACACTTCTCTGCAGAAATATTTTACTTTATATTACCTCTGTCCTTCATGTCTATTATTTTTATCTCTATCACTTTCTTCCTACCTAATTAAATAAAAACATTCCCAATTTTGCAATCTGGTCATTGACCTGTTAGGACTTCCGTGGAGGTACTTGGGAGTCATAGTTCTACAGGCAATAACAATTGATTAGTGTTTTCAGTTTGTGTGTGTGTGTTATACATATTGATTATTTCAGTTCCATCCTTTTGTTATTTTTTCATAGATATCGAAAAGAAGCAGAAAGTAAAACAGATATTGAATATTCAGTTCTTTAGGAATTGTGTGATCATTACAAGTTATAAAAGAACTGATTGAGAATCTGAGATTCACATTTGAGAGATTCCCATTTTCAAAGCCTAGGAAGGAAGATGTATTGAAAATGTCATAGGATAGTGTTAAGCCCTTACATAGAAGTATTTTCATTACATATGTTTCTCACAGAGGCTTGGTAAAATAACGCTAAGAGAACCATATAATACATCATCAATCTTATCAACGTCTTCAAAGTGTATTTTTACTTCCACAGTCTACTTCAATTTCAACCATCAAATGACTAAGCTCAGCTCTTTCAATCATTCAAATTTAAATCCATCCTAGATGTTTTTAATATTACCATCCACACAGACTAGTTTCTTAAATGTCATCTGGGTTTGACAGATAGTGGCACAAATAGAATAAACTTGATGCACTGGTTATTAGTTCAATCTCTGAGCTATCTAATTAACTTTCCATCCACCAAGGTCAAATAAAGCAGCCTGTCTAAGCTTGTTGCCCACAGTAGGTTAGACACCGATGCTGAACATACCCCTAGGATTTGGGGGTTTATAAACAGGAGGTTATCAAAGGAACATTTTCTTTACATTTCAATAACTATTTTTAAAAGCCTGATAGATCAGAGAAAAAAAATGACAAAAATCTACTTCAGAATTGAAGAAAAACAGCTTTAGATAGGAAACAAAAATATAGTATTACATGGGTCTCTTAGAGTCTGAGCATTTGGGGATGAGATGGACTTTTGTCCCATCTCAATGACCTATGTTGCTTTTAGTATTCAGTATTTGGTATGTTGTTTCAAAGTTTCCAGCAGTGACAGTCCCTTTTGCTTCTCTTGAAGGGGATTCCTTAATCCGAAAGATCTCATCAATAGGAAGCTCATCCCTATGTGGTTCTTGTGTTTTTCAGCAGACATTTTTGAGGTCCTGATGTAGTCCAACTATTTCTGTGTGGACCACATAAATTTTACGCGAGTCATTTCATTTATTTTTATTTAGGGAGGAACCTGTCAGGAATTTGCTTTACCACAGAACAGACACTTTTTGTGATTATTATTTGTTCTTTGTAGAGTACTGGTGGGGTTTTTGAAGTGTTAGATGTCCAACAGAGCTGAGAATTTAAAGGTCATACTTATGGAAGAGAAAACTTTCTCTCTTGGCACGTGGTAAAATGAAAAGCTATGAGTTTGGGTCTCTGTTCTTTACACAGCTACTTCAATTATTATTTCAAATCTAACAATAGATTTTGTTTTAAAAAGTGAATCAGGCCAGTGAGATTATTCATACCAGTAACCTTATCTGTGGACATGTAAGCATCATTTGGGTTACTTATTTTACCATGCATCATTGTCTTTGACATATTAGTGACAAGATTCAGTCTATGGTGGTGAGAAAATGTCAGATGGACATGGAAAAACTTGTGCTTGTGGTTTGAATGCAGGAACACACACACTCACATCTCAGGCATGAAGTGTCATTGGTGGTTCTTTTGTGGATGCACGAGACTAATGTGCAAGAGTCAACGTTTTTCCTTTCATTTCCTCACGAGGAGGAAAGAAGAAAGGGACACAGCTTTGGAATCAGTCTCTCTCCTCACAGCTTTGTAGATGTGGCTTTAAAGGAACTGTGTTCTCACCAGCTCTTCTTGCAGAGAAGAGTTGTTTACCATTATCTCTGCTGGGTTCTCACTGATTTGTTTTGCCTTTACTCCCCCATTTCTTCCTTCCTCCTTCCTTCCTCCTCCCTCCCTCCCTCCCCCCTCTCTTCTTCTTTCTTTCTTTTCTTTCTTTTTTTTCTTTCTTTTCTTTCTTTCTTTTCTTTCTTTCTTTCTTTCTTTCTTGTAAGTCACTTAGTTGTCCTTTAAGGTCTTCATCCTCTGTGATCCTTGACCTAAATGCAAACCCTCCCTCATCTCAAGCCTTATTTCGAGCTAGAGTCCTCTAACAGAGAAGCATTGTTTCTCTTCAGACCCCAAATAGATTGCAAGTACATCATGAACCAGGGCTTTGGTTATTATTTCACTATTAACTAATTCTGAAGAGGCTTTCAAATAATGTCATTATACTTGGTAGGCAATGGGACACAGCAAGGACATACCAGTGAAGGAAAGACAGAGATGAGAAAAGTTCTGCTAAGATGTAGATGCTAAAACAATAAAACCTTGTGAGGCATGCCAAAATGACTCCAGAGAGTATAATAATAAAAAAAATCCTAGGAAGAAATATGCCTTAAAATCCCAAAGAACAAAAAAATGAATGTTGTCATTCTTCCTATTTTCACTTTCTGTTGCTGTGCCAAACCATGACCAAGAGCAACTTGAGGAGGATAGGATTTATTTCATATTACATTTTCAGGTGAGAGTTCATAATAGAGGGATGTGAGGATGGGTGCATATTTGGAATCAAATATGGTTACAAAGGACAGCTGTTTACTGGCTGACTTGTTCTCTCATTTGCTCATGGTCAGCTTTCTCACAAGGGCCAGGCTACATATACACTAATATATTACATAATATATACTTATATATAATGTATACATTTATATATAATATATACTATATATACTATATACTACATATTACATAATGCATAATATACTAATATACTACATACTATATAATATATAATTAATATATAATGTATAATACATAATATATAATATATAGTATAATGTATAATGTCTGTGTCTGTTGTGTGTGTGTGTATGTGTGTGTCTGTGTGTGTCTGTGTGACACTGTGTGTGTGTATGTGTGTGTGACTGCATGTATGTGTGTGTTCACATGCATGTGGCAGCCAGAGGTTGACACTGAGCATCTTTCTTACTTGCTATCTAATGTATATACTGACATGGGTCTCTCGCTTGAAGCCAGGGATAACCAATCCAGCTAGTCTAGCCAGCCAGCTTCTTCCAAGGATGCCCTGTCTCTGCTTCCTGAACGCTAATGCTGCAGTTATAGGCAGGCAGGCAGGCACCTCATGTAGCATTTATCGACTGCAAGGAAATTTATAAATTTCCTGGACAAAAATGGAGTTAACGGGAGATGTAATGATGGAAAAGGCATTAGACTTACTAGCACATCAGGGTCCACTTCAGCTTCTGCGTCCCAGCCTAGCTACTCGCCCAGTTCCAAGCAAAGCCTCTCTCCTTTCTTTCTGTCTTCTCACCTCTCCCCACTCTGGCCATTTCCCTTCCCATTTCTGTTACTATCTGAAAATATCACCTATGTGATCTTTTTTTCACTGAAGTGAGAGAACAAACTTCCTTTTAATGCAGCTCTCATCAATCATTCTATTCTTGGTTAAATATTTCCCCCTTCCTCACCCTGGATGGAAACGGATGTAAACACTTATCTGGAGGGAGACACACATATTGAGGAAAATGTGGCCATTTTTGGCTGCTGTTATTTGAGAACACTTCAAAAAATATGGGTATCTAGAAAATAACCCAATTAAAGTAGGGTACAAACCTAAACAGAGAATTCAAAAGAGGAAAAACTCAAATGAATGAGAAACACTTAAAGAAATGTTCAATATCCTTAGCCCTTGGGGAAGTGCAGATCAAAACTACTTTGAGATTCCATTTTATACCTGTCAGAATGGCTAAGATCAAACACACAAGTGACAGCTCATGTTGGTGATGATGTGCAGTAAAGGGAACACTCCTTCATTGCTGGTCAGAGTGCAAACTTGTACAGCCACTACAGATATCAGCGTGGTGGTTCATCAGGAGGCTGGGAATTGCTCTACCTCAAGATCCAACTGTATTATTCTTCAGCATATATCCAAAGGATTCTATCAACTATACAGAGACACTTGCTCAACCAAATTCATTGCTGCTTATAATAGCCATAAATGCAAACAAGCTATATATCTGTAGATGAATGGATAAAGAAAATGTTATCCATTTACACAGTGAAGGATTCCCACATCCATTAAAAATGAAATCATGAAAATTTCAGGTAAATGGATGGAACTAGAAAAAGATTATCCTTAGTGAAATATTGACTAGCTTTGTGTGTCAACTTGACATGAGCTAGAGTCATCAGGGAGAAAGGAGCCTCATGAAAGGAAATGCCTCCATGAGATCCAGCTGTAAGACATTTTCTCAATTAGTGATCAATGAGGGAGGGCTAAGCCCATGGTGGGTGGGGCAATCGCTGGCCTGGTAGTCCTGAGTTCTATAAGAAAGCAGCTGAAAAAGCCAGAAAAAGCAATCCAGTAAGTAACACCCCTCCATGGCCTCTGCATTAGCTCCTGATTCCAGGTTCCTGCCATTTTTGAGTTCCTGACCCGACTTCCTTGAATGATGAATAGCAATGTGGAAGTGTAAGCCCAAATAAACCCTTTCATCCCCAAGTTTTTTTTGTCATAGCGTTTTGTTAATAGAAGCCTTAACTAAGATAGCAATATAGCACAGATCTAGAAAGACATCATATATATATATATGTGTGTATGTGTATGTGTGTGTGTGTATGTATGTATATGTATATATTTGTGTGTGTGTATTCATTTATATGTGCATATGTAGTGATATGTATCATAAAGTCTTTGTGAGTGGACAGGTGATATCAATGAAACCATGTCTTCTAGACACAACAGACAAACTTATGAACTCACAGAGACTGCACCAGATGGGGTCCGAGAGCTGAAAGAAGTAGACACATAGCCTCATCCCTAACCTAGAGGTAGTAATTTGATAACTACTTGCAAATGAAAACTTAGTTTTCTACAAGGAAGTCTCACTGGGGGAAGTCTCACTCTTAAGGGTAAACCACATGACATCCAGTAGATGGTCAACTGAAAACTAACTCAGTCGTGTCTTTGAAGGTTCTTAGTCTCATAATGCTGTATCAGGTCTTCTCCTTCTCCTTCTCCTCCTCCTTCTCCTTCTCCCCCTCCTCCCTCCTCCTCCTCCTCTTCCTCCTCCTCCTCCTCCTCCTCTTCCTTCTCCTCTTCCTCCTCCTCTTCTTCTTCCTCCTCCTCCTCTTTTTCCTCTTCTCCTTCCTCTTCTTCATGTAAATTTTCTAATTTTATTTTTCTTTCTCTCTTTTTTAAAATCCTACAGGTCCTTTGCACAGATATTATGACTTTTGGTTTTGAATTTTTATGACTTTCTTGAATGTACGAATGAATAGGTCTCTGTAGCTATATCTGTCTCTTGTGCCTTTTCTCAGATTCTTTTCCTTTTGTTTGTTTTGTCCAACTCTAATGCATTTGTTTTTGTTTTATCTTTATTATTATCCCCTGGAACCCAGTTTGTTTCTAATGAGAGACAGAAAGGGGGTGGCCAGGAGGAGTGGGGGAAAGGGAAATCGTAATCTTGATGTATGCAAAAATTATTTCCACTACAAGAAAAAAAATTCTTGCTGTGTCACTTAGAGAGAGAAAATCACATTGTTTGAGAAGTATCCTACCTCCTTTTCTTGAAAGTGTATTTATCTGGAACAGAGCATTTATAAGGCATGTTGTTTGTCTCCTCTTAATTGTAAGTTTATGTTCAATGTGATTTGGGTGTTTAGCTGAGTCCCCATGAGAAATAGCTAGAACTGCAAATGAACTCTTAAGAAATGTAAGCAGATAATCCCCACATCAGCAGAAAGTTCTAGGCTTTGCTTTCAAAATAAGGAGTTCTGACCACATGGTACCTAATCTCATACTGATTTTAAAATTTGAAATAGAGGAAAATGAGACTTCTGAGTGGGTGGGTTGTGTCTTTAAGCCCAGCGTTCAGGAGACTGGGAATGAGGATCGCTGTGAGTTCAAGGCCTTCCTGGGTTGCACACTGTTTGCAGGACAGCCTGAGCTACTTAATGAGGCAATCTGAAAAGACAAGCCAAAATGAATAAGAGAAGACACGACAATTGTGTATGAAAAATCCTTGATTTGCTGAGTAGTTATTCTATCTTGCATTCCTTTCTCATTTGAGTCAAATCATCTCACCCTTAAGCAAAATAGAAAAATAACACATGATTCCAAGAAGGATTTCCTTCCTGGGTGATGGTGGAAAAACTTTAAATGATACAATATGAAACTGACACTCCAAATCTTAAAACACAAATAGAAAAATAAATTATAACACAAAGATAACATGTTTGTCACATATTAGAAAAATGTAATTAGTCATGTTGCCCAATGCCCATTCTGAACCCTACTTTGACAGGAAATCCTAGGTCATGAGGGTGTTGTAGGAAACACTGAGCTTTGAAGAGGAGCAGTAAGTTTGTATTTCATTCCTACAGAATACTGCAGGGAAAACACTCTGCGGGGCTGCTGCTGTGTGAGGGGGAAATTTAAGGGGCTCCCCACTTGTGCTCAGACAACAGAAGAGCAGACAATTAGAAGTTGTAAATCACAGGCAAGAGTCGGGAGCTGAACTGAAGTTCCTACCTGTGTCAGCTAAAGCCTGAGCCTGAGAATACTCTCAGTGTTTTCCTTCGTGACTCCTCAGTGTAGGTTAGAAACCTCTAGAATGCATTCCTTTGTGGGAATTGACAAAGAGACATGAAGTGTGTATGCATGCTTGTGTGTTTATACCCCATGTGCATGCGCATGCATGTGTATGTGTGTGTGTGTTCATATCCCCATGTGCATGCATGCTTGTTCAGATCCTCTATTTGTTTTGTAAAACTTCCATCTTTTGGGTCACTTGGCTCCACTCATTGCCTTCCATGACATCCGCCTCCTGTGAAACTTTCCTAGTTGTATATTTTCAGTATAAACGTGTTCTTGACAGTTTTACTGTTATGAAATGAACTTGTTTGTGGGAATATTTGCCAGTTCACTGATGTCTTATTTATAGCTCACAGGAAAGCATTTTTCTCCATTTATAAAGCAGATCATGGGTCTTCACAGTCTTAGTATTCTCCTTATCCATAGAAGTTATGAGATTAGCACTGATATGAGACCACTCAACTTTGATTAATGAAAATAAAAAAAAAAAAGATTAAAAATGGAATCAATTAAATATTTGAAAATAAGTTCTTACTTCCATATTGGTTTTCTATTCCTTTTTCTTTTCATTTTCTTCATCTTTCTCCTCTTTTCTTCTGTCTCCTCTCCTCTCCCTTCCCCTCCTTTTCTTTTTTTTCTCCCTACCCTCTGCTGGCTGTTGTGCTCAGGGCCTTACACTTGCTTAGGATACTATCACTAGGCTATACTTCTTGGCACATGTTTATTTCTTAATCTTTCATATACGTTGTACCTTAGGTGACTAAGTGGATTATGCAACACATGGTGCCCATACACTTTATTGAAATACATACTATCTAGCTGGCTTTACTACAAGATGACTGTTTAATAGGCAAGGGTTTTCTGGGTAGTGCAATCAGACTAAAGCTTAGTCACATAAGAAATACACATTAGTCACAGATCCAGAAATTCAGTGGTTTATTGATTACACACAATCTACAAGATGCTACCAGTTCAGACAGCACAGTGAGAAATAATTCAGATATAATCTTTGCCATCATTAAGACTATCACAGACAAGAAAAAGCACATATAAAGTCCAAATATAATAAATAAGCCTCTAGGATAAGATACTTTATACAGGAAATAGCTAACTCATGTTGAGGCATCAGGAGAAAAAAACATAAAAAATGATAGTACATCAAAGACTTCAAAGTGAGGAGATGGAAAATTAGGGCCATTGCTCCCTGACAAATGATTCTCAATCATAATGACCTAAAGCAACCATTGTGTTGCATCTTAAAATTATGTATGAGTTAGGAATTAGGCCAGGACTTGTCTGGGATAGCTCTCTGCTTCATTTGACTTGTCCACAACTGATGGGATTCCACATATAGATTCCACTTGACAGGAAACTTTCATGAGTTGCAAGTGCTGTGACTGCCTCTAAACATCCTGGATTAGCTTTCCATGCATAGCGTCTTCACATTGTGTAAATTAATAAAACATTAGAGTAGGACACAGACTTTAAACTCAGGCCCTGATGAATGTTCCTGATCACCTTGATATTAACTTGAGATCAAACAGAATCAGCTTGACTCAGATGAAGCCACTTTTGTCCTGAGCACTATATATTCCTTACTTCTGAGTGAAGTCATGGAGCTCAAGGGGTCTTGCTATCTCTGGGGATTCTGCTTCTGTCACTAAGTCCCCCACTGTCTTAGTTACTTCTTCTCGATGGCTGTGACAAAACACCATGACCAAGGCAACTTATATTAAACAACAAACAACAACAACAAAAGTACATTTAATGTTGGGTTCATACTTCCAGAGGGCTAGAGTCCATGATCATCATGTCAGGGAACATGGCAGCAGGCAGGCATGGTGCTAGACGGTAGCTGAGAGCTCACATCTGATCCACAAGCACACTAATGAGGTAGAGAAAGCTAACTGGAAAACAGCTTGGACTTTTGAAACCTCAAAGCCCATGCCAAGTGACACAACTCTCTCAACATGGTCCTCTAGTCCTTCCCAAATAGTTCCACTCACTGGAGACCATGTATTCAAACCTGTGAGCCTATGAAAGACCATTCTGATTTAAACCAACACATTTCCCGCTCCCCCCATAGGCTTGTGACCATAACATAATAAAAATGTATTTTCTTTTATTCAACTTCCATGGTCCCCATAGATCTTCACAGTCTGAACCCAGTATAAAAATTCAAAGTCTCTTCTGAGAGTCAAGGCAATTTCTTAATTGTAATGTCCTATAAAATAAAAAGGCAAATTGCATGCTTCCAAAGTACAATAGCACGGAGTACAAATGACCATCCCAAAAGCAAGGAAAGGAGCAAAAACTGGACCAACATAAGACTGGAAAACTCTATAGAGCATACTCTAAATCCTGAGTCCAACTCTGTATCTCAGGTCAAGGGCTCCATCCTTCCATTCCTGTCTGCTCATCTCCCTGCCATATATCCCAGGGTTCCTCCAACATCTTAAAGTCTCCAACATAAGCCAAGCTTCACTTTCCCAGCCTGGTGTCCCAGGGCCTCTCTTCAGGGACTCCCTAGACACATTCCTGGCCTTAGTGGCTCTCAACCTCAGAAGAAGGTTCCACAACCCCTTAACTCTTGTATCCTTCAAGACTCTAAAGCCAAACTGGATGTGATTGATTCTGCCAAATTAGGCTGTTCACATGGGATGGAAAACAGACCCCCTCTTTGAATTATATTTGCATAAGCTTTGGCTTTTGTGAGCAGATATTGCCTTAGGACTTTTTCTTTTACAAGTTGGAAGCCTGGCTGGGTGTGGCCTTGCACTGAGGACACCACTCCATTTATTCCATTCCACACTAGACCTTTCCTATCTCTTTCAGCACAAGCCTTGCCCCCAGTGTTAAATTTCCTGGTGCTCATTTTCTCCTCAAGCTGTACATTTTGTGTTTCTCTTTGTCCTGCTTACTCTTTTTAATTGTAGACTTAAACAAGAGTGACTATGAATAATAACACAACAGTGTCAGGATTAGCCGATGAAATTAGTCCAAAACATTTCAGTTTTTCCTCAGGCAGATTCTTAGAACAAGATCCAGCCACATTCTTTGCCAAAATATCACAAATATGGTCTCTAGCCAAGTTGCTAATATCGTTCCAGTCTGAAACTTCTTGAGCTGGGCCTCCATAGCACACATGGATCTCAGCACTACTGTCTTCCAAGGCCCTACTAAGATGGCTTCTTAAGGACTACTTAGAGTGTTTAAACTTTCTCAGTCTAAATCCTAAAGTCTTCCACTTTCTTAAAAAATAAAATAAAACAAAACAGCATGCTCAATTTGTCACAGTTCCCCACTTCCTGTTACAAAGCTCTGTCTTAGTTATTTTTCTATTGCCATGAAAAAACATCATGACCAAGGCAGCTTATGAAAGAAAGCATTTAGTTTGAGACTCTGGTTAGAGTCCATGACCATCACAGCAGCAGGCAGGCAGGCAGGCAGACATGGTGCTGAACAGTAACTGGGAGCTTATATATGATCCACAGGCACAGCAATGTGGCAGAGAGTGATAACTGAGAAATGACTTAAGCTTCTGAAATACTAAAGCCTTTCCCCAAATGATACACATCCAACAAAAGCACACCTTCTAATGCTCCCCAAACAGTTCCAGAAACTGAGGCCCAAGTATTCAAACCTATGGGAGACTACTCTCATTCAAACTACCATGCCCATCAATCAAAGTCTGTGAGGTTCTGGATTCATGTGCCTTTGTTCTCATGGTACCCTGGGGTCAAAACCCATACACTGAGACAGAAATGTTCTGGAACAGTCTTCCCTTCATAATAGCCAAGTTTTTCAAATAGTACTCCATAAGAGGCAGCAGAAATCCCTGATCCCTCAGTATATTTATCTCACAGCTCTCTTTTGGATCCAAGTACTCTACCAGAAAAAAGATAAAGGAAAAAGCATCTCTCTGATATTATTTCCCTCATTTTCTTCTCATCCAAAATGAATTCTGCTCGTCATTTGGCAATGGCTGTTGAAAATTTTCTGGATACTCCTAGCCACTTTTTTCTTTAGAACCCTACACAGCTTAAGAAATTTCCAGCCAAAGGGAGAAACTATGGAAGTCAAAGGCCATGACCCTCTGGCCCTTGAAGTCAATGGTCATAATTGGATGCCATCTGGCCATTGTCCTGGTGGCTTAGGGCACCTTTGGTTTTTCACAGTTAGTATTTCAAGCCAGCTTTAGCCTATAGAGTAAACACTGGATTCTATGACACACAAAGCTCCATATGGTCTCCATGTTACAGCCTCGCCAACACAAGGAACCAATATCAACTAGTGTTTGTTATACGTTACCTTTGTAAAGTCTTGTCCTGAGCTTCTGGCAAGCCTCCAATCTTAGCCATTCATTCTGCTGATTACTCTCCTATTTATTTACTCTGGCAATCAGGCCCAAGAGAAATTTGGCAAACAATCTGAGGAGGCTCAAGGTGGTGTGGGGGAGAGATACCCGAAACATTACAACTAAAAAAAAATTTAAATCAAACTTAATCTGGAATAATTTATGTGAGATCACATACTTTTATTGCCAATGAAAGTGAAGGCTCAGTATTGCTTTCATTTTTTATATTCTAAAGCTTTTGTCTGGGTATAAAATGCTCCTTTCCCACAGATTTTAGGCCTTCAAGCTAAGCAATTTATAGGGTACAAATAAAATTGTTATTGTGCCATAAACAGCCTCATAGACAACAAATAATTTTTTGTCCATCTTTATAGTCTGGGTAGACTTCCACTGTGAGTTGCTTATGCACTAAGCATAAATATGTAAACACACACATATACATAGAGATACATACACAGATATACACATAAACACACACATATACACAAACATATACACTCACAGACACACATACACACACACATACACAAACATACACATACATATACACACAAATACACACAGACACATGATTTATATTAGAAACAACTTTTCTTCAGTTTAATGATTCTTTGAAAGCTTAAACATAAGAAGTTGTAAGCTCCTGAGGTCTGGATGGCAGTTTTGTTCCCCTGTGTTCTGAGTTTCCTGTGAAACTGAACATCTGAACTAAACAAAAATGTCCTTTTCTCAACCAAAAATGTGAAACAAGTTAATAGTTCCTTTCTAAAGATGGCATGCTATTTGCCACGGGCCTTTTGTGTGAGTGTAGAGACAGGAAAGGGCTGTGTGGGTTCTTCAGCAGTGGACAAGCAGAAGAGCCCAGAGGCCTGGTGTTCAGATAGCCTGAGTGGCTCTAACCTGCATTTCTCCTTCTTTCTTCCATTCCTTCCAATCTACAGTGGCATCTACTTCATCCAAAAATTCTAGGGTTGAAGGCGTCCTTTAGGGTTAATTTTAATGTTTTGTTATTCACTGGAATTTATATTCTGCTCTATACCTGAAAGGACACTGTTTAACGGGAGTTGACAACAGGCTGAGTTTTATGCCTGGACTGCCCCATCAGAGCATAGTTGTATCATGGGGTCACAGATGCTCAGACACAACTAGTTTTGAGAATGTGCAAGTTCAGGAGATGAATGAAGAAAGCAGAGCAGGGACTTTGTACTTTTATAGTTATGAGTCAATGTACAGATTTATCTTTCTAAGACACAAGTGGGGAGGCAATCATCTAGGCAGTTTTAAAATGAAAAGAAATGCAAGCCTCCAGAAAATTTGCAGATTCTGACATCTTCCAAAAGTAGAGGTGACACTGTTCTTATGACACAATATTGACAAGAATGTGATTTGTAGTCTTATCTCAAAGATAACCAAAAAGAAAAAATGGTGGTGGAGAAAGGAAGAAGTCCTTATCAAAACTAGCCCATTTTACAAAGAAAGTACCAGATATATTAATAGAGCCAGAGCTTAGTAGGCCCTAAGACCATACTGACAGGGTGATCAAGCACCATTTAGGTTGTAAAACTCAGCACGTAGGCAGTACCACCTGCCAAAACTAAACAAAGGCCTGATTCATTGAAGTCCATAGTTCTGGGAAAGTCTCAAAATGTACTAACCTTGCTTTCTGGTTTCTGTAGTTCTTCTCTGGCTAACTGTTCTTGTTAACTGAAGTATGTCAACCAGAACATGGTTTTTATGCTTAACAGCTCACCCTGAGAAAGGCTCATGGCTACACTGGGATCCTAAGCACCCAGTGTAGTTGCCTACTGGCTAATAAAGACTTTTCATTGGCTTAAACCCATGTCTCAGCAGTTTTCTCTGGCGAATACTCCACAACAATAGCATAAAAATATCCATTAGGAATTATCTCACAGATAATTATTAATTAATTTACTTTGTAAGTGATTTTTGTAGTTAATTAATCCAGTTGATAATTTAATTAACTAATTAGTTAATCCAATTGGTGAATGATAGATTAAGCAGATATGGTCTCCTTTGTTAGCTCCCCCTAAGCCTCTAATGCTCAATATTATTTTACTTGTAGTTGTCAAAATGAAATGCTTACTAGAGTAACAAGGTAACATTCTTACTGTATCTTTTCTTAAAAGCCATGAACAAAGCTTGGGCATGCAGGGACATGCCTTTAGTCCCAACACTCAGGAGGCATGGGCAGGTGGATCTCTGTGACCTTGAGGTCAACTTGGTCTACAAAGCAAGTTTCAGAACATCTAGGGCTACAGAGAGAAACCCAGTCTCAAAACAAACAAAAAACAAACAAACAACTAAAAAACATGAATGAGATTCCTAGACAGCTATTAAATTGCATGTTAAGGCAATTGGTGGAAGAGAAAACTTCATGGAATTTTGGAATTGCATTCAAACTGATGACTCTATTTCAATATATGTGGGTATATGTATATATAATTATTTATTTGCCAATTTTGATAGACAGTGGCATTTTCAATGTATTTAGGGAAATAAAGCACACACAATTTTGATTTCACCATCATAGCGATAGTACACCACATTGACCACTAGGTGGCCACCCGACCTCTATCTTCTGCCAGAACTTTCTCAAGAAGCAAAGAGCCCCACAACAGGATTAAAAGAAATACAGAAGGCTTTCAGAATTACAGCACTGGTTTTTTTTGTTTGTTGTTTGTTTTTTTTGTTTTTAAAAATTGGACATTTTATTTACATTTCAGATGTTATCCCTTATCCCATTTCCCCCTGCCCAGGAACACCCTATCCCATCCCCTCTCCTCCCGCATCTATGAGGATGTGCCCCCACTCACCCACTCCCACCTCCCACCTGGAATTCCCCATACTCTGTGTCCAGCCTTGATGGTACGAAGGATCTTCTCTCCCACTTATGCCTGACAAGGCATCCTCCCCTACATATACAGCTGGAGCCATGGTCCCTCCTTGTGTCCAGGCTGGTGGTTTAGACCCTGGAACTCTGGTTGGTTGGTGTTGTTGCTCACCTCATGGGGCTGCAAACACTTTGAGCTCCTTCAATCTTCTCTCTAACTCCTCCATTGGGAACTCCATAATCAGTTCAATGGTTAGCTGTGAGCATTGCCTCTGAATATGTCAGACTCTGGCAGACCTCTAAGGAGACAGCTATATTAGGCTCCTGTCAGCATGTACTTCCTGGCATCACATCAGCATCTACCTTGGTGACTGCAAATGGATGGATACCAGGTGGAATGGTCTCCAGACGTCCCCTCCTCAGTTTCTGTCCTACACATTGTCTCCATATTTGCTCTCTTGAGAATTTTGTTACTCCTTCTAAGAAGGACCGAAGTACCTTCACTTGGTCTTCCTTCTTCATGAGCTTCATGTGGTCTGTGAGTTGAATCTTGGGTATTGCGAGCCTCTGGACTGATATCCAATTATCAATGAATGAAAACCATGCGTTTCTTTTGTGATTGGGTTACTTCACTCAGGATGATATTTTCTAGTTCCATCCATTTACTAAGAATTTCTTGAATTCATTGTTTTTAATAGCTGAGTAATACTCCATTGTATAAATGTACCACAATTTTGTATCCATTCCTCTGTTGAAGGACATCTGGGTTTTTTCCAGCTTACTGGCTATTATAAATAAGGCTGCTATGAACATAGTAGAGCATATGTCTTTGTTATATGTTGGTGCATCTTCGGTATATGCCAGGATGTATAGCTGGTCAGGTAATGCTATGTCCAATTTTCTGAGTAACCGACCAGACTGATTTCCAGAGTGGTTGTACCATCTTGAAATCCTCACCAACAATGGAGGAGTGTTCTCCTTTCTCCACATCCTCGCCAGCATCTACTATCACCTGAGATTTTTATCTTAGCCCATTCTGACTGGTGTGAGGTAGAATCTCAGGGTTGTTTTGATTTGTATTTCCCTGATGACTAAGGATGCTGAACATTTCTTTAGGTGCTTCTAAGCCATTTGAGTTTCTTCAGTTGAGAATTCTTTTTTAGCTCTGTCCCCCATTTTTTCATAGGGTTATTTGGTTGTCTGGAGTCTAATTTCTTGAGTTCTTTTATATATTGGATATTAGTCCTCTATCGGATGTCGATTGGTCAAGATCTTTTCCAAATATGTTGGTTGCCATTTTGTCCTATTGAAAGTGTCCTTTGCCTTACAGAAACTTTGTAATTTTATGAGGTCCCATTTGTCAATTAGATCTTAGAGCATAAGTCATTGGTGGTGTTCTGTTCAGGAACTTTTCCCCTGTGCCCAAGTATTCAAGGTTCTTCACTATCTTCTCTCTATATTAGTTTCTGTGTATCTGGTTTTATGTGAAGGTCCTTTATCTACTTGGACTTGAGCTTTGTACAAGGAGATAAGAATGGATCGATTTACACTCTTCTACATGTTGTCCTCCAGTTGAACCAGCACCATTTGTTGAAAATGCTGTCCTTTTTCCACTGAACAGTTTTAGCTCCTTGTCAAAGATCAAGTGACCATAGGTGTGTGGGTTCGTTTCTGGGTCTTCAATTCTATTCCATTGATCTTCCTGTCTTTCTCTGTACCAATAACATGCAGTTTTTATCACTATTCTCTGTAGTACAGCTTGAGGTCAGGGATGGTGATAGTTTTCGCTATCCTGGGTTTTTTTTTTTCCAAATGAATTTGAGAATTTCTCTTTCTAACTCTGTGAAGAATTGAGTTGGGATTTTAATGGGGATTGCATTGAATCTGTAGATTGCTTTTGGAAAGATGGCCATTTTTACTATATTAATTCTGCCAATCTGTTAGCATGGGAGATTTTCCCATCTTCTGAGATCTTCTTTGATTTCCACACTCACCTGGTGTTGCATGGAATAAACTCAGCCAAGATCCCGTGCACTACTGCCATGCTGAACTACCATCCCAGCCTATTGCTTCGTGGCAGACACACAGACCCAAACACAACAAAGACTCATGCCTACGAGTGCCCATGCACGGGCCTACATTGTTCCCTACAGGTGGTAGAGGATGTGGTCAAAGCCAGCTCCAAGAGTTCCCCCTCCCCCGCCCCCCCCCACTGGTGCCTGCCAAGAACCTCTCCACGGAACTATGAGTAACTACAGCCTAGTTCACAAGACTAGGCCAGTCTCTCTCTGTCCCCCTCCTCTCTCTTTCTCTCTCCACGTGTTTCTGGCCAGCACCTTCTCTCTGATCTTAGCTACCACTAACTCCTGCCTGGCTCAAAGACTAGGTTTCTCTCTCTCTCTCTCCTCTCTCCTCCTCTCCGTGTTCTCCAGCTCAAGGGCAAGATGGTGTGACTCCCTAGCCTCCACTTTGTCCATCCCCCAGCTCACAGAGAGGGCTCCTTCATAGCTAACAACTGTCTTTAAGGCCGCAGTGCCTGCTTCAATCCTTGTTCTAAGACTCTTTTCCTTGAGTAAGAGACTCCTCAAGGCTGAGACTGTCCTGTTGCTCTCAAGCTGCCGATTTCAGTCTTTAGCACACTGCCTGCTAAGTAGGTTTCTTTCTTCCCAGTGTTCTCCAAACTCAACAAGATGGCAGACACCTATTCTCTGCTCTCTGCCCCCCCCCCCCAGGGGGTCAGTCTTTCACAGGCTGCCTGCTAGCCTAGCATAGACTTCCCCAACTCCTCCTCATTTGCGGCCAGTTCTGGCTTGCCTAAGCAACAGGGAGACACCCTGGTTGCTCCCTTTCCCCCTTTACCTCCTAGGTCATTTGCAACTAGCTACAGCCCAACTGGCTTGCCTGAAGCAGCGGGTCTGGGACCCTGTCTGCTCCCTTCACCCTGTGTTCCTCTCAGTTTCTTTCTCGAGGCTAAAACTCCAGGCTGAGCCTGGAGAAACTGTGCGCCGACACTCCCAGCTTCTCCCAGGATCTGCAGCTACATGCCAGCTTCCACGTGTCTCCCCCCATGGCTCAGTTGTTACACAAAACCTCACTCTTTCTGACTCTCCTATCAAGCCTCTATGTTTCTTTCTCTAAGTTTTTTTTCAAAGTTGGCCTTTTCTTCTCTACATTTAAGACTGCTAAGAAAAACAAATGGGGAATACCCTGGCCTTTCTGCTAGAGCATCCAGTCACCACATGGCAAAGCAGGCCCTTCCCTACTGCTTCTAAACCCCCATTAATGCTTTTTCTCCCAACAGGAAGACCTAAAACAACAGTGTTTGTGCTTTTCAACCCAAATTTTTTTATTTTTTGTTACTCTCGGGTGCCTTCTAAGACTAAATTTCCTCAAACACCTTTGCCTTTCCAGGATCTTAACAACAGACCATGATGTGCTTGTTCCCAAGTGACTTAATGCTTAATACTCAGCCTTTGCAGAAATCCCCATGCCAGAGTGTGCTTCCCTGTTGTGATTATCCTATAGTGCTCCCACAAGTCCAGCAGAGACCACGACACCTCCTGGAAACCTGCCTAGGAGGCCAAGCTGTCTCCTTCCAGGCACACCGCCTGACTGAAGACTCCAGAGACAACGCTGAGATCTAAAGACACATGCTAAGTCCTACAGAACACAGATCCAGACCTTCCAGCACAGATAACTCTTTTGCCAAGTCAAATAGCTAAAGTTACATGTTAGTGAGGAAAACTTAATGTCTATCTAGATTAGTCAGATGTTATTACCCTCAAACTTTACCACCTGTATTCAATTGATTCAATGATCCTTTGCCTTCCCAACCCCCAGCCTCAACTCCTTATCCTGTTGACTTAATTGTGCTAACCCCTCTGGCCTAAATAGTGCTTTCTTTTGACTTCATAATCCAAAATTTTCATCACAGATGACACAGGGACCCCCCCCTTTTTAAAAAAAGTAATGGGGAGGAGATGTGGGACTGTGTAGGGTATCCTGGTTCTTGGCTAGGCATGGCCTAGAACCCGAGACTCCAAGGGAGAAATGGCAGGCTACGTCCCCAGAACCCAGGGTCCTAATAAGCAGTCTAATCTCATGGACCTACATTGTCAGTCACGTAGCCATTAGAGCCTCCCAAAGTGCACAGGTAGAGGGTGTGACTACAGGCCTCAGACCCTAGAGATTTACATACTAATGAAGGTCAGAGGGCGAGTCAATTAAGCATTCTCCCCAGACCCTTCCCACTTCTCCCTCCCAATTTAACTCAGGTTTGCCTGAGTTTGGGGGGGGGGGGTACATTCAGATCCATCCACCACCTGCCATGATAATAAACCCTTTTGGAACCAAGAAATTCCTCATATCATTGGGGCCTGCCATACCAAAGCTTCAGCTTCGAGAACTCCAGACCTTTTCCTGTGTGTGGGACCGCTGCCACCCGACCCCTCGGGCAGCCTCCACCACACCAGTCCCAGGCTGCTGCCACGTGGACCTGGGGCCCTCCGCTGCAGCCCCATTTCCCATATTTACTGACCCTTTAAGTTGGGAATCTTCACTCTCATCTATACCTATTATCCTTAGGTTTGGTCTTCTCATTGTATTCTGGATTTCCTGGATGTTTTGAGTTAGGAGCTTTTTGCATTTTGCATTTTCTTTGATAGTTGTGTCAATGTTTTCCTGGTATCTTTTGCACCTTAGATTCTCTCTTCTATTTCTTGTATTCTGTTGGTGATGTTGCATCTATGACTCCTGATTTCTTTCCTAGGTTTTCTATCCCAGGGTAGTCTCCCTTTGAGATTTCTTTATTGTTTCTACTTCCATTTTTAGATCCTGGATGGTTTTGATTAATTCCTTCACCTGTTTGGTTGTGTTTTCTTGCAATTCTTTAAGGATTTTTGTGTTTCCTCTTTAAGGGCTTCTACCTGTTGTTTACCCGTGTTCTCCTGTATTTCTTTAAGGAGTTGTTTATTTCCTTCTTAAAGTCCTCTATCATCCTCATGAGAAGTGATTTTAAATCTGAATCCTGCTTTTCTGGTGTGATGGGGTATCCAGGACTTGCTATGGTAGGAGAACTGGATTCTGATGATGCTGGGTAACTTGGGTTTCTGTTGCCTATATTCTTGAGCTTGCCTTTTGACATCTGGTTAACTCTAGTGCTACCTGCACTCACTGTCTCTGACTGGAGACTGTCTTTGCAGTTATCTTGCTTGTGTCAGAGTTTCCTCAGAGTCCAGATGTCTCTGTAATCCTGTAATCCTGAGCTCCTAGGTGGAAGAGCTCCTGGGACTCAGGCTTCCTCTGGGATTCTGAAATCCTGCTGCTCTGAGTGTAGTGGTTCCTCTGCTACTCCAAGTGCAGTGGTTCCACCATGACTCTAAGATGGTTCAGGATATGGTGTGCAGACCTGCTGGATGTCTGCCCCAGCCAAAAGGACCAAGCAAGGGGCGGAAGGGGGTAGTTTTCTGGAGGGGCGGGGTTTGGGTGGGTGATGGGTCCAGAATGCCCAAGGCTCCCAGTTGCAGTTCTGGGGTGTAGGGTTGTGGGCAAAGGGTTCTTACTGGTGCTCTAAGAAGGTTCAGGATGAGGTGTCTTCATGGAGCAGACCAGACAGGTGCCTACAGCATCATTTTTATAATCACTTTTATTGACCTCCAGCACCTGAAGTTGAGTCTGAGGAAGGCGCATGAGTTCATGTGTTCAAAGAACTTTCAACAATCATTCTAGGCAATTTCCAAACACAATGTGTAATAATGACAATGTAAAAATCAGAGTTTGTTTCCCTAAGTAAATTTTCAGTAAATTCACAATTAGCAGATTTTGTTTGTTTGTTTCATTGAGATTCTATAAAAACTAATTTTTATGGATGGTCAGGAGTTTCTCTGACATATTCTTGAAAGTTGTGTGTTGTATGTGTGTACTTGTGCACACACACACACACCTGTTTCATTTCTGTGTGGATCTACAGTTGCTTATGCACCAGTATGCATATGTGTTTGGAGAAGCTAGAGGACAGTTCAAATCTCTTTCCTCAGATGGCATGCAGCTTGTTTCTTGAGATAAAGTCTTTCACTGATCTGGGTCTACTAGTTAGACCAGTGGCCCCCAAGCCCATCTCTTCTTCTTCAGCTACCATGCATGGCCTTATATGTGTGTTTTGGGGATTAAACTCAGATTCTAATGCTTGCAATTGCTTTATCTACCAAGCATCCTTGTGGTCATATTATATTCCTAAGAGGACATCAACACTGAAATCTCAAGAAAGTCTTAAAGACAAATCAAGAATTTAAAAAACTTAACAAATTCATGTTCCACCCTTGAAGTAATATTCATCAAGAAACATGTGATCCATAGAATGAAGACCCTGGGCTGTTCTGTGCAGATATAACCATTACCTTTACCCTGAGGGGCTGTTGTGTGCAGATAATCATTACCTTTATCCTGACTCATAGTGATTTGTAGAAAATGTCCTCCTTTCATTCCAATTAAACTGGACAACTTAAAAAAAAAAGAATCTTATCCCTTATATATTTATTTTTAAATTACATTGTAAATGTATGGGGATTTTGCCTGAATGCATATCTGTGCAACATATGGATGCCTGAAACCTAAGGAAGTCAGGACATAGTATCAGATCCCCTGCGGCTAGAATTAAGCATGTTTGTGAGCTGTCATAGGGTGCTGAGAATTTAATCCAGGTTACACTGCAAAAGCAACCAGTGCTCTTAAAACATGGAGCCATCTCCCAGTCTCATGTTTTTATCATTCTTGAAGAATAAATTTCTCAGCACACAATGAAAAATGGTATGAAATACTGTCTCAGAACAGATACATTCCTGCTTCAATATTCCAATGACTCTGAAATTACAGGAGAGCAAATGTTACCATCATCACTCATGTTATGGACGTACAGTTGAGTCTTTCAGTTTACATTATTTTCTTTATTTTGAACTTTAATTTTTTGCTTTTTTTCCACTTCTTTGCTTCAAATGTTGTTATACTCCTTTTTATGCTTGGATGTTGTGATGGTTAATCTCAGTTGCCAATTTGTTCAGATCTGGAACGACTTGAAAGATAAGCTCCTGATTCTGGGAAACAAATTTATGTTGTTTATAAGTTTTCAGGTTTGTGGTATTTTATTATAACAATTTGAACAGACAATGAAAAAGTATATTATGGGTGATCCCAACTTATAACAGTTAGACTCAGTGAGTTCTTCTACAATGATACAAAAGCAAGGGCTTTCAGTTGAAAGAATGCTTTGAATTCTGGCCTTGTCTATGACTAGCAACATTCAGTATGGTTCTCATTTGAGATGATGAGCAGAAGCAGCTCTGAGCGTTCAGAGGATAGAATGTCAGTCTTCATGATGACCCTGTGAACCATTAATATTCATCATGTAATCAAGGAAGGTGAAGCACAGAGAAGTTAATACAGTAATCAAAGGGCACACAGTTAGGAATCATGGTTAAGACTCAACCCAGAGAGCTTGAGACCAGAGTCTGCATTCTTAATCATTGCCATATGTGTATAAAAGAAAACATTTAAAACCTAAACCATATTAGAACAACAGAGAAGGGAACTTTCACTAACTAGAACTGTGGGAAAAAATTGAAAGTTGGAAAACAAATAGAAACAGAGAAGCACTTGGTAAACAATGAGAGCAGGAGATGGAGATGATATGGGTGAGGAGGAGGCAGGATCCATGGAAACCCTTAGGGTAACTGACAGAATATAGTAGGAGAGTAACTAAGAGGCTGGACCTTGCTACATCACTTCTCAGCCAGCCAGGATGTCTGCATCCTGGAGGTTCCAGTATGTGGGAACTTGGATCAGAGACTAAGATGTTTGAGTGGTTGGCAAGATCCAGAAGAGGGTGGTCGTTCCGGAGACCAGCAGTGCTGTCTTCCATTCAGAGCAGGCTCCTGTCTCATCCAGGATATCTCTGCAAATCCTCTTCTGCACACATTTCAGTAAATGATCACAGACCTTAAACCTTGCTTGAGTTTTGCAAACATGTGGCAAGTAAACTAAACAAATCAAATCAAATTTTGAAAAGTCTGACGAGACAACCATCATCAAACATTTCAGATTATAGCAAAAGGGAGCTTATATATTTAAGTTAAAAATACTTACATATGAGAAACTCAGAAAAGCTAAAAATGAAAATTTCAGATGATGAAGATTCAACCAAGTAGCTGCTTGTAAATGAAGCAAAATTTGCTGAAGATAATGTGATTATAGATTATATATAGAGATTATATAGAGAGATTATACATTATATATAGATTTTAGATGGGATCATTATAATTTTCTCTTTGTTAAAAATATTTTGAAATTTTCTATGACAAAAGATTAAAACTTATCATCAGGAGGTGCAGATGTGATGGGCCCTAGTGGGCACAGAAATAACAGACTGGGATTCTGGGCATCTTGAGACTGCGGCCTTGGACTTACAAGACTCACAGTGTGACTGTCAAGGAAAGAGTGAGGTTCACTAATAGCTCTGGAGCCTGCCCTGCCCTGGTATGGTCAGTGACAAAGGGTTCAAACTGACCATTCTGATATCCAACAAAGGTTTATTATTCACAAAAAAATGACTAAATTCTACAAAATATCAGTACAAAGCAGATGGTCTGAACAAAGCCTCCATAATCATGAAAGGTTAACAGCAAAACGCCAAACTCAAATGGAACATGCACGCTCCATCTTAGTAACAGGAAGTGTCTATTGCAAGCAGTAGATACCTTTAGAGAGTTTTCAAACCATCAAAAGATTTAGTGCTGTCTAGGATTTAAACATCGAGGAACTGTGAACTATTGCATATTCCCAGAGAGCTAGCTTTATCCAGTACAGTTGGAAATCTAGAGACTGTGTGTGTTCAAGGAAATGTTTATGAAGATGGTCATAGCATCATAGAGTATGAAGCAAGAAAGAAGAAAGAATATGACAGAACATCTGAGACAGGTATGGTACAGCTGTGGACAAGAACATCAACTTGACCAGGTCTCAAGCAGTGTTCTTACAAAATGGCTTTGAATAAAGGCTTATGCCAGAGTGGAAGGCATGATCCCCTTCTCTTCAACTGAGCCCTCACTGTCCATAGGAATCATTCCAAATGAGACTTGTCAGTGCCAAGAGCATGATATGACAGAAATGACACAAATATCTATGTGTCTTCTCATATTATCAGTATTTATTGAGCAACAATAAATCCACAAAGTGCATTGGTTTGGTTGACAGTAATTTCCAAATCCCTCTAAGTCATGTGATAGCAGGCCAAGGCAAACATGGGTCCTTTTGTTCCATTTTCAAACGCTAATACTCCCTCTCAGATCACATATTACACCCAGCACAGTCTGTCTGTCTGTCTATCAATCATCTATTCACAGGTAAGTGTGATGGCTAAGCTTGGTTGCCAATTGATTAGCTTTGGATTCAACTAAGAAACATACCTCTGAGAAAGTCTGTATTTCTTAGATGAGGGGAAAGCACTTTCTGGCAGTCATATGTAAATAGATATAATGGAAAAGCAGGGCTAGTTTTGTCTGCATGGCTTCGGTATGCTAAGTGCATCTATTACACCTGCTGCTGCTGCCCATCTTTCTCTGATATCAGAACCCTGTTTATTCAGCCTTTCAACATGAACTGAAGACTAGTGGTTTTCCAGGAATTCTTTATGACTTTAGCACCATAACTGTATTGGGACTGATGAGTGGATCATTCAGTCTTGTGGACTGAACTGTATTCTGAGCCTCCAAGAATAAAAACATCATGACCAAGAAGCAAGTTGGGGAGAAAAGGGTTTATTCAATTTGCATTCCGTGCTGCTGTTCATCAGCAAAGGAAGTCAAGACTGGAACTCAAGCAAATCAGGAAGCAGGAGCTAATGCAGAGGCCATGGAGGGATGTTACTTGCTTCTCCTGCCTTGCTCAGCTTGCTTTCTTATAGAACACAAGACTACAAGCCTAGGAATTGCACCACCCACAAGGGGCCCTCCCCCCTTGATCACTAATTGAGAAAATGCCTTACAGCTGGATCCCATGGAGGCATTTTCTCTACTGAAGCTCTTTTCTCTGTGATAACTCTAGCTTGTGTCAAGTTGACACAAAACTAGCCAGTACATATATATTGTAGCTGTCTTCAGACACACCAGAAGAGAACATGAGATCCCATTATAGATGGTTCTAGCAACCATGTGGTTGCTGAGAATTGAAATCAGGACCTCTGAAAGACTAATCAGGCTCTTAACTACTGAGTCATCTCTCCAGCCCATGTAAGTTATTCTATTGTGTTCCCCACAAATATCTGTTACATTCCCTTTGCTCATTCTGTTCCTCTGGAGAATTCTGGTTTCTTAGCTACCTTTGTACTGCTCTTATAAAGTACCATGGCAAGGCAACTTATGGAAGAAATAGTTTATTGAAGTCTTGCAGCTTCAGAGGACAAGTCCATGACCGTTATGGTAGGGAACATGGCAACAGGCATACAGGCATGGCAGTGGAAAGGAAGAACTATGAGTTGGGATTTTTAAACCCCATATCCTCCTCCCATAAAGCCACACTTTCTAATCCTTCCCAAAGAGTTCCACCAACAAGAAACTAACTATTCAAATATGTGATCCCGTGTGGGACATTCTCATTCAATCCAGCACACTTGACCAATGCAGGAGGTTAAAGAATGATGACAAAAGGTTAAGGAGTATGCAGCAAAGTTCAAGGAGCTCCAAATAGGCCTTACTGAGAGGCAGGGGAGTCTTTGTGGGAGAGTAGCAGGGGGATAAGAAAATCAACCTGACTGGAGGTCTCCTGCGGTCTCCTCTGAGTCAGGCTGCAGGGCTACAGGGTTGATCACCCTGCTGAAGAATAGTGTCAAGGTGCAGAAGTGAGGTATAGGTCTGTGTATGCAGCACCAGATCTCTATGGATGAATGGACAAATGGACAGATAGCAATTCCAGTAGGACATGTCAACAATTGGCACCAAGCTGAACTGAAGCCTACATGGCAGGTGGTCAGCTAACAGGTCTATGGAGATCATTGCTCTGTGTTGACTTGCCTATGTATGAGTGTTGCAACCCTTCCTGGGTCTAATGCGTTCAGTAAGTTGGGGGGGGGGACTCTAGGGTTTTTTGTTTGTTTGTTTTTTTGGTATGATTTTAATAAGCCTGTGTACTCATATAGTCCCAATTTACTTTGATAAATTTATGAAGTGGCCTCTTTTTTACTTTTAGGAAGAAGTCGTTGATCAGATTGTGCCTTATAGCTGATATTAGACAGATGGTATTTATGTTCCCAGTAAGGTACAAGGTCAAAAAGTTGTTTGTAGTGGGGTCCCTGATGGAGGAGTTGGAGAAGGAACTGAAGGAGCTGAGGGGGTTTGCAGCCCCCTGGGGGGAGCAACAGTGACAAGTGCCCAGACCCGCTGGAGCTCTTGAGGAATGGACCACCAACCAAAGAGTACACATAGAGGAACCCATGGCTCTGGCCGCATATGTGGCAGAGGATGGCCTTGTTGGACGTCAGTGGAGGAGCAGCCCTTAGGCCTGAAGGTGTTCGATGCCCCAATGTAGGAGAATGCCAGGGCAGGAAGACAGGAGTGGGAGAGTGGGTGGGGGAGCACCCTCATAGAGGCAGAAGATGGGTGGGATGGGATAGGAGGTTTCCGAAGGGGAGACTTGGAAAGGGAAAAACAATTGAAATGTAAATAAAGAAAATATCAAATAAAATAAAGAAAATATCAAGTAAAAAAAAAAAGTTGCTTTTGTAAAATAGAGTCTCTAAGGACAAGGCACAGCCTGAAAAAAAAAAAAAAACCTGTCTTATATAATATGGAGTAACACAGAGCAGCACACAGCCTGGTTGCAACACTAGTGTTTCAGCAATAAGCATTGAATAGTCATGTGTTACCAGAGTCTCTGGACAACATGAACATTAAAGCAATGCAAAACTGAGTCGGTATAAGAAATTTCATGGGGTTCCAATCTAAGAAAACATATATTCTTGTTTGTTAAGGAACCAAGAAACTGCATGAGTGTGTGTTGTGTGTGTGTGTGTGTGTGTGTGTGTGTGTGTGTGTTTGTGTGTGTGTGTTATGATTGTCAAGCAAGCTGTTGAGACCTCTTCGCCTGTCTCATGGACAGTTAGCTTTACTGAAGGGACCACGTTGCCTGCCCATGAGTTGTTTTTTTTATTTTTAAGCTAATTCTGGAGAAGTCTTTTAAAAGGCTTCTTCATCATCTCATTTGAGCATTTTGTTTTCTTCTTTTTCTGGGCATGGTTAAGAAATTAAAGAGCCTGTTTCCCTTCCAAAGCCAAGCATCACTGCCTTAGGGACTTTTGTGGGAAAGGTCTAAGGGAGTTAGTTCTGCTGTCCCCCAGTGAGGGTATTCAGAGTAAACAAGCCTGCCACCTACTCCCTCCCTGAGCAGATGACTACAGCATTCCTTCCTAGCTGCTGTCCCTTGGGCTGACCAGCTTGGATGCCCTGAGAGCAAATCTCTAACCTATGAAGCAATGAAATTATGTTACCCTTAACACACTGCATACCAACTAAATTTTCTTCCTTGTAAGGCCTTTTTGAGGTCAAGACAGCAGTATATATATATATATTTTATATATATATTATGGAGGTTAGATTGGTCAATGAGATTATGGTTTAAGCCTATACATACTTGGTCACTTCTACCACCGTAATGGAATGAAGCCTGGTCATTTAGTTCATTGATAGAGTGCTTGCCTACCATGTAGGAGGCTTTGGGCTTCATCTCCAGTATGGTATGCATCAGTCATAGTGCTGCATTCCAATGCTGGGAAGGTGGAGTTGGGAAGCTGAGAAATTTAAGGTCATATTCTACTACAGAGAGTTTAAGACTAACCAGGGCCTGTAAAACTCTGTCTGAAAAAATAAAAAAGTAAAATAAAATGGAATTCTCTCAAACCATCTGGAAAGCCAATATTTTCCAGTATGGAAAAATGTATATCATAAAGTTTAAATTACTAAATTGTTTAATTGGGCTTGTTTGACCAAACACTCATTCACAGAATGGGAATTTTACTAAAACTGCTTAATTTTAATGGTACAATAATGAAGATGATACAGACTTTGTTTATAATGTAATAGAATAACCAAAATACAAATAAGTTTGACTCCAAATAATTAAATTTCCCTTGATAGGCACCCTCTGTTTATAAGAAAAGGCTTTAGTTAATGAAACTTGTTTGGAGAATACAGTAAGAGATGCTGTAACAGGAGATGTTCATACAGGTTTAATACTCTTCAATGCTTTTCTCTAAAGACAAGTGGATTATAATATGGAAGAATTAATCTATCTGAGGTATTTCTAGCTTTGTAGGGATGAAAGTGTTTGTGTATGTCTCAGGGTCCCCTTTTAAGTGACTTTGAACAATAGAAGAATAATTTGGAGATATAGTCATTTCACATGAGACCCCGATTTTTATATCTGGGGCTTTGAGGGTTAGGGTTTTTAACTATAACATAGTTCAGAAACGATGGGCCAGGAAGGTTAGTAAACAGGTTAATGGGAAGCCTACACATCATAACATAATTTTAAAACTTAACCTTGTCTTTTGTTTTAAAGGTAGTTGATATTTAGAAAATATGTATGAAAATGTTCATATATAAATATTTCACACTACATATCAAATATGGTTTATTTGACAGAAAGAAGAGAAGGAATTCAAACTTAAATGTGATTAAGACTGTAAAGCCTATTCACAATTTACAAGAAATTAAGAGAATAAAGTCGATATCAGCTGATATTATGGGGATGCAGCCAGAGAAACTCACATAATCAGAAATTTTATTGGGTAAAGAATTTTGTTTCTTAGACACATACAAATATTAACTGAGAGACTCTTTAATAAAAAGACACCTGATAGACTTAGTGTCCTAACAGTGACCTTGTGTGTAAGGTGCATGTGTGTGTGGTGTGTGTGTGTGTGTGTGTGTGTGTGTGTGTGTGATGTGTGAAGCAGAGAAGTGAGGATGGTGTGAAGAGTGAATACCAGCATAGAAAATACAGAACTGTCAACACCATAGTGGCTGTGCTAATGTGCTTATTTGTTCTCTTAAACCGTTAACATTCACATTAAACATTAGTGTATGTTTGAAAACATCTGCAATAGAAACATGTAGAAACTCATTGAAAAGTAAACAGGGACCCCCAGGAAGCCCAGGAACATCTATGTCTTACTTATATCTGTATCTCCACAAGAAACTGTAGATAATATAAGGTGATGCCTCGAGAAATGTTTGAAGAATTCACTTGTACATTCTTAATTTGTACTGTGAATTGGAAAAGTTGCACTTGTAAGAAAGTAATTCTTAGAATATTTGAAGCATGAAGCTCCTCCTTTCTTAACAAAGGTAAACTCAGTCTCAGAACTAAGGCAATAGCTCAGCTGTTACATCCTTTGCCTTTAGGAGTGAGAATCTGCATTCAGAACCCAAGCACCCAAGAAAAAAGCCAGATGCAGTGGACCATAGCTGTTATTCTAGCAGGAGAAAAGTCATTAGAGACAGACCTCTCCCCAGAAGGCATGTCAGTGTACCCATTTGTGATGCTTGCTTCAATGAGACAACTTATCTCACAATTTAATGGAAATGCAATAAAAATACAATAAATTAATTTATGGCTTCCATATGTGTAATAAAATTTGTCACATGCACACACAACACATACAAATGTGAACACACATATATTATTTTACACACATACACAGAGAGAGAGGCAATTAACTTTGTATCCTAACTGTGTTAATTTTATTTATGTTTCAGCTATACTTTGGTTTAAATTATTCATTTGATCTCAGTGTGCAACTAATATTACACTCATTTTAAAAAAATTATTTATTTTTACTTCATATGCATTGATGTTTTGCCTGTATGTATATCTATAAGATGACATCAGATCCCCCTGTTACTAGAGTTACAGACAGTTGTGAACTGCCATGAGGGTGCTGGGAATTGAACCCAGGTCCTCTGGAAGAGCAGCCAGTGTTCTTAACCACTGAGCCATCTTTCCAGCCCTTATGGACTTAATGACTCCTCAAAATTCCAGATTTATATAAAATGCTTAAGAGCTATATATAAACACACTTTGGAAATTTTATTTTAAACTTCTCTGGAGCTTTTATATAGGTATTCAAAACTCTCAGCAATTTAACTGAATAAATTTTGTTTAAAGATTCAATGTGAGTGACACTGAGATTCTAACAAGTCTTTGATGGTCATGGAACTAAGCTCTATGAGTTAGGGTCCAAGTTCAGTCCAATACCTGCCACATAACACTCCATACTCTGCACCTGTGTAAAAAGCCAGGCAGGATGACTGTGTGCTTGCAATCCCAGCTCTGGGTAGGCAGCCACTGGAGTACCTGGGATAGTTCCTGGCCAGACAGCCTCACCTACTCAGCAAGCTTCAGGTCTTTGTGAAAGATACTGTCTCAAAACAATGAGGAAGGCTCCTGAAGAATGACAGCTAAGGTTGGCCTCTGCTCTCTACACACATGTGTGTGTAAACACAGGCAGCTCACACAAAGTGGTAAGCATCACAGTGTAAAGGATGAGCTTGTTCCTTTTATAGTAACCCACATCTGCATACAGGGATCTCCTGCTTGTGAATCTGCTTCTCCAATTTATGTTACTGTCTTAAAGTCAGAGAGGTTAAACTGTAGCAGGAAGACTGGCTGATGGTGTCTATGGCTGCATTCATATTACTGAACCCCAATGCAGATTATCTGGTATGTGTGAGGATTTTATAAAAGGCATCATCCTAGATCAGGCTCACATCTTCATTAAGTACTCAGTTTGCTGACAGTCTCATTCTCAACAGATATATGTAGTTCCAGCTACTAGATGCCCATTACCACTTTAGTATCTTTCTTAATAGTTTTGCTCTTGATTTACATGTGGCTTTTTCTCCACGGGTGTTAGGCAGATTCTAAATCAGGACCCACTTTTGACAAATCATTTGGAAAATGCGCTTCATTTTGTCAAAGTTTTAGTTTGAGCTTTTGTCGTCTTATTACTACCAACATTTCTCTAGAATCCAACTTTGAAAAAAAATTAAACTTAAAACACAGCAATTATCCTTGAAATATTAAAAAGGGGGGAAATCCAAACCCAAGAATGTGATTATGAGTTGTTCTAGCCATGAGTATTCATGACTCCAACCCACACACAAGACAAACTTTCCTGAGTGTACAGTTTGTACTGTATGCTCCTGCAGTTCATGCTGTCATGCCCCAAATATGTACTTTTTAAAACTTGGATAAGTAATTAAAAATTACCCAATGACTAAGGCTGTTTTATGTCTATTTCCACTGGGTGGCTGCATGACTTCTGGAAACATGTGACCCAGACCAAGAAAGGGCAGAAGTCTCACAGCCGTCCGTCCTGCCCAGAACACTTGGGTGATTAGACTCCCTCTTCTGCTGATCATTCCTGCCCTGTGGCTATCTTTCATTCTGCTTTCGAGCCAACTATTTTATTGTACTTTACCCCATTTCACTTTTACTTATATGTGGGTGGTTTTGACAGTGGCACCTTGATAAGACTTTAAAATTGATATCACAAAGTTAATATGTTACAAATATACATAATGTTACAATGAGCGTCTAGATGATGTTCAGAATCATGCCCAGTAAGGAGACCAGTGGGTACAGTGCCTGCTGCATACATATGAGGGCCTGATTTCAGATTCCAGATGCCATGGAAATGCTGGACATGGTGATGTGTGCCTGTAAGTCTAGTGCAGGGTGAGCAGAGCAGGCAGATATGAGGGGTGGGGGTAGGGTCCACTGGCCAGGCAGTCTGGCTAAAACAGCCAGCTCCAGATTCAGCCACAGATAGATAGATAGATAGATAGATAGATAGATAGATAGATAGATAGATGATTGATAGATAGATAGACAGACAGACAGATAGATAGATAGATGATAGTGATAACGGAAGCTACTAGTATCAACCATTGATCTCTATATATGTACCTAAAGGAGAGCCACACACACACACACACACACACACACACACACACACACACAATTTGTCTCCAGAGATAATTTCTTTCTCAGTCCCTGGCAATTTATCCAAATCAGAGAGTTCTGAACATACCTGCACAGAACGAACTCTCTTTTAAAGCCACATCAATATGAAGTTTAATTGGAAAGCAAATGGCTGGATTCTGTTGATGGTAGCCATTACTAGAAGGTGGGCAATATCACATTATCCATTTTCATCTTTTCAGAAGAATTTAGGTGAAATATCATAGCGTTTGTAAAGAATAGGCTACCCATAGACCTTGGACATGCATGACCAGTTGTGGGATGGAGGAATCCTTATAACTGATTACCTAAGTTTCTCTACAATCCATTTTTTTAATTTCTGGAAGCTTCTTTCCTATAAGTCTTCCTGTGCCAGTGTACAGACAGCAAGTGCCAATATCTCAGTGAAGCAAGTAAGAGGCATAAACCAAAGGCATCTGTGCCGGTACCAATACTCGTAGCAGGCACCCATGATTAAACAGAACTGTCAGGCATCTAGGCCTATTGAGGTCAACTTACTTTTTATACTGGAAAGGAATCATGATCCCTGTATAGGTTCTGTTTACTCTCTTTCAAGGATCAATTTTTCCCTAGCAAATATAAGGGCATGATTTATATTTAATCCCACATTCTAAGCATGCTCTTTTATTTATGAAATGCTAGGTTTTTGAAGATGGATTGAGATTATGATATTGTAGCCTCCACAGCAGGTTTAACAAAACATGAGAACTACAGTTTATGAGGGAACATGACAACATGAAAGACAATATATAATAATCATGAAAAAGTTTCCTAACACAGACATAAAAGGCAATTGTTATTTAATTAACTTTACAATAGTACACATCCAAAGATTTACAAGCAACACCTGATATAAGCACCGAAGTAAAGACTGGCATTTCTTAAAGTACTTTAGTTGAGCTGATCAATCATACTGACACCCAAGAAAAAAGACTCAGGGTATTGTCTCAGCAGTTTCATGGGCTGGACTCAGTCCCCAAGCCCCCAAGCACACTCAGTAATCTTAATGTAGAAGTTTTGACTGCTCACCCTCCTCTGTGTAAACATTGTCCTGTGGCAGGCCATTTTCATGAGTAGATAATGCTGCCAAGATTCTCCTTTGACCTCTGGAAAGATTATATCAATAGTCATTGTATTAGATTCTATTCAGAGAGACTCTGTCATGTGGGCCAAAAGCCAAGTGGACTGTGGCAATAAAGTCCATTGCCGTTAAAGGTGTTAAAGTTTCTTAGGCTTTTTGGGACAATGTAGACTTATTTGGAGCGTTACAGTGGGGAAACAGGAAGTCTTTGGGGTTATATAGAATACTTGGAAGTCAAAGTTCATATGCAAATAATTACATATGAAACCAGACTAGCTAAAATTGAGATTATTAGAAACAGAAAAAAAAAATCTCTGAAAATAGAGACAGGCTAGTCAAGCAGGAAGAGAAGAAGAAAGAGAAGGGGAGGAGCAAAAGGGGAGATGAGCCTAAGGAGGATCTGGACTAGGGATGGAGGAAGGCAGATCAGAGGACTCTAGTGCTTTGTGAGAGAACTACATAGTTCATTTTGGAGGCTGGAATGTTTTACTAATGCATTTGTTCTCATATGCTTAAATCATATGGTGATCAAGTTTCTACATAAATTGTTATTTACAAATCTTGTTTTATATTAATAGTTTGACAAGGATAGTTGTTAAATCTTTGCTTTTTGAGTATAGAGCTTAGATTTTTAGAATATGCAAAATTAGTGATTTTTAAACACTGAATAACTAAGCAAATAAAGGCTCTGGGAATGTAGCTCAGGTGGTGGGCTTCTAATCTTGCTTGCATTAAGTCTTGGGATTGAGCTTTATCCTCACAGCAAACTATGGTGGTGCATGCCCACAATGCCAGCACTTTGGCTATAGATGATAGAGGCAATAGAATCAGGAGTTCTACATCATCATTAGTTACAAGGGGAGTTCAAGGCTAGCCTTGGCACTAAAGATTTTCATCTTGAAAAAATTAAAAGGGAAGAAAATAACATTTAAAGGAACCCAACATAAAAATACCTTGTATTGCATGATGATATTTTCAATTCTACTTTGTAGAATTTCTACCATTATAATGGATCATCACTTCTGCACTAAGATTTTTTCTATAATTTAAAATTCTAGCTATAGTTTTTAGAGTTAGTTGTTCCGTATATATATATATACATGCAGTCTCTTTAGTGTTATAGATTAAGAAAAAAATATCAGAAGCTCAAAAAATGTTTGCAGAAGATACTTATCATAACTAGTGTGGTGGTACAAACCCTTCATCCTATCACCCAAGAGGCTTGGGCAAGCAAATCTCTGTGAGTCCAAGGCCAACATAGTCTACATAGTGAGTTCCAGGCCATCTGGAGCTACATAGTGACACACTATCCCGAAAATAAAAAAGTTTTCTATGATATTATTTATACTTAAAAATTATATATAATAATCTAATTTCAGGTAGGCAGAGGATGGATAAATATATTATGATTAACTGAATATATAATATAAAATATTCATAAATAAAATATAGATATTTATGACAATGTTAAAATTTCATAAGTTTATAATCATATGATTTATTGTGTTAATATTAACATATACTGAAAAAAAACAGGTTGGTTGTAAGGTTTTTATCTATTTTTATTCTTTGGTTTTCTTTTTTGTTATTGTTTTATTTGTTTGTTTGTTTTTGTTTTCTGCTTACCTGTGCTTTCTAAATTTTGAATTCAACACTTTTACTAATAGAACAAAATAAAAAACGAGAAGCACAGGTTAATACGTTATATTCTGTGGAATATATAGGTAGATTGTTTCTAATCTCCTACATTTACCCTTCTAATAAGTAGATTTAAGGGGTTTCCTTCGATGATAGGGCTTGCAGGCTGTGTACATAAGTAAGACTCGTGGCTCCAGTTTTATGTAAGCCTTGTATTTAAGATGAATCATCTCTCTGTGACTCCCCAGATGTCTCCAGCCACCCCTTCACTTTCTCTGTGCAGTAAATCAGAGGACAGTATGTACTGTACCTGGGCGGGGCAACTTGATTATTTGTTAGAATTTTTCCTAGTGCTAGGTCATTTGGGGCAGAAATCCCTTGCCAACTAGAAAGAGACAGAAGGAAAAGGAGAAATAATGTCTTCTACAATGGGTGGCATTTGCAAGTTCCACATGACAGTGTTATTTTAACTCAGCGAGAGCAGGGTTTGGCGGTGGCAGCCACATCTACCCTTGGAGTGTGTCGCTGGAGAGAACCAGGTATTCCAGAACCCGCAAGCAAACTGTGCAATTAGGGTTAGGCAAAGGGATTAAGAAATCCAGCAGCAGTCACAGTTATATAACAGGCAGATGCTGGCCGGGGAGAGGAGCCGTAACTGAATACTATAGCGGGAACTGCAAGTGTGGCTGCTGCCAAGGGTCACTGACTGCTTCCATTAGAAGCTTAGTCTGTAGCCGGTTTATAACCCAGACGGTTTAATTCACATCAGGCTGCAATGTGGTATTCAAATCAGGAGCCTAGAGGTGCCTTTTCTTTTTTCAACAACAGAACAAATTTATCTAGAAAGGGCTAGAGATGTCAAGTCTTATTTGGGTTTTTAAACCAAGATTCAGGTATACACAGTAAATGTAACATATAGGATACCATACATATAGTTATATAGAAGAAGAACCAGATCAGGATTTTCCTGAGTTCCATATTTAAGGAAGAGGAAGAGGAGGAGGAAGAAGAAAGAGGAGGAAGAGGAGGAAGAGGAAGGAGTTGTTCCTTTGGGTTCATTGAACTTAGTTTTAATGTACAGAGAAGCAAGAAGATCATTCAGAAATCTGGACTCAGCACCAGGGACCCCTCTTAACACTAAAGTGACTTGCTCTGGGAATTGTGAAATATTAGGTGGTACTGAAGACACTAAGCCTCCAGGTTTCCTTGTGTGGCTATCTTGGGTTTTAACATTCTTTTCTTCTCTTGCCTATCACTTGTTCATTCAATTAGTTCATTCATGAGCCCAATGGGAATTATCGCTGAAAGATTAACATGCGGAACCTGAGTTTACTGACTTCACATTGCTCTCCAATGAGTCATAAACCGAACTGGAAAAGAAGGAAGGTTTTTGAGGCCAAAATCATGTCTCTATAAAACCACAACTGTTTGAAACAGTGAGTTCAATCAGTCAACCAAACCACCATTTTATCACCTTAATATCTGAAGAAAAGTATTGTAGTGGGTTCCTTCTGAATGATTAAAAATAAAGGTTATTTGGTCAATATTTGATAAAGTGAGAGGTTTTATATAGACAGAGTTGATGGCATTTCCTGAAGTATGTATTATATCCAGTTGGCAGGAACTCTGAATTGTATTGAGCACTCTACTTCATGCACAGTTTTCCTGAAACTCAACAAAGAAATGCATCCTGCATCAATCAGACCATGGCTCATTTGTCTCAAAGTGGCCTACTCTCCTGGATCTGAAAGAATATTCCATCCTGGATGAAGAACAAGATTTTGTAAATTCCACTTTAGAGTTCAAGGTTTGGTTCTAGACCTACAGACAGCACCTCCTCCTTCTATCTCCACTTGGGTATTCCTAAGTGCATTTCTTACAATCCGGTCTTTTTCCTTGACTGAGTTGTAAACCCCTCTGAGTACGAGAGAGAGAGCACACCCTGCTTCTCGGGTACTGACTCTTCTATGTATCATGTCCAGTACCGAGAAGTAATGATTTTCTTATGCCTTACATTCAGTAACTATGCATACATTGGCGGTGTTGTTTACTGGATCTATGCCCATGCTAAGCGCAGTGTTTCCCAGTGGTCCTCTCCTACAGAGCATATCGATGCAACAAATCTAGGCAAGTTTAAGATTAAAGAGAGAGAGAAAAAAAAATGCAGGGATGCCTCAGACTTTGACTTTAGTTTACAAGAATCCAGAAATGAGTAAAAACATAAAAATTAGAATTCTTGGGTAATGTTTAAGAGAGACGCAAGCAAGAACACTCATGTCTTGTTTCTCACGCACTCTCAGGCCTTCCATGTTGTTGTATCCTCTTCTTCTCTGAACTCAAATGTTGCTCTAGTGTTGTGTCTTGTTTATGCTCACTCTTCACAGTAAATACTATCCTGTAAGTTCATGACATGGACATACTGAAATTCCTATAAATCAGAAACTCCATGCTGGGGAGGTAAGTGGTAATTGGCAAAAGCAAGCATAATATGGAGAAAATTAGTCAAATGCTGTTGTAATAACTTGGCTTCATTTGGACATTCATTCGTTTTGCAGTTCTTGTCCAGCTATTATAATATTATTGGAGATGACTTCATAGGTCAAGTGTCACTAAAAAGCCTCATATTTTTATTTAGCATGGAGAGACCTAAACTTGCCAGAAAGTCAATATTTATCAGGGTCACTTCCTCTAATATTTTTATTTTCTCTATAACCCAATCCCCGTTTTGGAAGTCAAAATGTTGTGTTATCCTGATTTCGTCAGGAATGGCATGTGACTCCAACTTGACTTCTTGTCACTACCAGTGGGACTTCAGTTAAAATGGCTTTTCCCACAGTCTTTGTGGCTAAACTAATCTTGACATTTCTGAAATGTTTCAGTGGTGTTTGGGGGCAATATTTTAAGAGTCTTCGGACCACCAATTGAGCATTTACACTTCTGAGAAGCATGTGTCTTTAAGGAAAAAACATGTGCAGACACCCAAGTTGCATAACAATGAAAATCCAGAAGCATTCCAGGGAGTTTGACATGCAAAGGAAAAGTGAACTATTCAGTTTCAAAACCACAGGAAAGGGACTTTGGGTTGACATGAAATGAAAACCAAGCAGAATCCTTATAAATTTGAACTCACATCAACTGTTAAGACACTGGAAAAACTGATCATGCTTCCCAAATGGCTGTCATCTGTCCCTTGTCTCCATGTGCCCCCCAAAGCACTGCCTCTCTGTAATCATAGAAGTCAAAACAAATGAGAAATCCTGTGTTCACCACATTTCCAGCCTGTATAAAATCCCACCTTGTGATTTCTCATATCTACATGATAGCTACTTATGTCCTGTGAAAGAGAAAATAAATTTGGTGACATTAATAGCATGTTTAGATATGTAACATGCATTCATGAATATACTCACATATTGACATGTAATATGATATTTGCTTGGATTTTTGTTCATTGTTTAGAGTTCTTCAACTGCCTACTGCATTTCACTGTTTTATTCTTTCACAGATATGCATTATATATCTAAAACTGTAGTATACTGTGTACAGCATAATACATACTTGAATATCCAAATCGCTGATAGTTGCATCATCTAACATTCACTTCTTTGCATTTTTACTTCTTGTTTTGAGACCTGGATGAGGGCTATGGGTACATGTGTGCTGTGTGCTCACCCACGTGTGTATATGTGGAGGCCAGAAGTTGACATCAATCACTTTCCCACCTTGATTTTTGAGACATGGTTTCTTACTGAACTTGAAGCTTGCTGTTTTAGATACATTGGCAGTCCAGAAAATCCAGGGATCTTCCATCTTCAGTCCGCCAGCACTGAGGTTGCAAATGTGTAGCCATACCTAGCTTCTATGTGGGTGCTAGGCATCTGTACTCAGGGCCTTGTACCTCCACAGCAAGCACTTTTATGCACCGAACCATCTCTCCAGCCCTCCAAGACTCATACTCTTCTGTTCAGATCAGAAACTAGATCTACATATGGCTAGTTATCTCTCCTCAGTTTCAATCATCTGACATCCTAGAGTCCATGGAGCAAATCCCTTGCCTCTGATATCTCCCAGAATTCCAATCTCTCTACTGGAACTCCCATCTATTACTTCTTGCTTTTTGCTTATAGACCATCAGCTTTTTATTGACACATAATGCATCCACACAGTGCACAAGACATTATTCCTACGCCAAACTGCAGGGGAGAGCAAGTCCTGGCACAGAAATAGGGGAGCCGTCAAACTGAAGGTCAGTGTGACCTTTTAGATGCATCGACTTCAATTCTGCTTCACTGCTAGAACTAAGGTAGTTATGTATAGGATTGCATCCAAGAATGTTCACCCTGATCATAACAAAGCAAGAAGAATGAGTATAATATTGGAATTGGTGTGAAGGTTAAAAGAAATGGTGGTGCAGTCTTTAGAAATTATCTGTTTTTTTAAGTTTTTAAAAAGACATACCTACTTTATATTATGTGTATGAGTGTTTTACCTACACATATGTATATGCATTACATACACATCTGGTTCCAATGTAAGCCAGAATAAGGTGCCAGATTTTCTGAAACTAGAGTTATAGACAGTCTTGAACTACCATGTCAGCACTGGGGACCAAAACCACATCCTCTGCAGGAGTAGCAAGTGCTCTTAACTATTGATCCATCTCTCTAGCCTGAGATTAGAATGTACTATTCATGAATGAAATGCTTATATAATCTTTTCAGCAAAAAGAGAAACCCAATAATCTAAAATGTATGAACCTATTTAGAAAAAAATAATTAAGATATATGTGTATTTGGCATGTGTATGTAAAAAAAGCAACAAAATTTTTCTACTTTCAGTTTAATGCAAGTGTAACATATACAAAACATACATGAGTTTTAAAGAATCAAAATAAACAATGAATATTTCCCAATTTATTTATTTTACTTTATTTATCTCCAAATTCTTATTATATATGTTGTTTGATGTGGGGTATGTGCACATGAGTGTAGTGACTGCGGACTCCAGAGAAGGGTGTCAGGTCCCCTAGATCTGGAATTACAGGCAGTTGTGAGGGGCAAACACAAGTGATAGGAACTGAACTCTGGCCCCTGACAGAGCATCAAGCCATCTCTCTAGCTCATATCCCCAGATGGATGAACTACAGTAAGCAGAATTTGGAGCTGCCTGTCTTTATTATGATCTTTCATCTTCCTATAGCCATGGGGAGCCAGTACTCTAAATATTAGGCCTATGGTTTCTTTGTTGTTGTTTTTAAATTTCCCAGAAACATTGCCAAACATGCAGTGGTTTGTGGTTCTCTTGCTATGTGTCAGAAAATTGACATACACTGAATGGTGTCTTTCGTAACTACCTCTTGCATGTCGAACATGCACACATGTCCAGGCTTTGTCGTTTCTCACCGCTGTGCAATATCCCACTGCAGAACTATGCACTTGCTTTTTTATTGAATTTTCTGTTCCCAGTCATTTCAGTTCAAACATTTTTTCATTATACCGGTAAAGCTGCTACAAAATTACCGAGCCTGCTTCAAGATCCATTGCACATGTGAGGTTTCCTTGGATGCTGGCCTGGAACAGCGCAATAAGAACATTGACCTGTACAAGCTACCTGTAACGGTACAGCATCACTAGACTGTTCTCCACTTGACTGTCCATACGTTAGTTTATGTGGCTTTCCCATAACTCATGTCTTTCACAATGAGGTATTTTGAGTTAAGGTCTGCCTATTTAGTGACTATAAAGCAGTCCTTGTCATTCTGTTAACTTGTATACCCTTCATTGCTAATGGTTTAAGAACGCTCCAAATATTTTTGGTCATATGATTGTTTTTCCTCCTCTGTTAAATGTAAAAAGTGTCTGTGTATGCATTGCCATTTCTCCATCAGGACACCGGTCTTACAGGCATGTGCATATCTATCATGTCTGTATAGTTTCTTGGAGTTTAAAAGGATATTTCTTTTCAGTTTCATGGAAAGCTGGTATCTTCTACTTTGGGTGCAATTACTCCTAAGCATTGTGGTGTCTTATACAGAGCACTAACTCTTTATCTCAATTAGTAAGAGTTGTCAAATGTGTATTCTTAGTTTGTAGTTTTTACATCCCTAGCCCTAGGATTCCAAAGAAAGTTCATTTTCCCTAAGTATAATAATCCTCCTTTTCAAATATTAAAGATTGAATGCCAGGAGTTTGTGTGTGGGAACCGGGTGAGGTAGTGGCCCACTTTCACATTTCACGTTTCTCGAAATGAGCAACCCGTCACATCAACATTCTATTTTGAACTGATACCCGCTTCCCATTGGTTGTCTTCGAGATACCAAGCATTTCCTTTTCTTTTTTTTAAAATTTTAATTAATTTAAATTTCTTTTTTTTAAATTAATTAATTATTTTATTTATTTATACCTCAAATGTTGCCCCTCCCTCTTGGTTTCCCCCTCACAGAGTTCTTCCCTCAATCCCCCCTCCTTTTTGCCTCTGAGAGGATACTCCCTCAGGTGCTCCTCCACCCCCACCCCCGCTCTCTGGAGCACCAAGTCTCTACAGGATTAGGCACATCCTCTCCTACTGAGGCCAGACAAGGCAATCCTCTGCTGCATGTATTCTGAGAGCCATGAGCCTCTGAGAGCTCCCAGGGGTCCAGGTTAGTTGATACTGTTGGCTTCCTATGGTGTTGCCATGCCCTTCGGTTCCTTCAATTTTTCCCCTAACCCTTCTATAGGGGTCCCTGATCCCAGTTCAATGCTTGTAACCAAGCATTTTTGTCCATCCATTGATGTGTGTGCAGGTTCTTCTTTCTCCTATCTCCTTTCTTCTTTCTCCTGACTGTTCACAGACCAACCATCAAGCTCTTGAATTTCCCTCAATAGGGAAATTCATAATCTCCTCATTTGTTCTCACTGATCTTGCATCTTTATTTCCTTCATACACTTCAGAATGAGAATCTCAAACTTCTTTTAGAAAAATCCTACTGAATTTAGATTAAATTTTCAGTTAGGAAACTTGAAGTCATTGACCTATTTAGGAGGACCACTATTCCCTGAAGATGTGACTTGGATAACAGCCTATGCTGATGTTGTTAATGTTAAACAGGGATGGTAAGGTTGGTAGATGACCCTGGAGGGAGCAGGTTGGCACAATCTAATCATAGCCACTACAAAAGCAGAGACTATATCCCAGATGTGGAGAGCCAGAGCAGGACTCAGTTGACCACAGTGAGATGTGAAGTGAAGGTAGAAGACACGATCCAAAGAAGGAGAACAGTCTCTTCAAATAAAGAAGAGGGTTGATTTGCTGTTTGATCTTACCCTGGTGAGAATGTGTCAGACTTCTGAACTCTAGAACTGTATGGATATAACATATTTGCCATTAGCTTTATAAAATGTCTGTTTTTGATAAAGTCTTGTGTTTCCTACACTGGACCCTCTACCTTGCTTTGAAGCTGAGAATAACTGCTGATCCTTCTGCCTACACCTTCTGGGTGCTGAGATTAGGAGCATGTGCCTTCGTGACTGGTTTATGAAGTGCTAATGCTCAAACAAGGGTCTTCAGCAAGATAAGCAAGCACTGCACCAACTGAGCCATATGCCCCAAATAGCTTTAAGGGTTTTTTTGTTCCTCTGAGTATATTGTCTTAAGTTTCAACATAGTGTTTTTTATGAGTATTGGTGATCTCATTATTATAATATTATTTCTTCCTTGTAGTATTTTTTCCAAAAGCTTCAAGTTTTTCTATATCTAAATATAAAATCTTGCAGTCTAAATTTTAAAATCCCTTTCTTTAGCTGCATTTTTTCCTATTGCTAATAGTATTTGGCTGTTTGTTCATTTTATGTTTCTTTAATAACTCACCAATATTCTGCTTATTTGTGTGTATTCTTCCCAATTCCTTTGCTTCTATGCATCTTTGATCAACCTTTTGGAATCATTTTCTCTTATGTGAAGAACACACCTAAGAAGTGGTAGGTCGTCTGGTAATGTGAATGCTCAGCTCTTTGGACACATTATCTTTATTGACAATTGTCATTGAAGAAGAATACAGCAAGTTGTGCATTCATAAATTGATATTTTTATAATTTTCCTGCCCTGTTATTATCTTTTTGCTCTTTCCAGCAGATTTATTTTCTTAACCTGATGGTAAGAGCAACACTGTCTCTGGAGTTCTAAAGCTTCAATAGGTAGCAGGAGATCCGTGATTATGGGCTTATTGGTATTTTATCAATAAATAAAATGTTTCTGATTTATATTGATTTAGTTATAAATCCTGGAAAGCTTTTGTTATTAATTTTACAAAAACTAGGTCTGCTCTGTACTTTCTGTTCTTTGTAAATCGATAAACCAAAGCTTCTGTTTGTGCACAGATAACTCAAATACTTCTCTTTCAAATCTCTTTAAAACTGCTCAGTAGGAAATGGAGGGGTGATTCAGCATTAAGAAATTTGGTTGGCTGATATTGTTTTTCTTCCTATGGGGTTGCAAACCCCTTCAGCTCCTTCAGTCTTTTCCCTAACTCCTCCATTGGGGTCCCATGTTCAGTCTGATGATTGGCTGTGAGTATCTGCATCTGTATTGGTTAGGCTCTGGCAGAACATCTCAGGAGACAGCTAGACCAGGGTCCTGTCAGGAAGCACTTCTTGGCATCAACAATAGTGTCTGGGTTTGGTATCTGCAGATGAGATGGATCCCCAGGTGGGGTAGTCTTTGGATGACCTTTCCTTCAATCTCTGCTCCATTCTTTGTCCCTGTGTTTCCCTTAGACAGGAGCAATTCTGGGTTAATAGTTTTTAGATGGGTGGGTGGCCCCATCCGTCAACAGGGGTTCTTGCCTAACCTCTGGATATGGTCTCTATGGGTTCTCTCTCCCCTTTGTTGGGTATTTCAGCTAATGTCATCCCTGTTGGGCCCTGGGAGCCTCTTCCTTCCTGGCATTTGGGGCCTTCTAGTGGCTACCCCCAGTTCCCCATCCCTCTTTTCAACACACATCTGTTCAATTTCCTGACCCCTGTACTTCTCCTCTGTCTCCTTCCACACCTAATCCTGCCCCCTTTTTCCTCTCCCTCCTTTCTCCCTCCCAGGTCTCTCCTTCTACCTCCAGTGATTATTTTGTTCCCCTTATAAGTAGGGCTGGGTTACCTCTCTCAGGATGATATTTATATTCCACATGCAGAAAGATCTAGAAGGAAAACCCTGGTATACTGTTCCATCTGGATCCATCTTTGTCATTTCCTCAAGGTTTATGGGCAAAGAAAACTCTCAGAAGGAGGCTGGTGTCTGTGACCCTAACTGTGCCACAATAGTCTTTCGACTTTCATTTAGTAGGCTCATGTCATACTTTACATCAACAAAACTGTAGACTAGATTGTTAGCTTGCATGATGGCTAACTGTAGTTGCAAACTTGTCAAACCTGGGAAGAAGGAACCTCAACTGAGATAATGTCTCATCAGATTGTTCTATGAGTTTTTTCATTATCATGTAATTTGAACATTAAAGAAGGTCTCCTTCTTTGCCATTTATTGACAAACACTTCCTGCCAAATCAGAATAGCAGTGTGCTCTGTTAAGGTGACATTGAGGCAAATGCCCTCTTCCTCAGGCCTTCAAATTCATACTTTCACAAAGCCATAAGCTCTGGTTTCCCCAATACAGAGAGATGCTGCAGCTTATACTGATTTCAATATTTGTGGATATATGGAAAGCAACTTGCTAAAATGTCATAATATTTAGCATGGGTAAAGATGTGCATGGAGTTTACTGAAGAAAAACATTAGAGTCTGGCAATGGGATTGGCTCCCCAGTAAAGACAGGGCACCTGGACATCTTCAGTGAAAGAAGCCTTACTTTCACTGTGACATATAAGCTTCCCACTTACACTAACAGATATTATTTCTTAGTGTTGAAAATTCACAGAATTATTTACTGATTTAGTCTGTTGCTTGTTTTGTTCCTACAGTGAAACTGCATTCACATCAAGGGGCAATTAAAAAATTGAAACAAGCAAACAAACAAACATTTTGCAAAGCACTATCCAGAAAAACAAAATACAGAAAATAGCCTACATTTTCTTTGGCAGCTAGAAAAGCAACTGTGATCTCTGATAATGAACAGGAAAATGGGATCCTGCAGGAAAAACCAGTGCTGGCTTTAGAACAGCAATGGAGATTAAGAATGTCAAACCAGTTAAAGCCCTGGTTGACAAAATAAATGTAGTTGCAAAATTGTATGTAGAAACTTCTCAGATTATATAATTAGTCGAAAGCCAAGAAGTGTCTAGCTTTTATTATCTATTATTCATGTCTTCTGAAATGCAATGATATAAACAATAAAGAAACAAGCAGACCTAACAAGCAGATCTCCCTTCAATTCACCATTCACAGAGACTCAGGAATTGATTCTCTCCGACCCTTTCTGGCTCAGCCTTCATCATTACAGACAGACAGACCTCGCTGAAGGTATTGGCGGACTCTTACTATAATGCACTTTGAAGGGTCTGAGATGGGAACTCAGTGCTGCTGTTATTGTATGTCTTCCAGGCGATGGAGAATATGTTCAGGAGCAGCAGACTAAAGTCAATCATTTGGTTTCCTATAAAAATATTTACTTTTGTAGGATAATTCAACTACATGATGAATTAGGGGGCTGGCCCAGTGTTATTTCCTATTCAATGTACTTCCTTTTTTCTTTTCTTTTCTTTTCTTTTTCTTCTTTTCTTTCTTTTCTTTCTTTTTTCTTTTCTTTGTTCTTTCTTTTCTCTTTATATATATTTTTAAACAGCAGCTCTTAAAGCTATGTTTCTCATCCTTGCTGTGGTTGCTAATGGCAACAGAAAGAATCCACTAGGGTATCATAATAATCCCCATTAAATCTCTAGTGTTTAAATTTTAATGCTATAATTCAAGAGCTGACAAAAGCCCATTGAGTGTGTCCATGGGGAGGAAAATGGGCAGCCCATTTTCTCAGCGGTGATGCTATAGCAACATGGAATGAATTTGGGGTCAAGGAACAAACAGTCTCTGAGCTTTGTTTGCATTTCCTGGCTAAAAGTAGAATCCAACGTTATAAATTTTGCCCAAATATATAGTTATTTTGAGAATCAGGAAGATAATTCACCCTCTCTCACCATGTTGTATAACAAAAGCAGGGAGACAAGTGATGAAACCAGAAGCCAATGGGAGGAACACAGGCTGACTATTGCTCTAGGAAACCATTGTCTGAGTAGCTGCATAAGAAACATTTATGATCCACTATCCCTTCCTTGAAACCCAACACTTCTTGCCTGGGCAAATGGTGTTTTAGAACAGGAGAAGTATTACAATCTCCAAGATTCCTTTCTGGAAGGAGACAAAGGAGGACTGATTGGTAAATCCCTGTGTGTGACCCCCTTATAGTCATGCAAGACATGGCAGAGTAGGGTGGGGTTGATTTTTGTCTAGCTCTTTATAATGGCACTTTTGTTTCTATGAAATTTTCTACCAGAATAAACAAATACACCTGAATCACAATTGCCTATTGTGCAGCAGAAATAAAGGAAAAAAGAAGAGAACCCCATTCCAGAAATTTATATTGCCAACTTTTCTCTTTTGGTTTTGGTGACAAACATCCTCATATTGAGTCAGTGCTCACTAATATAAAAATAGTTTATGTTTTTGGTGTAAAGTGTTCTAGTTAAAGGCCACATTTATATGGTACCCCAAACTATACTAGGATGCTAGATTTTCTAGTGCACAGCACTGGTGTAAGAATTGTAAGCAATGTAGCACAATGGCATTCAGACCCGTTCCTTCCTTTTGTCCCCTTTCTGGTCCTCACTGATTCACACTCCACCAATAAAACTCTTACCTTTCCAATCATGTCAGTATGAGCAGCATCCAACCTTACAATTCTCCAAATCCTAATGGCAGCTGGAGCCATCTTCCAAAAACCGTACAATGTTTCTTCTCTCTTCAAAAATCTGTGATGTCTAGAGAACCAAGCTCATGTTTCTTCACATTGACTCTGCTCCTCCAGGGAATCCACAGTGTGTAAGTCTTCTTTTCGCTATGCTTACCACTACCTTACACTGCATCGAGGCAAAGCCCCAGCCTAGAATTCTTGATTATTCTTTCCAAGTTTCAAGCCTAGTTTAAATATTCCTGTTTCCATGAAAGCCTTTCATATGAATTCTTCCAGAAAATATTTCATTTTCTTATTATTGCATAAATTTGTTTATTTACTCATTTATTCATTCATTTGTGTGTACATTTGTCATCAAACTTACAAAACAGATTAAAACAACATTTAAATGTATAAAAATATTATGAGGAAACCCACTCTTTTGTACTTTGATATCACTAATAAAAAGAAAAAATTAAAGTTCTATGACAGTGCACTATTGAATAATAAATAGTAAGTGAGCTAGCATTTGTGTACAACAGAGGTGTTAGAAAAAGAAGAGGGTATAAGTAGAAAAAATACTTAGAAAAATATAATTTGAACATGTCAGAGCTCTATCTGCTCACCATTAAAAGACACCAACCAAATGTGCAGAGGGAACACCAGGCACATATATTAAGCTGCTGAAAACTAAAGCCAGGGAGAACACAGGTGAACCAAGAGGAAGAAGGCATATCAATTATTATGAGCAATGAGAAAGAAGATAGACCTCTTAACAGACATGAAGAAAATGAGAAGTGGAACAGTATCTTCAAACCAACCTACGTTCTTGTTATTTGATTCACTGGTATGTTCTCATCACATGGACAGACCCCCAGGTACCATACCTTCTCCCATCATAAAACTGAGCCCCAAACAATTCCTCCTTAAACTTGCTTCTTGTCAGGCATTTAGTGACAGCCACAAGGAAAAGAGCACACCTAGTAGCATTATCAAGCTTATGTTTCCCCTATGCCTTCATTAGTTCTTAACTATTTGAGTTTATTGTAGGGTGCCATAGGACCAAGGGCACTGTTTCTATGAAGTGAGTCTTTTATACAACTAAGGAAATAGTCAATTGGATGAAGAACCAACCTATCACGTGAAAAAAATGTTTATGAACTCTATAACTAATATACAAATATCTCCAAACAAATAATATGTTTTAAGTAAGTAAAGGATCATAATGAACGTTTCTGAAGAGGTATATACAAATGGCCAACAGAGGGGTGAGAAACTGTTCATGATCACTAATCATAAGGGAATTGCAAATTGAAACCACAATGGCATCTTATTGACAACTGTTATGACAGACATTATCCAAAACTCAAGAGACAAATGTTGACAAGGTTTTGGAGAATAAGAAACCCTTGGAAATTGTTTGTGAGGGTGAAAATTACTGTGAATTTGTAGAAAGCAGCGAAGAGATTCCTTATAGTTACAGTTTTTAGAACATGAGATACTGATGCTTGGGACTATTCTTTTTAGGAAAGGTTCAGTGTTTGAAGACGCTTAGTCACAGTCTTGGCATCTAGCCACTAGATGTCAGTAGCATCCTCCCATGGTTTAAGGACATGGACAATGTCATGGGGTAGGTATCTAGGGTTCTGGAATGTCCCCTGAACGTTTTGCCTTATTCTGATCCAATTCTATGACTCCTATGCTGGTGGCATGGGCTATTTTTAATCTCATGGATGATGGTACAGTCTGAGGCTCTTAGGTCAGGAAAAGTAAATCCATGTCTGGGATATTTGCCAATTCAAATTTAATTAAAAATCAATCGCCGCCTCTTACAGGGTGGAGGAGACCAATGTGCTCAGTTGCTACCAGGTGGCTGGTTGATGTCTTGAAGGAATGGTGCTGTATTTGGAGTTTAGTGTGAGTGTCTGTTGCTATCCTGGGTATGTGACAGTAATAGAAATTATACTAGCCTCAGTCAATGGAAGCTTGTGTGGTTGGGCCCTGCAAACCCTCACACATGGTCACTCTGTTCATGTGCCCATTCAAACACTGGAGTATCTGATGTCAGAGGATGGCTGACACTGACTGCTCAACTTGTCTACTCTAAATGACTTCTTGTTTAGTGGCTGTCCCAGAGTTGATGCTCTCCCTTAGACATGAACATGAAATACAAACATCTTCATCCCATTTTTTCCATCCACATCCCATGATCTCAGAACTTCTGGCCCTTAATCTTTCCATCTATCTGTTGCCTAACTATTGGTCACTTCATGGATTTGTGACACAGATCATTCTTTTCTAAACAAAGAGAAATTAGTTTGCTGCCCCAAGAGAGACCTCTTAACTCTCATAAAGAGTTCATAGTGAGTCCTGTCCATTTTCATCCTGAGCTACATATTGAAGGAACAGCTTGCAATCCATGCTTCGTTCCTTTCTCTCTTCATGCAGCAGATGTAGCAGAAGCTTGTATAGCACCATCCAAATGTTGTTGAAGAGATTACTGTGTAGTAAGTGATGATGGCTGAGATGGCAGTGTGGACCACTGGAATGTGTTGCTCGCTTAAGCCCTGGCATCAATTTGCTGAGCCCTGTGCATACACACAACTTGAATCTAAATTCTTAGATTCAAATATATTTTTTTCAGCTTTTCATTCTTATTTTTACCATCCCTAAAATGAGAATTGAAAAAAGAAACTCTTCAATTTCTGCCTTTCTTTGAATGTAAACCTTAATTCTGTAATTTGGGGTGCCACTGAATCCTGGCTTTAAGATTGAGAGATTTATCAATAGTCCTATCCATGAGACCTTTTATTATTTCAGTGAACATTTGGGGCATCATTACCCCAGGGTCTTCAAAGCCATAACAACCCCTCTGTAGTCACAATAGCAACATTCGAGGTATTTTGCCTTCAGTTTCTAGTACCAACTGCTATCATAAAGTACAAATCAAATTTATAGTTGTTAGATATAAACAATAGGATAGAGGATTTCCCCAGAGCATTCTTCTAAATGAATCAGCCAAGCTTTCAGACCACACTGACAAAGAGAAACCCAAACACATCCATACCACTTATACTGGCCACACTTGGAATCCCTAAGGCCCAGTGTCCTCTGGTACGGTTAGATATACAAGAAAGAAGAATCATGGTTGAGTTTTCCTAAAGCAAGACTCTGGAGCCAACTTTTCTGTTTTGACTGACATCTGATTAACTAAGGAATAAACTATTTATATCAAGATAATTTGTGCATGCTATGAAAGCAACTTGAGGTATTATAAATCTTTGACCAGGAGGTATTACGTTTACTTCTACAATTGTCCCCATAGCTACAGGTCTAACAGATATTAGTAAAAGGAAATTTACTGAAAAATATTTTAACAATCTGAATCTTTAACAAAACAGTTTTCTGTGTTCTTTATGATAAATGCGATTTATCTGCCCCAATGCCTTTTAATTTTTATTAGAAAACTACAACCATGGATGTGGTTTTGAAACTTCACTGTAATATAATGGAGAGGTGTGTGTAATAAACAGGAAAGGCAAACCCTCCTTATGAGCTGTCTCTTCTGTTGCCTAACTTACATCACAGTCTGCAAAGCATTGATACCTGTTGTATTTCCTGATATAATCTGAAATTGGAACATAGTACACACATTGTAATAACACTTTAAAAACTCTTTTTCTTATTCAATGAAAGATTGTGAATATCCATCAAGTTTGTTTATTTGAACATGAATTATTTAAGTGACTTAAGGTTACCAGAATTCCATCATTATTTCTATTATACATTATTATGAATGTTGTGGACATACCTGTTTATCTTTGTGTACAGTTTCTGCTGCCTCAATTTTTATAATGGGCACAACTGTGTCAAAGGATATGGAAGTCACAGATATTGATGAATTTTATGTGTTTTTTTTTTATCATGTTCCTGTGGTGTATGTTCTTAGTACAGACATGTATATGTAGGTGTCTGTGTTTGTGGAGGCTTCAGAGGGTTGTCATGTGTCTTCCCCTGTGGTGTTTTTAGTACAGACATATGTTTGTGTTTGTGGAGACTTCGTGTCTTCCTCAATTGTTTGCTCTCTGACTTTATTTTGAGGGGCAGAGTCTCTCACTGAACCTCATGAATTTTTCTAGACTGAATGGCCCATGAACTTCCCAGTTCCTGTTAATTACTCATCAATGCTGAGTTTTAGGCATATGCCATAAAGCCTAGTTCTTTATATAAATTTTGGGGCTCTGCTCTCAAGTCGCATGTTTACAGCATGTTAGTTGTTTATTAACTGGATAATCTTACCAGGACAAGAGCTTTTATATTTTTATGTTTGGTGTCAAATTTCCTTCCTCAGAGTCTTTTCTAATTAGTGTCAATGTTTACTATGTATCAACATCTTTTGCTACTGAAAGGAAATGCCACCCATCTCTTAATATGTTAGAACTTATGAAATACTTTTAACTGAACATTAATATCATTTGACTACAGCTCAGCAGTTATTACATTTCTTAAAGACAGGGTTGCATTACAGAATCCAGAACAGCTTTAAACTGTTTGTGTATGTAGCTGAGGATAGGCTGGGACTTACACTCTCCCTTCCTGAGATTCTTGGGTGCTACAATTACAGGCACATACAACCACACCTGCCTTATTCACTATGATATTACATATTGGCAATCCTGTCATGTACAAATATAATCTTATTTTTCCTTAAGATCTATATGGCTTTTCTTTCCATTTCTTTTCATATTGTACTAACAAGGACTTTCAGCATTATTGGAGTAAGACTTGTGAGATCACACATACCTTGTGAGAGCATGTGTCTGATGTTAATGGACAGATTCAGCCTTCTGGCACTATGCACAATGTTAGCTGGGGTGCTGCTCAAAGTGAGGAGGATCCTGCCCAGTCCTAGATTTATGAAAGATTTGATTGTGTATGGGTGTTAAGTTTTTGGCATCTGCCATTTCTGCCTCAAGTGATGTCATGTGACTGCTCTTTTGCAGGCTGTTCATATGGCAGATTGTCTTGATGGGCTTTCTAATATTGAATTAGAATTGCATCCCTGAATTAGACCCTGCCCAGTCATGGTGCATAATTCCTTTTATATCTTGCTGAATTCTATTTGTTAGTACTTTCTAAAGGAGATTTACATCTATATTCATGAGAGATGTTTGTCCGCATTTTCTCTCTTTCACGCTGTCCCCTCCACACCTACACTACAGTATCTGGATAGTGTTGGCTTCATAAAATTAACTGAAAACGAGTACACATACATGATGGTAATTTATTTCATATTTGCCTAAATAATTTATAAATTATGAATTCAGTTGTTACTACTTTTAGAATAAGTCATCTATTCCATCCTGTGTACATCCTAGTACAGATTAGCATATCACTTCTACGTTAGCTCACTGTTGAGTGTTGGTATGTCTATAACATTCCACTTTGAATCTTTTGACTGTGGGTAAATCTGATTCATTTCGAGTATCAGTAATCTGTGTAGTCTTTTGGTCTTGCCATACAAATCTGTCAACTCAATTGTTACTCACTTTATTGTGCATTTCCAAGAATCAGCCTTCTGACTCTTTGCTTTTCTCTTTTACATTTTACTGATTTCCGTGCTTACCATTATTAGTTGCTTTGAGTTTATATTTTTCTTCTTTTTCTATTAAGGTTTGAGTTCAGCTTGTTTCCATTATCAGAGTATAAGCATTTAGCATTGTATCTCCTGACTCTGAGCTGCTGTACACATTTCATATAGAATAGGTTCAATTTAATTCCCTTCAGTAAATGTTTTCTTTTTCTTAAGAAGCCTTACATGCCTGCACCATTAGAAATAGTAGTTCAGTTTCCAACCAGATAGAGGGATCTTCTATTATCTGTCTCTTCCTGTAGCTAGGCTGACTCCATGTGAACAAATAGCAAATTTAATAGGATTTTATTTTTGAAGCATATCGCATCATGTTTTATTACCCATAAGATGCCCATGGTACAGTCATGGGTTCTTAAAGAATATGGTGTGTTCCTGATTCGTGGGTGCCATAGTCTATAGATTTCCATTTGTCCCTGTAATTTTAATAATATTTTGAGACCTTCATCTGGGTTGTTTCCAGGTTCTGGCTATTACAAGTAAAGCTGCTATGAACATCATTGAGCACATGTCCTTGTGGGATGGTGGAACATCTTTTGGGTATATGCCCAGGAGCATTATATATGAGTAGGACTATTTCTACATTTCTAAGACCTTCAATATCCTTGCTAAATTCTCATTTTCAATCACCTGTTGCTGCGGTCTTCAGCTGTTAACTATTAACTTGCCCACTAATCTTTCTGGGAGCATCTACTTCATCTTCTCATTTTAAACTGACAATTTTGTTTGAACTCCTTCTACCCACTATGACGTGTTCCTTTTAAAGAGATGGTTTGAATCCAACTCCATGGCCTTTACTGCTCAAATGCTGAACTGCTATAAAATGATGACTCTCAACTCATGTTCAATATAAAGCAAGTCATCTTAGGTGAAGTCTAGCTGGCCTGCTGTGTTCACAAGGGCTCTCACCAGAGTTTGTTACTTTGGGTCTTTTCTGATTATAGCCATTCTCACAAGGGGGAGATGATATTTCACTGTGGCTTTAGTTAGGTTTTTCCTGCCTTGAGCAATACTGAGGTGGTTTTTTGTTTTGTTTTTGTGATTCTAGCCATCTGAATCTTTTCCTTTGAAAAATGTCTGTTCAACTAAATCTCAGCATGAAGAAGATGAACACAGAATCCCACCCTTAGTTATGGAGTTACTGGCAAATGTTAGGGAAAATGTTATGGGAAAGAAGAATTGTTTTTCTCTAATAAGAGTTGATCTTCTGGCAAGTGGATTATGGTCCAAGTGGATTATGGATGATCATACATCTGAGAATATTTGAGCAACATGAATTGGTTTTGAACTGTTTCAAAAAGTAGGAGTAGATAGGGAATTGGGCAGATCTGGGAAGAGTTGGGCAGTCAATAGGATCAAGCAATATTGAAAAAACTTGAAATTTTCAAATAGATAATAAAATGTGAAAATGAAATAAATAAACAAACCTTTGCATTAGTTTGGGTCGAGGAAGGAATGTGTTTAGAAAACTCAGATGTGTTTTTAAAATATCCATTCTATGTTTTTGTCTTCTGTCTGTGATTTTGAGCTGAGTTTGTTTCATTCTGTAACATGTATATAAATCATCCATTTTCACAGTTGTTGAATATATCCTACTATATATGTAATATGTGGTAGGTGATATGCGATATGATATATGATATACAATATATGATATACAATATATAATACATAATATAATATATGATATATATAGTAATTTACACATGTACGTCATATTGTAAGTGGCTGAAAAATTTTTGTACATTTATCTGTATCTGTGTTCACATAGATATATCTACTGAAAAAAATATTAAAAGATATGACTAGAAAAAAAGAAAAATGTCTATTCAGATCTTTAACCCATTTTAACCAGACATTGATTAACTCCACAGGCTTTTTATTTGCTTGTTTATTTGCTTGTTTTTGTTTGCTTTGACTCTCTCTAATCATGGACATCAACAACTTTCAATATTTTTTCTCATTTTGAAAACTATCTCTTCATTCGATTGATTATTTCATTTGTTGTACAAAAACTATGTAATTTGCTGTAATCCCGCTTGTCCAGTTTTGATTTTGTTGCCTATGATTTTGAGATCCTTTTCACAAAAGTCATTGCCAAGGCTAATGTTACAGGATTGTTCCCCACATTTTCTCTTAGTGGTTTCATTGTTTCAAGTCTTACATTTAAGTCTTTAATATGTCTTGAGTTTTATTTTCATATTGTGAAATTTAATATTTCATATTGTCTAATTTAATATTTCTGCATATGAATATCCAGTTTTTAGGACTATTCACTGAAGATAGTTCCCTTTCTCCAATTATGTTTTTTACATTATTAGTCATCTTTGTATATGACAAGTATAAAAAGAAATGAAAGAATTGTGCAGCTTCTCTTAGATGAAAGGTCCTTCACAGTTTGTGCTGAACTAGAAGCAGCAGTTGAAACACCTGCAGGATGTCCAGGATGGAAATTTTCCCTTTTGAATTTTAGGACTAAAATCGAGTATGATCATATAAAAAGTTGGGTTGAGGGAAAATAGCTTTGGTAAATAAGGTATTACCCATAATGCAGTCTACTACAAGTTGGGCTTTAAAATAATGTACAATAGTTAGAGAATAGAGACAGCATGAGAAAACCTTTATGGAGGAAGCCCAAAAGGATGCTTTCCAAGATACCATTGCTTTCAGTGTTTGCTCACTGGCTCATACTGGCACTTACTCATTTTCTACATTCAACGGAGTCCCTTGCTACCTCCTGCTAGATTTGCCTCATATGTCACCAAGGCAGGTGTTACTATCTAATCTCACATGTCACTTCAATGTGTAGAATACAGAATATGACATCCAGCAACACAGTCAAATATCTAATTAGTTGCCTAGTTCCAACAGCATCTAAAGGGTATTTAAAAAGTGAATTTTTCTCTGAGTCACCAAATAAGGCATGGATGAGATATAACCTTGAGTCTTACACAATGAAATATTACTCAGCTATTAAAAACAATGACATCTGCAGGCAAATGGATAGAACTAGAAAAGATCATCCTGAATGAAGTAACCCAGACCCAGAAAAACAAACATGACACGTACTCACTTATAAGTGGACACTAGCCATACAGTACAGGATAACCGTGCTACAATCCATAGACCCAGAGAAGCTAAGTAACAAGGAGGTCCCAAGGGGGATCACTTAAATCTCACTCAGAAGGGGACATAAAATAGTCATTGGAGGTGGATGGAGGGAGAGAACTAGGTGGGAGATGGGATTAGGAGGGGAACGAGAGGGTTCAAGTCTGGGGAAGAGGATGAAGAGAGAAATGGAATCAGAGGTGGGGGCACTTCCAGGACAAGCTAGAAACCTAGGACAACAGAAACTCCCATGGAATTTATGAGGATGACCCTAGCTAAGAGTCCTAGCAATATGGATAGGGAGCCTGCTTACAAGACGTGCAGGGATAAAGATGGAACAGAAATTGAGGGAAATTGAGGGAATGGCCCAATCAATGACTGGCCAAACTTAAGACCCATGCCATGAGAGAGAGCCAACTCCTGCTATTATTCTGTTATACTTGTAGACAAGTGCCTAGATAACTGTCATCTGAGAGGCTCACCCAACAGCCGATAGAAACAGATGCAGAGACCCATCTGCAAAGCTCTTGAATCCTGTGGAAGATGGGGGAGGAACGATTGAGGAAGCCAAATGTGTCAAGAAAAACCCACAGAATCAACTAACCTGGGCCCATAAGAGCTCACAACCAGAGTCTGGTTGGTAGAGACTGAACTACTAACCAGAGAGCATGTATGGGATGAACCTAGGTCCCTACACAACAGACCTGCACCTGGGTCTTCATGTGGGTCCCCTAACAGCAGGAGCAAGGGCTGTCTCTGATTCTGCTCCCTGACTTTGGGCCCCTTTCCCCTAACTGGGTTTCCTTGTCTAGACTCAGTAAGAGAAGATCCACCTAATCCTACTTGCTATGCAGAGGAGGGTTTACGTCCATGAGAGGCCGTCCCTTCTCTGAAGAGAAAGGGAAGAGGCATGGAGGAAGGGAGGGAAGAGAGTGAGTGAGTGAGATTGGGAAGAAAGGAGGGAGGGAAGCTGCTATCGGGATGTGAAGTACATATATAAATTATTTCAGAAAATAAAACAAATAGTATTTTAAAGCATAAACATCTAAATATTAGCACACTGCAAAAGGGAAAGAAGAGGAAGGAAGGAAGGAAGGAAGGAAGAAGAAGGAAGGAAGGAAGAAGGAAGGAAAGAAAAGGAAGGAAGGAAGAAGAGAAAGAAAAAGGAAAAGGAAGGAAGGAAGGAAGAAGGAAGGAAGGGAAGGAAAAAAAGAAAGAAAGAAATGGATCCCAGGTCTCAGTAAATTTGTCCTGCAAACATACTACACTCAAACATACATATCTAAATCAATAAACTTGTATTCCTCAGACAAGATGAGAAAGTGAATGGACAGTTTAATGGCTTGTTTTTATCTGATTTTTTCTACTATCTTTTAAAATAAATCAAAATTATACTTATGGGGCATTGTATAAGGTCAGATACTATTTCTTATAACTTCATAACAATCATAGCCTACAGATTCCAAAACTCCTGCTAACATGCATGGACACCATGCCATTGAATGAGGTTTCTCGGACTTACAAATACACACTATTTTTGGTCTAATTGTGGAGTAGAGTTTTCCATGTTCTATTTTGTACTGGTACCTGAAAATGAAAATTTGACTTGTACCTCTAGGACTTTAGGAGTATAGTTTCAACCTAGCTGAACTCAATACTTCCCAGAGTCATCTTAAGAAAAAGGTTTCCATGACAAAATGTAAACGTGCAAAGGGATTGCTAATGGTGGCAAGAAGATAGCCGATGACATTGAAAATCTCAGTGTCAAGTAATAAGTCTTGCGTACTTGGGAGTTGTTTAAATATCCGATTTGAGAAAATCTTTAGTTCATACTTTTCTGCTTTGCCCCTGATTCTTTCTCCTTCATGGAAGTTGCTGCACTAGTCCAATTTTCAGAAGAAATGAAGACAAGAACTAAGGAAAAATCAAATTCTGTTTCTGTTTCTCCGAAATTATTTCTCAAATATAGAAAAACACACACACACACAGAAGTATCACACAGAGCAGGGAGCTGGGAATACGAGTTCCCGTGAAACAGAGAACACTTCAGATAATTCAAGCATGAAACATGTCAACCACAAACAGGCTTATGGTATTTACACAAGTAGATACAATAACACATCAACATGTACACATACATCTGACACACACGCACATGAACATGCACACACTCAAGTACACACATGCCTCTGTTCTCAAAAACATTCATCAGTGTGGTTTAAAAAGAAGTCTATTCATAGTCCAGAAAAAGTGTATGGAATTTTATATTCCTGTACATTTCTGCTGAAATATTTGGTGTTATAAATATTGAGAATATTCTGTTAAAATAACAAAAGTATAGAGGTTCTGATAAAATAAACAGGCCAGAAATAACAGCTCACCATTGCAAACAAATGAACCATTCATCAGCTCTTTCTCTGGGACCCAGAGTGAAAATGTAGGTGTTTCTGTTGTTAATTGCCTTTTCCTATTTTCCCTTATATACTCATTTACAAAGAGTGCACGATGTTTTTCACTGTGTAAAAAAAAGTTAGAGATAAATTTCAAGAGATCATCTTTTTCTTGGATGCAAATAATTAAAAGCAATGAATGACAGTACAGTGCTATAATATAAATTATATCTCTGAAATTGACATAATTTTTAAAATCTCCAGCTATGTATAAATTGTAAAGTGCTAGCAATGCATTTACTCTTAGCAAATTTTCAGAGGACTGAAAATTTCACTGGCCTATACAATCTCAGTTGGAAATATGCATAACAAAGTATATTCATTAAAGAAATAGTAACATATATCCTAGCTTCCAGTGACTTCATAGAAACATACTATGAGATCAGCACTGTTCATTTCTTCCTAGTTCATCTTATGTTTTCTAAGTCTAGTTAGGTGTCAACAGTACGTGGATGTATGGACAGGCACAAACCCAATCATTATTTTTGATAGATCAGCATATAGTTTAAAAGATGATTCAACATTTTTATTTCTAAAACTATGGGAGAGAAGGGTTGTTCAGAGAAGCACTTCCAGAAAAACCATCAACAATACTAAATTTATTGTAGTAAGTAATGTATTTTTACATTGTTTCTCCTTGAAAATAGATCATAATCAGCACTTTTTCATATATTGTAGTAGATGAATAGCTCATTAATCATGGTTAGTAATCAACTCACTTGACACAGAGATAACTGGCAGCTTAAGTTTTTATATAGTAAATATTTATTATCACCCCCTCTAACTGTGAAAGACTTTCTCAGGAGGTTGATTTTGAACTTGACCATAGAACTTACTTGGCTAATGGAAGGTTGCAGATTCTGTAGAGATGTCAGTTTTGCTTGTCCTAATTAGCTTGTCTTTAATGCTTAGACTACTCTTAGATAGATGGTGTACTTTCAGCATATGAGGTGCTAAGTTGAATCCAGATTTTACTTTGTCACCAAGCCCCAACAATGCAGAACTGCCCAGCCCTGCTTATCTGTGTCAGCCTATTGGCTGACCTCCATATTTGGGTGCTAATTACACGATGTGTATTTGAAGACGTGTGTGTGTTTATATGCAATAGCTGATGAATACAACTGGAATTTGGCACGGAGGTTGTTTTCTAATCTGTCTAGGGAGGTTAATGTCTTATGAAACATACTACCATAGCTCTATAAAGGGTATTCATATAAGGTCTGGCTTAATATTGTCACACACTGTGGACATAGTGTAGCAAATGAGTGTCAATGGTATTCAGATACAAACATATATCAAATCTCCTCACAGCTCAGGGGCCATTGCAGAAATCTTTATAAGCGAGAGGTCAGGCAGGGCCAGAGAGAAAGAGTGTCTACTGGATACTACAGGACTGATGAATTCATGAACTCACAGTGTCTGTGGTTGTCCACATAGGACCAAGCCATTCAACTTCTTGCTTTGGGAGAAGAGGATCGTAGAACACAAATGCTAACTGGGAAGATACTGATGGACAGTTGGTGGCTTCTGAGAGGAGAGTCTCTTCTCTTTTCTCTTCTCTTCTCTTCTCTTCTCTTCTCTTCTCTTCTCTTCTCTTCTCTTCTCTCCTGTCTCCTTCCTTCCTTCCTTCCTTTCTCTCTCTCTCTCTCTCTCTCTCTCTCTCTCTCTCTCTCTCTCTCTCTCTCTCTTTTCCTTTCTTTCTTTAACAATGTGGTCCCTAGTAAGCCAACCACACTCCAGTAAACCATGTCTGTCTTAGTTATGCTTTCTATTGCTATGATGAAATACCATGAGTAACAGAGTGGAAAGGGTTATCTCATGTAGTTTTCCATATCACAGTTCATCGTCAAAGACATCATGGTGGGAACCTGTAAGCAGAAGCTGATGCAGAAGCAATGGAAGAATGATGCTGACTCAGAGGCTCCACATGGCTTGCTCAGCCTGCTTTCTTATAGCATCCAGGACCACTAGCCCAGGGATGGTACCACGCACAATGAACTGGACCTTCTGTTGTCAATCACTAAGAAATGTCCTTGCCTAGAGCCTGATCATATGACCACATTTTCTCAGTTGGAGTTCTTTCCTCTTAGATGACTCTAGATTGTATCAAGTCATCATAAACACTCAGGAATCTATGTGCAGCAGAATTGGACTCTGTTGGTTATTGTTAAATAAAAACAAAGAGGACATAAAGTTGGGGTAGGGAGGTGGGAGTGGACCTGGGAGGAGTTAGGTAGAGGAGTTGGGGTGAATATGATCCAATTACCTTTTATAAAACACTCAAAGAACTAATCAAATGTTATGTAAGAATAAATAAAACATTAGAAAAGAGGACATGTAGTTGGAATGGATGTGATAGGGGTTCTTTGGAAGAGTTGAGAGGGAAGGTGAGGGGTGGATATGTCCAACATGCATTGTATACATGTATGAAATTCTCTAAGAAGAAGTAAAAACATAAAAAATATATTGTCATCCAGTGAATGTGCACAGCTATTAAATAACAAAACCATAATTTTAGTCTGTCTAATGCCAGAGTCCATGTTATAAGAGGCTCTACTGCTTATAAGAGGTTATACTGCTTGCCAGTGGAATATGTACACTTTTCAGTAAACTGTAAGTTTGATGCTTTATAATAACATAGAATGGCTTCAACAGAAAACAACAGTATTTTCTGAATTTAGTCTCATTTTCCTTGCCATTTAAATGTTGGACTAAAGTTATGATACACGAGACACCAATCTGGCTTCATTTGTCACTTAAATCATACTTCCAGTGGTTTTTTGTTTGTTTGTTTGTTTGTTTTATTTTTTTTCTTCCCAAAACAGACATTAAACCAAGTTCTAATTTGTCATGGACCTTTTGAGTTGAATACAAAAATGCATATCTTACGAAAACTTACATTTCTTGGTTCTTTTTAAAAATAAGTATCTTTTGCATAATATTATCATGGTTTTAACTACACGTGATGTACACGAGGTTAGACAGCACTTGGAAGAAAATGGCAGTGTTTTAAAACTTAGCATTTTGTATTAGGAAGCAGTTTAGATTGTTCATGTTGGATGGAATTGTAGTATACATCATAGAAACGACCATCACACAAGTTGATAACTGCAAAAGACCTCCATGATCTACTTATGGTTATGAATTAAACATGTTGCCATTGAAGTGGCCTCCTGAGAGTTAACTGTGTAAATAAATCATGTTAATACAATGAATTTAATTATCTCCCTCAAATATTTAACTTGATATAATGCAAACCTCCAAGGTGATTTAATTAGAATAATTTCAGTAGACCAAGTAGTAGCATCTTTGTGGCCCATCTGATAACTCGTCGTTCTCACTATGAGTTCCAGGGACACTGTTGCATAAAGGAATGGTTATGATACTGGGTTCAATTTACAAACACAACACTTTCCTAGTCCATTCTTCATGTTATCAGACTCTGGAATGTGCATATCATATTTTGACTAGTGGGTTTTTCTTTGCACATAATAAACATCAAGCTAATTAATGAAATTACAGACCTGCAAAGGTATCTTTTGTAGACAAACATGCTGGAAGAAGAGGTGACAACAAGCTCAGATTTCCACACATATTCACAATACATCCTATGCCTTTGCTTGCACACATTAATGACAATGACATAACAAGTGGGAATGTAAAGTGAGCCATGAAAATGGAGGGCTAGAAGCTAGATACCAGAGTCACTGTCCATCTGGGTATTTCAAGCAACTTTTCCAGTTGTCAGGAAGAAGTACAATGGAGATGTGGTGGTTCTGGGCTGTGGCTGTGGTAGAAATACAGAATAATGGTAGATGGAAGAAAGCAAGCCTAGTTTAGATAGCATAGAAAATTCTACATTTGTTGGTGTATGTGCATGTGCACACACAAAGGTCAAAGGGCAATTTGCAGTATGTCCTATCATTTTACACCTTAGTTTTGTGAGATGGGCTATCTTATTTCAGACAGATTTTCTGCCAGCAAGCTTCCCATGCGCTCTCACCTCACCCCTCAGCTCTGAGGTCATGGATATGAGCTACTACACTGGACTTTTACATGGGAGCTGGGGGTCCAAACTTCAGTTTTCATGTTTGCAGAATTGTAAGAAGCAATGTAGGGAAAGTAAGAGGGCATTGTGTTTAGGATGGGGGGCAGGGGCTGAGACTGTATCTTTCCATTCAATGCTTGTAGTATAATCACATAGCCTTATGAACGCCAGCCTGACTTTTTATGCATTCCCCTATTCCACAGTAAGGTTGTGCTCAGCCCTCATGCATGACACTGACTGGCATTGATGAACCAGGCATTACAGTCTTCCCTTCAGACTCCTCACAACAATAGAGAGAGTACAGTTGAGAAGACACCCCTGTCACTCCACTCTAATCTGCTCCACATGTACTAGGGACATGTGGGGCCAGTATGGAGTTTGCCCGTGTGCCCTGCTCCTTTTAGAAGCAGCTCCAACTGAAGGGTGTCAACATGGCTCATGACCCAACAATTTCTCACTCCCTAAGAATTTCTCAGAAAGCCATTTTCCTCTTTGACCATTTCAGACCATGGATGCTTGTGGCATTTCCCATCATGCCAGCGAGTCTCAGCTCTTCTTTGTCTACAGATTCTTAATCTTTAATGTGTCATACACTGATGAAATGCTGCCAGACATTGCTCATTAAAATCCATAGATGTGTCAAACACTTCTATGTACTACCGGGATCATGTTTGGATAATCTCTATTAGCCAGATGCAAAATTAATCCACTGAAATCAGCTAATTCTGAGATGACTCTTCTTCCACTTAGCTGACCATAATCATTTCCTGCCATGAGGGCACTGATTTCACAGAATGTGAAATTTTCTTTGGATTTCCTATACTGGTTACCATGTCATGTTCAATAAAGTACAAAATTGATATGATCTCTAGATTTAAAGTACTAATTATCATCCTTCAAATGCTGCTGTCTCTCTCTCTCTCTCTCTCTCTCTCTCTCTCTCTCTCTCTCTCTCTCTCTGTGTGTGTGTGTGTGTGTGTGTGTGGTGTGTGTGTGTCCTATTGTTTATCTGGAAAGAGCCAGAAGTTTCAGTGTTTACAAAATTTAGTTTCTCCCTTATAATCCAGAAAAGTTGTTCTCCTGAACAACCTAATGTAGTTAAAAGCCACATGACTAATATGACTAATCACATCTGACATTATTTCATAAACAGATGATGGGTGGAAAAATAAGTTCACTCTTAACAGCAATAAACTGTGGTACCCACCCTCACATTCTTCCCATCTTGCTCTGAATATCTGCCCTCCTTTCTTCTACCCAGTATCAAACAGTAAGAGAATGTTGGACCTTAGTACATTAGTATGTTGAGCTGCTAAGTGAGAGTATCAGCCTGGAATAGGTTCATTTCTTCCACTTCAAAAGGCTTCAAAGTGAAGATAAAAGAGTCATTCTTTGAGAGCAACTGGTGAGAGCAACTCTCCACCTTGCAAATGGCCTCCTTCTTGCCAAGTGTCCTCATATGGTGGTCAAGCAGGAGATTCCCTAGATTCTCTTTTATAAGGGCATGCATCCCATTCAAAAGGTTTCACCCTCAGTGTTTCCATGTTCCCAAACCATCTCCCACATTGATTGGTTGTATTTCAACCTCCATTTTCCTTTTGTGAGGATGAGTGTTGGGGATAGAGCAGAGCACCTTAGATGTGCTATGCTAGTGCTCTGACATTGAATGATAAGCCAGCCCAGAATCTCAACACAGTAACAGGGACAGGGTTGTGGTGTTGAAAGCAAAGCAAGGTCAGGAGTCTGAGAAAGGGAGGGCAGGGAGCAGGATTGAAGACTGCAGAAGAGGAAGATGTATGGATTTGGGGTGGGAGAAAGAATCAGCACTTATTAAAAGCATTGCCCACACTTGAATTACATGTTCATGGTATTTCCCAAACTACACATTTGGATAGGTGAAAGAATTTACCAGAACCATTTGCCAAAGCCATGGAGCTATAAGCTGGAAAACAAAGTCTGGACTCGCAGTTGACAGAGCTCTGAGTTTGTAATAACTACATTACTAAGTCCTCTGGTTCCTGGGGCTTAAGAGAGGCCCTTTCTTTCTTTGAGGATGGACTAGAATGTTGGAGGGCAATGGAGAACTATGTTCAAGCAAGGGCCTTTGGCTCTGGAGAGCTGAGAAACAGGAAAGTGGAGAACTGACTTGAGGCGGTTTTCCATGGTGGCTTTTACTACTTTCCAAGTTGTCCTGAAAGTTAATTACAAAGGGGAAGAAAATTGGATTCAGAATAGCTCTACGTAGAGTAGAGATTTGCAATGGCCTCTTAGGAATTGTAGTACTTTTAACGTGGGAACAGAATGCTAGGAGTTCCCCAACATTGAGAATTCTTTATTCAACAAATTAGTCTCAATCATCTGGCACTTAGAATGATCTGGTAAACTTAGATAACTTTATTTGTAGCCAGATTAGTACTATCTGTTAATGAACCCCAAATTCATTACTACTACTTAAAGATCCAACTTATGTACTGTTGGAATGTCCTTCTTAGGCAGAGAATTATACTTCTGTATCTTTTCCTCTGTGCAACACACACACCGTTTATATAGCCCCCATCTTCCTATCCTCTCTATCAACACTTCAGATCTAAAGATTCATTACATGTGTGGGTTTTCTTGGTTTAAGTGTACATGATTCTTTAGAAAAGATCTTACTGTATAGCACAGGCTGGCCTGAAACTCACAAACTTTCTGCACCAGCTTTCTCACTGTGAGGATCACAGATGTGCACTACCATGTCTGCTTTTACAGTTATGGTTTGTTTGTGGCCATGATTCTAGAAATAAATAATGCCGAAGGTACCTTTTATGGTACTCTTTCTCTGATGTAGATCCCTCCACAAAAATGATCAGAATAGGCATTGGACCCCATTCTCAGCCACTTCATTATGTACAACCTTAAACATTGTGACATCACTGAGTACATTAGCACAGAAATGACCCCTGAACACGTACATCATTAACTATAACTACAGCTGCATAATCACTAGGATTCTGCTGTGCTTAGAAGAGTGATCATGAATGCTGTACATTTAATAATAGTAACAAAAGGAACTTAAAAATAATAAATAAATAAATAAATAAATAAATACATACATACATACATACATACATACATACATACATACATGGGAGGTGTTTTCACCAGTTACTGGACGGCCATAAAAGGAGTCCAGTTCTGTCTTCAACTTTGAGCTGATGATAAATACTCCAGCAAATGTTGTCATTTCCATAGAATTCTTGGCATAGACCCTGAATAAATACATCCCCAACTTTCACTCTTAGACACAGATTCAAGACTGTTGCATACAAGCTTCTCAGATGTTATTGTCTGCGTTATTAAATACGATCTTCTTATGATGTAAATTTCAAACCAGTATACTTGAATAGGTCCTGAGGTTTTATGTCTGTAGAGCTTTTTCAGGGGTTGCTGCTGCAGCTGCTGCCTCCTGGCACATTCTCAAGGATAGCTGACATATAATATAGAGGTCATCCTTGGAGCATTCTTTCTAAAGGTGTGTTTCTTTATGGTAGCTTCATCCCAACATTTGAAACAGTCTATGGTGGTAATAATCAATTTTTTTTATATCTTCCTTAATGTATTTTCTGGAGTATTGAAGTAGAATCAGACTACATTTTTTAATGATATAGAAAGTTCCTCTTTATCCCAAGTAGATGAGAACACGCCAAAAGAACTAGAAATCTGAAAAAAAAAAATCTATTTTAATATAGATGTATTCAATATATATTTAATTGAAACAAATGGAATTTTTTCCTTTCTTTTAATCCAGTCTGACAAGCAGTTGGTGTCATTTCTCACTGTAATCATAACAAAATATAACCCACATCCACATAGGGATTTTATGAGTCCATCTAAATAATTTCAGTCATTCTCTATACTTAATTGCTATGTTAATTGATACCCATGCATGCACACACACACAGTCATGTTCATACACATAGTAATACACACATAGCATTTATGAGGTATTTGGTATATACGGATTCCAACATCAATTTTTTTTATGTCAGATTCAAGTACACTGAAGTTTTTAGACTTTTCAATGACACACTGATAGTGACTTAGGCTTTGATAAGCTCCAAGTTAAGATATTCCAGGAAGTGCCAATTGGTCCCAGTGTGCTGAGAGAAAGTTGGTCCAACAAGAATGTGCTAAAGGGATGGAGGTGGCTTCCATGCAGGGCATATTTCAGCTTTCTCCAAATAACATTCTTGTGGAGATTAGAGGATAATCTGGCAGCCAGGCTCAGCCAATTATAACAGTAATTGAAATGGTTGAAAATGTTTTCCTTGGCAAAATGATGTTAGCTTGCTTCATTTGGGTTTCCTTGAGTAACAAAAACTAGGGTCAGTCACAAGACTCCTAATTTATTTTGTTGGTTATCTTTTCCCATCCAACAGAGAAGAAACTGCTGTAGAGCTTAAATTAACTGAAGTCTGTGGTATGAAGACAGGAGGAAGGAAAGATAAAACAATTCCCAAGCCAACACAAGTCCGCCTAGTATGAGACCAGGATGTAAGTACATTGGGTCAAGTAGTTGAGGACAAAATGAAAAAGGGGCTATATAAAGAAAGAAAAAAACCACAGAAGGTACAGTCCTACCTTTGCCTTTGTCTGCATGTGTCTGTATGCTCCATTATGTGTGCTGCAGATGCATGCGTCCACATGCATGTCATGGCCTGAAGTTACCTTTGGGTGTCTACTTCCATCTCTCTCCACTTATTTTACTGAGGTAGAGTCTCTCACAGAATTCAGAGTTCATCTGTTCTGTTGTCTATGTAGTCAGGGCGATCTGAGGATTCCCAGTCTCTGCCTTTCACATGCCAGAATTGTAGACAGCCACGAGTACTGTCATGAGTTTGAGGGATACAAAGTCTGTTCCTCGGGATTCTGCAGCTAGCACTTATCTCACCGACCCATCTTTCCAGCCCATATTCTTGTAAAATATGTTTAATTTCCATTGGAGTAATAGATACTTGAAAGTTGAGACATAATTTCAAAATACCTAACTTAAATTGCTGAAAAGGGCAATGTATGTGTCATAATACATTTTTTTTCACTGAAATAAATTGTGTGATAGTAGATAAATGTTTAAGACTTACCTGTATGATAAAAGAGAGCAGCCAGTGCTTGGCGTCTGCCTGTTTCCGTGGTGTAAACATTTCCATCGTGGCTAATTTCAATCCACCTTCTGGTTTGTGGATGGATACAAATTCAGTTTTCAAATCTTTGTGAGCTGGTTCAGTACATGAATAAGTAAAGTCACAATTTTACAGAAGGCATAGGAGAAAGAGAAAGGGAGAGAGAAAGAATCTAGGTGGATATCAAGTAAAAATACTATTAATATCACTTATGCAAAGATGAGCATCTCAGAAATTAATCTACATTTTACTGAGAATGACAATACTTGAGAAAATCCCAATCATAAAATAAGTTTTAGAATAAACATACTTTCTGTGCCTCTTTCCTTCAATACTTATTTTAAAGCTCTGCTTCTCCATGTACATTACCCTAAAGATATGAAATTAATTGCTGAATGCATTTCAGCAACCCCTTAGAATTGAGACAAGTTAAACTATCATATACTCAAAAGTCTAACACCAAGCATTGGTCTCACTTGTGAGCTTTCAAATACTCAAGGACTAACTTCTATCACCCTAGACTGAGTAAAGTAGAAACTTTGTGATAATGTCTTACATTATTTTGAAAATCTCCTCAAGTGTTTGATTTGTAACCAGGATCTAGAACAAAACTTTGTGTGTAGTATTGTATTTTCATTGAAAAAACTCATCGGTGGCCATGCCTGCATCCTGTTAAATTGCAAACCACGTGGCAGGGCCATATATAAGATTATTTTCTTCCTTTGTTTCTTTGCCATAGCCACAGTTTTGGCCAACAAAGTTAATAAATGGACATTTTTCCCATTATTTTAAGTGGACTAGAAATATGATGCTTTTTCCAGAGGCTATAAATTGGATTCATATTTTCCAATAATGTTTTAGTTGCCTTCTAGTTGCTGTGATAAAAACTAGTATGCTCAAAAGCAATTGGGAAGAGAAAGGAGTTCATTTTGACTTATGGCTCTGGAGGGATCAGGTTTGTAGAGGTAGTGAAACCATGGTGACAGGAGTAGGAAGGAGAGTGAACACATGTATATATACACAGCAAGAGAATGAGAACGGGAAGTGGGGTGAGACTATAAGCCCTCAAGGCCTCCCTTCATTGACCCACTCATTCCAGCAGGGCTTTATGTCCCAAAGTTTCCAAAACCTTCTTAGTGACATCAACTGGGGACCAAGTGATCAAATACATGCACCTATGGAGGACGTTTCTCATTCAAACCACAATACTCATTACAAATCGATCTATTTTTTTAATTCATGAGACTTATCTCCACTATATTGATATGAATACTACTATGCAAAGGAGTACATAGATATCTATGCTTATATATAATGTACAACTATGTAGTAGTATGGGCAAGGTTTAAACTTCTCCCTGGAAGAACATACTATATATAATACTATGTCACACAATTTTGTATAGTTAATTTACTTGCACAATTCTTAATGTGAAAACATGTCAAAATATTAAAAAATGATCTGGGCATACTTTCCAAATACACAACAATCATCATTAATGGCTACATTGATCAAGCTTCTATCTCCATATCTTGGAAAAACGTGTTTGGTGTGCAGAAATCTGTGCCACCCTCAGGCAACCCAACAGAGCCAAGAATAGCATGAAGCACAACAAATAGCAGCTGAGACTTCATGCGTGTGTGGTACTACTTAGGCTAATGCCCAGGATATAATATCGTTTGTTCAAAGGGTGCAGCTGCACCAGCTGGCTGACTGTTGAAGGCAACAAAGATACAGGAAGCAGAAACTGGCAGCACTCCTTATCCTCCCCCACACTCACAGGTTCTGGAAAGAACTTATCCAGGTCATGTCCAACAGGAGTCATACCCAGCATTTGGGTAAAATTTATGGAGCACAGTCAGCTGAAGAGAAGCATCCATCCCTTGGCATGTCACTGCGACATTACATCTTATGCAGACTGTAGTGGTTAGTCTTCATTGTCAGCTTGAAGGGGTTTAGAATACCTTATGGGACACAGATGAGTGTACTCATGAGGGCATTTCTCTAGGGCTTTAATGGAGAAGAGAAGACCCACCCTGAATGTAGGCAGAACCACACCAGGGTCTTTGGTACTGGAGTAAATAAAAAGGAAACCATGAGCTGAGCATCCGATGTTGTCTCTCTGGGTATCCTGAATGGACACAATATCAGCAGCTGCCACAGTCTCATTTCTGTGCCTTCTCCCTAGTCTTGTGTCCTTTCTTAAACCATGAGCTAAGACAAACCCCTTTCTTTCAGCTGCTCTCCTCAGATATCTTGTTGCAGCAATGAGAGAAGGAAGCAGTACAACAGGTCCAACAGACACAGGCCATATTCATACATTGCTGCAGTATAAATAGCTGCTGCAGTGAACTTGGGACTTCAGACAGCAACCCCTTAGTCCCCACTTATGTGGCGAGGGTTTGGGCTCAGTAGGGAGGCCATGCTTCTCAGAGAAATTCTGCAAGTTGGTTACAGCAGGTCTAGCTTGGGAACATCCATTTGATAGCTAAGGAAAAAGAGCCTGGAACAACTCAGATGGGCTTGTGTCACAGCAGTGGCAGAGGGGTCCAAGTGGAAATGGACACAGCTTAAGGGTATTTTTAGGATTTACCCCTCCTGGTGTATTATTGTCCAAGACAAATTACAACTCTGGATTCCAGCAAGAAAAACCATATTCTTCATGTGGAGGCATGGTGAATATGAACAGTCTCAGAGACTTACTGAAGCAGTTTTGAGCTGCTTATCTTCCTACTTAAGGAGCTTTCTTGCAGTATTGAATGTTTCAATCTAGGAGGAAACTGTTACACAACACAGTTCTAGAGACTACAGTTCATCATGGAAGGCAAGATACAGCAATAAATAGCAAAGGCTTGATGTCAGAAGCAGGAGGCTGGCCTGTTAAAATATATCTGCACTCGGAGAAATGAGTGAATTGGAAGTGGGATGTCTTAATTAGGGCTTCTATTGCCGTGAAGAGACACCATGACCACGACAACTCTTAAATAAATATTTAACTGAAGCTGGTTTATAGTTCAGAGATTTATCATTACAGCAGAAAATATGGCAACACATAGGTGCTAGAGAAGGATCTGAGAGTTCTCCATCTTGACCAGCAGGCAGTAGGGAGAGAACTGAACTGACTTGACCTTTTGATACTTCTAAGCCCACCCTCACAGTGACATACTTCTTCCAATAAGGCCATACCTCTTAATAGTGCCACTCCCTATGGGCCAAGCATTCAAATTTATGAGTCTATAGGGACCATACCTATCCAGACCATCACAGAGGGTGATCTATCAAGCCTCCCAGTGACTCAGCTCTTCCAATGAGGCCTTACATCCTGAGGATTCCACAACCTTCCCAAATAGTGCCACCATATGGGGGCCAAATGTTCCAGCATAGGAGTTCCAGAGAGCATTTCACATGTAACCACACTAGATATGTGCACAGGAGTCAGATTGCCAGATCATATAGCAGAACCCCGGGTTACTTTCTACAGCACTCAAATGGTTTTCATCTCCAGTGAAAGTACACAACAGCTTCCCTTTCTGTACATCAGTACCAAATCTTATTTTAATAGCAGCTATTCTCATTGTAGCTTCTTCTTTACATTTCTCTGGTCACTAGTAAAACTGAGCATTCTTTTTATATACTCCTTGGTCATCTTTAGAAAATAGATTCTTGAATTTATTTTTAAAATCTGTGTTGAAGTTTTTTTGAAATAAAATGAAGGGCCACTATTGACAGGATAATGAGTGTTTGTCTCGCCTGTTAAAAATACTAATCGAACAGAGCAAACTTAAAAAGTAAAATGGAAATTCCCTATCTCATTTTTGTCGGCAATTATTCCAGGCTGTGCTTAGGTGTACGCGGAAAGGAGAGAACAAAACATGCAAACAAGCATGCCTAGTTCTTGTGGGCTCAGCTCCAGACAGCAAGGGTGCTCTGCACATACATGGAACAACCTTCAAAGATATGATTTCATGAGCATTAAATAGACATTCAATTCTGAAGTGTAAGTCTGCAGTTTAAATAGCTTGGTCATGGCTTGGTCCTGTGAAGAAAGTGCTGTGTAAATGCAGGCTTAAAATTGGCATGAAATAAGATGTGTGCAGATAATATAACAAGATGTTCCCAAGCATTGGATATTAATTACTTTTGCAGAGAACTTTCATTAAAAGTGTGCCTGGCATATTCTGAGCAAGAACAAGAAAATGCTATTTGTGAAAAGAAAAAAATATTAAAAATATCAAAGTTAACTGACTAGAAACCGGGAAGATGGGTGTCTCCAGCTGTTTAGCTCTTCTGTCTTTATTGCTTTATCTTACTGGTTAATTAGCTGGATACGTGGGTAGATAGTAGGTGGCTAGTTTAAGAAAGTAATATGTGCATGCCATATGAACTTTCACATTCTGCACGGTTCAAAGGCCAGGGGAAAGAAGCCTTTTAGGTGCCCTGGCATAATATCAATGTCCTCACCCCAGACGAAACAATGTCATCACCAGGTCTTCTATGTATCTTTCCAGAGACATCCCATGACTGCTAATATGCTCTCCCAGGTGAGGTAATTTGGAAAATCAAAGTGAGTCTTTGAGACCTGGACAAAGTTTGCTTTCATAGATGCAAGTTCACCCTTGTCCTGTAATTACAGGCACCAAAGAGCAGCCTCAATCAAGCTCATCCCAGATGGGTGGAGTAGGGCCTATCTTATGATGTCACCAAGTCACCTCATGAAAAACTTACCTGTGTGTGGCCACCACTTTTATTTTCTGAGAGCTACTTGTGTTCTCACATCCAGAGGAGGATTCCACAGCTTTCTGTCATTTTCTCCCAGAGATGAAAGGTGACTTCACCAAGCACTTGAAAACAGGTGTAAGAAAGTTAAAATACAAGCTCTGGGCAACGTCAACAAACAAACAGAATAATACTAAAGGAAAAATAAGTGGAAATCTCTGCACTTCGCTGATAGATCCAAGGAGGGGACAGCAGCGCCTTTATATGATGAACATGAAAGATACACACTTGGCCTCTCAGTGCAGTGAAACTGTTGGTAACACACACTTCAGGTTTCCAGGTAAACAGTAAGCCACAAGATCTTCTTTGGTTCCTTGATTTTTTTTTTTTAAGATTTATTTATTTATTTTATGTCTATGAATACATGGTAGCTGTCTTCAGACACACCAGAAGAGGGCATCAGATCACATTATGGATGGTTGTGAGCCACCATGTGGTTGCTGCGAATTGAACTCAGGACTTCTGGAAGAGCAGCCAGTGCTCTAAACTGCTGAGCCATCTCTCCAGCCCTGGTTCCTTGACATTATAGTCGGTCTTCAATTTCATCAAGGGCTGAACATTAGAATCTGCTCTGTGAGGCGTCTTGAATGATTTTCTCACAGAGTCAGGACATGTTCTACAGTTGTAACTTCTGCTCATTCTCATAGTAAAGGAAAGGGTGGTTTTTCCCTCCCTTTGGAATGACTGCTAGGGCCTTGGATTTATTACCACCCAAATTTTCTCACCCTAGATGATTTCAGAGACTGCTAAGTTATTACCACCACCATCACCATTTTCTCTAACATGTAAGCATGACCCAAGTTTTAGCAAACAACCCTTGGCAGCTAAAGAGACAAGTCTGGGTGAAAAGTTGAGAAAGGAGATTTCATTAAAAGCACTGGGAAAATGAAAAAATAAAGGAGTCTGGTAATTCCACACATATCTTCATGGTGTCGATATGAGCTCCAGACTGTGGTTTCTTTGGGGATTCCTATAATCCCAGCACTTTAGAGGCTAAGGTAGAAAGAGTGCCATGAATTTAAGCCTAGACTAGATAGTGAATTCCAGGCTAGCCAGGGCCATAGAGTGAGAATAAAAATAAATTAGTAACTAAACAGAGGAGGGATTAGGGTATGGGTAAAGTTATGCATAAATAAGCGGTTCTGGTCAGGTCCTGGGTGGGGAAGGGGCTCTCTGTGACCACCAGAGCCAACAGATTAACAATCCATATGAGGCAAGAAGGAAATCTAGTTCAATAGAACTTAAGCAGGTGTTGGCTCAGGCATCTAGAGTTTGATACTGGACAGTTTATTATAAACATATTTAAGTACAGTAAATTTGGAAAAAGATTTTCTAGTGTAATACAATGCCCTGTGCACAAGCATGCATAATCACAATGAACCTCATCTCAAAGTATGAGTCACTTCTTCCATGAAGGTGGGATCTAGAGATAGGCTACATATGTTATCATAAGGGTCTGGTGGAGGATCTGGTGTGGTCTTATACAGATAGTTAAGAGGTCATTTGAGCTATGACCCACATCCATTCCTGGTTGTGGGGTCTTAGGGAATAGATAATGCAAAGGTCATCTAGTCTATTGGATATCTCCAGTCCTAGTTGTAGGATCTTGGGGAAGCTCCTGGCCATACAGATAATGCAAAGGTCACCAAGACTATTAACTACCTCTGGTCCTGCTTGTAGGAGTGTGGTATGATCTGGCCCTACAGATAGAGCAAATCACCAGGTTATCAACCACCTCCATTCCCAGCCTTCTGGGTGGAAAAACAGGTTATAAGTCTTTCCTGTCCAAGAGATGAACCTGAATGTTTAACATTCCTGCTTTTCTTAGTGTGCATCTGTGAACTCAAGGGCCTTTATACTCCCAACAGGCATGGTCCCAATGGCCATTTTCTAGCTTTGAATCTGCAGGTAGTCAATAAATTTTTAGTCTTTTAATTTATGTCACACTTGAGAGGACAAATCTGGTTCTTACAAGATTATCTTCCCCAGGGTATAGCATCTACTCTGTAGACAACTATTCTCATCATGGAAATGATCCCTCCTGTCTGTGAAGTCTTACTCTTCCTAGAATCCATGGATGACAACAGGCTTAGGACATAAATCTATGCCTTCAGCTTTAAAAGCAAATGAGATATGCTACAATCATTGTTGGGAGATTACCATGCCTATGCACATAGGTAAACAAGGGATCCAAAATAAAGAAGACAAATGTAAAGCAGAGACATACATGCCAGGCTTTCTCTTGTTTCCAGTTTTCTTGTGACTTCAGTAAAGGAAATTCTGCTTAGACAAGCCAGTCTCAGAGAACTTGCTATAAAATCTCATGAGAGAAAGGGTAGTAGCTGAGCTTATAATTGTGTTTACCCCACATAGGATAGGATAAGCCATTCAGATTCTCTAGGCCACAGCAGTCATGTCCTTAACCAGCTCTTGTTCTCGATGTTTCTATGGAAGAGTTTCAAAATGAAGATTAGAGTTTCAATCAGTGACTTCTGAATAAGTAGATGATGCTTCATACATGTCTAGAGGTCATCCAGAACACTGAGTGTCTCCAAGCAAAGACTGACTTCCCAGAAAAATGGTACTCTGCCTGCAGACCAGCAGGTTGGTAGCTTGTAACTATATTCAAATTTTAATTCTTTTCTGAACTCCAGACTAAGGAAGAACAAAGGGAAATGTGAGGAGCATGAGAGGGAGAGGAGGCTGCCATCCTAGAGTCTCATCAATGCTCTCGAGCAATGCCTACACTTTAGCATTAGCTTTAAAGGCTATGAAGATAAAGTTGGTATTCTGTTCACAGACAGATGGTTTATGTTAGAGAAGCAATGACCAGGGTGTAAGAGCTGGCTGTATATGACTTTGATTAAGACCTCATTCCTTCCTCTAGACATTTCTTGAGAATCTCAGACAAGCTGTTAGCTCTTGTTAACTAAAGACATCCTCCTTGCCTGTAGTATCCCATGGGCTAGATTTTTGTGTGTCTATTTGTAATTGTCTTACGTGCCTCTCCAGAACCACTCAGTGACATTGTACCAAAATCCTACATATGACTATTGTCAAAACACAGTGACTTGACTCCTGAGAAGCCTGAACCTGAGCTCTAGGGTGTATTTAAATCTCTTCTGATCTTTTCCTCTCTTAACTCTGTACTTAAGCCTGTGTTAGGATTCCTCTAGTAAACCATAACTGTGTTTCATGAACTGGCCACTCCTGAAATTATTTTCCTCATCAAAGCCATGGATCCCAGTTTGTCCTGAGTTGTAGTTCCTAAAAGTCTAGGGGGAACTCCTTGGTCTGCTGAGGGAGGCAGTAGGACCCCAGTGGGCATGCTTCACAGCTTTTGGAGATGCTAAATTTCTATAATTATTGGAACTGATTTCCTAAAATTTATTCCTTCATCTTCTCTCCCCACGTTCTCCACCCTGCCTCTCCTCCTGTTTCTCAGAAATTATATCTTCAGAGACACAGTGAGCTGTCCTGTGTCTGTGTATCTTAGGTCCCCTCTCTTTTATCTTCTCTATCTCGCTTGCATTCCTAATACATGCATTCCATTATAAATTTTGAGAGCAAGCCCACTGGGATTTTGCCTTTATCACTATTTATTTATTGCAATGCTCATTTATTATAGAAGGGCCTTCTGGCTTTAACCTCAGCTGATGACATACAACTTGGTCTCTAAGTCTATGTGTTGATGCTAGCCAACCCATGGCAATGCAGACCTCTGAGAATAAAGTAAATAAGAATGTGGGAGAAGGAAGTGACAGACACTGAGCCCAGAAGAGGGCAGGAGCAGCTGTGCTCCAGCAGTGGTCCCCTTGTCTCTTTTTCCCTTACTCTTGTGCAAATCCCACCTCATTGTCAATCTTTTTTGTTCCCCAGTTGTCTGATCTACCTGGACATTTTTAGTTCACTATCAAAACATTGTTCTCCTTTGTCTCATGCTGAGACTCTGGGTGTAAGCTACTGTGATCCTCGGTGCTGACAGGTTAACACTGAGGTATATGGTCACCTACTGGCCAACTTTTCTACAGAAAAAAATCTTAGCCTGAATAATAGGGCAGATTAATGAGAATTCCAGTTCCTCTCTGATTAGGAGTAACTTTTGAGGATAAGATGACTTTTGGAGGCCCCTGCCAGGCAAAATTTATTATGAAAATAACTATTCATGCTACATAAGATTCGCTTATTAGGACTATATGAAGAATTCTCACATATGTGTGTATGCGTATTATATCTTTAAAACATGGCAATGAATAAAAGTGCTGTTAATATCATTACTGTTAATGATAATAATATCAGCTTTTAATACATTAATATCAGCTTTAGGTGAGGATTTTCCCATTCAGTGTAGTTGTTTTATCTCCCAGCTATGAATGCTGGCTCCCTAAAGTCATAACGTTGGGAAGAGGAAGTCCTTTAAATACAACATCCATGGAAAAAACGGAGCAACTCAACTGCTTCCTGTGCAAAAGAGACAGAGTACCCTGCAAGGCTGGAAAAAGAAAAGGGTGTGGTCATCTGTCACCATAGCATTTGTGAGACTGGGCGGGAGGACTGCCAAGTCCAGATCTCCGCAGATCACAGAGTGAGACTGTTTCAAAGACAAACAAACAAACCAACAAGAAAAAAGAAAGAGCAAGGCAAACTGGCCAGAGAGTTGTAAGGAAAGCTTTCATCTGAAATGAGCTGCCAATGTCAGGAGTCATGAGACACAGAGAAGGTACAATTCGGTGCCAATTTTTATTTGTAGATTTGAGATATGAAATAGAACTTTCTCTAACTTAAAGTTTTCTACCAGAAAAGTCTGTGTGGTGTGGCCGTCTGTGTGGAGCTGCTGTTGCATGCAAGCCTCCAGCGCTGGTAAAGGGAACAGTGGCTGGATCTCAAGTGTAACCTTCTGACTTCTTTTCTGAGTAGAAAATGAGATCATGTCCCTAGCATTTCCTCTCCTATCCTTTGTCTAAACTATTCTTTTAGACTGATATTTAGCCACACCAGTCTCTGAGCTCATCACATTTCTGTCTCAGTACTGCCCCACTTAGTAAACAAAATTCTTACCAAAGCATTTCTAGAATTCAGTCTGTAGTGACACACACACACACACAAAAAAAAATAGAAGTAGAGCTCTGTCATGAACAGGTTTGTATGCAATGCAAAGCCTGAGAGAGAAAACACAGAGAATGGGGTGCCATGGTTGAGTGTGTCCTGGGCTCTGCTCTCTTGCCATCATTAATAACTTCTCTATACCTGTATGTGTTTCTGGGTAAAGCAAGAGAAATGGAATAAAGGTCTTCCAAGTTAACCTCCAACAAGGAGAAGCTGACATTTTCATTGTAGAAGTAATATTTGCCTGATAATGGACGATTGTGTGTGTGTGTGTGTGTGTGTGTGTGTTCATGTGTGTATGTGTGTTCATAAGTGTTCATGTAGGTCGTTCATTTGTAGTCTGGTGAGTGTGCACATATATGGAGGCCAGAGGACAACCTCAGGTGCTCCTTCAATATACTTATTTGTTTTGAGAAATAGTCTTCCATTGGCCTGAAATTCACCAGATACGCTAAACTAAGCTGGCTTGCCAGTCAACCTCAGGGATCTACCTGTTTCTCCTTCTGAGCACTGACATGTGCCAGCATGCAGGACATTTTGTTTCATTTGTTTCCTCTCATTTTACGTGAGTTCTGGCAATCAGATTCAAGTTCTCCTGCTTTCAAGACAAGCAATTTGCCAGTAGCTATCTCACCAGCCCATGGACAGTACTGTTAACAGCATCGAGTAATGTACACTTACTCTTTTGATAGAGAGTCTCAAGTCTTGAAGAAAATAGAGCATTATCCCTGTCTCAGGACTACATCTGGATCACTCAGGTGAGTGCTTCTAGGGCCAGCTCAACGGCTTTTCTCAAGGTTCTTTTCACAATTTCTTTCTATCCCTGATGTCAAAAGCTCTTCCTGAATAGCTTGCCTGAATCTCACTATTGGATTTTAAAATTATTTTCCTTTATCCCACCCTCAGCCTAGAGGGAGTATAAACTGGGTAGATCATTCAAACACTATCTTCTATCTAGTTGAGCCATGGTAAATGTGTTTGGACTAAAGTTTCTGTGGTTTTACGTTGCATTCCAGTGAAGTGATAGAACCTGATCCCTGGGCGGAATGTTCTCTTTCAGGTCTAGCATTCCTGCAAGATAAAGGCTGTCCTGTTGGCAGAAAAACTGCTTCTTGATAGTGGCCACAGGAGAGGGCATTGTTTCTCTTAGAGACCAGTCCTTCACATCCTATCACGACTCACGAGTTTAGAAATCCTAAGCTAATTCTTCTAAAATGAAACCTGGGCTTGAGGAATTATGCCTACAGCACCTCGTGCTTAATAGCGACAAGGAGAGCTGATACAGGGTGGTCTTCCACAGCCACCAGCTTTATGTCTGTGGCTCCACCAACTCTGAAGTGGAGGTATTTAAAAGAACCTGTCTATACTGAATAGGTGTGACACTTTTTTCTTGCCACAATTCCCGAAAATGTACCAGATAACACCTATTTACATAGCATTTACATTGTATTGGATACTATGAGAGATCTAGAGATTATTAAAAGTATATGCACACAGGTTTTGTGCAAATATTCCATGAGGAATGAGTATATCATGCATTTTCTGATTCATGGAGAGTCTGAGAACTAATTTCTACAGATGTACTGAGATGGCTATAATAAAATCACCTAGTAGGACCCTCTTCCTTCCAAAGGGTAATATCTTTTTTAGACCTATTTTCTTAATAAGGAAATAGAGAAATTAAACAGCAAATTTACAACAATTATACTATAAGCAAATTTGTTTTATAGAAGCATGCCATAGCAAGGGTTAGCTACATAAACTTGGTTTATATTTGTTTCAGAAAGAACAGACAAGATTTTAAAGAGTACAAGTACTCAGAAACTCCTGAGAAAGACCTCTCTGTTCACTTTGAGCTCTTCTTAGAGGCATGGCTGTCAAGTGAGAGGTGTGAAAGGGAAAAAGCAGTGAGCTCGGAGATGGGCTTCCCCAGCCTCCTGCCGAACAGTCTGTCCAGGTCTGTGAATCAGTGTCAGAACTGGGCAGGGCGAGGCTCCCCTCTCCTGCAGCCTGTGATTAGGAAGGGATCCATCTGTCAACAGAGGCTCTCAGCTGCTTTTCCAGCCGGCTTCCTCCTCCCTGACTCACTCAGTGATGCCACATCTAATGTTTATGACCTAACGCTTGATCACCATGGAATTAGCACAAACTAGAGACTGTTGAGGAGCAAAACCCGCAGAGAGACACTGGGCGCTGCAGGAAGCGAGAAAAAAGACCCTCATTCATGGAGACCACAGGTGAAGACAGAACATCCCATCCCTCATGTGGACACTTCCACCGGTTGCTAAAACGGATCCTTGGAAGCTTTCAAGCTTCTTGAAGAATCCAAATAAGGACGTAGGGTGACGAAGAACAAACAAACACTATGGCGTTTAGAAATGAAGACCAAGAATGGGAGGAAATGTGTATGCTGCAATTTAATAAAGTTTGGATCACAAATTCAGCTTCCTTTCTTTTCTGCCAGCATGTGGCAATGGATGAAAAGAGAAAGGGCACTGAGTGCCAGGAGAAAGAAGTTCTCCCCAAACTGAACCTCGGAACAGTCCCGGAGGTATATTTTCCAACTGGGATGGTCGGTACAATGGTGAGCCCACACCTCCTTATAAAATGGAAGGCCAGCGAAAAGAAGTGCTTTTCCATAAAGATGTGTTAATGCTGTGAGCAGCAGCAAGTTTTGGCACAGACACACGAAGCAGATGAGGACCCTGGTGGCATCGTCAAGGTGAAATGACTTCCTGGCCTGCCATGCCCAGACTAATAATCAGGAGGGGCCTCTCTCCATCCCTAAAGAGCCTGTATGAACAGAGTCTCCTGGAGTGCTTGTGGCTTCCAAGTAATGGGAGAATCTTTTTATAACCGTTGTGGTTTCATGTAAAAGGAAGCTTAGAATCGGTGGGAAAGGGAGGGAACCTCCCGAGCTGCAGACCATCTGAAAGGGGGGAAATCATAAATACCAGAGTGTCTGATTATTTGAATGTCTCTTGAAGTCGAATACTGAACCTTCTTCATGTTTGGCTTTACTGCGCTTGGCTCCCTCTGACAACTTTGCAGGCATCAGGGTCTGTCTGGAATTCCTTCCAAGTTGGAGGGATATTTTTTCCCTTGACATTTTGCAGCTGAGGTGGCCCCAAGGAGGAAGCAGAAGAGCGTAACATTACCAAATATGTCCTTTCTCCTGCTTGTATATTTTATTTCCACAGGAAAAGAAGGCAGATGCAGGCCAAGGAGAGCTGTCCAATAAGAATGGGGCCATGGCAGGCAGCTTCTGGCAAACAGAGACATTGGTCAGTCGCCATGGTTCTCAAGAAAGGAAACTCTTGGTGCCCACCAGTAGAAATCTGCTTTCCTTCAAGATGAAATCTGACAACTTTTTTTACGTTATTCATCTGTTTCAGAAGAATTCCCTGTTCTTGTGTTGGTCTCCTGTTCTTAAAAGCACCTGAGTGGGATTTAAAGCCAGTGTATACTCCTTCAACTAATCCTTTGTATTCTCTAACTGGGAGGGTAGGGTCAGGCTACAGTGGGGCTTCAGAAGCTTCATCTATAAAATGAAGGTGTGGATTGCCCAAGTCCCTTTAAATTCCCCAAACTGGTAACTCTACCCTTACTTGATCACATGCTTCAAGCCCTCAAATTTCAGTACCCTTCCAAATGTTTATGTACGCAGAATTACTACATCTTGACTCTGTTTTACAAAATATATGAACTAGAAATTAGGGCAATGAGATAGCTCAGCAGGTGAAGAAGCCTCCATCTAGCCTCAAGGATCTGAGTTCAACCTCCAAAACCCCACATGGTGAAGAGAACAGACTCTCACAAGTTGTCTATTGACATGCGCACACATGTGCTGTAATGGAACATGCCCATACACATATGCACACAAGATAAAAATTCAATATAGATGATTTGTAAGAAATGAAAGGGAAGATGCTAGGCTGGGAATATAATTCAGTTAATAGAACACTTGCCTACTACACACAAAACCTTGGGTTCCATCTGTGACACTGCACGAGACAGACACAGGGGTGCACACCTTTAATTCTAACAGAAAGCAAAAGGATTAGAACTTCAAGGTCATTCTGGATTAATATAGAATTTGAGGCCTGCCTGGGCTATATGAGATATCTAAAAAGACAAAAATATGTTTTAATGCTTTTTAAATATTGGTGGTTTGTATTAGCATTGTTGTTGCTGTTGGCATTATTAGTATTATTGTTGACACATGGCATTATTCATGTATATGACACATGGCCCAGACTGACTGATCTACACCTCACTATGAAGTTGAGGATTGTCTCTAACACCCTATCTTTCTGTCATCTTCTCCATTGTTAGGATTACATGTGCCACCCACCACAGTTTAGTATCTTATCTTTAAACACAACTTCTTTGGAAGTCAGTTCTTATAAAAGTATCTTTTATTTACTTGATGTGATTGTAGTCCCCAAGACTTACTGCCTTTTCTGCTAACCTAGGACTTGACCTGGAATCTTCTAGCCTCTGTACAGTCTTATCTAGGCCTAGAATGTTTTCAGCCTCTGAGAGTTAGTGCTGGATAAGCTCACCCTTTCTAGTTCTTTGTGAACTCTGGCTGGCTAGTCAACACAGGTACTCTAGTTTAAAACTTTCTACACTGATTCAAACTGGCTTCTCTCAGCTTCTCACTGAATTGCTCTGCCTGGTCTCATATTAACTTTGGCAATCTTTTCTAAACTTCTGGCTCCTCATTCTCTGGCTCACTCTTTTCACCTGTGTCTAGGCTTGCTCTATCTCTGCAACCTGACTCTGTATAACTGTCTCAGTAAATCTTCCCATTTTCCTTCTCTCTCTGGACTGCTCTTTCTACAGCAGCATCACTTTTCTGTCTGTTCTCATGAGAGTTGAGCATACTGTCAAACTTTTCTCTGATTCATCACTTTTTCTGCTTCTCAATTAGACATCACTTTCAAACATGGCACTTCCTTCTACAAACTCTCCCTTCACTGTTTGGGATTAAATGTATGTACCAAGGGTGTATCTGTATTCCAGCCAGAGTAGCCATTGCTGGATTAAAATTGTCTACAAGTTCTCTCATTGAAAGTCACTTCAGCTCTGACTTGCTTTTTTTCTTACTATGTGAGATCTTCAAGTGCAGGCATCACAATAAGCCAAGCAAGTGCTGTGCTACTGAGCTACATCCACAGCCTAGCTCTGCTTTTCTCTGTGGATATAAGACATTCATCTCAACCAGTACATCTGCAAGTGCTTGGAAGGAATGCACAAGAAAAGAGACAGCATAATGTACACCCTACAGTCACAATTAAATATGCAAGAAAACTCAATTTTAAAGATATCCTTAGCTAATGATTTTCTATACAACTTTTAAAAGAGAATGGTTACAGAAAAACATTGTTTATATTTGTGTGTATGTGCATAAGTGTGAGTTTATGTATGTATATGATCATGTGTGTATGCATGTGTTCATGCAGAAGCCAGAGATCAATGTCTGCCATCTCCTTCACTACCCTCCATTTTATTTCTTATGGTAGGATCCCTACTGAACCTTGAGCTCACAGATTGGTTAGACCAGAAGGCTGGTAAGCTACAGGATCCTCTTATCTCTGTCCCCCATGCTTCCACCCAGGATTAGGAATATAGAAATATATCATTACATCTGACTTTTTAAATATATTCTGGACATCAGAAGTCAGGTTGTCCTCTGGCCTGCATAGAGAAAACTGACAAATGAACCACCTCCTCAGACCCAGGAAAAACTAAACTAAACTAAACTAAACTAAACTAAACTAAACTAATAAACTAAACTAACTAAGTACTCTTAGAGACTGTGACTGAAATTTTATCTTGAGCCACGAGTCATTGTAGCTTAGTAAGGACTGAGGTGACCCAGAGCTCCTTGGCCCACATAAGGGCAAGAGTTGCTCTTTGATGGTTGCTGCAACTATGGACCAGAGCTCTAGAGCTATTAAGTGTGATTTCTCAAGAGAATAGGGACACTATTTTAATATAAAATTAAGTTAATTTTATAATTTTTGACATACAAATATTAACACCAGGTGCTGAGGCCAAGCAGACGGTACTGTTGGCCATGCCTAGCCTGCTGGCAGCCTCTGGATGGTCCCTCACCTGACATCCTGTTGAGTTAGCAAGGGTCATTTGTGACAACATAGGCTAATCAGACATTCAAGCTCTAGTGGGCTGATTATGTGTGTAATGCTTTCTTAGTTTTATGACTCAACAAGTATTTCATCAGCCTGATAGGGAGCCTTTAAAGGACTCAAGAAGTGGCCCCTTATGTAAACTTAATGAGAAAAAAAAAACCATGTTGGAATTCTTTTTCATAGAGCTCTTAATAACACAATTTCATGTTTTTCTGTCCCACACATATCTCATCAACTTCTTTGACTAATAATAAGATTAAGATAATGGAATGTAAACAAACAGCTTCCTCTGGTTAGTTTATCAAGTCTGACATGATTTGTGGTGAATGATTAAAATAGCTAAGATAATCAGGTGGGCAACAAATTAATTAACTTGATAACAATAATCAAGTTCTGAGTAGGATATATTGATCACCATTTGGTAGAAGGCATGAAAACAGAAGAAATTTGATGCAGATTGGTGGAAGAGCCTAAGAATCAAGTATATGAAAGCAATCGTGTGGATTACCATTGGCTAAAGAAATGAGAAAACAATGAACTCTGGGAGAAAAACTCAGAAATGAAAACCAAGCTAAGCTGGGAGAACTTCAGTAAATGCTACCTATTGACAAAGACAATCACAAGACAGAACGATGTGTGCATTTGAGAGTTAGAAAACTAAGGACTGCATAACACAGCTCAAGAGAAAGAAGAAGCAGCACACTTGATCTTGACCTTCCCAGCCTCTGAACTACAAAATCAACCTTCATCATTTATCAGTCACCTTCTCTGAGATACCCTGTTATAATGGCCCAAATGAGTAGAGACCAGTATTCCAATGAGCCTAGATTTTACTGTAGACAAGGTTTCATGCAACAAAGCCCCAAATGACCTTGAACTTCTGATCTGCCTGTTCCTTCCTCCTGAGTGTGGGGGTTTCAGACTTTGTCTCTGTAATGCTGTCCATCAACTGAGCGGTATCTCCAGCCCACAACTGCACCTTCCTGTGAAATAACAGCGAGTACCTTTGTTAAACATCACTTAAACATAGACAGTGGAGTTTTCATTTTTGTACTTTTAAGAGATTTTGTTGATTTTTATTTTACATGAGTATGAGTCCTTCACTTGAGTAAATGAAAATGTACCATATGTATGCAGTGCCCACCACAGGCTAGGAGAAGGTATCTGATCCCCTGAAACTGGAGTTACAGATGTTTGTGAGCTACCATGTGGGTACTGAGAACTGAACCTGGGTCCTCTGGAAGAGCAGCAAGTGCTTTAACCCCTGAGCCACCTCTCCAGCCTTCACATGGGGTTATTAAGCCAAAAAGTTTTAAGAAATAAAAAACAAAAGAGGGAAAATGATAAGGAGATCAAGAGATGCAGTCTCTGTTACATGGAGGATGCTGCCTTAGACATTCTAGTCTGGGTTTTAAACACTTAAGAGTTATGCATCATTATCTCTTGATGATGTTAACTTCTGCCAATGTTTTCCTAAAATATAACTAATTTTAAACCATTTTCATAAATGACGGATATTATGAGTAATCAGAATGTAAAGTCCATCAAAGGTCCTAATCCATCATTTTACTGACACTATGTCTCACACAGCGTGTTTATAGGCACGGGTTGAAAGCCAGGCGTTACATTCTTTCTCGATAGTTTGATATTATTATCCAAATGATATATTCTAAATTTCCTAAGGATATTAGGGATAAACAAAGAGTGCATAGAAGCAACATCTCCAAGCGATGGCCAGGCTGAATTACTTTACGCAGAAAGCATGGTCTGAATCCTTGACTTTTCCTTAGAAGAAAAGACACAAGTCTCTCTCTCAAGACTAGATGAGAAATAACTAAGGGAAAAAAAATGAGAAACAGGGTAGCTTCAAAACATATTGCTTATGTCTGGGGACATGTCAAGGAACCCAAATCAGAAACACTTCGTAGAGAGGCCACAGTATATTCCCTGGACCACTCTTTCCCAGATTTCATGTGTAATGGAAGGAACAGAAAGAGGCAGACACTCCCACCGCCGGCTCCTGACCCTGCATGGGAAGTACCATCTTTGTCGTTTGCAGTTAGAGTCAATCCACCATATCCTACTTACTCCAGAGTGGCCAAGTTGTGTTGCTCCCAACACAGACATAACATATTTTTCCTCTTTCACTTAGTTTCTTTATGAATGTAAATTCCTTATAAGTGTGTATATTTAATGTATACACTTATATGTCATATGCACATGCTTATTTCACATTTTATTATACTCAACTGCAATTCATAAAATAACATTCCCTGAGATGCTACCATGGCTGAGTACTAAATGTCTCATATGGCAGAGTGGCCTTTAACACCCACGTGTTTCTCTTTAACCCTTTGCTATCCAGGGCTGGACATTGTGCTATTTAGTCTGCACAATACAAAAAAATTGTAAGAGGGAGTACACAGAAATGACTGAATTTTCCAAGAGACATCTTTTTCAGAAAGGAAAGTACACACTGGCAGAGTACAAGGCATTGTTTTGTGGTTGAGTGCTTTGGTAGTGTTTTGGGCAATGTTTTGTGGGTGAGGATGTGAAGTGCTGTCAGGTGAGAGGCTAGCATGTGCTTTCCTGCTGAAATGCAGTCTTGGTGAGCCAAGTTCCTCAATCCTGCTGACTTGGACAGCAATGTGGTGAGCAGAGGGATGGGCCTGGGCCTTAGGGCTGCACAGTTCAACAACAAGAGTAAACGTCGAGGCCAACATGCAGAAAACTCGATAGCCACCACAACTGTTGTGACACTTTACTAGTTCTAAGTGACAATTCTGAAATTCCAAGCTTGAAGAAGTAAGAAAACTCCCCTCTTAAGCAAGAAGTTTGCTGAGTGCTGAGAAGAAACACCACAGAGAATCCGGAGCTACTTAATACATTTTTTTTTCTTTTCCTTAAGGCTTCTGCTATTTAAACCCTGTCTCTATTCCAAAGGAGTTTGTCTCTTCAACATCAACAATGACATAGACACGATTGCTTTTTTCTAGGACAGAGGGCATAGGACAAACTGTGCCCTGAAGCATAGGCAGGGTTAGTCATAAGTGTAAGGTTTAGGGTTACAGGCTTAACTGTGTTCACAGTGAGTATTGAAGCCATAGGCAGGGAACCACATATTCTCCCATTTGATTATTTGCTATGCATTTTTATATATCCAGTCACTGCTTGCTCCTATTCTTCTTTACATGTAAAGTTAGCTCTAGGTTTTTGCTATTTCCCAATTGTTGTAATAAAGAATACAGCCATAGGTTTGTCTACAGACCCAGATTGATCTGTCATTTACACTTATATTAAAATAATTCATTTACAACAGCAAAGTCCTCCACCGATATTTTTCCTTTCCATTGGGTATGCTCAAGGCTGTGGCAGGGGAAGTATTCTGCAGTGTTTTGTTTCGTTTTCTTATGAGGATTTCTGATCCAATTGAATGTGGCACCTCCTTGATTTTGACCCTTGTTCTCTTGCTCAAGTCATCTTTGTCCTTTCACCCCAAAACACATCCTGCTGCCGCTGGTTGACTTCAGTTTAATTACAAACATTTTCATTTTCTGATCCATCAAGAAGTCTAGTCTTCACTAAGCATGCACTGCCCACTCCAGACGCATAACACTTAACAGGCACTGAACAATGGGGGTCTGTTCTCTGTCGTGAAGCTTCCAGAAACAGGCTTTAAGGAGCTGCCATGTGTTTATCTTTCTTAACACTCCAACAGGCACCCCTCCATGACACAGAAAGCCAGGGGCCTTGAGTGGTTGTTTATTCTCTGCAGCTGGACAACCCTGCACATGGCTCTTGGCACGGAAGACAAGCTTTGGGGAGGTGCTCATGTAGTCCTGTAGATCAAGTATAAACAAATCCCCAGGAGCTTGCAGTTTCCCACATCCTTTAAACAAGTTTAGAGTAGACTGGGAAACTCAGCTCAGCAAGCCACCTTTACTTCTTCTCATTTAGGTACAAATGAGAGAGACTGGTGAGCTTAGATGGCACAAATACAAAGAAGCTTGAGGTCGTTTTCAAGAGCTTAGAACACAGTATTCGTCCTGGAGAAGTGACTCTCTGTGGCTACTTAACGTAAGACTGCTAAAGATGTGGTTACATCCTCTTGCACTGCTTGCTTTGGAGACACAAGGATGAACCATAATGAATTGCTCATGAGCTCTGAGAGTCGCCCAGCTCGTAGCTGCCCTGGCATCTGGTTGTTCTGCCCACTCTTGTAGAGTTTTATCTTATAAGTTAATATTCAGAAGCAAGCACAAAGGGCTGAATGTAAAAAAGACTCAGTTCCTTCCCTCAGAGCACTATCCTTTATCCCCAGATGTCTCTGCCTGCCTGAACCCCAGTTTCTAGTTCTTCTACTCCACAAGACTGCAGTTAGCCTATTATTCTTGCTCCATGCGTGGTGTTTAAGCGCCTTTATGTAGCAAGCAAGGACATTCACTGGGCTCACATACATAAATGCCATCTTTTTGTACAACACAGACATGACTGTTGTCATTGCTGTAAGCTTCAATCTATATTTCTAGCAGTATTGTGTGACACTATTTCTGGAGGGACGTGAACAAATATCTACTCATCCCAGATAGGGAACAAAAGACCAAGTACAGACACCACTAAATCATTGGTAAAGTAATGAGTTTTATTAGGTTATATACAGGATTAATGCACATACAGTATTAGTGAAGGGTTCCCTATAGGAGTAAAAATGACTCAAAGACAGGAAATCAACAGAAGCCCACCCAGCACTGGTGGCAGGCAACTCAAGAAAGCTAGAAACCTAAGGCACACTGTCAACTTGTAGGCAGCTCAACAGGATGGAGAATGTCCTTTCCAGGGAATTAGTAAGTCTGAACCTTTTCTAGGCTGCTCAGCTGATGGCTGCTTCTTCTAGGTAGAGTTTTACAATTTATTTATAGCTAGGGAGGAGAGCCTAGCATAACTATTCAATTTCAAGAACTTCCTGAGCTTATGGTGTTCCCCTGCAGTGTGGAAAGTTTCCAACTCCCTTTAGAGAATCCTTTGTCTTAAGAAGCTTTGCCCAAAGACAGAAGATTTTAGTGTTGGAGGAAATGCTGTACAAGATATGCTTACAATGCAAAGGCAAAGGGGCCAAAAGATTTTTATACTTTAGTGCAACTTAGCAGCCAGCTCCCTCATAATAGTTTAAAGTCACCAGATTCTCACTGCTACAAACCCACAGTTTTTAAAATGCAGTTGTATTTAGAGTTTTTTGTGATCTTACTATGTAGCCCAGACTGGCCTCAAAATGTGACCCTCCTGCCTGAGCTTCCTGAATGCTGGAATTACAGGTATGTGCCACTCATCAGTTTAGAAGTGGTTTTGATGGAGCAGTAGAAAGGACTTTACTAAACCTTCCATCTTTACATAAAGTGTTTTTAGGTTCTTCCTGGTAACATGGAAAGTGTCCATGAAGCGATCGTCCTCCGATACAGCAGTTAGAGAAGGGGGAGAAAATGGTTTGTGATTTGTTGTTGTTAAGACTGAACTAGGTGCTGTTTCGCTAGACAGCATCTCAAATATAATGAAGTGATTCTGTTGTTGCAAGGACAACTGAAGTTCTCAGTACCAGAGATAAAATTAGAGAAAAACTGAAATCAGGGTGAAGGTAAACAAGCCTCCCACCGAGTCTGGCAGTCTTGCAACTCAGTAAGACTTCTGACGAGGCTGGCAATAAGCATTTTTCTTTTTCATTTTCACTTTAATATTTTTCCTGAGACAGAATTGCCCTATGCACCCTGCCTGGCCTTGAATTTCCTATGTAGTCCAGGGCTAGGTTCAAATAGACAGTGATCCTCTTGTCCTTGCCTTCTGGGTACTGTCATTGTAGATGCACCACTACACCCACTGTGAAACTGTGGGTGACTTTATGTGAGGTGTGTGTGTGTGTGTGTGTGTGTGTGTGTATGTGTGTATGTTTACACATGTGTAACAATGAAATGTTAACAATGAAAATGTGGATATATTTATTTTTGTTTGGAGGAGGAAAACATAAATGTGCTACACAGTGTTATGCAGGTCAAATAATGGCATATTTATTTTAGAATCAGTTCTCTTTTACTATTATGTGGTTTCTGGGGATCAAACTCAGGTGACAGACTTTGCAGTAAGCACCTTTGTAAACTAAGTCAATTCACTAGTCCACTTTTAATATCTCTAGTTCAAAAGATCAATAAATAATTCTACCAAACAAAAGATCAATACAGGCCACTAGATTTAAAAGTAAGATAATAAAACTTTTTTGATATGTTTTATAGTCCCACACTGTAACCAACCTTTAAGAACATATTACTTGGAGCTGGCAAGGTGGCTTAGTATATGAGAGCACCATCAGCTCTTCCTCACACTCACAAAGTGGACCACAATTGTCTGTAACTCCAGTAAGGACGGGTGAAGCAGTTTTGTTACATTTACAGAAAGTTAAGGGCATTAGTTTCTATAGATATTCTACCAATAGTCACAGAGTGCTAGCTTCTTTTAAAATAGATTTATTCATCTTTACGTATTTGAATGTTTTTGTGCTTGTATGTACACACACCACATATATGCCTGTTGCTCACAGGGGCTCATCAGATCCCGCATTACATGATGTCTATGTAGAAGTCAGAGTACAATGTTCAGGAGTCAGTTCTCTGCTTCCAATATGGATGCTAGGAATTGGGCTCAGGCTTGTCAGCAAGCACTTTTACCCACCAGCCCAAATTTTATTTATTTATTTATTTATTTATTTATTTATTTATTTACTTACTTATTTGTTAGTTTATTTTAAATAGGCATTTTCTCAGTAGATCAGGCTAGCCTCAAAATAATAATTCTCCTGTCTCTGCCTTCTTCATGGTTGGATTATAGGCTTGTGCCACCATAACAGACTTAGTAACATTTAAAAACATCATTCTTTTGTTTGTGTTCTTTAAAAAGTTATTATTTAAGTAAAACATTTACAATAGTTACCAAGATGAGTGAAGGTCATGTCTTTATTTTTTATTATATATACAGCTAACTTGCATATTTTACATAAAAATTTGAAGCTATATCAATTTCTCAAAAGGAATGGGCAACGTGCAATTACCACTTCAATTTTGTATTAACAAATGACTGTGTTGGAATAAATTTGTCATAATCCTAACCTAAGAAAATAACGCAAGCGTATTAGAGGTCAGCTAATATTTTGTTTGTATGTCTTATTTTTGAGCTTGAGTACATAAAAGGTATGTGTGTGCGAATTTCTGAGGCATGAGTCACAGTTTTGGCTTCATGGTATAATCCTATAGTTTAACAGATTCATCTGAAGCTTGCAATGATTGAGACCACCAAGCCCTTTTACTACACATCTCAAATAGACCTATGTAATCATGTACCTATCTTCAAGATTCTGCAAGGATATTCCTACTTCATGAACAATTGTTCATCCCAAGGAACATTGGCTACTTCAGAGAGTGACAACCCATCATGAACACCCAAAAAACCAAGATGGCTACAATATGACAAACAGTCTGTTTGGTCCTCTCTCTTACACAGGATAAGAACATCCCCTTAATGGCTTCTCCTTCTCATGCCCTAGGCTCTCCTAGAGTAACTTACTCTTCAGAAATCTGTGTTTTGCATTGTTACAAAATCGCTTTTGGATTTAAATTTCCCTTCCCTACCATGTTTCTTGTTTGTGGGGACTAAGATTCTGGGGCTTTTTGGATACCTGATGAGAGTGTTAATAAGATCCAAAGAAACAAAATTCTTTTTGTCTACCAGAACGAGTACAAAGAACTATACTTCCAAAGTATTTAAAAATAGATGTATATATTTTCAGAGGTATGAAGTTCTCTTAGATAAAGCCTTCTCATTTTCATTCATATTAATTTCTGAAACAGAGGCTAAACTATCTCAAAAAGCTTCCCAAGAATGTTATCTTTTCCTCTCAGCTGGAGTATTCATTCCCAATTAAAACCTCCCTTTGAGTTGTTGGTCAGGGGAGCCCTAGAGTTCCCAAAACAACATATAGTCTATTGCTGTTGTCTTTGGTTGCCTCCCTGAGGTTGAAGGTAAGTGTCTTTTGCTGAAGACACCACACACTTTGGGCTCCTCCCCAAGGACTGGCTTTCATAGCACAGGAAAGTGCTATGCAAGCTGCTGAGGGAGGGAAACAGCCAGCAATCCTACTCAGCTGTGATGCCTATGACACACAATGATGACCTGAATGGCAAGATCTCCCTGAAATACAATAGTGCCACTTACATCTTGGCAGTAGCCAACAGTTGTCTAATTGAAGTCAAGGCCCACTAACAGGCAGGAAATCATGCCTCATATAATAAACAGAGCCTATTAGACATAGCTAGTAACATTATGGGTCTTACAGGAGAAGCTACTACTGCCATTTTCCTAAACCAATATAATATAGGATAACTGCAGTCTAACCTAACTCCAGTATAGCCTAATTGCAGTCTAAATACTTGCCCTCACCTCCACAGATTAAGTGTAGCTTTTATTCACCACCAAAGAATCTTTCTTACTTATTGTAGGAGGAGACAATTATAGGAAGTCATAACTAGTCGAGCTTCTGAGACCACCTGACTGTGAAGTGTACAGCTCAGGCAAATACATACACAATGCATCTCAGCAAAGTCTCAGGCACTGTGGAAGAGGGATACAGAGGACTAGGGAGCCTGCTGGGAGATGACATGGGAGCTACATTGATGAAATCACAACACAGTTACCCAAACAAGATCTGAATGATGCTCACATAGGTTGACATCGAAAGGTCAATGGGAGGAATCTCGTAGGGTACCACCTCTAAATGAACAGCTATGAGCAATTATCAGCCACCAAGAGAAGGAGAATTAGTCTTCCTCAGGGATGAAGCTTGCCTGACTAGCCAATACTAAGCACTCAGCCTTGGAAACATTCATGCAGGTGACAATGAACACACTCAGTAGGTTACATCTATATATTTATTTGTTTATATGTATATGTAACAAAAAGTTGAAGAAGACCTCATACATGAATTTGGGAGGGGTCATGGAAGAGACAGAATAAAGGAGGAAATGATGAAATTATATTTTAACTGATTAATAATTTAAAACTTACAAGATTTATTTTACAAAAGTACTCTCTGCCCAAATATACTCCATTCATTAAAACAATCGTGTGTTGATTTACCACTTAGTCTATGTGTGCTTTTTAAAGTTTCTTTGCTTTAGTCTATATGCACTGAAAGCAAGACCTCTGCAAAGGAAATGCCTCTCAATGAACAGCCCTGTTACCTTTTATTTATGTTCGGATTCTTCCCCATAGATCCTTTGGTATTATCAAAACCAATGAAAATCTCACCACACTCTGATGTTTTATCAGATCATATCAACTCGTTTCCTGAAGCTCAAAGAAGCACTTCCATCCATCATCATCAGGAAGTCCTCAGTAACTTGCCAACTCTCTCTGTCTCCCCACCTGAATCACCCCAGGCAGAAGGACTGAAGCGGTGCATGCTAACATCACATGGTAATACAGCTTCATCTGTCAGCTCTTGGCTTCAGCATCCTGGGGAATTCTGACATGGGGAAATATTTCAAAGCAATTGTCTTGCCCTTTGGATGAAGCCCAATGCTAGTTGTTTTCAAGATAAGAAAAAAAAGTTTCCCATTGGTCTGTTAGTAGATTGTCATTAAACATTTATTTTTTATTCTATGAAGAGTTTGGCTGGATTCTGAGAATATAAATATGAGTCATATGAATGAGTGAGTCCTCATCTCATATATGCCTATCTCACAAGCCGAGACACAGTAAAGACAGTTGCCTAGTCTGGGATACTATAGAGTCTGCTCTCCCAGGCACTGTGTTGATTGTGATGCTATGGGAACTTAGAAGGAAGGCAATTAGCCCAACTGGAGCTTTGGAGGTGCCTCTCAGAGAAAATGACACAAGTAGTTATAGCGATGAGCATGGAGTGAGGGCATTTGGGGTAAGGGTAGAGCATACTGAAAGCTAGAGGGATGTAGTTGTATGAAATGGCGTGGAAACATCAGTACCTACATGCTGTTTGCCACTTTCAGTGCCTAGGAAGCCAAACTAGAGAGCTGGCAGTAAAGCTGGGGTCCAATGAAGGAAAAAGTTCATGGAAAGAATCAGTTAATACCAGGTCCTCTGAGGTCCCCTGGCTGAAGGGACGTTGTCATCCTTCTCTAGAAAAGTGCCATAAACTCATTAGGCTAATTTTTAACTAGTATAGATTTGGGCAAGACATTTCTGTCTTGTGTAGGTAAATAAAAGAGGTTTGACTTATTATATGGAAACAAAACAGAAGTTTAGCTTGTTGAAGACTGTTTTTTATCCCCTGAGATAGAACACAGATACATATTTTAGCATAGCAAATTTGCACAGGGTTAACTAAACTATGTGTTGTGGATATTCAGCGTGTCTGAGGTCATGGCCTCCACCATGATTAACTTGAAAATGAGAACAATTTTATGAACTTGAATCTGACTTCTTGCTCACTTCAGTTCCATGTACCTTTCTCACATTCTGACTTTTAAGAGCAAAGCATCCTATGATGCTTTGGGTGAGGGGAGACAGAAAAGCATTACTTTCCACTGCTCATATTTCACTAATCCCTCTCTCGCTCCATGGGACTGGAGAAAAGTCTGTTCTCTGCTGTGCACTGCATACAAACCATTCCCAGTTGACCACATCCGCTGGCCAAACCTCACTTACCAGTCCCAAGGAATGTACAAACTCAGGTTCCAGAACACTGCCCGACTGATCAGTCTGGCTGTCTAAATTGGGAACTAATTAAATGTTTTTAACTTTGGCAGCCTTCTCTAGAAAAGTCTCTCCTCATTTAAGCAGAACAGGCAGCCATTCTGAAGCAAACATGCCAATTGAAACCCTTGGGGGTAGGAGGCATCCAGTCAGACAACAAGTAACAATTGCTTTTTACATGGTCGTGGTTTGTTGCTTCCTCTGTGTATATGCACAGACTGATATAGGACATGTGCACACCCATGCGCAAATAGATGTAACCACACAGAAAGAATTAGATTACACTTTCTTTGATGTAATCAAAAGTATTTTTCTCTTCCTTCTATGTAGGATTTCAATTCAGTTCACCAGCACTGATAAAATATTGTATTTCTAGGCTACATGATTTTGAGTGGTACGTAAAGCATGCTTCTGATGCCATTTAGATGTGTAAAGAATAGATAGCTAAGGTGGTCCGTTCATTTCCGTTCAACAGTACGTGAAGCACAGAGGCAGAGGCTGTGATCCAATCGCTTAGAGTCTGAGGCTGGAAGGAGGTCGGTGAGTGCCAGCCTGGACTCTGTAACAAGACTCTAAACAAACAAACAGACAAACAAATAAACACCTTATCTGATGAGATGAGAGAGCTGGAGTCAGAGAGATTGACTCCACCGTTAAGAGGACCCAATTCAGCCAGGCAGTGGTGGTGCATGCCTTTAATTCCAGCATTTGGGAAGCAGAAGCAGGTGGATTTTGAGTTCAAGGCCAGCCTGGTCTACAGAGTGAGTTCCAGGACAACCAGGGCTGTACAGAGAAACTCTGTCTTGAAAAAAAAACAAAAAAAAAGAGGACCCAATTCAATCCTTAGCACCCATACTGGGCAGCTCACAGTCCCCTGTAACTCCAGCTCCAGGGAATCCCTGGCCTGACTTTCACAGGCACCTGTACTCCTTCCTGTCCATACACTCACACAGATACATAAATATTAAAACTTAGAGAACTGTTTAAAGAATCTCCCCTACATACTGAAGTATTCAAAGCAGCAAAGCACCAAGGCTCTTCTAAGGAAAGTTTCTGCTTGTACCAACACCCTATGCTGCACACCCTATGCTGCCTTGGAAAGCATAGACTGGGTTTTGTGGAACTAAGCGACCAAAATCGCGTGAGAAGACTAAAATAGAGGAAATGCTTCCAAAGGAGATGATTCCACCTGGACTTCTGCAGGTCTTCAAAAGTCCAGGGATGTTTAGCATAAAATCTATGTCACTAATCATTGAATACTGAATTTTCCTTGGTCCCTGTCATTGAAGAGTGGCAATATCAGCTTCCTCAAACCTTCTAAGTGGGACAGGAGGTGAACTGGCCTAAGGGGCAGCTGGACTTATGATTGGCTCATGCAGAGCGAATCAAGAAAGCCCTATCAGAAGCAGTGGGGGTGAAGGAAAAGGAAGTTGCTAAGTTTCAACTTCAGGAAAAGACTCGCTTACCCACCAGAGTCACCACCAAGCCCCAAGCATCACTTAGGATGACAGACCCACACCAAGGGCTGGAAACCAGACTCTGGGCTTGTTTAGAGTCACCAGTGTGGCCTGGGCTCTCTCCTTCTGTGCTGGCATTGAGTGCAAGCTATTGTCCCTTTCACTAAAACCAGAACTTGAGACACTGTGGTACAGCATGAGCCAGTGTTTCCTTAGCTTCTCAGGAATGTTTACTGAGGTGTGGTGTTTTGCAAAACCTTTAATAAGTAGTACGCCATGTTCTCCGAACCTTTATTTTTCTAAATGTGTGGGGAGGACACTGTTTTTTTGCTCCTTTGCCAGCATTCCAGAACATTCCTACCACTGGGAATTCAGTGGCATTCTTTGAAAGTAGACACTGTGACCAGAGCTTTGTACTGTAATAATATATTCACATTTTCAAAATAAGAGAGACCTGACTTCGCAGGCAATTCCAGATAAAGAATCATCAAGGTGTAAAGCAGAAATCTTTTCTCAATGTAAATGGTAAGGACCACCATTAGTGTTTGCCTTAAGTATGAGACAAAAAAAAAAAAAGGTAAATAAATCTTTCTTAAATATCTTTTTCATGCCTTTTTGATCCATTCTGGAAGTAATTATCATAATGGCTCTGACCAAAAACACTGTATGAGAGAGCCGAATCGCATCTTGACTAATTGATGTAAATATCTGTTTCCTGTATCTGGACATAAGACTCTTTCTAACTTACCACTGTGAGCCAATGTCCACAGAACCTGTCTCTGCTTGCAGAGTGTCTACTGGCTGCCTTTCTTTGTTATGCCTGGGAAAACTCAGAGATTTGCATCCAGTTGAGAAGTAAACTCATAGGACAGGCTTATGAAGGAAAACCATTATTTTTGTCCCTTTTAGCTTAGAAATGGAGGTTTACCAAGAATGCACACGGAAGACATTTTCCACCTAACCAGAGAACAGTTTTAACTTCACCAAAACACTTGCCAACCATGAACGATGTGACCAATTCCCAACTCCATGAACTGAAGGTGCCCTGTTTTAGGACAGATTTGTTTGGGTTTCTTTTTATTTGTAGTATTACTTCTTTTCAAAGTAGACTGCAATTACTGATGGGTCATTTCCCAGAGTGCACCATCACAGAACATGCGATTTACTGCACTGCATGGGTTGGAGCTTCATTGTGCCACAAAATGCGTGGAAACTAAATGCTAGGCCTTGGAATTTGACAGAGTGATCTGAGGGAAAGTGACCAATGAACAATAAACTATAGAAACAGCCTCTGAAAATGAAGGTTTTAGCTTTAACCTTGAAATAGCAGATGTGAAAGTAAAGGAGTCATCTATGAAGAGCCTATGAGCTCTGAGATTATTTAAGTTCTCTAAAAATTATTGAAATGTGTGTTGGGGGGGCGATAATGACTCCAAACTACAGAATAAGGATTCGAAATGGAAATAAGTACATGCTTAATTGAAAATGTTAGGAAAATAACACTAGATCAACTAATCAATGACAACTCCATTCTCACAATTTTGACATATGTTATATTTGATGTGGGTTAAAGGTGAATTTTAATGTAGCGATTATACATGTTGTGTGGCCAAAATTTAAGAGGTAGAGGGTCCTGAAAACTGCTTTGATAAGATCAATACAATCAATACAGAAATCTGTGCTTTCCTAGAGTCATTGGAAATTAGACAATGAAAAAGAAACAATCAGTAGGGCAATAATAAACAGCAAAGCAGTGGGCTTGGGGAGAATCATTACTGCATCTCCCAGAACAGTGGCTTGGGAAAATCATTACTGCATCTCCCGAACAAGCAATACTACCTGAAACTAATCCATTCTTCTGGATTAGGACCTGCTATATAGAATAATGTATTTTTGGTTTTTTAAATAACAATTTTATTTGTTAACATGCAAGTTTATTTAAGAATAGGTAAATAAACTAATAACATATTCTGGATCTGTTATGCCCCCTGTACACTCCCTTGAGGATTGACATCATTGATCAGAGTATTGGGTGTTGAGGCAATGGGGTGAATTTTAAAGGTAAAGGAAGACTTGGTTCAGAGCAAGCCTTGTATTGGGAAAGGTCTAGTAGTTGCGTGAATTAGGAGAAGTTTAGTTGAGAACGAGGCTTGGATTTAGATATGGTTGCCTAATCTACCCTATTAAAGGGAAATAGCCATTCTCAGTCAACAAATAAAGCAATAGAGAAGATGGTGCCATAATCACAGTATAAACTCCATTCTATGGGTATGATGGATGCAGAAGCCTCAAATGGTTTTCTGAAGACTATTTTCTGTATTTGCCTCTCTCTCTCTCTCTCTCTCTCTCTCTCTCTCTCCCCTCTCTCTCTCTCTCTCTCTCTCCTCTCTCTCTCTCTCTCTCTCTCTCTCTCCTGTCTCTTCTGTCTCTCTTCTCTCCTCTCTGTCTCACACAAACCTTAATATTCCTAATTATTATATTAATTAATTATTTTAATTTGTGATAGGGAGGTGAACAAGCATCACTCCAGCTCATAACCAAGACCTGTGTGATCGGCGGCATGTTACAGTATACAAATTGTCATGGGACAGATAATTTTTAGGATTTTTTATTCATTATTCATGAAACTGCTTCTGAACCTCTTACCCAGAAAGGTAAAAATAATATCAGGCCAGAGGTAAATTAGGGGGGAAGAAAGCATACAAAGCAGAGGTAAGGGAAAACAGAGAAGGAAGTTACTAAATTAATGTGACAAAACTAAGATTGACTCTCAATAACTTCTTGTTTAGCTTTTTATGTAACTACTCTCATTGTAATAACTGTTGATTTGGAGCAGAGTCAAGACTGAAGTTGAGAGGTGATTTCTTTTTCATTTTGCTTGTTTGGTTTCTTGGTTGAGTCTTTCCCATGCCCTACAGTTTCAGAATCAGCAACCTCATTGACTGTCATTTTTATTCCTGCTTTCAGCTTTCTGAGGTAGGTTTGCCCTCTGTAGCACAGGCTAGACAGTTCTCTGAGATAGGCTTTCACTCTGTAGCTCAAGTTAGACAGCTTTCAGAGATAGGTTTGCTTGCACTCTATAGCCCAGGGTAGCTTTGAGCTTATAACAATCCTCTCACCTCAGCTAGAGAATCCAGGGTCTACAGGGTGAGCCATCTCACCCAGTTAGAACTATAGTTTAAAAGCACCAGCATTCTTTCTGAATGAATGAAGCCTTACACTTTTTACTAAGAAAATACTAAAAATATTATTTCCCTTGTGTATTAATTTTTTAATCTAAATTAAAATAGATGTGTATCTATCTACTGCAGATGTTTAAATGGCACCTAAGAGAAGTTATTATCCTGTTGAACTTTCTCATCCTTTGTCAATCTTACCTTCTAGAGCAGTGGTTCTCAACATGTGGGTCACGACCCCCACAGGGGTCACGTATCAAATAGCCTGCATATCAGATATTTACATTATGATCCATTACAGTAGCAAAATTACAGTTATGAAGTAGCAACAAAATAACTTGATGGTTGTGGGTCACCACATGAGGAACTGTGTTAAAAGGTCGCAAGCGTCAGGAAGGGAAGAGCCACTGACTAGATGACATATTGCTTCTTTGTTCCGAAATTTGTTTTCTGTTGTTATGGCAATAACACAACTTCCACTGCAAAAAAGTACAACAGAGTCCCAACCTGAGCACAGAGGAGTGATTTCTCATGGCTTGGTTCTTTTCCTCCAAGCTGAAGAAAAGAATCTTTTTCTCAGGATGCTAAACACATCCTATAATAAGCAGTGTTTGTCTCTAGGTAATGTATCTCTCTTGTTGACTTCTGGGAATCTTTCCCAGAAGGATTCTTCATCTGTGAAAGGCTTGTGTGAGATGCAGAACCCTTGTCTGAAACCCTGACTCGACATGCAACCTTGAACGTCCTGCGCACAGACAGGGACAAGGTGCAGCTACACTAAGGAATCATTGAAAGAATGCACCTAATTTACATATGTAGACATGGAAATATATTGTGTGTAATGACAGAAACAAGGAAAATACGATCTCGTAAATGCCTTTTATATATCCTATGTATGATATATAAATATCATTATGATATATAATTATTACTTAATATATATAGCATATGTATACACAAGTGGGTTTATTTCATTGTTGTTACTTTCAAACTCTGTATGCATTTGCACACATATGCAATATAAGTGCAAATATGCTATAAAATGAATTCCAGAGCATGACTTAAATGTGTTTTAACATTAGCACAGAAACTTCAATGGACACATAGATATAGATTGCATTTGGATGAACGCAAAGATGACTTTTATCTTCTAGGATTCATTTAATTTTTAAAAATTATTTACTCACTTATTTATGTTGTATGCACATGTGTGTGTATATGTGGGCATGTGGCCAAGCTGGCTGGTCATCAAGGCCCCAGTATCTGCCTGTCTCTGCCCTTCAATGATTATATTTAGAAAGCCGTCTCTGAGATGGAAGTATGTTGTCAAGATTGGCAACAACAAAAAGTAGCCCCAGAGAAGCAGACCCTTTAGGACTCAGAGTTGAGTTTGATAGCAAAACAGATAGGAGACCCTGGACTCATCACCAGTGTCCCAAACTGAACACACAAGCCCCTTACTCTCAGCATTGATGCTGGATGCAATCTCCTCAGTTCCTGTGCAAAGTGCCTGCTCTTGAACAACCGAATTGTTCAAAGCTTAAATCAACTTAAGCCAAACAAATAGAGAAAGGGCCAAAGTAGATATGAGTTAGACTCACCATAAATTATTTCTTCATCCCTTCATGTTTAGTGATTTATGCTTAATTGGTTATTTGTAAACAGTAAGAATGCTATGGTGCATGAGGTACTGGGTTTCTTACAAGTCACTGTCCCTGTAACTAACCTCACCTTGAAGAGTAGAAATCTCTCTTGTGTGATCCTGGGACTTGTTTTAGTCATTTGTTTCACAGTTACATAGTGTCAATCATTTCTTTGAAATCATGAATTTTTTTTTTGATAAGACGTCAGGTATGGGCCTATGGACCATCGATATTCTCACAAGTACACAATGACAGAGAATGTATGTTCTGTGGACTCTAGCTATTGTTATATGTAGCTACAGACCATATTTAGAAACTAAAGAACTACACTGTATTAAATTTGGAAATCTTATCCTCAGTTTAATCTGGGATACTTACTGCTAATTCTTGGTATCTTGCCATAATTCTGAGTGGAAAACCATTCCAAATGTGTCCAGGATAGAAAATTAGTTATACACCTACATCTACTGAGGAGGACTATCTACCCTTGTCTGAACTTTCTCTTTATTGTCCTATACTTCACCCTATCCCATAGTCTTAGACACCAAAATTAAGGTATGTACTCATTGAAAAGACACTGGCACCAAGCTTACACCACAGCATTGAAAACCACACAGCAGATTTGGACTATAAGGGGTTCTGGTTGTGGGATGGTAAGTTCAAAAGAACTTGAATGAAGATATGTAAGAAGAGGGAGCAGCCCTATATGAACACACCTATCTGTCTCTGCCTCCTATTACTTCCCCTGGCTGTGCCCGACACATTTTCACAAGCTGATAAAGACCTATGCCAAGCTGTTTGAACAGATGTAGTAAAATTCCAGTGCAACAAAAATGATTTGGTGAGCTAGCTTTCAACTTAACAACAAATATCTGATCAATACCTTGATAAACATTGGAATGTTTACCTAAAACAAACAAAAGCCAAAAGCCTTTTAGTCATTCTATTGAGTTTTCTGAGCTTATCATCCTGTTCCTTTTTATCATTAAATGATCTCACTAACATGGTATCTTTGAAATGCCTTTGACTTCCCCGGGATCTTATTTATAATCCCTTTCTAGTTCAAGTACTTTACAGTGGATGTTAGCTGTCAAACGCACTTTAGGTTGTAGGCAAGTATTTTAAAAGGGGGTGGGTAACTAAATTAGAGTACCCCTAAGTCAGTTCTGCACTCTTGGAAAAATGAAATAAGCATGCTGAGTTTTGTTGTTTATCATAGCTCTGACATAGTATGTTGGAAAACAACCTCTTTCTTTTAAATAGCATTTAGTAAGCAGTCGACATTGCTATGAAAATACTAAAATCTGAATGTTCTCTCTCGCTCTCCTGTCTCTCTCTGTCTCTCTCTCTGCTCTCTCTCTCTCTGTTTCTCTCTCTCTCTGTGTGTGTGTGTGTGTGTGTGTGTTGTGTGTGTGTGTGTGTTTGTGATGTATATGATGTATGTATACTGTATGCATGAGTGTGTGTACACAGAAGCCAGAGAAGAGCATTTGATATTCTACCCTATCTCTCTCCATCAGAATGCTTTAAAACAGGGTCTCACCAAGAATGGAGCAAAGGCTGCAGCTAGCCAGAGGCAGCATCCTTCTGTTTCTACCCATATAGGACAGGGGCTAGCTCCATGCATGCATGAGGCATACCCAACCTTCTTTTTTTACAGGAGCACTAAGGGTTTGAAGCAATGTGTTCATGTTGATGCAGCCAGAATTCGTGCTTACTGAAGCCACCTCTCCAGCTTCAAGCTAACAGGTTTTTGTTTTGCCTTGTAATGGTGCATTAAATGTATGTATAGAATGTTTACATTGGTTTTTAAGAATTAAACCTTAATAGTAGGAAAGTGACTCTTACCTTGTCTCCAATGTTGTACAACTTACTTTATCATGATTCTAACTTCAAAGAGACTAAATTGTTTCCTTGCCAAGAGTCTTTCTGCCTACATAAGCATCTTGCTTCTTCAGTCCTCACAGGGTCATCTTCGCAAGTCTCACAGTGCAGCAAGCCTAGCTGCTGGTCACCTGGATCCATGTCTCCTGTGGTTCTTCACTTCAGCCTACTCCTTCCAGTTGCCCCAAACTCCTGAGTAAATGTAACTAATGTCTTTCCCCAAGGTGTAGTAGCAAGGATCGAATATAACCCAGTTTGAGTGAGAACACTGTTTTGTCTTCTCAGAGCAGCTTTCCATACTTGCCCTGATGAGAAAAGGCAGCCTGGATGAGTGCTAGAGACACTGGCCTCCTGGGAGCTGAATTCAGAATCCATGCAGCTTCTGTTTGGCCTCACCTACTCAGTCTGCCTCTTGGGGTTGTTCATTTTCTCTCAAGTAACAGTGCTTTGAGAAATCGTGAGGAGTATCTACGGATGCATAGTGGCCAGAGATATAAACAGATTTTATTTTGTGAGTGGATTGTGGAAGGTGGTTTGAGATGGGAGGTGTTTTAGTGGATCTAGAATATGACCAGCATTCACCCTGCAAAATATAGGAAAGCATCTCAGGAAAATGAAGCAGAAAGAACTGCACATTAACACAAAGTCAGTTGGGAAAATGATTTTGGCCATTCTGTTTGAGATGTGGTAAGTCTAAGATGAGGGTCTATAAAAACAAAGGTGGAAGGTTGGCTCAAAATACCTGTAAAGAATCTCCTCTTACCAAAGAAGGTGACGGCCTTATGTTTTGTGGGAAAACCATCAAAGATTAAACAGAGAAAGGACGAATTCTCACTCCAGCATCATTGTTATGTTTATGTTTTGGGATCACTATGATGGTTGCTATGTACAGCAACTGTCTAAAGCAGAACAGATGAGATATAAAGTGACCAAAAAAGACTAAAAATATTAGGGCAGAGGTGGAGCCTGGTCTCAAAACAAAGAATACTCTTTGTTTGTCAGAGTCTAGGGATGTGTTCATGCCTTCAGGTTACAGTTTCCCACTGATATAAAAAAAAAAAAAAAAAGTCAGGAACGCCAGAATGAGGGTAGAGGCCTGGAGGCTGTGTCTCAAGATCCAGACTGAATAAATGAGGCCAAACAATTCCCGCTGGTTCATAGAGTCTGTTTTCTACAAGCCACCACATTCAAGGATCCATTCCCAACTAGTAGGATTTGGGGTGGGGGTGCAAGTCCGTCCATAGCAGCACATCTTCATGCTTGTATATAATTAAAGCTTTCTTTCATGATACATGGGGTGAGCTTGACAGTGCACATCTGGCATTCTCCCTGAGGGTAAGGTGCACTCCTGCTTTTCTCAGCTAATCTCAGTTCACACTCAAAGCCAACGACTCATCAGATAACACTCACATGCTAACTTTGTGAGTCAGACCTACTAATTCACCTATCTAGCAAGAGGCAAAACTAGCCTTAAGTTTGAAATGAGATATGTATTGTAAAAGGCTTTTGAGAGAAAGAGCAGCAAAGTCATGGGAAGAAAATACCCCACAGAGAAGTCTATAGAGCTGGTGCAAAATCTTTAACAGCCTTGAAGTTTGCAAGTACTTATAAAGGAGGGAATTATTCCAAGCTCCAAGACAGAATCTCTGTCTCTGCTTTATTTGTGCTCTGATAAGACCCAATTACTGGCAACAGGAGGCTGCAGAGGCTGGTCAGATGTCCCAAGAAAACAATCAGTGTGGAAAAAAACCAGCTTCTAAATAAGAAATTGGATCACATTTAGACACTAAGCCATAGACTAAATAGAAATTTCCTGTACTAAAAGAGAAATGTATGCAGAATTCTTAGTGAGTGATATTCATTTGACATTTATATAATATTGTCATGACTTGAAAACTTAGGCTGTTTTCCTTATAGAAATGCTGCTGTCTCATCAAAGCAGGGCTTCTGCTTCTGGGTAGGAAGCTCTCTGAAGGGGATATAACTCTGACAGCAAAATTGCACATGGCATTAGTCCTAGGCAAAGAGTATCCTACCTCAGAAATGAATATCTATTTTGGAAAAGTAGCTAGGCTTCCTTAACTCATTTGGCTTTTACTCTAGCAAACTGTGTTCTAAAGACATAAGTCACTACTGTATTAAAGTAAGACAGAGAAAAGCAGAGCATTATCTCTAAGAAATAATTTTCATTGTTCAGATTTATTGTACTGTTTTAGGTGGTAAAGTATATGTTTTTATCATGGCAGTATTTAGTTGTGATGTATTCATCTAGAGCCCACTATCAGTTCTGAGTCTAAGGGACCAGAGAGAAATGATTTAACCCTGTAGACATGTGCCTGTGTAAGTAAAATGGGAGGAAGATAACAAGAAGAAAAGGCGAAAGAAAGTGGAGTCAGAACAGTCAAGAGTTTCTTCAGTGGGAATCCTGCTGTATGCTCTGAGCACTATCCCATACTCTCAGCCTCCTGCTACAGGTGCCGTTGAAGGGACAAACATGGTAGAAAAATGTTCTACTGCAAACTCACACCATAGGAGCTTCCTCCCCTGATAAATCCAGAATTTTTTGTTTTGTTTTCTGGGTTTGCTTTGGAGATGGAATCTAGTCAGGTAACCAGAGATAGCCTTGATGTCCTTGTCGCCTGTGTCTGACTTCTGGCTTCGACTGTGTGTAACCTTGACTGACTGGTATACCCACATGTTTGTACATCATCATCCTCACAGCAACTGGAGTACTACATATTGAATAGAACCAGTATCCTAATATTTTTCTTTAGTCATATTGCTGTGCATTTGCCTCTTCTGTTTCTCTGCAAAATGTTTCAATGAAATATGGTTCTCTTCAAAGGGAACTTTCAGTTGTATATGCATAACTATGTTTATATGAATTGTTAAGGGTTGAATCTGGAATGTCCCTACAGGCTTATGTTTTGAACATTTGTTCCCCATTATGTGGGAATATTTTCGAAGTCTTTAGTCATTTTGTGTGTGTGTGTGTGCTGTGGTAAAGCCATAACTGAGGCAACTTACAGGAGGATGGATTTATTTGGGCTGTGGTTCTAGAGAGATGACTCCATTACCACCAGAGGGGAAAAGGGTAGTGCAGGCAGCAATAGGGACTGGAGCCCCAAGCTGAGAGATCATGTCTCAAACTCAAGCAGAAAGCTGAAAGAGTGAACTAGAAATGAATGTGTGGTCTTTAAAACTTCAAAGCCCACTTCCAGTGACAGTTTCTCCAACAAGGCCACACCACAGAAGCCTTCCCAAATAGTACTACCAACCAGGAGCTAAACATCCAAATGCCAGACTATGGGGAACATCTTATTCAAACCGGCACACTTAGAACCTTGAGAGATAGGTCACTAAAGGTCATGCCAGCCTCCAATGCTTATGTAGCTCCATGCATTCTGGTCTTTGAACATTCTGGTCTGTGAACAGTTGCTTCCATAGACTTCTGTCTCAGAATGAGCTGTTTCCTGACATGATGGACTGAAGTCTGCATCAGCCATGATCTAGAATGAAACTGTCCCCAGTTAAATTGTCAGGCATTATAGCCACAGGGTCACAAAAGTAACTAACGCACATTTTTTCCATATTTTAGAGTTTTAAAATATATGTAAGCTTAATTTGGTTTTAATTTGATTCATACACTTTAGAACTCACCTATTTAAATAATTCTACTGAATTCCTTTCTGTATTATAAGAGTTGTGCAATCATCAAGCATAGTATAATTTCCCTGTGATATTATCTATATTTACCTCTTAAATAAACAATGCTAAATCTTTAAAGAAGCCTCTTTAAGAGAATAACAAAATTTCCAGGCCAGAAGCAAACTGTCACCCATATAGTCTAGAAATACAATTTACATAAGTCCTGCAGCCAGGGTATAACGGATTTATAATTCTAAGCCCTGAGACCAATACCAAAGGCATTACTCACTGGAAGCCTATTTGTACTAGCTGCCTTCATAAGGAACATAGAACCATTTAAATCTTCCAAGACTTCATCAGGAAAAGCAGATGCTGGGGCAGTGTCTCAGTCAGTATAGTACTTAACTCACAAGAATGAAGACCAACTTTCAGACTCTCAGGACCTATGTAAAAGGGCAGACATGTTGCAGAGCTTATAAACCCAGGCATGGTGTTGTAAAGGGAGGCAGAGATAGGCAAGTCTTGGAGTTTACTACCCAGGCAGACTAGCACATCTGGCAAGTTCATACCAATGAGAACTACCGCTTCAAACCAAGGGCAGAAGGTACTCGGTGAATGGCATGCGAAGTTGTTCTTTTGTTCTTACACATTCACATAGCTGCACCTGCAAGTACAACACACACACACACCCCACAGACACACACACACATAGAAAGAGAGAGAGAGAGAGAGAAACACACAGAGAGACTTACACAAGACCTACTATGCTTAGCATGTGACTAGTGGAGATATAAAGTTATGTGTCAAAGTATTTTGTTGGCACAATGTCAAAAATCAGTGTTATTTCATGTAATAGAAGCCAATGGTCAAAAAATATGTATTTTATATTTGTATAGGTCTTTTAAAAACTTACTTTTCATTTTTAAAATGGAACCAATCGTATTTAGACCTCTTATAGGGTAGAGAAGATCCTTAAGCTAATCTATGCCTATTGTGGAGTCAGTTTCCAGCTGATGTAATACATTATGCAATTCACAATGTGGAACATCATTAGGAGAATTATTTACCCCTTTACACATCCGAGCATTCCCACTTTTAACCCTATTGAGCATCCTCAACTTAGTGACCGACTTTCTTGATTGTTTCTGACAAGGTCGTTCTACATAGCCCCAGCCAGTTTGGCAATCATTATACAGTCTAGATTTTAACTCAATGCCTGCCCCTCTTTTGCAGGAACTACAGGTGTGTATCATCATAGCCTGGCTCAAGTTCATATTTAAGTAATATTTAATTCTATGACATTTGGAAGTACATCAAAACACATCCATGTACATTATTTTCTTTATTCTAACACACAGAAGAACCCCAAGTTTGATAGAAATTTCCCCCTCGCTTTCCCATCCCTTCTCTGTCTTTCCCTTTCCTTCCCTTGCTATGCCAAAGACCTGACAAATAAGAGTAAAGAGAAGAATCTGAGGCCTCAATTTTATAATACGCTGATATGAATCCAGGGACTAACAGCTTTCTAATGTAGATCTGATGTCTTCATGGAGTTAAATGAAAAAAAAAAATGTCCCTTTCTTTTGTGCCTGGTGTAGACAGAGCCAGTGATGAGACACTGTGTACAGCAGTGTGAAGTCACACTGAGAGCTGCTGGGACAAGGTTTCTTCTAAATGAGAGCTCAACATGTCAATGGAAATAGAGACTTTTAAAGAAAGAAAAAAGTATATTCCATATGTTTGATTTAGGCTAATAAGCCAAGTTCCAGGTTTGTAAGAACAGTCTATTCTAATCAGGCCAGGTCTCATAGTATCAAATGTTTACAAAATTCAAGGAAAACCTTTCAATACTAGTAAAACCAATCAGAGTCAACTTTGTGAAAGAAAGGTTCCTGTAGTCTACCATCATGCCTAAGCCAGGATTTTTGCCTGGTTTATACAGCAGCACCATTGTCCTTTTAAATTGAGTGAGCCTTTCCTTCATTCTACTAAGGGACCACTAAACTACCTAGCTCTCTCTAGCTGCTACAGGGAACCAAGATCCAGCAGATAAAAGAACCAGGATATTGGTACCACTACACCAACACTATGCCAACATTTCCCTTGTCATCTTTGCTTTTAACTGACATTTCTCAATGAAAGTTACTCCTGGGCCAGGAGACAGGAAGCCAGAAGAGACTATTCTGGTGCTAGTCTAAGTGTCTATGGTATTAAACAAGGTAATTGTGTTCAGTCTATGATATTAGACAAGTTAATTTGATTCTGTCCTTCACTCTTTTCTCCTCCTAAGGAAGAGTTTAAGTTATGGACTTTGCTCTCCTGTGGTTGTTTTGTTGAGGCTAAGTATTGTTCTGAGGCCAAGGCTGGCTTCTAACACAGGCCAATTCCAATCTTTAGCCTTCCAAATGCTGCAATTACTGCCTCTGTTCTGATACCAGCCATCTGAAGAAGCTCCATGTTAGATGTGAACTGTCTTCTATCTTTGAACAAGTGGGCAGTTTATCTGCACTCACACAAAGGCTCAGACTCTACTATGCCCCAGTGACATTTCTGAAGTCAGAGTGGTCATGGGCTGAGAGATAGCACACAAGAACATTCAGAGCCCCTCAGGCACTTTGTTTCCAGTTCTGTTTACTCTTGGGGCAGGAAAACCCCTGCAGAGTTAAGTAGCAGCACAAGGAAGACCATCTTTTTCACTTCACCATGTATGGTTTCCATCCTGCCCCTTCTATCTCTATGCCATATGCTAGTTCTGAGATAGGTTGTCCCAGGCTCACCATGGGGTCACCTCTCCCCAAAAGGGAATGCATGTTTGTTGGGAAGAGGCACATAGAAATTCTACTCAATCATTCTCTAGCCTCTTTAACTCTGAATACAGCTCTGAAAGGTTGAATATCTCCTCTTGCTGTTATAAATAGATTCTGATGTCTGCCCCAGCAGCTCACTGGGAAAGAATGCAAACAGTTTCAGGAATGAATTCTCAGGAAGGCTGCTCTGCCTGGTAAAGAGCTATTTTACTTTACATGACAGCATCATCTTCCAGATACGGTGAAGACCTTACATATTTAGTCTGTGAGTTTCTCATCCTTAGTAATGACATTCCACATGAGGGGGTTGGGGACAGAAAAGGAAGAGTGAAAAATGTGCTGAACATATTTGCTCCCATGAGTATTTTGTTACTCCTTCTAAAAGGACCGAAGCACCCACACTTGGTCTTCCTTTTGCATGAGGGGGTGGGGAGGTGGGAGTAGGGAGGTAGGTGGGGGCACATCCTCATAGAAGCAGGAGGAGGGGGGATGGGATACGGGGTTCTTGGGTGGGGGGGAATGGGGAAAGGGGATAACATCTGAAATGTAAATAAAATATCCAATAAAAAAATAAATAGATATATATAAATAAATAAATAAAGACAAGAGAAAAAATGTGCTGAACAACGCCCTTCTTCCTCAGTTGGTCTTTAAAGAAATACTCACTATTTTAACCAAATCTGCCTTCTTGCTACATTCTCTAGCAACATATACCATTCATGTAAAGTCTGTTTTCATGTAAAGGTTATTATTCACATAAATATCTATCATGTAAAGGCTATCCAGGACCTCAACAGTAAAAACCAAAATTGTGCTGGAGACACATCGCTGAGTCCAAAGAAGCAAAAACCTCTCTTAGTTTTTGTGAACGTGTTCCTCTTCTCCCGTGCAAGGGAGTGAGGGAATGAGAAAAGGTCTATATGGCTATGTACATATTCATTACTTTGAGCTGCAACAAGACAACTTAGCACATAAAACATGAAGATGGCCACAACTGGAAAACTTGCAGCTTTCCATAAGCTGTCAGTACATACAGAGGGGATTTTGAGATATGGATTTCAGAACCTAGAAATATTTATCTTTCCTAATACCTGATGAGAAGGTACTGGATCAAACATTAAAGTTCTTGATTGTGGTATCAAAATTGGTTCTCCAGGGTTCTAGCAGCTTCAAAGTGGAGATTGCATGCCTTCCACTAAGAACACCACATCAGAAATCCAATGGCTTGTGACTGTGACCTCCAGCTTTGGAGTGGCTACAGTTTGTTTATTCAACTAAATTCCTAGTGCTAGAGTTGGAAAGCGGGATGCTGTGTGATTTCTAAATTAATAGATTTAGTGATTCTAAATCCTTTGAATGATAAAGTACTATGTTCAAAGGGGACAATCTACAGGCAAGGAGAGTGTCTTAATAGATAAAATGTGTGTAATGCAAGTATGAGGACCCGAGTTCAGATCCCCATCATCTATCTAAAAATCCAGGTGTGGTAGCACTGGCTGCTGGGGTAGGGGTGAAGACGAGCAGATGTGGTCACTGAGCAGCCAGTGTAGCCAAAACAGCAAGCTCCACGTTCAGAGACAGGCTCTATCTCAAAAAAATGAAATGGAAGTGATTTGTTCAGGAAGACATCTGATGTTGATTTCTGTCTTCCATACCCAGATGCATAGGCAAGTGTGCACACACACACACACAGAGAGAGAGAGAGAGAGAGAGAGAGAGAGAGAGCAGGGGTGGGGGTGGACAGAGAGAGAGACACATACAAAAATGTTGTTAGGTGTTGTCTGATTTTGAAGAATACAGTGGGGAACATTGAATTGTAGTCTGGCCCATATCTGTAATTAGAACAGGAGTTCTAACAATAGCCTAATGATGTTTTTCTAAACTCATAGACAAGAAGTGATTGGAACAGTGCATAGCTCTGGAGTCATAAGACATTCCAAGTGTTCTCACCAGCTTCTTTCTTGACTGTGTCAATCAAACCATATCTACTGGCATACATTTATTTAAGGCTCATAGAGTGTCTAAATATGTTTATTACAAACTGAATCTTCTAAGCAACTTTTTCTTTTTCATGACAATATCCATATTTATGGTTAACTCTACTGGAGTTCGGTAGCTGTCTAAAGCAGCAATTAAATGCCTTTTAGTAGATCTTGCTCCTGTAAGAAGAATATGTGTGTGACTAGCTAAACATCTTTAATCTCAATGTATTCTTCAAAGAATTCAACGCTGATTTATTTCAACCCCTTAGCATTTTTCCTGATGCTTATTGATCCAGCCTTGGTCACCTTTCTCCTGATAAGTCGATCACTCATCTAGGATATGTCATCTACTACCAAAAACATAGATAAAATAGAAATATGTTTTGTGATGCCAGAGGGGCTTGTGTATACTGGGCAAATGCTGGTCCACAGCCCTACACCTTTTCTGTAGACAGATTCTGATAATTATGTATCATGGCATCCATGGTGCTAACCCATCTTCCTATCAAGTCTAAATGCAAGAGAACTTAAAAATTAAATGTTCTTGACCCTTTACCTTTGAAAAAGAACAACAGAGCTCAATTTGTGAAGTGCTGAAAACAGAACCCTGATGTTGGAGTTTGACGTGGCCCAGAAATACTCTGGATATTTAATCTACCTTTTGCCACACTTTAGAAAAAACATAGAAATGTTTTTTAACATAAGTGTTTTTGTCATAGGTAGGCAGGGATCGTTTAAAACCTAAATAATGGTTCTTCTAAGATTCTAAATCAGAAAACTAAATCTCCTCCAGATGGCACTTTCCTGGCAGATGACTGGTGTGATGTGTCTCATCAGAAGGTGCAGCATGAGGGTGCAGGGCGTCTCCAGACTACACTGACATTTCCAGTCAGTACTGAACAGTATTACAGCTAAGCAGATCGGTCTCACTGCAATATCCATGTCACCAAGTTAAAAGGAAGTTGTGAAATTATGCTCTTGTCCACAGGTACAGACTTTTCAAATCACATAACCGCATACAAGGGCATGCGCCAATAAAAAGTGGTCAAAAATTAGAAAATTGTCTTATAATTAGAGTAATTCCGGCAGCTCAACTTACTTCATAGTTGAAAATGATGAGCTTTGATCTTAGCTTCAGTTAAAAACCACCCTCCCGGGTAGTATTTCCTTTTCTTCTATAATTTAAGCCTTTTTTTAAAAAAAATCCATGTCAGCAATTTTACATCCTGTCTCTGCACCTGGCAAATTGCTGCTTCAGACTCACAAGTCACCCCGAGCTCTTGGCTCACCTCAGCTCTCAGTTCTCTGTGAGCTTTACAGGCATCAGTCTCTGTGATGAAGATTGTCTCCAGAACACTCATTGTTTCTGTATTTCATGTGGATTAAGTTGTCCCAAGCTATTAGAACTGTGAAGGTCACAGACTTAAAGACTGACCCTCACATGCTGAGAGGGGAAAGCTCTCAAGGGATGGTTTCAAAAGAAACACCCAAATCCTGGGCAGAATGGAAGGTAAGGTCTCCACTGGGAGAGGAAGGTAGAGTCTGGACAAATCTGGGTGTTCTATGATAAAGACAGTTTTAAGACTCTGATGGGTCATAAAGGGAATCTCAACATAAGAACTTAAGTTTTGAGATCATGAAGTAAGAGGAAACAATGTGTAAATTAGCAATAAAGGAGTCTGTAAACATGAAGTATGCACCTCTACACGGCTAGCGCTAAACTCATACTGCTCGTGTCCTTGGTTTTGGTGTTTCAGGTGATTCCAAAACATTGTTGACAAGATGATTTTCTTGGGAGAGTTTATATTTAGGGAGAAATTCATGGGGACAGAGAAATAAATGAACTACAGTTGTATTGGCATCCCTGCTACCGCTACAGGAAAAACCTGAGATAAAGAATAAGCGGGCAGTTGGGGGTTGTCAGGGAACAGTCTGTGATGAAGGGAAGGTGATAGATGCCTGAAGCCTGTGGAGATTGGGGGCAGGGTGGGATGCTAGCTGTTTAGCACTGAGAAGGATGGAGAGGAATCTGATGAAGAGGACCGTAATGAGAAAAGGCCAGTGTGAGAAGATGACAGATGCTGTATGTCTGCAGAAAGGCCGCGTGTTAGGAAGGGCAAGCACAGATAGGCTAGGGCGGAGTTATACACAGTCCAAACAGTCTAATGGATGACAAATTCATAGTCTACATAATGAAGGCCACATGCTTTCTTCTATCTAATTGAAGCATGAATAAGAAAAGCCTATTTGAAATTTTTGTGGGATTCTTAAAAATATTGCTGAAATTCAAGCCTTAATTCTATTTTTTTGTTAAATGGTACAGATTTTACCTAATCTCCATTAATAGCATAAATGATGCTGCTAATATTGTATTAATATGATATTATTTAGCATTTCCTGTAACCTATTGGAGGGTTATTTTACAAATGTTTCAGTAGAGGTTGCAGTTATTGGCTCAACACAATGTGATTCTGTCCTTTGCCCATGTTCTCTGAGCATTCTCTGCATACCAAATACTCAACTGAGCACTCGGGACACCAAGAGAGAGAAGTACCCTATGACTTTCTGTGTCCAGTGGGAGGCAAACGTATGAACGGATTGTGAATCCAGCTCTGGCAGAAGGGCAGGCAATGCTCCTTTAATAATGATGACGGTTTTGCTTCCAGCAACTTCTCATCAGAGGTCAAGGTGACACAAGGTGCACCAGTACTCTAGGAAATGACAAGAGCCATGTATTCACAAAAGCCTTCCCATGATTTGTTTATCCACATCTCATGAGGTGTGGCTGCACAGGTGGTCTGACCTGTTAGAGACTCGGAACTACATGCTAATAAGGAGAAAAAAAGCTTGATCTGGAAGTTCCTAGAACTGAAAAAAAATCTACTGCAACAACTAATGGATTGCTGGGAGCCTTGGTTTCACACCTCTCTCTCTCTCTCTCTCTCTCTCTCTCTCTCTCTCTCTCTCTCTCTCACACACACACACATATGTGTGTGTTTGTGTGTGTCTGTCTGTCTGTCTGTGTTTGTGTATGTGTCTCTTTCTGCCTCTCTCGCTTTCTCCCTCCTCCTCCTTCCACTCCCCATTCATTGGATGAAGATGAAGTAATTTAAGAAGACATAGAGCTATTTCAAGGGCCTCCCACCTTCCTTCTAAGTTACAGCATAATTATTAAATGATGACATTTTAATGAGCTCAAATCCTTCCACTAGAGATACAATGAAGGCCTGGATGAAATGTTGCTCAGACAACTGAGTCAGACTAAAAGTCATTCTCACGGACTTAACGTGGAACCAACACCAGCCATAGTAAATCAGACTATCATCCTCTGTTTACAGGAAAGGGCAAGGTTCGAAAGCAGAGTCAAGGATGTGGAAGCCAAGAGCTGTGAAGAGGAATACAAGAGCCGAAGAACTCTGCGCGCATGGAAAGGATTCTGTTAGTAAGCAGTGCACTGTGGACAGAGCGAGCCTACCAAGTGAGGCCAATCATGTCACTCGACAGAAGTCAACCTCACTGTTCATAGTTGTACAGCATAAAATGGTTGGAAAGTACAAGAAGAACTGGTTGGACTCAAACCCTGGCTCATCCTCTTTTAGACGACAGGCTCTTCAGGATGGAACCTTACCACTACCTGTTTAAGGACTGTAGTACCTCTTATGTGATGCTTGAAGGGAACAATACAGTTAGAAGAACTCCTTATGCCTAGAAAGTTCTAAGTTCCTATCTGTTAAAATTATTTCATGTAAGATTGAAAACTTCATACAAAGCCCCTGACTTGACCTATCTGAGACAAAATTAGACATGTTCTGATAAAGGAGAAACTTAACAGGATAATTCCTTCTTTATCTTGTGCACTACAGTCTGTTGAAAAGTACTTTACACTTTTGCAAGAGCCACAGATCATGACATCATTAGCACCTAATCCTGGGAACATCAATGTAAATGGTTTTGCAATCCCAAGAACGTTTTTGGTAATATCGGGAGGAAGTGTAAGAGTTAAAGTTAACCTGTAAGCCCCACTTGCCCAAGGACATGGTAACTTCCTGGAATGCTGGGAGTTATAGTTCTGGGAAAATAATAAGCCATATGTTTACACTCCCCTAAACAAGTTTGAACCAACTATATCAGATGTGCTTGATCACATGTAGGTGTGAGTTACATAGGCAGGATGCATGCTTGCCCCTGACTGGACCTAATGGAAATGAAATGAATTGTGGACTTTGTGTTTTTAAGCCCCTACAAAATGTAACTCTTAGCCACTCCCTGAGAATCTAGGGGAGGACTTGTCTAGAGCCCTTTTTATTCCTGGCCAGTATTTAACTAAAGCTTACTTCTAATTTGGCTCAAAATTCTGAAGCTAGTCTTTTGCAAATTTCAGGATTAACATTTTAAACATTTACATCATGATGCCTGAATGGTAGAGGCAATGGTACCAAACAGGTGCCATAGCATCCTTGTGTCTCTTTGGTCCATGCTTCAGTTTCCAACATAAACTGTAGACAGTCTCGTTTAAAAAAAACTAAAAACAACACATTTTAACAAGGCAGAAGCATCAGAAAGTTTTATGTTGCTCAGCCTGCTCAATCAACCACTAACAAGATGGCCAGTTCCAGAGATTGAGAATGACATTGATTGCCCTAATTTGCAAGAACCAGGGCATGAGCAGAAGCCCATTGCTCTGGTCACTAAAATAGTCACACAGCTAATTTGTGAAGTTAGCCAGAGGCAGAGAACCTCTGGTTCTCTGGCATTCTTCATGTTCATTAGTAGTCTGAAAAGAATTGTAGTTTCCATTTACAGAATTCTTTTTTTAAATTTTATCCTCAAGGTATAAAATGGCTTCTTATCATGATGCTATTGAGTTGATCTTTAAGTAATGTCTCAGAACATCCACAAGGTTCTTGTTAAACTTGTGCATTTGTAATAAGTATCATTTCACAAAATGCAGTTTTTAAAATGTTTATTTCTCTTATAATATCTTAAATGATCATTTGGGAACATGTTAATATGAGGAGACATGAGGAATGCTCAAAAGAAATGAATCTAGTTCAGATATAACATTCTTATACCAAAATCATGACATCATGCTCCAAAAAGAAAAAATGTTGTTTACAAGCTTAAGGGTTTGCTAGTACTTTCAAACAATCCTTTTCAAAGCTCCCAAATGAAAAGCTTTGAGTGTCTGCTGCAATTGCTTAGATGTTGCCCAATTCCTAGTGGAATTGTGCTGGGTGTGCAGTATCTTTCTTTAGGCACATAAACATCCCTGAACACTTATCATCAGTCATGCCAAGATACAAAAATGGACTAGTTTAATTACAGAGAAGCTAATTCATGTACATCATGTTGGCAGTGGCACAAATCTAAAAACAAATAATCTCTCTCTATGGAAACCAAATATAACAAGGAAATTCTAATTCAATCACATGTGGCAAATGGATTATGAGCCACAGTATCTTGAAATGGGCATTTATTTTCCATCATTTGGTATGAGTAAGGCATTGTGTAACAGGGACATTCTAAAGGCATTTGTCTTCAAATTAAGTAAATTGAATTATTCAAGAATGTAAATTTTATTTTTATAAGTAAAAATTGTATTTTTATAATTAGAAATGAGTTTTATCAGAAAACAACATGGCCTTCTAGACAAATGTGTTGAGATGAACACAGACTTTCAACCTTTTGTTCATCAACAATCCCCATCATTCTATCATTGAAGGAATACAATAGTAAAGAAATGAGATTTTTTTTTTAAAGAGGTGATAAGGTTAAAAGAATGAAAAATATTGTAGACTGCAGTAAGTTACTTTAAAAAAAAAAAAAAAAAAAACCCTTAGCACACTCCATGACTCTACTAAATATGCCTACCACATCAGGAAATCCTATTAGCTCTGTTACTTATATGTACACATGTTAATTTGTGTTTATTCACATAAGTAAATACATGTATTTGTATACATACATGTGCATTTATAGAACATCACCATTGATCACCTTTCCAAAGCTATCTACAGTCACAGTCACCATCATCTTCTGCCCCCATGGCCCCATAATCTCCTTTGTGGTCTCACTCAGCCTAAGAACAGAGACTGCACCACCTCTTTTAACACTCTCTACTCTTCAACGATAGTCTCCATTGGTCTCCTGCCTCACCCAGGGAAGCTTCATGTTCATAACCTTTTCTGGACCCCTCTTTTCATTCTAGTCTTATCTTGCCCCCTTGCTACTCTCTTTTGGCCACTGACTGCATCCCTGCATGGATCTTGGTCAACTTCCGGCATCTGGCTACAGTATTTTCTTTCTGCCTAAAACATGCCTTATCCCCAAATGTATCCAACACGAGTGCTATCGTCTCACTTCTGCCCTTACATACTTTCCAACACTGAAGTGAAGCCTCATCCTATATATACCTTACTCCCATTAACACATTACTTATTTTCTATCACATTTATCAGGCTATATATATTTTTTAGTATGTGTTCTTACAGAAGATACTGTTATGGTCCTTTTAAAAATGTCATTGTTCATCTGAAATTTAAATTTAACTGGTATTATTGTTATACAATTTTATTTGCTAAATCTGGCAATCCAGATACAAAACAAAGCAGAACCACTTGTCAAATGACAGAATACTTTCGAGGCTGAAAAACACAATGATAACTAATTGAGAACATTTAACCTTAGGAAAACTAAATGTTAAATATCAGCAGATCTGGAATGTAGGAGGCAGCTGGAAAGACTTATGTCTTCAGGGGAACTGATTCCTGTCACTGGGCTCTATAAGGACATTGGGCACTCCTGCTGTAGGGTAGGGGTAGAAGTATGAAATGGATCACTATAGGAACAGGACAACTAAAATCAATATGATTAGTACAGATATTTAAAAGAACTGGATGCTGAAACCACTCACATGCACACTAGATGTATGGTTGTCCCACTGATGGTGAACTTCCTGCAATACTGAAAGGTTGTCTTTTAGAGAAAATGAACAACAAAGGTACATCATTCTATTTATCTAAAATACAAAAGCAAATAAGACTAGTCCTGAAAGATAACAGTCAATCAGGAGAGAGACTGTGTGGTGGGGTCAGAAGATGCTCTTAGGGAACAAGAGGAAACCACAAGGTTCTGACAATGTTCTTGATGTTAATTCAATCAGAAGTAACATTCACATGCTTAATTTGTGGGGACTTGTTGAGCTGAACACTTATAACAAATCAATTTTCATGCATATATTGTATTAAATAAATACTTTCCGAATGAGAAGGCATTGCTGGCCAAGAAAGAAAATGGGAAAGTCTCAAGTGTCTGAGAAGAAAGGGTAATTATAGTCAAGTGGGGGAGAAAGGAGGCTAAAATTAAAGCTGCCCTGAGGATGTTGGCTGATTCCAGGGATGGGGAAGAACTAAATTCTAAAGCTACAAGTTGCTATGTATAGTAGAGATTCTGGGCTTAATGATAGACCCTTCTCAGCAAGCTATGAGGGGTGGTGGCTAGATAATAGCTGCTCCCATCATTTTGGAAAGAGAAGTACAATGGTGGTCAGTTTGTCTTCATTTTAACTTAGGGGACAGATACTCAAAGTTCTGGTTTGGGTTCACATTTGAAGCTGTGTGTGGGATATAAGGCCAAAATGAGGATTAAAAGAGCTACTAAAGCATCCCAGGATATTGTTAAAGCAAGTGCACATCTATGTAGAGAAATGTACTCCTAGTTCAGGGCTCATCATCATCATCATCATTGGCTGAGTTCTGAGGGTGAGCTCAAAATACAGCAGTTTTACACACACACACACACACACACACACACACACACACACAAAGGATCTCACACTGTACCATCCATCCATTTGGATAAACCTGAAGTGAAAAGAAAAAGTCTACTCATGGCAGGTAATTCTAATTCTGATTAATAAATCTTTAGCTGACGTGGATGACAACTTTTCTGTGCTATTTTAATGAAAAACACTATGACGAAGACACTCAGGGAAGAAAGAGTTTCTTGTACTTACAGTTCTAGAGGGTTAGAGACCAAGATGACCAACACAGCACAGCAGCAGTGTTTTCCATGACAGCTGGAGCACATCTTAAACCACAAGATCACATACACACACACACACATACACACACATACACACATATATATACACACACACACACAGAGTGAGGTGCTGTACCTGGAATGGTACAAGGCTTTGAAGCCTCAAGGCCTGTCCCCAGAGACACAGTTCCTCCATCAAGGCCACATCTCCTAGACCTCTCTAAATGGTGTCACCAACAGTGTTCAGATGCCTGAGACTATATGGGACTTTTCATATTTAACATTTCTCAAAACACCATTGTATGATACTTCAAAAATATGAATCACTAAAAATGTGAATCAAATATAGAGTCAGGATTCATAACTGAAAGTTTTCAATCATATTGATCCTTTCTAGTAAGATCATAGAGTTTGGGAAAACTTCTTGATACTATAAAATTATATCAAGGTCTGGGAAGACAAATGGCTAAAAGAAAAGTCAAGTTCATTTAGAATAGGAACCATCCAATAAAATCTAAAATCCTACAGTCTTAGTTTCTTGATATAGCAAATAACTTCTCTACACAAACCTACTAAAGAGATGTGAATGAATATGCAATGTCTCTCATCAACACAGATGCCTACTCTGTCTCACTTAACCTACGTCCAATACAAATGACCTTGCTGACATCCGACCTAGCAGAAAGTGGGGAAAAAATAGTTCCAGCGAAGTTGCTTAGATGCTGGGAATAAACATTCATAAACTGTTCCCTTTTCAGCATGAATAACCATAGATACACACAATGCAACACAAGAGGCTAAAACCGTACATCGCAAAGATAGCAAGTCTAATTAAAAGTACAAACAGCTGTGAAATGAAGAACTCAGCTGCTGGGTCAGGGCTATTTGAACCTGTGAGGTCTTTGTGATTTTGGTCTGTTGCTAATGATCTGAGCTTGCCTGACCCATGTTTATACTTTCATTATCTTAATTACATATACAATGTAGCTACAGAAAATAAAAACACTTGAAATAAGAAATCATCTTTTATTTTCCAGGGATGGAAAGGTTTGGTGATAAGGCTTTCAACATTTTCAACATTTCTATCTTAAGTCAGAATTACCCTTGAACATTCTAATTTCTTCATGTTTTCAATTGTTTGAAAAGTTTGTCAATGTCTTTAAATGTATTCCAAAATATTTTACGTAGGAAAACAAGCAATTTTTTTAATTGGTATTTAATGCAATGAAAATTTTTTTAGGATGACTGAAATTCTCTTAAAATCCCAAGTTATTAAAAACTCAACCTGAAAGTTCATTAGAAAATTAGTTTGGCCAACCAGACCCCCCAAAGCTCGCAGGGATTAATCCGCCAGCCAAAGAATACACGTGGAGGACCCATGGCTCCAGCTGCATATGTAGCAGAGGATGGCCTTGTAAGGCATCACTAGGAGGGGAGCCCTTGATCCTGTGGAGGCTCAATGACCCAACATAGGGGAATGCTAGGGTGCTGAGGCAGGAGTGCACCTCATAGAGGCAGGGAAGGGAGGAGGGGATGGGGGTTTGTGGAAGGGAAACTGGGAAGGGGGATAACATTTGAAATGTCAATAAATAAAATAACCAATAAAAATGAAACAGAAAAAAAAAGAAAATTGGTTTGAGAACTATAAAACTCAGATCAATTTTCAAATATTATTAGTCATCTGTGAATCACAACAGTCTGCTTTGATGCAACACTAAATTAAGATTAGTAGACTTTCATTAGGTGACCTCTGCCAGTTTTATATCCACTGCTTTGCAATTTAATGTTAATTTCATAAAGTCATGATGATCTGTGTCCCCAGAACGGACCACAGGAAGACCCCAGAGTTCTGACACAGACAAATACATTGCAGGGACAGCAGGCTTCATGCCTGGGTTCCAGTGCTTGAGGACAATCTTTCACTTGCTTTCTTTGGTTTATAGTTGTTTTTAGCAACTTCCAACTGCTCTGTTAATGGAGCTACTAGTTTTGTTTAATATGCACAGAAATGTTTGGGTATTGTGTATCCTCTTGAGTCAACCTTAAAAGGTTTGGTTTTTGGTTTTCTCTAGAACTTTGTTCATTACATTTAGTTTTCATATTTATTACATGGAGCTTCTCGTGGTAACTTATTTTATTTCAATGTCTGCACCAGTCATTCATTCTTATTGCTATTTGTATCCCCCTCCCTCTCTCTTTGACCAGTTTTATCACAATCCCTTTATTGTTTGTTTTGTTTCCAAACCATCTATAGCTCATCAGCAGTCTAGTCTTTCAGTCCATGGAAGTATGCCATTGTTCATGTGAAAAGCCATATCAATACCAATTGAGTATCAATCATCATACATGCATTTATCTGTTCATGATTACATATTCAGTCCTAGAGCATAGTAAGCCCCTTTAATATAATTCATTTTCTTAAAGGCCTTGAAAACTCACTTTTAAGATGATTAATATTTGTGAACATGCAAACATTTCAACTAAGCATCAAGAATTGTTCTCAATATAATTTTAAGAAAACACTGTGTGTTTGCTCAGAATCATATTAAGAGATATGACATCGTCCTGTAGCTATCTCCCAAACCTCTGTCCCTGCTAATGGTTTAATGAACTTCTAGCTAGCCACACATGGAGGGGAGCAGTGTGGGGTGAACACAATTCTAAAGGCTTCAACAAATCCAACTGGAAAAGATATCGGTTCTTTCTCTATTTTCTCCTCTTCAACATGAAAGTAAATTTTAAATATTTAGGTCTAAATCTTACCTACTTATTTGGATCAGAATAAAATTCAGTGAATTAAGTGGCAATAAAATCTTGGTGGCTCTTTGATACAGGATATGTCATAGACTATTTCTGTAAGTGTCAAGAATCAACTAGAGGGCAGAGACACATCTTGATGGTCCACAAAGAACACACTATAATGTTCAATTTGGATCTAATAATCTGACTGAAGATATGTCTTTTCCAACTATCTCAATAAAGACTCCTATCAAAGATGGTCAAGGCAAAGAAAGCATGACTAGAATTGGTTTCCTTCCCAAGTCTGCAGCAAGGCTTCATGGATAATGAAATAACTCCATAAAGGCTTCACGGGTGAAGGAATAACTCCATCAATCTCATGTTTCACCAAATATGAGTTCCATGTGAAATAACTAAAAATGTTCCCTCCCAACTTTGTGTGATTTTAGTGTGTAAATAAAATGCCTTTGTGAATAAGAAATGCTGTACATGAAAGTAACAAGAAACAAGAGCAAGTGTGAGTATAAAATAGACAGATCCACGTGGGCTTTAAACTATGGAGCTGTGGAAACAGCCAAATGGCTGAGCAGCTCCTACAGTAACCATGAACTAACATGTCTCTAGTCCAGTGTTGTGCTGGCTAGTCTTACATCAGCTTTACACAAACTCAAGGTATCTGAAAGAAGGGAACCTCAATTGAGAAAATGCCTCTGTAACTTCCAGCTGTAAGGCATTTCTTAATTAGTGACTGATGGAGAAGGGCCCAGGCATTGCAGGTGGTGCCATCCTTGGGTTGGTGGTCGTGGGTTCTGTAAGAAAGCAGACTGGGCAATCTATAGGGTCCAAGACAGTAAGCAGCATTCTTCCATGGCCTCTGCATCAGTTCCTGCCCCAGGTTCCTGCCCTGTTGGAGTTCCTGTCCTGAATTCCTTCTGTGATAAACAGTGATATGGAAGTGTAAGCCAAATAAACCCTTTCCTCCCCAACTTGCTTTTTGGTTATGGTATTTAGTCACAGCAGTAGAAACCCTAATTAAGGCAGGAGTGATAAATGCTGAACCATAAAGACAACAGTGGTTATTGTTTCCTCTTTCTATAATCTGCCTTCATTTCTTTCCCTATTGTGAATGTGGAACTAGGGAAAAACCCAAATCTCAAAACTCTACACATAAAGACTCATTTGTCATGTTCCTCTGACTGGTTTAACAATAAATAAATAAATAAGTAAATAAGTAAGCAAATAAATAAATAAAAATTAATATAGATTAGATAATATTAGTAATGTCTTAATATATTAGAAAACATTCAATAAATTACTTCTAAAATAGAACTTGAAAACATGGGAAGCAATAGTTTACAAAGCCAAAGAGTTTTCAATTTAACGAAGTTTTAAGCCAATATTTTGGCATGTTTTATTAATTTTTACATCATTCTTTTCATGATTTCTCATGCCTCACAGGCCTATTTTAGAAGACCTTCCAGTTAAAATGTGGTCCAGCCCAATGTCGCTTCTAGAAATCAGGAAAAGCATGTAAGCTTTAATAGCAGCTGAACCTTAGTCAAATGCCTCCATGTTTGTGCTCTGACCCCTGTCAGGGCCCTTTGTAGAACTGGAGAATGTGGAATAACTTGATGCCTCTGCCCATTCTGTTTCCCAAGTATAAATAATTCCTCTTATAAACTGGAACCTTCCCTCAGGCCTAGTCGAGATTTGACACTTCAAGAAGTTTTACTTGATCTCTGCCTCCAGCTCTCCAACAGCAAGCCTGGAGTAATTGTTATGTCTCAAAGCTCCCAGGGCCCTTTGTTCTCACTTTTGCTTTGCTTGCCAACGAATAAATAATAGAGTTCATAAGAAAATACAACAGCTCACAAAGGATGCACAAGAATATCAACTCTCATGCGTGCACTGCACACTGGGCTAGCCTTCTTTCCACTATGTGAAGATTCGTGTCGATGGGATTTATAAGAAAGCCTACAGCTCCTGTTACAATAGTTAATGAGGTTCTGTCTTGTGTTTTCCCACTAAAATCACTGCAGCATTAAGATTTTTTTTTCTGAATAAGATCAGTTCTATTTTTAAAAATACAACCAGAAATGGTGGTGACAATAGTGATTTCTGCCATTGTTTTTATGTGTCTCCTTCATTAATTCAGCCCTTCGCAATCCTCTAACTACTGTGAGACTCTCCTTCAGTAACTCTTGTAGTGTCTACAGTTTCCATGTATCCTTTTCCTGGTCTCTGCTCTTCTGTGAACCATTCCATCCCCATAACATGATTATTGTTCATTCGGTGAAGTAACTTCTCCTGAATATTCCTCAATCATGAGGCTGTGTTCCATTCCCTCATGGTAGCATAACATGGCTACTTCTAAGACTTAACTTGCCACTTGTGGGCTTTAAGTTAGAGTTAGAAAACCAGATGGTTCTATGCATGTGTGGCAATTATAACTGCACTGGTTTAACCTAGAGTTTGTATAACTTAGCCACATTCAAGGAAAGGGACTAAATGCCATAGTTGTGACTCATAGCTGTCTCAGAACAGAAGCATGTCCTGTACAGGGAGACCTGACAAAGCTCTGCCTTCTTGGCAGGTAAGAGGAAAACTGGAAACAGACAGAATGGCTCCCAAAGATGTCTTAACCCTTACAGAAAAGGTCAAGTGGGTTCAGAAAACAGATATGTCCCACATCAGTAAGTTCCAAAAGCTTTAAGATATGTTTGTAAAATGCAGAACTCATGTAGAATTCATTTCCAACAGACTGAAGGATAGTTAGGGATAGTCAGGAAAATAATAGATTATCTATTGGAACAGTTTTTTTGTGACCAATATTTGAGCTTGTTTCCAACTGAACACCTTGAGATCTTCCATGAACTGCCATGTTTAAATAACCAACATACATACTGTTCTTGCTTTTCCCACAAACCTCCTTTTGCTTTTGGCCCTTGTCTTGACATCCATAGCTTTACACAGCACAGTCCTAAAGCACACCACTCAAGAGCTATGAAAAATGATGACTCTGCCTCCATGAAGGTCTACATCTGAGCCCTACCCGATCAGACACCTAGCGATAAGAAATTGCCTTTGCTTCTAAATGTGATTTGAGAAGATAAAAAATTGTTCTCAATTTGCTTGTGGTAATTAAACCTGCCTGGCTTATGACAAAATTATAAACTCTTGACTCTACCTTCTTAAATGTGTTTTCTGCTTGTTTCTCTACAGGAGTTTTCCCTGTAACACCAGGATAGCAGAAAAGTACAGTTTTCTGATCAGCATATGGTATAGTTCTAGCTGCTATTTCTAGGGGAAAAAAGTATATATCAAAAATATCAATGACATTGCATTTCTTTCAGATAGGGGAAAATCTGTCTGTTACTTAGCTGAAGGATTTATTGATAAATTTGCAAGCAAAGGAGGTAAGAAAGAAAATGTGCCATCTAGAGCTGAGCAAATAATATATCTTGGTTCTTTTCATCCTCTTAACAACACAAGTTATTGCATTCAGTACACAAGAAACCTAAGCCCTAAAGGACTCAGGCATCTCAGATGAGTCACACAATGTTTGGGGAAAAGGAGACTTCAACCTGAGCCTGCATCGTCCTGCAATCCCACGGTCTTCCCTTTAAATCTTCATTCCTTTTCTCCAGGGTGGTCTCTGGCAAATTCTGCGCAAATTTAACCTAAGCCCATCATTATTTAAAGGTCAAACCCTGTCTCTGTTCAGGCAGTAAATCCCAGACAAAGCCCATTCGTGCCCAGTGCTAGCTGCTTGTTTAACCTGGAGATTCACTACAATAACAGCCCCTTTGGGAACTGGCTAGGCTGTAGCCTCCCTGGCACACAGCACAGAGACTCAGGTCGGACTATAGCCGCTCAAAACAGGACCTCAAGAATGTCAATGACTAACATACTATTGTTCTCAGATGACCTTCGTTGGGGGCTGAGACCACTCATATTCATAAAATAAAAAGCAATACAAGATGGGAAAGTTGTGCTGATTAACTTCATTGTTTTCAGGATTTAAAAATAACATTTTTTTGAAATTGTTTTTTTGTTTTGTGTTTTTATAGCCTTATCAGCTGATTATGGGCTAGTCTGATAAGTGGAAGTACTCCTTCAAATCTTGTTTCTTCCTCTTCTGAAGGACAATAAAAGCTAAGGCTTCAGTGAAGTTGCCCTCTGAAAGCCAACAGGAAGTGTTTGTTTTGTCTTATGTGTAAAACCGGAGCTAGCATCCAAAAGAACTTGATGTCCTCATGAAAAATGAAAAAGATCATGGCAAACAGCTGGAGAAAGCTGATAGCATGTTGCCCTGTGTGCATTCCTCGCAGGCCCCTCACACTGCTCACTTCAGAAGGAGAAAACATTTCCTGCCTCGTGCATAGCAGAGGAAGACAAGCAGCCTGCAATGACCTCAGAAGGCTCTGGCAGTTTTCCAAAGACCTTGAACAGAATTTTCTCAAAGCTTCCATCAGCTCAATGAGCCTTTTTGGTATGGCATGGAAATTTTCTGCATTCAACAGGATATATGATAGTTGCTGTAAAGGGTACTCTTTACAACCACTGGAAACATGTTCACCAGTGATGCAGAAAAGGGCATCATAATTTATGCTTCTCCAGCATTCTTCACTCCATAATTTTTGAAGGTAGATAGTAATTTACTAATTCCCATAAAATGCTATAGAATTTAATATATCCCGTCATTGAGTGGATAATAGTAGATAACATTATTTAAGCACTTGCTGTGCCTCTGGCACTAAGCTTAGAAATGCCGTGAATACAAAGCAGGCAAGTAAACCATCCCACATGGAGCCACTCATCTATTCCTTATTCTTGAGCCAGAACTGCCAGGGAAGCTTTAACATGGATCATGGGTCAAACCTCCTCCCTCAGCATTTATAAGTCACCTGATTTGGAGGTAGATGTGTGGAGTGGGCCAACCCACTACAGATGCGCACAATAAAACTCAGAATTACAAGAGAGTATGATAAAAGTTATAAATGTTGGGAAACTAGGGATTTTTAAAAAACACACAAGGCACGTACAACCAAGACGGGACAAATAGTGTGTTTTAAATGATAGTAAAAGGAGTATGGAATTCAGAGGTAGAAAGAGCCATTTCTGAAACCAGTCAGTGATAGTTCCTATGCAGTATGGCTGCTTGAGGCAAGGAAAAGAAAGTATCCAGGAAGACTGGATACGTGGATCAGGACCACAGAGAGAAAGCACACCGCCCATGCTGAGCAGTGGGCATTTACTCCTGCACCCATTAGACTGTTGTTAGAAATCTACACAGAATCCATGTGTGCCATTAACCATTAGGTTAGCTTTCATTTGTTTGACTACCAAGTTATTTCCTAAGGAAGGGCAAAGAGAAGGAAGAGGTCATGTGTGTTATGAAATAATGAGAAAGTAGAAAAAGAAGAGAAAGTTAACAGATACAGAAAATTAACCATGAAATACATGATGATACGATTACCAAAACCCAAAGGGGACTAGTCTCCTGAAGCTCAGGAAAGAGAAAAAGAGCTTTCCAGCAGCAAACATGGGGCTACCTTTGTCTGTCTACAGCTGATTCTCCCCATGGCACTTTGATTTAAGTCTCTTGCTCCCCAGTGACTTGAATTTACAATTATAGTCCCTATTCTGGTCTCTGGGCTCTACATGGAAAATCCATTCTTTTTTTTTGCCTTTATCTCAGACCACACACAGTCTCTCTCTCTCTCTCTCTCTTTCTCTCCCCTTTCTCTCTCCTCTCTCTCCCTCTCTCTCTCTCTCTCTCTCTCTCTCACACACACACACACACACACACAGAGAGAGAGAGAGAGAGAGAGATTCACATACACACTCACACATAGACACACATGTAGACACACACACTCATACACTCACGCACACATACACATGTGTGCCATTAACCATTAGGTTATCTTTTGTTTGTTTGACTAAGTTATTTCCTAAGGAAGAGCAAAGAGAAGGAAGAGGCCACATGTGTTACAAAATAATGAGAAAGTAGAAAAAGAAAAGAAAATTTCTTCATACTTTGGATCTTCTTACTTTGTAGATTCTTAAGCAACAATATGAGAATTTTCTCAAATTACATCCTCTCTTAATTCATGGAGAAAGGATCAATATTTGATCTTCCAAAGCTCTTGCTTATCATTTTAGTTAAATTTGTGCCTAATTGCCTTGCTCTATTCCAGGAAAGCAAGTCACTTGCAACCTTTCTGAGCCCAAATCCTGAACTCTGACTGATACCAAAGACACTTAAAGCCTTGTTCCCAGGAAGAGGGGAAAACTCTGGGGTTGTGGAAGAATAATTTGAACTTTGAACACCACACTCCAATGGAAAAAGGAACTGCAGATTCCAAAACTGACTTTACACATGCTGTCGGCTTCCTTACCTGATAAGGCAAGAAAGGATCACTTATTTTTCTGAAAACTGATGGTAATTTAAACTTTTTTTTTCATACTGTCCTGTAATTACCTCCCAGTTTTCATGAATTCTGAAACATGTTTTTGTTATTTATAACCTATTTTCCCTCACTATTCATAAACGGGTGAAAACACAGCTCTTACAAATGAGTGAAAAACCCAAAGACAGGACCTACTTGTTTGACTCAATATTTTGATTTGATTTAAAAATCAATAATTTATTTTACTAAATAGCAGACATTTCGTTCCTATGTACAAAGAACTCAGAAATTCCACCCTCCCTCCCACATCCCATTTGGTCACAAAGATAATGGCTGCATTGATGAGAACTGTTTCCAGTTCCTGTCAAGGGTCACTTCAGAAAAAGCTCAAGAAAAAAAAAAGCCTCACGCTTACTTTTAATTTAAAACATTTGAAAATGAATAATTAGCTGTTGGCCTCAAGGGTCTTTGTGCTCTTTTACAGATGGAAACCTTGGGAAGGAGTTTATGCCAGTGTGGCAAGAGCTGGGTCAGACACAGAAAAACCAAAGACAAGAATCCAAACGTAGTCCAGTCCTCAGGAGCTCCAAGCTAGATGTTGGCTCCACTTGGTCTTCCTTTCTCAACCGCGTATGATATCTGTCAAGCTCCTTACACTGATATCATGTGCGTCTATAATTACTGTGCCTGATAAACAAATTTACAGGATGATGCCCCATCAAGTAGAGTGACATCATGGTAGAATGGTCATGACAGGTGCTTTGGAACCACCCTTGACTTTGAATTCTAGTTTTGACATATAAAGTAGTTTGACCTTTCTGAATTGTTTCCTTATTGATAACAGCAAATGCAGTGTCCCCCGTTGTCAATGCTACATATAAGTAAGACAATAGAGGTACACATACAACAGTTCTGCTAAAAATACATCTCTTTGTCCCATTTCACCATTCATCCATATAACTAATATTTGCCTCTCATTGGATTAATTAAATCCAACCAATATTGTCTTTATATATGAGGAACACTTTATGACCCAGTGAGTCCACTGAAGTATCTATAAGAAGATATATCCTTTCTTACCTCCTTGTCCTAAGAGTCTGGGAGTAGAGTTACCCACACATGCTCTTGTGAGTCACTCATTCTGACTCTAGGCAGGGAGAGTAAGCAGAGCCAGTCCAGAGACAGCTTTGTCTTGAGCAGTGGTTCTCAACCTTCCCAACTCTGTGACCCTTTAATACAGCTCCTTATGTTGTAGTGACACCCAACCATAAAATTGTTTATGTTGCTACTGCATACCTGTAATTTTGCTTTTGTTATGAATCATAATTCATAAATATCCAATACAAAGGATATGTGACCCCTGTAAAAAAAGTCATTGCACACACACACACACACACACACACACACACACCACATACACACACAACCAACAATGGAGCCACAACCCACAGGTTGAGAATCACTGATCTAGAGCTTCGCAATATCACGTTTTATGCTTTAATCACCAGTGAAGAAATGACAAAGCTATGTTCAGTCTTTCAGTTTTCTAGTGAGCAGAATAGGCTAATCATATGATAATCGGAAGCCCTGACCCAGTGTGGGTCCCAAACACACTGTGACATCCTCCTGAGGCCAATGTCTGTCGAGGACACTCAATAGGAAGTTGATAATGATGAGATCAGGGAAAATAAGCGCCTCAGTGTTTAGCCCAATGTACAAAATTCCACAATTTCAAAGCTCACTCTAGGCTCACTTATACACGATTCACATTCTAGACTCTCCGTCGAGAAAAAGAAAATTCTTTTCTGTCCTGTGATAGACTTCAGGATAATCCAAGGAAAGATGCAAACTAAAATAAAAGTAAAAAATGTAAATAATTCAACCAATTTCACCCTTAAACACAGGTCATTAATCTACCATAGGGAGAATTATGGTTGGGCTTAGGGTCCCAATGGTTTCAAATATGTGAACCTTCTTGGGTTGTCAGCTAATTGCCTTTGTTTGCTTGTTTGTTTGTTTATATTACTTATTTTATCATTTACATTTCAAATGATATCCACCTTTCCCACTTACCCCTCCACAAACTCTGCACCCCATCCCTTCTTTTCCCCCTCCCCTTTGACTCTATGAGGGTGCTCCTTCACCCACTCACCCACCCTTGCCTCACCACTCTATCATCCCCTACGCTGGAGTATCAAGCCTCCACAGGACCAAGGGCCTCCCTTCCAATGATGATAAGACCATCCTCAGCTACATATGTATCTGGAGCCATGGCTCCCTCCATGTGTACTCTTTGGTTCGTGGTTTAGTCTCTGGGAGCTCTGGGTAATCCAGTTAGTTGATATTGTTCTTCGTATGGGATTACAATCCCCTTCAGCTCGTTCAGTGCTTCCCCTAGCTTTTCCATTGGGATCCCTAGGCTCAGTCCAATGGTTGGCTGTAAGTATCTACATCTGTATTGGTCAGGCTCTGGCAGAGCCTCTCAGGCAACAGCCATACCAGGCTCCTGTCTGCAAGAGCTTCTTGGCATCAGCAATACTATGGGTGTTTGGTATCTGCAGATCGGATGGATCCCTAGGTGTGGTAATCTCTGGATGGCCTTTCCTTCAGTTTCTGTTCCATTTTTTGTCCCTGTCATTCCTTTGGACAGGAACATTTCACCTTTATTAATTAACTTTCAGTTTTCATATACTTCTAAGAAATTCTTCACAAGAAATCCTATACACATACACACACACACATACATACATACACACACACACACTCACACACACACACACTTCATACCTAGTGGGACTTCTACAGTAGAATAGTATAAACAAGTAGATGGACCCTGTTTTATGGAGACTGTGTCACCAGGTTGATGATGCCAAACTCTTGCTCTTTCATATGATGCTAGTAAATGAAAATCCCTGAGATCATGGGTGAAACATTTACAAGTGAAAACACTACAAAATACAAGTTTCATGTGGTTCAATGAAGAAATTATTCCCCTTGGTTCATAGTTTCCATTTGTAGCATTTGAAAAGTCTCAGGTTCTCTAAAGTTTTACTGTAGATGCTAAAAAGTTGTATCAAATAGAAAACTGCTTTACTTTTTAATTCCTCTACATTTCACAATTGAAACAGAATTTATATCCAAAGGTGTATCAAAGGAATTTAAATGGTACAGACTCTCTAGAGGCTGGCTTTGAACTCTACAGCACAGTGTGAATCCTAAGCAAATTGGCACACATTAAACCCACTTAAAGGACAGCTAAATTATACTGAGCAACTCAAAGGTTGTTAAACAATACACCATTCTTTACCAATGGAAATTTGGTCCAGGTCACAAGTCATTATTCTAAACAACAAGCACCAAAGGTTAGGTCTCCCCTAGAAGTGACAAGGGTCATCCAAGAGCAAAGTTGGGGATGCTGAAAAAGAAGGAGCATAGATCTGTAGGTACTATGAATTCCTATGCTGAAACAATTTGGAAGAAAGACAATTTATTTGACAGTATCATATTCCCTCTTTTTAAAAAAAAAAAAAAAACTATTAATGAAGCATTAAATTAAAAATGAGTGCCACCAAGTATTCAAGTTGCTTTAGAAATGTGGTCTTTATGCACTCTTCAAAAGAGAGAAAAGCTTATTTGTTGGTCTTCTTAAAGACTGACATAGCCATCTGCTTCACAAGGAAACACACAACCTTTTTTTCAAAATATTTAACCAACTTTGTTTAGTTCACCAACTTACACATAGCAATGGGAGCTGAGCTCAGCTGGATAGCTCTGCCAGAGACAGAATCACTCAGGTACTTTCAGTCAGTACCTGAGGTGGCCAGATAGGATGAATAGCATCCCTCCAAGAGATGTCTACAGCCTGAGCTCTGGAACCAGCAAGCACGCTATTTTATGACAAAGAGGAAAAGGATTGGAGCTGGAGTTATGGATGTACAATGCTTTCTTTTAAAAATAAGATTACCGAGCTTACCGAGAACTATTGGAGTGGCCCAAATGTAATCTCAAAGATCCATAGACTGTAAAAGGTTGTAGAAATTCTCAGGAATGCAATGCCAGAAGGATTCCTCTTCTTGCTGTCATTTAAAAGAGAAGAAGGAAATGCAGACAGACTGTAGAAGCTAGCAAAGGCTCAGAAAGGATTCTCCTCCCAAAATGAACATTGCCTTTAAGTCCATGAGGTCTGTATGGGACTTTTGAGGATAAATTGGTATTTTGTTAAATTATAAACTTGTAGTCTCTTATAACAAAACCTAAGACCTGTGCATTTCACTTTCATAAGTTTTAATAACAAAGGTTACAGGTTTTAGCAGTGGGGACAAGCAAGAGAAAACAGTAAGTAAAATCACTTCTCATCATACTTTATAAACTAAGTTCAATCACCAAGACCCCTGTGGTGGAAGGATGGAATTCATGTTACAAGTTATCCTCTGGTACATGTGCACTGCACTGTTCATTTCATGCTTGGAGCATCTTGGTCTCTATGGGATTTTTTTTACAAATGTGGAATATTCAGAGCAGGTAATGGTTAGGTTATGTCAAAAAAAAAAAAATCTCAAGGACAGCCCTGGTGCAATTGTAAGATGATAGAATCCTGTCTATAACGTCCCTTCTCTAGCTTTGCTCCATTGAGGAAACCTCCTACTTTGCTTTCCCCTTCAAGGCCAATGTGGAAATCCCTTTCAATTCAGCATTGAGATTTTACGAAGTTCAAATACATGTTAAGGCATTGTGCAATGTTTGGTACAGGAAAGACACCATTTAAAGTGTTAGCTTTAAAAATTAAAATTCTCTTTTTTTAAAAGTCATATCCGCCAAGGGAAAGTGGTATTCCATATTTAAAAACAGATTCTTTTTCGATTTCCAAACACTAGTCACTCATTAAAGATCTTCCTTCCAAAGAGAGTGAATGAGGTATACAAAGAGATTGAGGGAAAGTGAGGCAGACAGCAAGACTCCCAAAGAGATTCTGATACTTCTAGAATCTTCTCTTTTAACATGATAAAAGAGAATAAAAAATCATATTTTAAGTATCCAGTCAAGAAAATGTATAGTTGCCTTCCGATCTGGGCCCAAGCAATGAGCAGACCCTGGGAGGCAGCTTTGCACCCAATCTCACAAAACCCAGAGGAAGCGGGGCTCCCAGGAGCTCTAAGCCAGACAGTATCTTAGGTAAGGAGACAGCAACACCCCCCACCACCACCAAACAGGGAGTAACTGGGACCCACTGGGACCCAAGAATTCACCCCTGTCCCAGAGCACTGGTTCCTTCCAGTCTGCACCCAAGCACTGAGCAGATCTTGGGCCTCAGTTCTAACCCCAGTAAGCAACACCCACCCCACAGAGTTCTGACACAACCAAGATAATAGGAAAGATAGGCTCCAGTCAGAGACAGGGCAGGTAGCACTGAGGAAATCCAGATGGCGAAAAGCAAGCACAAGAACATAAGCTTCAGCAACCCAGGGTACTTGGCATCATCAGAACCTAATTCTCCCACAATAAAAAGTCCAGAATCCCCCATATCACCAAGAAAGCAAGATTCAGATTTAAAATCACTTCTAATGATGATGATAGAGGACTTTAAGAAGGACAAATAATTCACTCAAAAAAAATACAGGAGAACACAGGTAAACAGGTAGAAGCCCTTAAAGAGGAAACACAAACATCCCTTAATGAATTACAAGAAAACACAACCAAACAAATGAAGGAATTGAACAAAACCATCCAGGACATGAAAATGGAAGTAGAAACAATAAAGAAATCACAAAGGGAGACTACCCTGGAGATAGAAAACCTAGGAAAGAAATCAGGAGTCATAGATGCAAGCATTTCCAACAGAATACAAGAAATAGAAGAGGGAATCTCAGGTGCAAAAGATACCATAGAAAATATTGACACAACTGTCAAAGAAAACACAAAATAAGTCCTTAACACAAAACATCAAGGAAATCCAGGACACAATGAGGAGACCAAACCTAAGGATAATAAGTATAGAAGAGAGTGAAGATCCCCAACTTAAAGGACCAGTAAATATCTTCAATAAATTTATAGAAGAAAACTTCCCTAACCTAAAGAATGAGATGCCAATAAACATACAAGATGTCTACAGACCGCCAAATAAACTAGACCAGAAAAGAAATACCTCCCATCACATACACCAAATGCACAAAACAAAGAAAGAATATTAAATGCAGTAAGGGAAAAAGGCCAAGTAACATATAAAGGCAAACCTATCAGAATTACACCAGACTTCTCACCAGATACTATAAAAGTGAGAAGATCCTGGACAGATGTCATATAGACCCTAAGAGAACCCAGGCTACTATACCCAGCAAAATTCTCAATTTTCATAGATGAAGAAACCAAGATATTCCATGACAAAACCAAATTTACACAATATCTTTCCACAAACCCAGCACTACAAAGGATAATAGCGGGAAAGCTCCAATACAAGGAAGGAAATTAGAAAGAGTAAGAAAGCAATCCTCTTCCAACAAATACAGAAGAAGATAGCCACACAAACAATGCTTCTGCTAATAACAAAAATAACAGGAAGCAACAATCTCCTCTCCTTAATATCTTTTAACATCAATGGACTCAATTCCCAAATAAAAAGACGTAGGCTAATGAACTGGATATGTAAACAGGACTCAGCATTTTTCTGCATACAGGAAACCCACCTCAGTGACAAAGATAGACACTACCTTAGAGTAAAAGGCTGGAAAACAATTTTTCAAGCAAATGGTCCTAAGAAACAAGCTGGAATAGCCATTCTAAAACCTCCAGCCCGAGAACACAAAGGGAGGGACTCATGGCTCCACCTGTATAGGTAGTTGAGGGTAGCCTTGTCAGACATCAGTGGAAGTGGAGGGCCTTGGTGCCTGAAAGTTTGGATTCCCTGGTGTTGGGGAATTCGAGAGGAGGGAGGCAGGAATGGGAGGATGGTGGGAGCACACCCTCATAGGAATAGGAGGAGGGGGGATGAGATAAGGGGTATTAGTGGGGAATGGGAAAGGAGATAACATTGAAAGGTAAGTAAATAAAATATCCAATTTAAAAAAAAAAAAAACAGATAATGGGTCTGGCAATTGTACTTGAGCAGTCCAGACATTTTGTCAACAATTTGTTACAGGGATTTCGTATAATCCTCAAGGACAAGGTATTGTGGAAGAGGCCCATGGAACTTTACAAAGATTGGTAAGACATACTGTTGCTGAGACAAAGAATGACGCTGACCTGTGAGCTTGCTGAGTGCCCTGACAAGGGTGACTGGGAAGCTGTATTGGACATATGTTCTTGACCCACCTTTGCTTGACTATTTCCCAGATGGGACAAGTTGCCTTGCCTCAAGTTTTTAGAACTTGTGGGATAGAGAATCGAAAAGAGAAATGATGTCTCTTGTATTCTTCTTAAAGGTGCCCAGTTATTAGGACTCAATCATGTACAGGTCTAGAAATCAATCCAATATAGTCTACTTTTGGAAGACTGGATCTAGACTTTGTCGGAGACATATTTGGAAGTTAGTTGTAACTCGCTATGATGTTACAATAGCAAGAGATAAAGTTGGGACAGTATCTGGATTTCAAACAAGGGTTAGTGCATGTTTAAAGCTTTTTTAATTGTCAAGGTAAAATTGGTTTTGTCTCTTCTACAGCATTTATTGTAAGTTGCATTGACTATATAATTTCCAATTATGTTATTGTGTTGAAACCTGACATGTCTGTTATGGGGTCTATAAACCAGCTTTGTCTCACTGCCCTGAGTATTAGAAAACCTTGATTCTCTGAAAAAAGCTTGAAAGTGCTGGAAGAAGTGAGTTAGGCTTTTAGCAGAAGCAAGAGGCTAGCAGGCTTGACTATTGCTGGTATAACAATATGGAATTAATGCTTAATTCCATTAATTGCTAGCACCACTGCTTCTGCAATAGCATTAACACAAGGAGTTAAGACAACATCTAGCAAAAAAAAAAAAAATGTTACTAATGTATTGAGTATACACAAGGATTTATATAGGTATCTGGAACTACGAGTGATGCTCTATAACTCATTCAAATTATCTGAAGGAGGTTCAGGGTTCAAGAGTTAGGAGCCATCCCAAGCGTCATGACAAATATCATTGAAGTAGTGTTACTTTTGAAATTCACAATGATTGTCATTATAATTAGAAAAAAGTTTAAAGACACCTGTAGGATATTTGGCATAATCCTAACACCTCTCTGGGTGTGTTAACTTTGCATAGTGAGATTATAAATTTAAGGAATGCTGCTCTGTTGACCTTTGATACTGCAGATAATGCCAATAAAATTATCCATGGCCTGAGCTCAGTATTTCCACTTTGGACAAACCATTGGAATGGCATATATAGCTTGATCAGGTTAGCCCTTCTTGTCCTGGGAATACCTTTTTTCCTGCCCATCGTGTTAAAGCTTTTCTTTAACAACATCAACATGTTGGCAGCCAAAGTACATGACTTAAACCTTAAAATGGACCCCCAGACAGAGTTATTAAATTAACAGGCTGGCAAGCCAAGAACTGGTAAGATTCTGCACAGAGCCTTACCAACCTAAGACATAAGTGCATTGCCTTTGATAATGCATATTCCATGACGCGTAAGGAAGTCATTCTTGTCAGAATGACCTAAGACAGGCTCAGTCTTGTTAATAAAAAAAAAAAAAAAATGGGGAGAGGTGGAGAGCCTTTGGGGCTGCTTGGCAAGAAGCTGTCATGGGCCAAGGACAAGGAAAAGGGCTGCTTGGCAGGAATATGACATTGGCCAAGGACAAGGAGGTTTCAAGCAGGAATCTGACATTAGACTAGAACAAAGAAGTAATCTCAGGTAGGAGTCTAAATATTAGGCCAGAACAAAGAAGTAATTTCAGAAAGGAATCTAAATTTTAGGCTAGAACAAGGAAGTAGGCTTCAGACATGAAAATGACCTTGGGCTAGGATAGGGAAGTAGGCTCAGATACTTTGGTCATCCTGATAAACCTTTAGAACAGTGATCACAGGAGTGTTCACATAACTAGGTTTAATGCCTTGCTTTTTCTTTGACTGTTTGTGTTTATTGTATTGCTTGCTCCTCAACTATTTGCACCTATTGTATTGCTAGACCTTCAATCTAGAACTGACCTTAATACATGCATGTAATCAAAATGGTATAAAAGCATAAAGGAAGAGGGGTATAGGATAGGGAGTTCTGGCAGGGGAAATGGGGAAAGGGATGACATCTGTATTGTAAATAAATAAAATATACAATAAAAAAAAGAAAATGTATAGTTACTTCCTTTCTGAGAACCATATGTGAAAAACAGATTATGGACTAAATTGTTTATTATATGTTGTGTTAAAGTCAGGCAGCATAGTGATCTCCTAAAGTTGGACAAACTACAATCAAAACTAAATACAAAAATGAGAATCAGTATAAAAGGAAAAAATTTCTGGGTAATTGACTGATGTTGTAAGGGCTGATAGTTTTTCCTATCATGGTAGACAAATGTAAATACAGTTACATAATACCAGCATAGCTCATACTAAGTGAATCACTGCCTTCCCAAAAGGAACAAAAATATACAATTATTAGCTTCCCAGAAACTGGATACAATGTTAGCAAATTCGATAAAATATTACTTTGTAGGGGTGTTACTTGATATTTCAAATACAGAAGCAATTGCAAACATTGTCTTTGGCCTTCAGCCCATGAGGCTGGATACCGTCTATGCATCTGGCAAATTAATGAGAAACAGCAATGATTGGGTGTGTGGGGTGGGTGGGCTCCTGGGCTACCTGGGTACCTGATCAGACATTCAGTGTTGAAGTTTCTTTCTGTATGGGTCTCTGAGGACTGCTGCAACCAAGTACCACAGACCTTAAAACAACAGCAATGTGCTGTCACAGCTCTGCACGCTTGAAAACTCATCCTCACAGCTTTAGCAGAACTATGTTCCCTCTAAGGTCTGCCAGGGAGACTTTCCTCACTTCTCCCTGGCTTCTAGAAACATGGTGGCAGAAACCCAGTGTGCTTGCTGTGCACATTAAGTGGCCCTGTCCTCCTACTTCTGCATCTGCAAGTGGCCATCTTCTTAAAGGGACTTTAGTCACATGAGATGAGAAGCCTAGTCTACTGAGTATTACCTCTTCTTGAGAAAGCACATTTGTGAGAACTTCATTTCCACATTCAACTGTAGTTTCAATAATCAGTTTATGTGGATCATAGGTTTCATAAAGAACAATGAAAGTCTACAGTATCTCTTATTATTCCTCTGCCCCTTCTCTCAAGCCTCCCTACGTCCTGGTCACCCCTCAGAATTCACATGTTACATGGGATACTAATTCTTCTCCTATTTTTTTAATTTTTTGTTTTTACCCACTCTGATCCTCTCTCGGGATACGGCCAACTTAAAGAGTAACTGAGATGCAAGATGACATTGGCTGAATACTTCTTATCCAAAATGCTTGGGACCAGAAATGTTTGTGATTTCAGACATTTCTCAGATTTTTGGAATATTTAATTTACATATACATAATGAATATAACTAGGAGTTAAATCTCAATAAAAAACATAAGATTCCCTTACTTTAAAAATACACCTTATTCATGTAGCTTGAGTCTAATTTCAGGTTGATTTCTATGTTACCTACATTTCCACAGTGACCGTCATATCTATATGAGGGAAAATATGGAATTTTCCAGTTGTGGCCTCTCATTAGTGTTTAAAATGTTTTAGGTTTTGAAGCATTTCAGATATTTGTACCTGTGTGCATATATACGTATATATGTATGTGTGTGTGTGTATACAAGCATGTGTATTATACATATGTGTATGTGTACATATGTCACACATAGTCCAAAGGAGGACATCAAGTGTCCTGGTCAGTAACTGACTTATTTCGTTGAGACTGGTTTTCTCACTAACCCTGGAGCTGAGCTGGTAACCAGAAATCCCCAGTGACACTCCTGACTCTGCCACTTACAGTACTGGTGTTAAAGGTATGCAACTACTGCAGGCTTTCTCCATGGGTTCTAGGATCAAAGGAAATTCCTTATACTTGCTGTGCAAAACCTTTTATGAACTGTGCCATCTTTACGACCCCAAATTTTATATTTTTTAGGTTAGGAATGTTCAACTTGAACTTGCTTAAAAGTATTAGGAGTTTTGGCAAAATTTGTAATTATTAAAGTTTTCTTAGAATTTTAATATATTAAAATGACTATGAAGGCAGTAAATGAAGCCATTTCGGACAGGGTGAGGAGACTTTCCATACACACATCTCGCCACATTGCTGAAGGTAACCCCTTAGCTGAGCACAATGAGGGACTGCGGCATTGGACTGAGCTCCTTAATTAGTTCCAATAGTTCTATTATTGATTCTTGAGGAATTTTTATAGGATGACATCAGCTCTCTAAACTGACAGTTTGATTCATCCTTCCAACTTGCTTATGGTCCTCCCTATCTCACGGCTCTCTGTAAGAGTCCCAAACTCTAACCCACGGTAGAAATGACACTTCTACCCTGTTTGAGATATTTAATGAGCCAAGTTTCAAGTCTTTCACTACTGAGTTTCAGGCACCTAAATTTGCCAAAAGGCTGCAAAATGATCATCTTTACAAGATGTTGTCTTGCTAGCTGCTTGTTTTTTAAAAAATAACTAAATGCTAATTACTCTGGTGAGAAAGTTCTCTCATAGCCATATTTTTCTGAGAGATTTCATAATAAAGGAGTTTTGGACCAGGGCAAGCTGAACTACTTCCAGGTCTTTAGCAGCTGTTAAGAGCAACTAGCACTGAGCTTTGCACAGTCAATCGTTTAATATGTGTTTGCTGAGTTAAACTTACCTGAAAACAACAAACACTAAAAACCTACAATCACATGTCAAGGAACATTCTTTGAATAAATTACCCATGGATATTTATTTTGAAAGGTTGGCTTCCCCTCCCTACCTCCACACAAGCCATATAATTCATAAAATAATATAAATAATCAAATTACACTAAATAAAACTTAAATTTGGAAGAGACCAACTCTGACACTTGGAGCTATTAGTAAATATAGTCATCTAAGATCATTCCTGAAATTTAACAGGCTTCATCAAAGGGAAGGCTGGAAACACAAAGCCCCCGCCCAAGACATTCTGTACAGATCTGCAACCTCAGCAGCCTACATTGAACATAAAAGTTTCCTCGACAGTTGATTTTGAATTTGAATATCACAGAATTTCCTCTCATTAGGCCACTTGACATATATATATAATATATAAATTTAAAGTCTATCAACATCAGAGTAACATTTTGCAGTGGGACGCTGTGGCTTCCATCAGAGGTCTATATTTTCCTCCTGGGTACATCTGTGGTATATCTTGCCAGGTCTCATGGCCCAGGTATGTTATTTTCCTTCCAGGCATCTTAATTGGACCTTGCTGATGAAGAAAAAAAAAAAGGTCCACAGGGAACATGCAGTACAAAATAATATTTGTCTCTGATGTGGTAGAAATAGAAAATTACACAAACAATTTGGGAATTATAGGTTCATGGCCACTGGTGTAGAGTTATAGACCATTTCTCACCCTCACTTATCTACTGGTTCCCCATTGTGCTTGAGCCAAATACTTGGTTTCTTTGCATGTTTCTCTGACTTCCACTGCCCAAGACTGAATGCTCAGGAATGCCAGCTGGGAGCAACACTGGCCAGGTTTGTGGTGAATACCTTTGAGGGCAATAATATATGTTTACATGTAACTCATAATTAATCACTAAACTTCCTTTTGGAAAATAAAAACACATTTCAGGGTATATTTTACTGTCTGGGGGGCAAGAAATGACAGGAAAAGAAGAGAAGCAAGCAAAGGTGGGGGGGCAATGATTGAAAACATTTGACTTGGCTTGAAATAAAAGTACATATTTCACACATATTTTTAAAGCAACCCCAGAAGCCAGCCTGACTTCGAACACACTGAACAGGAAGGCGTTTACTGTTGGAATGCTTGCTGAACCCTTCCAAAACACACATTCATAATACCTCTGGGCTATTGAAAAAGAGTTGGGGTGAAAATATTTAATTTATATGTGCAATCTTGCTTCCTGTGTTATCCACCATCCCCAACACACACACATGCACACACACACACACATACACAGAGCCAACTGTGTTTTTCAAACCTTATGAAAAATGATAGGAAATGGTTTCATCTCCCTCCCCCCTTTGTTGACCCAGCTATATGTTTTACCTCAATTTATAGCTCACCTGGCTTGAAGACCAAAGGGGGAGAAAAGGTAAAAATGGATGTTAAACATTCGTGGTTGCTGTGGAAAAAAAGAAAAAAAAGAAAAAAATCTGAGTAAAGGAAAAGCTGGCTGTGGTGTGCATATCAAGGGCATGGGGTGTGGAGCAGGGCTTGCTTAGCCTTCAAAATGTGTGCATTCAGTAGCAGGCATTCAAAACAGGTACAGGGAGGGGTAGAAAGGGCAAGAAAGAATTCTCTCAAAATCAGATGAGTGGCTGAAAACACCTGAATCCTATAAAATTTCCAAAGAACAGTGCTGGTTCTCTCCAGAGGAATTTTAAAGCATTTTGAAGAGAAGGGGGGAAATATTTAAATAATTAAGATTCTAATCCAAGCAAAAGTTTCCCCCAAACTTTAACTATGTTAGAGTGCTTCATAACTTGGTTTAACATGGAAGATATACCCTCCACATGAAATGAGTTCCAGGTGGCTCCACTTTCCATAGTATACCTGCCTCCTTGTTATGTTTTTATTTCTTGAGAAGATCAATAATAAGACATTTGAAGACAACTTGAAGCCAAATGGAAACCCAGAAAGTTTGAAGTTCAGATTTCAAAACTCTCAAATCCAATCTAATTTTACCAGAAAGTTGACCACACCCTATGGAAATCCACCTCAGGAAAGGCTTTGCAATTGAGTGGTTTGTTTTTAAAACTTAAGGAGAAAATCGGTAAATACCTCAACTCCAGTAAGTATTTCAACACTGAGCCTACAGCTACAAAACTGTGTTTCAAGCTTTCCTCCCATATCAGAACAACACTCTGAACAGAACACTATCCTTGCGCATCCTCTCTGCCAACAGGGGTTTCAATGTCTGGGGAACTAGTCTGCGCTAAACTTAAAGCAAGACAAGAAAAAAAAAAAACCTTTTAGCCAGGCAGTGGTGGCGCACGCCTTTAATCCCAGCACTTGGGAGGCAGAGGCAGGCAGATTTCTGAGTTCGAGGCCAGCCTGGTCTACAGAGTGAGTTCCAGGACAGCCAGGGCTATACAGAGAAACCCTGTCTCGAAAAAGCAAGACAAGATGGCACCATGACACTGCTGTGCAGTCGCTGACAAGCTTCAGAATGTGGCTGCAGTGTCTTTTGCTAGCTCTCCCTCATGTCAAATGCTGTGCAGACACGGATGGACAGCATGTTGACCCAGGACGATCTTACAGGAGTACACATTATTGATTTGTATCCTTGCAACACATTGTCACTGGGGATTCTCTCAGGAGAGACCATGGGAAAATGGATGGCTGATCCATGTTAAGGTTAAACTGAGCAAATCATCTGTTCTGTAGCAGAGTCAAATTCCACTCCGGCCACCTGCAGTCATGACTAAGACTGTTGTCTTGTCTGGTTCTCTGCCACCGTGTGATGAATTGGCTGTTCTGACCCTGCACCTCAGCCTAATGTGATGCTGTCACCATGTTCTTTCACCTTCATGTACATGTGCACACACCCACACAAAGACACATAATACCCATATACGTGCATACACTGATATACACACACACATATCAAGTTGCTTTTGCCAAAACCACTTCATGCAGAAGGCAAGTTCCTCTCCAGTGCTCATTGTATAATGGGCAAGAAAGAAAAAGAGAAAAAAATAAGAAACAATTTTTTCATAATAAATGTGAATTATCCAACTGAAGTTCAACTACTACAGACATCAAATGACTGCCAAACAGTGACAATAGAGACTGAGAATTTGGCAGTAGTGACTAATTCATGTGGGCTGGCAAGAGAGAAACTTAGTGGCGATGAGAATAAAAAAGAAAAGAAACAAATCGAAAGAGAGCATCGAGAAGCAGCACTTAGGTGCTGTTTTGTTGCCTGTGCATTTCCCCAAAACATGGAACCAACTATAGAGTTAGTCATATTTTTCTTTTTATGCACTTCTTTGTCTTAGTAAGGGGAGCAGAAGTCTGTGCATGCCAGTGTACCTGTGTACGTCACTGGGCAACTGGTAGGAGTTAGTTGATTCTCTTCACCACGTGAATCCTGTGGATCAAACTCAGGCCATCAGGCCTGGTAGCAGGTGCCTTTACCCACTGAACCCCCTTGCCAGCCCATGGTTACACTTCTTGTTTGTAGTCTCCATATGTGTGGATACTGGTTTGGAACTGAAGTGTCTGAGAGGTAGTACAACCTTTTAGGAGATGAGGTCAGGTGATGTTGGGGCTACTATGGCCAAGCCTGTGACTAGTCTATATAGACACCATGCCTCTCTCTCTTTCTTTCGCCTACTCCTCAGCTGACAGAAGGTGACCAGCTTTGTTCCATCACATATTCCCGCTGTGATGTTGTGCTTCACCTCAGCCCTAAAACAATGAAGCCAAATAACACCTTGGAATGCAACAGAGAAGGAACTTGTACCTATCACAGATTTAAACATATCAGTTCACTTTGTAGTTGAGGCTGGACTGAGACCATGGTAGGCAGAACCTAACATTGACCTAGTTACGAATATCTCTTCTACTGAACCCTTATGTCTAAATGAAACCTCAAGGCTAAATGTTGATTTTTTTTTTCCAAATATTTTGTCACAGCACAGAACTCTAATGGCAGAGGACTGAACACAGCCCATCCCACACATGTTTGACTCTTAACTGGTACTCCATTCGCAAAGATGAATGTAAAGAGTACATCTTTTGGAAGTATTGAAGGGGATCATTTGAACCCAACAAGATGCATTCTACATTTTGAGCTATTTGTGCACTGAAATAAAATAGTTCACAACCCTAAGAAGTAGACTTTCTTACACAACGCATGTGAGGCACATAGATAAAGAAAAGGAGAGAGCATCCTTGTGTGCTCATTTCAGCATTGAGCGTGCTGGCTTAAACAATGTCAAAGTTGATAGTCATGTTCTTCCACAAGCTACTGCATGGGCTACATCTTGTAGTGTACAGGAAGCCACTTCTGAATGCCCAGGGACTCCTCTCTGTGCCTCTCAAGGTTTGAGGAATATCATATGAGTAGCCATAAGAAATGGAACATTTAAATCTCCTGCTTGTGATCTGTTAGGAGGAAAGAATGACAATGGGGTTGTAAGTTGTTTCCCTATAAGAGACTACATACAGTCTATTACAAAAACCAGACTAAGACATCTCACAAGCTTTTCCAGAATAACATATTTCTAGTTACGTCTTGATAGCTTGGACTGGGATACAAGGCCAGAACAAAAGGATGCTGAGGGTAAAAATTTGATTTTCCAAATATGTAGGAAAGAATAGCAGAAAGAGGAGGTTAGAAAAGATCTGAGAACTTGATCTGAGAACTTCTCAACCATAATTTCTGACACGAAACGAAGTAGTCTGAGTTGTGTGAAGAAGCACAAGAGTGTAAAGTTACAATACTAAAATGACAAGTATGGAAGGAAATGACTCCAGAAACAGTGCATTACATCCTTCCAAAATAAAAGGATATTTTTATACAACAAACAGTTGAGAAGAGTCACTAAGTTTATAAAGAAAAGAAGGTGCCGTGATGTGCTTTCTATTCCTGTGATAGAGATCATGGCCAGCATTAACTGGGGATCAAGGGGTTTCTGTCAGCTTATTCTTCCACATCACAGCCCATCACTGAGAGAAGCCATGGCAAGAACTAGAGGAGCCTTGTAAGTGGCTTCTTAATATGTGTTGCACTTTTCTTCTTAAGCCAGTTATCTCTCAAATAATTGACCCTGGACTATTATATTTATTTAACAAGCTGTAGTGGCACAACAACTGTGCAGTATTACTCTATTATAATCCTCTAAAGGAATTTGGCTACCTCCCAGTCAAAATCCCGGTGATACTTGCATTTTAGTACTGATCTGGCAATCTGGACTCTAAGTGTTTTCTCATGGTATCTCCTGGACTCTTTCCATGAACTGAATCCCCACTTTCTCTCTCTTCCCTTCCACTGGCTGGGTGGAAGTCCAACTCTATTCTCTCCCCTGACGTCATTGGCTGATCAGCTACTTTATTGACTAATCAGGGAATAATTGGAGAGCAATGTTTATATAATATTGAGACAGGAGACTCTTAGAAAAAGAATTGCAAGATATGGGGGTACAGAAATCAGCATTTGAATAATACAAAGATAATATGTACACAGGCACCAGAGACAAGGCTGTGGGAGATGCTGCTTCCTAGCTTGCTTGTCTTGCTTGCTGTTCTTAACTTGCTCTTCCTGACTTGCTCAGTTTACTTCATTTTGTTCTGTTGCTTGTTTTGTTGGATGGTTTTTGTGTATTGGGGGGGGATTGTTGTTTGTTTGTTCATTTGTTTGTTTGCGATAGGGTCTCAGCTTTGGATGGTTTGGAACTTGCTATGTAGACCAGATTGATCTCAAATCATATACATTCTCCTTTTACTGCCTTCCAAATACTGGGATTTAAGGCATGCTACTGGTGCCTACGGCCTGCTCTCTGAGCTTTTGGTAAACTTAAGGACCACTTCCCAAGGTTGGCACTGCTCATGGTGCATTGGAACCCTTCCATATCAATCATCAATGAATGGAATGTCCTATAGACTTACGTACATGCCAACCTCATGGGCACTTCCTCAGACGTGTTACCCTTTTCTCAGATGACTCTAGGTTCTATCATGTTGGCAAAAAATCAGAGCCTTAACTAATAAGTGTTTCTATGAAAGTGGTTACCTACTTTGGTGTGGTGGCACATGACTGTGATCTCAGAACTCGGAAGGCAGAGTAAAAAGAATTGTGAGTTTTAAAGACAGTTTGTATTACGCGAATTAGACTATCCTTAAAATACCTAGGGGAAAAGAAAGAACATACAGTACTAGTCTTTGTCTCAAACCATTGTCACTACATTCTTAAATAAACTAGAGTTTAATAAAAACTTAAAAGAAAACAGGGTGATATAATTTGATTTCTGTCACATTAAAGCTACAGAAAATAGTGCAGAGAGACCAGCAAACATAGCTTTGAAAAATAAATACATAGACCACAGAAAGCACCTTCTACTTTTTTTTTTTTTACTTAAGGAAAGTAGTTGCCTAAAACATAACAAATCACAAGTTGATACTCCAATATGCCAAGAATTTCTACAAAGCCAAAGAAATAAGTGGACAATTTACCAAGGAGAAAAAAATGGATAAAATATATTTTAAAAGAATTTTTAAAATAGTATTCCAAGAAATGCAAACTGAAGTAAGATTTCTTGTAATTTTATTATTAAATGTTTTAAATATGTATTCCAAGTGCTATGAATAGCACTTTGAAGTAGGTAAGCCTGCAGACTGAAACGGAAAGGGGAAATCTCACACACCCTTCCACTTTGTCGTGTAGTCACATACTAAATTCCTTTGACTCTGTAGTTCCACAGCTAAGACATTATCCTAAGGGCACAGTCTGGCAGATAAAAGAGTCATAGGGCTAAGGGTGTAACTAACTGGCTTACTAACTAGAATGTACAAGACCCTGAGGTCAATTTCCAAGACTGGATGGATATAAACAACTTTAGTTTTATTGATCAAAATGACAAGTGGCTTACCACTGTATGAGCCATGCATGAGGCAAAGTGGCTACTTTGCAACAGGCTGAGTTCTAAAGGCTGTGATGAATAGACGCCAACACTGTTCATCTTTACAACAATCCTATCAACTCTATTTTCGATCTCATTTTAGCAGTCAAGTACAGAGATTAAGCAAAAAAACAAAAAGCCAGACAAAAGAACTTTACTGGAGAGCCACAGAGCCCAATTTAAACTCTGGCAGTGTGACTATGTTCCTTCTCTGAAGGTCTCACACACCTGACTGTACAATGGAGTGCCACCAGCATTAGAATAATCTTAAACACTAATGATGTGATAATGGGTTTGTGCTGTAATTAGGAAAATATTAGAGATATAAAAATGCACGTGTGACATTATTCCGACTTCTAACAAGCAAACTAAAGATGAATAGAAAGTAAAATCAGTAGGAAATAAGGTACAGGATAGTCCTGGTCTACTTGGAAGCTAAGCTTTCTTTTCCATATTTTTTATGGACTTTAGAAAGTTCTGATAAAGCTGTCTCCTTAGAAGTCTGCAAGAGTCTGACATACTCAGAGACAGATGCTCACAGCTAACCATTAAACTGAGCATGGGGTTCCCAATGGAGAAGATAGAGTGAAGGCTGAAGGAGTTGAGAGGATTCGTGACACCATGAGGAAAGCAACAATACCAACCAACCAGAGCCACCAAGGTCTAAACCACCAGCCTGGGAGAGCTTAGGGAGGGACCCATGGCTCCAGCTATATATGCAAGGGAGCTATATATAAGTAGGAGAAGAGATCCTTGGTCCCATGAAGGCTGGACGTCGAGGGGGGGGGATATTTGAGGGTAGGGAGGTGAGGTACGGAGGAGGGTGGGTGGGGGTACACCAATGTGGAGGCAGGAGAAGGGGGGAAGGGATAGTGAGTTCCTGGGAGGGAGGGGGGAAATGGGGTAAGGAGAGAATATCTGAAATGTAAATAAAATTTCCAATAAAAAAAATCAAAAAAAAAAAAGATATGTCTCTTTTACAATCAGAAGACAATGATGTGTTCTCATATTTTTAAAGACAAAAAAATTGATAAAATATTTTGTAGCTATATGTACCAAAGTATAATCTAGGTAGAAAATTCCAGATGTATTTTAATGACTAGAGTCCTGCTCTGATATACTTTGTTATGCCTTGGCTTTCTAATTGCTTTCCTTGGTGTTTCTGGTTGATATGCCCCACACTGGCAGCAGTGTGAAGGTTGAGGACTTAGATAACTGGCATGATTATAGAAGTCCTTCCTTGCTCAGGTACCCAAAGTGTTGCCTCCAGCATGATGTGCAGAGCCCAGTTGAAGACAGCCTTCAGGAGTCCCAACCTATATCACTGCAACTAAAACCTTACAGGCCAGTCTATTGAGAGAAAGATTTACAAGAAGAAAATTGGTCTTTTCTTCCTTTTAAGCTTTATTCTTGGCAAAGGTACTAAAACATTCCTTTCTATAGTCATTGCCCTGTTTCTTTTAACCAGAACCTATTACTGTGCTAAGGAAGCAAACTGGCCCTTCAGTTTCTTTCACGGAATTTGGATATAGTTTGAGCCTTGGAACCAGTTGAAAAATGTTGTTGTGTAAATGTGTGTCTCTTTGAAATCTGAAACCATTAATGACAAATGAAGCATCTGTATTTGTATACCAAAACCATCTCCCTTTACATAAAACTGAATGCATTTTTACATTCACTATTTCATTCCATCCTACAAATATCCCTTGATACTAAAAACAATTCAAGTCCTTAGAACATGGAGAGAGCTTCAAAACAAGGTTAATTATGATTTACCTATAAACAAAAACAGCCTGAAGTATTAAAGCTGTTCACATACCACAGAGTTTCAAAGACTACAAGCCGACCACAAGGAACAAAGGCAATGCATGAGTGTATGAGCACCGGAATCAGGATTAGGAGTGATTGCTATTTGGGATCAGGCTGAAAGATCTACCAAAAGGCACTGGCAATGGTCAGATGATCTTCCCAGCCTGCTGGGGGAATCTCATATGTTCTGGGTCCAAACTATTCTATCTTTTCCCAGTGTCTCTACATCTCTGTCCTTGTCAAACTTCACATACCCTGAAAACAGCACTCTAGCTAGGTGTGGTGGCTTATTCCTGTAATGCCAGATTTGATAGGCTGAGACAGGAGGATTGCCTGTATGACAGCATGAATACCAGGCCCATTCTATAGAATGAGACCTGATCTCAAGAAAAAAAATAAGGAAGAAACAAGCAACGAAACACTTTCTGCCTCCAAAACTCACAATAAGAGATTAAAATCCACCAATCAGATTGGAGTGGGAGGGATAGGGGAATTGGGGAACTGTCGTTGGAGATTTCAAGTGACTTTACCTATCTCCTCAAACCAAGACCAATATAAGAACTTTAATTTTAACTTCACACTGGATTGTGAATTTAAAAAAAATTGACTCTTAAAAAAGCAGGTAGGCAGGTCAAAGAGAGAAAAATAACAGAATTCTCACCTTACTGGTGGGGTTGTACTCTGATCTCCAGAATGTTTCTATTTAGTGGAGTAGAAAGTCCTGTCTATCCCTAAGGCTCTCCACAGCTGGGCTCTTCACTTCTTTCCCAAATCAAGCTACTACTGACACAATTCCCAGAATGCATTCTGCTAGCCTTTGATCATTGCTCTGGATGGGCACTTCCCTTCCCTCCAAACAATCATTAAGAGCTAACCAGCTGAGCCAGGAGTCACTCCCAGCACCTGGTGGCTTCACTAAGCAGCTGCTATGTGTTGCCAGGTGTTCTAAGAGCTTACCATGTGACCTTATGAGAGAGTCTACACACTTTTCTGTTCTCTTCATATTGCTACCATACCTGTCATTGAAAAACCAACAAACAACAGCAACAACAGAAGTTGAAAATGGCCATTTTCTCCAACATCCACTTCACGTTAATCTGGGATGTTGTTTTATTTGGTCCTCGATCAGATTCAGTTCATAAATGTCAGAGGTTACTGTTATATTATGTCCTGAAATGTCCTTAAAAAGGCAAAAATATTCTTTTGGAATAGACAATAAGGATTAGGTAGGAGGAGATGAAATAAATATTCAACTAAAATGCTGAGCTGACCGCCTGAGTTATAGAAATTGGGACAAAGCGTCCTGCAGGGTAACCTTTGGACCATCAACCCGCTAGATATAGGAGAGTGTCTGCACAGAATCCTTGCAAACAGCCCAGCTGATCCAAGTTGGTTTCCTGGACCTGATCCTACAGAGTTTAATGGAGCACTACAAAGAAAATAAATAAAATTCTAATAATTTGACAAGTTCATTGAGTTTAACCTATCTTAAATGTTGTCTTTTTAAAACACTATTTTTATTATTTTTATTCAACATACACACACAAAAGAGGGTGTGTGTGTGTGTGTGTGTGTGTGTGTGTGTGTTGATCCAAGTATGTGCATCACTGTGGAGGTGCCTGTGGAGACCAAAGGTCATCACCCTTGAGGCTGGAGTTATAGGAAGTTGTGAACTATCTGATGTAGTTGCTGGGAACCAAAGCTGAATTCCCAGCCTCTGGAAGGGCAGAAAGTCCTCTTAACTGCTGAACCATCATTCTGCTCTTAAATGTGGTCTTTTTTTTTTTTTTAACCAATAAACCTGCACAACTTTGATTATTATTTTAAAATACATTTTAGAAAAACGTTCACTAGAGGAACTTGGATTAAAAAAACAGGGCATATATATATAAAGATTTATATATCCATGAAAATAATGGGTTATGTTGTTGGAAATAGATGCAAATAGAGTTCATATATTAAGTGAAATGAGCCTCAGGAAGACAAATACTGAAGGGTTTCTCTCAGTCATGGACACTGGATTATACATAGACTCATAAACCACTTACATTAATGATGTGAAAGCAAAAAGGAGACTAGAAGAAACTAGTGAGAGGAGGGTAGGGAGGAGGGGGAAGAGAGGAGAGGTAGGAAGGGGAGGAAGAGAGGGAATGGGGGAGGGAAGGGTGAAGAGAAGGAGGAGGAAGAAGGGGGAAGGGGAAGAGGGGGCAGAAAGGAGGTTTTGGAGACTAAATATAGTCAAGCTACATGATACACTTGAAAAAAAAGTCTTTATGAAACAACACTGTAGAATGAATAGACACCATCCAAAAGTCTGGGTAAAACAAATTGCAATTTCTTAAGAAATACCCGAAGCAACTGGACTAATCTGCATTAATTATTTATTATCAATTATTATTTTATTAATTAGTTTACTATGAAAGTGCCTGTTTTAACATATCTCTTGTGTTTAAAGTAGAAGTTGAAATTATGGTAATTGATGTTACCTTAGTACGAGTGGTTGACTGTTATTGCTCTGTGTGAAATAAGATTATGAACCTTTAAGAGGATTTCAGAGATTTTCGGACAAGTTGGGTTTGGTCTCACTTGCCACAGTTAGCCCCACCCAGAGCAGAACGTGACTGCAGTGGGAGTACACCTCCTATTGAATCTGCATACAGCACGCTATTCCACATAAGAGCTTTCTCCAAGCTTTCCTTGTATCTCAGCCCATTCTGGTCCATCAAGTTTTCATCCAAGTTCTCACCTATAGGTGGAAACATGTCACAGGCTTCTGCAAAATCCCATGACTAGAACAATTAATTTTATTATACTTACTCCTGCCCTCTCTCTAAAAGAAATATGACAAGCCAAGGGCTACCTGACCTCTATCAACAACAATAACACCATCAATAACATCAACATCTCCACCACCACCACCAACATCATCATCATCATCAACAACAACAAAAATATAGACAAACAAAAAACACACAGAGAGACACTGAATATAAAAACAGTTTTCTGGGTTTTTTATTATTATTATTATTTATTGCCTTAACGACTAATGAGTGTCCTAAGAGAAATTCATACAATGAGTTAGCAGAGAGGGTGCTCCTCCTGAGAGTCCTGCAAGTCTTATATCTGACAATTACTAAAATAACAATTTTGGAGGTATAGTGAATTTTATAATCAGGATGAGCTTTTCAAATTGTTTTTGCATTTTTTAGTCTGTTGGTTTTTGGGTTTTTATTGAGTTTTGTTTTGTTTTGTTTTTAAGTCTTCAGAGTCTGCCCTGATCTAGGTATAGAAAAAAAAAAAAAAAAAAAAAAAAAAAAAACAATGCAACAAGTAGAATGCAAAACAATGCAAAAGTAGAAACCAGCTGGGAAGTGGGCTGTGGAGACTCTTGTTCCAAAGGCGCCAACCACGTTCTGACATGTGCTGAGAGAGTTTGCACAGCTAGTAGTGGAGAGTGCCCGTGGAGAATGAGAATGTACTAGGTATATCTTAGAGCCAGGTGGAGGGCACAAGGTACAAGCTCTGTTAGTGTTACCTTCATCCATTCTCAAGCCAGGTTCCCTTCCATGCTTGACTTGCCTAATACTAATCCAAGGGAGCTTGGAAAAGTTCATTAATCTTGTGCCTCTATTATGAAGTGATCTGTGGGAAATGGAACTTAGTTGGTTCAGTTGTTGAAAAGGAACAAGCAAGCAAACACAGGAAGCACTTGGAAGTGTGCATCTCAACCATCATAGAGAGCATACAAGAAATATTAGCACTGAGTTTCGACTTCCAAATTTCAAAGCATTCTCATAAACCACAACCTGTACACAAAGATGGGAACTCGTGTAAAATCTGTGACTAGAAAACTTTTGGGATGTGTATCGAATAGAACAGGTTGTGTTGTATTCACAGAAAGTAGTAAAAAAAAAAAAAAAAAAATCTAGAGTTTTTAGCACAAAATACAGTGGGGACAGTCAGGTGGGTTCATTTCCAGGTCTACACATGTTAACTCCTTCCAGATATCTTAAGAAAAGAACAACAAATTCTTTTCCTGGATGTCTTAAAAGCAGACTAATCACTGAGTGAGTGACTCTTAGGAGCTTCTTTGAGTCGTATTATCCCGCTGGGATATGGTTATTGTCTCGGTGTTATACTTAATTGGTTTCTTAGTACAAAGTCATTGTAGACCTCCTGTTTGAGACTTCAGGAATAAAATCTTGACTTTAGCTCACACCACCATCTGCCTAACAGGATGCTTTTTTCAGGGAAAAGAGGAATAGGCAGCATTTCAACCCAATGTTTGAGGCTAGTATTCTATCGTATAGTGGCCTGGGCCAGAAACTATCACTACATTGCACAGAGACAGAGACCATTGTATGATGTTAGCTGGTGTGCAGGCAAGGATCGCTTACATAGCAGTAGGCTCTGTAAGCATGAATGGCCCCTTCTTCCTGTTGGTTTGGCCAAAAGGAAGGAACCTGTTCATCTCATTAAAATGAGTAGTGAAGCAGGGCCCCATAGGGTTCTAGAAGCTGCAACAATCCCTCTCCGGTGTCGTATCAGGCATTATCATGGGACCATCTTTGTATCCTTGTTATTCAGCCTACAGATCACTTACCATGAGGTCAAGTTATAGAGAATGAACTTGAGAAGTGGGCATTCTAACCTCCTGGTTGTCCTTGGCATTTTGTGATAAAACTGCCTTTGCCATTTCAGTCTAACCAAATGTACTCATTTAGGTTGAGAGAGCAACTTTATGACATTTCAATAAAACCTGGAAAAGAAAAACTCCACAAAACAGCTAGGAAGAGCAAACTTTGGAGCCTCTCACATCCAAAATCCTCTTGTGATGGGGAGGAGCCCAGTTTCTCCAGTAACACCACACAAAGAACAATTCGGTTATCAGAAAAACCATGTTCTTCTTTTAATCTGAGAACATCTCTAAATTTCAAAGCTGTATTCTGCAACCATGGAAAAAGCCTTCCTCCACTAGGTCAGGTAATAAGTGTCAAAAACATGCCAAAATCTCTGAAAGGCATAATACCCTTCTATATTTGCTACTGAGCTCACAATCCAACTGTAGCTGGCTGCAAATGCTAGAAACTGTCACCTGAGCTTTTCCTGTACTTGAAGAGGAGCCAAAGAGGAAACCTTTGCCAGCAGCAGCAACGCCTCCTTGGAACCACATTACCATGCCAGTGATAGAGTTAAGGGATACAATACAGAAAAAGAAAAGAAAGAAAAAATGGCAGTCCCCAGGACATTACAAATTCCAAGAAATTCATTCCATTGAAACTGCCTCTTCCGCCCAGATCAGTCCTTTGGACGTATTGAGGACCTTTAGTCATATATGTCTCAGGAATGAACCTATAAAAGGAGCATTTTGTTCACAGTGCACAGGAAGACCTCAGTTAAACTTCTATTGAGGCCCCATGTCTAAAAGCCCTAAGTCCTCACCCGGCTCCACCCCACCAATCTCCTTTTAAGCTATGAGAACAAGAACAACAAAACGCCTTTTATGTATTATTTCATGTTCCCTCTCTCCATCCTTCAAGTCTCAAATGCTGGGGAACTCTGGCCTCAAAGATGCTAACCTGTTGCCTTAGATACTATGTCTTTATGAGGTGATAGGTGGCAGAAGGCATAGCTTTGCTGCACACCTTGGCAGCCATGGTTCTCTCAATGTCGCTTTCATGAACACAAGCCTTTCACTGCCATCTGGACATGCTCACAGATATATACATTTATTTTTTTCTTGAGGAGAACCAGGGGATACACATGGCATCAATAAACCTCTTGAATGACATACAAAGCTGTCCCAGATGCTAGGACAACTACAGTCCGTTAGAGCTGACATAACATCCATCTGTCTCTGAAAGACTCGATTTAGGTATCTTTAGGCTTTCTCAGACAGATACATGAATTAGGCTGGTGTGTGGGAGGGGAACAGGAGTTCGGGGTGGGGAGTTAGCGGATCGGCCCACAGAGGACATCGCTGTATGGGAGACTACTGAGACTGATTAGGAATAAACTCTTGGCCTGGCGAGTGAGGGAGAGTGAAGGAGAGCCTGTTGGTTCCTCCGCAGCCGTTTGTCACTGAAACCCCAGGTACAGATTCTTTCCCCTCGGTTTGAAAACTGGCATTCACCCCACTCAAAGGTATTTTTATGTTCCTCATAGACAAACATTACAGATGAAATTCTTAACATATTTACAAGAACACAGTCTTTGTTACTGGACTGTGGTGCAAAGGGAAGGATATGACAAGGGCTTTACTGTGTTTCCCTCTAAACAAGGTTGCAAGGAACTTGGAAATCAGTCATCTCCGGCTTTAAACTCAGACTCACAATGCACTTATTACCCTTTTACGGAGATGGTATCATACTTTGTTATAAAATACCTTAAATATGTATCAGTTTCTCGGCTATAATATCTTTTATGTATCTATATCATTTCCTTCTTAAACAGAAAGACAGAGATAAAATGAAGAAATTTAGCAGCATTTAAAATTATATAAATCAAGCAAAAAAAAAAAAAAATCTCCCATGAGCCAAGATTTCTCACAGGAAGAGATGAGGGGAGAGAAGTCTCAGGTGGAAAGACAGGTGATAGTGTTGACAGACATTGGTGTGTCTCAGTGTGACAGACATGGGTGGAGGTGGGGTGTGAAAGAACAAAGGAGTGCTGGGTGTGCAGGTGCCAACAGTTTCCTGATTCTAACACTTAAGACAAGGCTTCTAAAAAAATCTAACTGGAGAACCAAAGGACTAAACCGATAGTCAGGTAAAGTTGTATAAAATCCTGACTAAATCCTTCCTGCAGTCACTTGATCAAGTATGGTTTCCTGGTGTAACCTGGTCACGAACTGGGAAGTTTTAAACACTATGTCCTCTTTACATAACAAGAAGTAATTCTCCCCTCCCCTTCTTCTTCAATGAGAAATCTTTCTGTTCATAAAAGTTTTGGTTTTGTTTTGTTTTGTTTTGTTTTTTACCAGTTATAGAATGTTCATTTTCAAGCTGTTCAGTTGACCCTCGGCTTTCTTTCCAACTTCCCCTACGCCTTTTGCCTTTAAAAGTTCAGGATGTCTCAAACAGTAACTGTTACATTCTGTCTAGCAAGCCTGGACTGCGGACAGTGATCTAACCTCTTGGAAAAAACATGGAGTGCACCCAAAAACTGAGAGAGACATTCTCTCGTCCCAGCCGCCAGCTCATGGGTTTCAAAGTCCTGGGACACACATCATGAACAGCCTAGGGCTCTAGCATGTAAGTGGGCAGTGCCAATTCAAACACAGAAAGTACTTCTGCAGGTATAAACAGCAGGCCAGGCCCAGAAGGCAGGCAGCAAGGGGGCAGCCAGCCAGCCAGCCAGCCAGCCAGCCAACTTTTGCCTGCGTCACTCTCCTGCAGTCCTCTCCACATGGAAAAAAGAAACTCCCCAGTTGGACTGCAAACTCAAGCTCAAAGAAAATGAATATAGAAATATCCTTAAAAGGATGTCTCCCTTAAAAGGGAGAAAGGTCTTCCTGGTGGGTATCCATGTTACTGAAGGGTAGCAGTGTGCATGGGTGTGCTAAGGACACACACACAGGCATGCACGCACACCACACCACCACCACCACCACCACCACCACCACCACACCCCTTGGCAGTGGCGTGTCATCAGTAAGCATTTTAACTTTTCTAAAGCATCACATTTGGCCTCATTTTCAGTATGTGAAAAAGAAAGTCATGCATTTCTCCTGTAGGGATATGACCATTTTCTGTGAGCAGTCTTAGTGATCACAGTTTCCTAAGTGTGTGCTAGTCTTTTAAACATACATTTGGCTTCCAATGTATGAGCATCTACTGTGATCTCTACCATCAACAAGAACACAGATACTCATGTCAGTGGCTCCAGATCATGTGACTGCACAGCAAGGGAACAAAAGGCTGTCCCCATCACTGATTGAGAAGATACCTGAGCTTACCACACTTAAAGATAGTGAGTTTTCCTGGCATCTCCTGCCCATGGAGTTGTAAAGGCAAACCTTAGAGACATGGTACATGGACTCTTTACCCCCTATGAGTGTGTTAGCTAATGTATCTTACTATAAAGATAATTTTTATACTTATGCTCCATTTTTAATTTAGCTGAAGTTCATTTAGTAAACTCATTGAATTATTTTTCTTCATTAATTCCTCAACTGTCATCTCATGAGCACCACTAAATGTATCATGGTGACATTGCAGACACAAGAAATATGTCCCTACAGTCAAGAAATACAAGTCCTACTTGGAAAAATGTACTTTGAAATTATAAAGTTTATATAATGGTAGGTCCCTAAACAACTCTAATATTATTTTCACTAATTGTGCTAAAATACTTACGGCAGTGCATGTTATGGTCTGAAACCTACCCAGAATGTGTGGGAGCACAATATACAAAAAGCATGGTCCCTGGTATAAAGGTTCTCCTAGGGGTAGACTAAAAGAGTCTAAGAAATATCTGAATGAATACCTTCTCAAAAGAGACACAAGCTCACAATGCTGCAGAATGTTAAACATACCCAATACCATATGTACACTTATACTCTGCAACTAGATCATAAAGGACCAGCTGAGACCTGACCTAATTAGAAAAATCATGTTGGGCTATCCAAATCCAGCTTGACCATTAACTCTGTCGGTAGCTCAGAAGAAGAAATAATCCTTCCCAAGTGATTGGTGCATTAGGTTTTCTGTTATGAAAATCCAAAGACAAAGACGTCACTACGTAACGGGTTCATGGGCTTCTGTGTGAAGCATCCTGCGTTATCAGTAACTTGTCCTGTGGGTAACTCTAATGCACCATGTTCCTAAGGAAAGTGACCTTTGTAATTCTGAATGATTTAAATTTAGATGAAGCCATTTGCTTTTTAAAACGGCTTAATGTAAAGACATTTCTCCCCACAGCACCAGAATTCATCAATTCTATAAAGCCCTTGAGTTTTTTTCTTTATTTTTAAGTTAAGAAAATATCAAGCCTGATGGAACCACAGATTTGAAGTACTTATGACTGAGTTATCCTGTGGGTCAAACCTCCTAGAGGCCAATTCATGATTGCATTATGAATTGAAGACATTATGAAACTTTGCACTGTGCAGTAGATACTGTGCCTTCAGCGCTAATGAAGTTGAGCACACTGGGACACTATATAGTACGTAAGCATGGCTGTGCCTTCAGCGCTAATGAAGTTGAGCACACTGGGACACTATATAGTACGTAAGCATGGCTGTGTTTTCAGTTAAGAGCAACAGAACAGGCTAAGTGCAGTGCTTTCTTGCTGCTTTTACTCCACTGTTGTTCACATTCTCTGGGATACTAGGAGTGACCTAAGTTTATTGAGACTGCACCAAGTCTATACGGCCACTGATACATTTTGCCTCATTTATTGGTCATCTAATCAACTTTATTTTTTTATGTGTTCATTTTCTATTTTGGATGCAAAAATTCCATATGCATAGAGTCACTTCATTCTGAAGTCACACTGCTAGTTAAATGACGGAGTCAGGATTCTTAGTTGGCTACTCTAAGATCTAGAATCATATATCTATATATATGATAGATAGATAGATAGATAGAATCATATATATATATATATAAATATATAATATATATATATTTCAATTCTTTCCCACAAACCAGTATACAATACCTATAGTAAAACATGTATATGTATATATGCAATATACATATATTTTCTTATTCCAACATTGTGCTAGGAACACAGTATTTTGTTTCCACAACAAAATACACAAGATAATCAACTTATACAAGAGTAAGGTTTGTTTGGCCTCCCATTTCTACAGGTTCCAACCCAGGGTTGGTTAATCCAACCACTTTGAAACTTGTGACAGGAAAGCTAATCTTGGCAACAGCATATGGCTAAACTTATTGCTAGATATGTAAAGGAAAGGCCGAGACTAGAGTCCCACAGTCTTCTTTGAGAGCATGCATGAACAATAAAATCTCTTAATAGGCTCTGCTACTTGGAGGTTCCACTACTGCTGTTCCCAGCAGTGTCATAGACTTGGGAACAAGCTTTTAACACATGGGCCTTTAAGAGACATTCCAAACCCCGATCACAGCTGCCAAGAACAACAACAACAAACATTACTATGTCAGAGGATGAAATGACTTTCCCACTAATGACGGGCAAAAGATAGACATTATCAGCCTTATTACTCAACATTAGTCAGGAGATTAGGATGAAAGACTGCAACAAAAGAAAAACAAGTCAAAGTATGGAAAGAAGGAGCAGTTATTTTCATATTACCTGTGTACATTAAGTGTGTGAGACTCAATCACTGCTTTTCAAAAGTTATTTGTGCTTAAGATCAATATGTTTGAATATAATTTATTTCTTTAATATCAGCTTGATGCCATAAAATTGAAATTTTATACTCCCCAAATAAATTAACTGTAAATAAGCTTATCATGAACAGGACAAAGGCTTTATGAAAGAATCAAATGTTAATGATTCACACAAAAAGAACTGAATAAATGGAGATATCATATTTTGGGATAAAGCATCATGATTGCCTCCCGTTAATCAACGGAGTCAGTGTGTTTCAACAGGATTATAGTCAATGTCTGTCAAGCTGATCTCAAAATCTATAAGAGATAAAAATACATTTAAAATTTAAATGTGTTTAAAAATACATTTTAAATCTAGACAATAATTTTAGAAGAAAATGGACTTTGCATCCCTAGAAATGAAAACAGTACATCATCACAGAAGTAGTTTGGAAAATGGAACATAAAATAGAGCCATATATGGCCACATAAAAGTCACAGCATGGATGAAAAATGGCAGCAACAGGTAGGGAAGACTCAATTTACTTAGTATAAAGATGGAGAAATTCTGATTCTGTGTGTGTTGTGTGTGTGTGTGTGTGTGTGTGTGTTATGTGTGTGTGTGTGTGTATGTGTGTGTGTGTGTGTATGTGTGTGTGTATGTGTGTGTGTGTGTGTGTATGTGTGTGTGTGTGTGTGTGTGTGTAAAGGGGAACAAAATAAATTATTAGAGTAGCCTTAACATTTTCATACAAAAAAACTTACAAGCCAGAAATTTTATGAAAACAAACAGAATAAAATCACAAAAGGAAAAAAATCTCTGTATAGCCTTGGGGTAAAGAAACCTTCTTACATGAGGTATATGTTAAAAAGCAATAAAGGAAGACTAGTCATTCTAACTATATCAACCACAAAGTTTCTATAGTGCACTATATATATATATATATATATATATATATAAATAGTGACAAAAGAGACTGGAAGAAGGGATCAATCTCAGTCATTTGCTTAGCATATAAAATATTAGAATTCAAAATATCATGAATGTATCCTCTGTACCAAATCAATGTACAATGTACAATGAGAAAATAATTTGACATAAAGACAAAAGTAGATGAGTAAAGATTGTCAACTGGATTTTTTTTTACAGATGTGGAAACACACATGGTTAAATGAATAAGTAAAAGCTATCCAACCATGCTATAATAACAATTATGATGAGGGGCAAATATATTAAGAATAGTCATCTTCAGCTTGTAAGAAGACAGGCAAATGTTTATTTCCTCTTTGTGTAAATTTGTACTGTGGATGATAATTTTATAGTAGCTTTAAAACTTAAATAACAATACACAATACACAAAATCAACATGGAAATTTCAGTAATTGTCTGTGTATGCATACTGCATTTGCTGAAAGAAAAACAGTGAAAGCAATATTATTCCTATCCTAACAAGATCCCTATGATGTTCAGATATGGAGCAGATAAGGCTCCAAACAGCTAAAGCAATCTTGAATAAGAAGAACAAAGTCAGAGGCATCATGACCCTGACTTCAAGACATATTGTAGAGCCCCAGCAACCCAAATAGAATGGTATTAGCCTAACAGTAAACACACTGACCAGTGGAACAGACTTGAGATCCCAGAACAGATCTGCACTTTGGTGACAATGCTGATTAATATTTTCCCAACTTGACGCATGCTGGAGTCATCTGAGAAGAAGGAAGTTCAATGGAGAACATACATCTATCAGATTATCTGTAGACAAGTTGCAGGCATTTTCTTGATTAGAGAAGTGAGAAGATACAGCTCACTGTGAGTGGTTCCATCCTTGAACAGCATATCCTTAGATTGTGTAAGAGCAAACTGAGCAAGCCATGGGGAGCAATCCAGTAAGCAGTATTCCTCCATGGTCTCTGCTACAGTTCCTGCCCTGCTGGAGTTTCTGCCATGGCTTCCCTCAATGAGAGCCTGTGATTTGGACGGAGAAACCTGATACCCCTCCCCCATGTTGCTATTGATCATTGTGATTATCACAGCAAACAAGGACAATGACTCTCAGAAAAGTTATCAAAATTATACATTGGAGAAAAGACACTCATTACATCAAATGCTGGGGAAATTGAACTTCCACATGCAAAAGACTAGAAAAAAAATAGGTACCCAGTGATGTCCAGTTATCACACTCTCAGATGTCAGTATTCAGCAAGTGCTGTTTCTATGAACATTTTTCAAACTTGTTTTATAACGTTTATAAAGTTACTCTTCCTTCTCATCATGTATACAAAGCCAAGATGGGTGAAAGACTGAATCTGAGATCCGGAACCACTAGAAGAATACAGGAAAAAAACTTCAAGACATCACTATTGGCATTGATTTTCTGTGTCACACCCAAAACAACCCACAGGAAACCAAAGCAAAAAGTGACAAATGCTATTATATCACATCAGGAAGCTACTGCACAGCAAAGGAACAGATGAAAGGGTGAAGAAATGCCCTACATAATAGGAGACTGTACTTGCCAACCACTCATCGTGACCAGAATCTATGCAGATTAGCTTTACTACATTTTTCTCCGTGTGAAAAGCACAAGTGTCAAATCCCACCTGAGCTGTAGATACTCCAGACCTACAATTACCTCTGATTTAAAACCCAAAACTCCAGACACTGGCATAACTCTGATCAGGAATTCACACTGACCCATTAAACATGCTTAGGAGCTGGAGTCACACTGAACCAAGATGATGACTACCATGTAACTCATGATGATAGTGTGCTCAATTTTTTAATTAGCAAATTAGCAAATAACTAAAAAAAAAGAGAGAGAGAGAGAGAGAGAGAGAGAGAGAGAGAGAGAGAGAGAGAGAGAGAGACTAGTGTCAGGCCAGGGAGCTAGCAAAGAAGATAACATGCTTACAGTGCACGTTTGAATTCCTGGGACCCACTTACATCTAAACAATCCTAAGCCTAAATCCATTTACATTTTTAGCCAACTGCTAAGGATAAAAAGGTGTTCCTTAAATTATTTTCTCTTATTACCATCCAATGCCATCTATATATACAGTGTACAATACTGAATATTTTAATATTCTCTTGATGAGAAAATGATGTCTCTACTTATTGCCTCTTGGTAATACTGAATGGAAACTTTAATCTGTAGAATCTGAAAATAAAAACTTTATAAAACAAGTAAGAAAACCATTCATGGCAACAGCCCTTGCTTAATACTAACATTTAAGCATATGACAGAGTAAGTTGGTCATCTTTGAGTACCTATTTTTTTTTTAATGGATATATATGGACTTCTGACAGAACTGGTTTTCAACCTTGCCTAACTAGAAGAAAATGCTTTGAAAAGCTTGATTTCAAAATTATGTGGTCTAAACTACAAGACATAAACAGAGTATTTATGTGTACACAAAGGGATTTGGGGGATTCTGTGGCCAAGAGAAATCCATTCAATCCAAAATGTTGAATGCCTCTCCTCTCCTTGATCTCTTTCAATTTTGTCTTTGGTAAATGTCTTATGCAGGAAATAGAGGGGATAGACTTCCTTTAGCAGTCAAACCTAAAAGGTCAGAAGCCTCTAGCAAGAAGAAGAAAAGAAGAAATATGGAAACAAAACAAATAACCAAAAGACTTCACTGTGAGCATCCAAAGCCTGGCACCAGAGTTGGCATCAGGTGAATTGTCTTTGGAGGGATATTAATTTTGTAAGTCAAAGCTATTAAAATCAGGCTTCTTGTTTCAGTCTGGAAGACATAATGTGCAAGTCTCTAGTTACAGCTCTCCCTAGAGGCTATATTTTATCCAAGTCCTACCCCTGCTCTGGCTCATATTTTAAGTCCAAAACGCACTGGAAAGACCATTCACTTCGCTTTACTGTATGGAAATCTGTGTCATTGTTAATCTGGTTTCCCAAAATAAGTGGTCCTGCTCCCACTACATGGGTAAGTCTCTGGTCCCCGAGAATGTTGTACTATCTTTTTTATATTTTGTGAAATGCTTAGCACCCTTCCTCCTCAAAATTCACCTGGAAACAGATGAATTTTTTCATTTGCCGAGTCACCCTTCATTTTCTGCTCACTCCAAGATGTCTGACTCCTGGAGTCCACAACCATGCTGGAACCAATCCATTACACTTCCCGGTATGTACATTCTGTTTCTCTCCTCCCTGTACTTCTCAAATGCCATTTCCCCCTCTATCTGCTGACTTTGATCTCATTAAAAGAGATCTTTGACCCAGCCCATGCCTATCTTTCCTCTTACAGTTAGCTCTCGTTCTCCCTTTTCTATTCTCCCTTCTCTTTCCTACACCCTGGTTTCACCCTATCCTGCTCACTGAACCCACTGTCCATCTTTTAGAAGAGTTTCACAGCTTCTAGCTCATTCTCCTGTTCTCTCTCCATCTCACTTCAGAGGCTCCAACTACTACTCCAAAAAACTCTAGGGAAGAGTATCATGACTCTCTGCATAGCTAAATCTAGAGCCATCCCTTAACTCCTCCTACCCCTCTAGTCAATTAGCTGCCATTACAATGGATCATCCTTGCAAGATGTTTTCTTACTCAACATGGCTATAAGATGGAATTCCTTCTGCCTTTCTCTTCCTTTATTTTCAGTTTCTTCTACGTTTCCTTTTCTGGTTCCATCACATCCCTCAACTAGTAGTTCCCTGAGACTCAGTCTATGATCTCTCCTTATTTGAGTTGACCCCTCTCTGATTATGTCGTTTGGACTTAGAATTTTTCAATGCTTACTCTTTGATTAGCTTTCCCAGATTTCTGTGTCTAGTATGACCTGTTTCCTAGACTCTCGGGCTTATTTATCTGACTGTATATTTGACCCTTCTAAGTAGGATACCCAAAATGTCACAGATTTAACTACATGACCTACCCCAAACTGTTCCTCTATAGTTTTTTCTTTTCTTTTCTTTTCTTTTTTCCTTTTTTTTTTATTTTTATTTTTTTTTCCTTTTTTAATTTTATTTTTTTTTGCTTATTCACTTTATAACCCGTCCCAGTCACCCCCTCCCACAATCCTTCCCCATCTCTTGTTTTCTGAGTACCCCCTCCTCCTGTGAGATGGCTCAGCCGTTAAAGGCTAGGCTTACAACCAAAAATATAGTTTTTTTCACTGTAATAAATGTTGGTTCCATCTATCCACTGATCCAGGACAACTCTTCCTGGAATCTTCATTTGGTTCCCCTCTCCCTTCACCACCCCTACTCCATTTTGAGTCCACCAAAAAGCCCTTATGGCTCCTATTTGAAATGGGCCCAGATTCTGACTACTTGAAATGGTGTCCAAAATAGTTAATGTTTAATAAATAGGTCAGTGGAAAGCAGATGTTGGTTACTATAATCTGTACAATTTCACTGTCTTATCTTAGTCTTTGTTTCTCTAAGGTCATGATCTCCCATTTGGATAGCATTGAAAAATGTATTCGTTCTAGAAAATATTGTGGATGAAATCATATTCTTCAGATCACTTCATGGTAGCATTGCTATGTCCTTACTAGAACACTGAGCTGGTACTGAGCAAACAGCTAGAGGCCATTACTGCCTCCCTTGTCCTTCTGGACTTCTTGTTCTATGGTTTAAACTCTTGAAAAGTCTCTCTTTTCCTTTACATTCTGGCTGGATATGGATAAGATGTAAAAAGCTTTGGTTCTCAATGGACCATAAACCAAATTGCTAACATACGAGAACACCTTTTTGTGATCTGATATAAACTAGATATACAGCTATATTATTTGAGTCCACTGAAATTTTTTGCAGTAATTACTCTTATGCATCATATATGAAATGCAACCAGAAACTGTGTCCCCAGGGGTAACTGGTATATAATCCTATAGTTGCCCCCAATTATCTGACATAAATATATACAAAATAAACACAAGAAGAGCTTCCCTTTGTCTACTTTACCCAGTAGCTACCACAGAATCATAAGAGGTAAATGAAATCTTCCTAGAGCTAGGGAAAGAACTCACAAATAGAATCAAAATGACCTGGAATGTAGTTGCTTATTGAAAAATAGCTATTCCTCTTCAAAGCAAAACTAAGCTGTATTTTCCATTTTTACTTCAAATGCTAATAAATCTAATAAATGTTGCAGAGCTTTTCTCCAATCAAAATGATCTTCCAGAGTTCTCTGAATATCACTGTCATCAGGATATATTTCCTGTGAAAACTATAAAAATGAAACCATTTATACATACTTTGGAATGTCCAATATATCCAAAGCAGAGATTAAAATCCTGTGGGTAGAAGAAAGGGAAAATATTAGGCACATACTGCTATCCTTGAAATTGACTCATAATTCAAACAATGTTTTTCATATTTAGATATATGTCTCTATTTCAATAATGAAAGATGGTTTGGCTGAGTGTAGTGGTGCATGGCTGTAATCCCAGAAACCAGGAGGCTACAGCAAGGGGTTAGGAGTTCACAGTCACCCTCAGCTATAGGGTGCTTGGGGCGAATCTGGACTATATGAAACCCTGTCCTCAAAATGACATCAACAAAGGAAATAAAAAGAGGATTTGATGAAGAAGACTATGTAGATGAGATGGAAAATGGATGACAGAGACTAAAGACCAAAGAGATGAGCTAATGAAGGCAAGATGAGATGATCTTGTGAGACTTCCTCTAGCTTTGAGCTGCAAAAGTTTCTTACAATCATGCAAGTATTGCTTGGCTCTTGAATTCAGTTCTTAGTATTTCTTATCTTTCAACCCAATGATGAACTCCCCATTTCAGGTTATTAGGAGTTATTGAAGTTACAAAGGCCACAAGCTTACCCTCCCATAGTTGTCTTAGTTTTGGTTTCATTGCTGTGAAGAGACATCATGACCAAGCCAACTCAGAAAGGAAAACATTTCATTGGGACTAGCTTACAGTTTCAGAGGTTCAATTCATTATCATCATGGTGGGAAGCATGGCAGCAGTCAGGTAGTCATGGTGCTGGAGGAGCCAAAAGTTCTACATCTTGATTGCCAGGCAGCAGAAGGAGGTCCTCTTCAAAGGCAGCCAGGCAGTCTGGAATTCCACACTGGGAGGAGTTTGGGCATAGAACCTTCAAAGCTCACCTCACAGTGACACACTTCCTCCAACAAGACCACACCTCCTAATATTGTCACTTCCCATGGGCCAAGCTTGTACACATGTGAGTCTATGGAGGCCATTCCTATTCAAACCACCACATTCTACCTCGCTGAGATTTTTGCATATAGACCATGAGAAGAAATAGCCTATGCAATGCATTTCTTTTTGTTAGGACTTAAGTATTGAATTTAACAATTTGTATCAGATATTGAGTGTCAATAAAGAATATAATTTTTATATACAGCTCAACCTTGAGTTACATGGGTCTGATTAAATACTCTTTAATTTCATATCACATGTTCTATATTGAGCTTCATTTCAACATGTATAGCAACAATAATCCATAAGCTCTAAGGAATATTCATATCTATCGCATTGTCCTTCTTCGTGTGGGTTTTGTGAAGATATGCTGCATTTTGTCTTAAGTTGTGGTACTGGAAACAAAACCCAAACAGACTAAGTAGATATTCCATCACCGAGCTACATTCTTACATCCCAAATAATGAGTTAAGAAGTTTTACAGCATATGCATACTGTCTACTTTTCAACCAGTCTGTGGAGACCTTGTCTGCTGGACCTGAGATCTGAGGACCTGGAAGAATGGAGCAGACTATGATCTGGTGCTGTAGACAACCTTACTTCAGTTTCAGTGTACCTTTATACACAAAAGTAACAAAGAAAGCAATGATCCAAGGAAGGTTGCTTGAGTTCAGAAAAAACATAAACTAACGCCAGTAAGGAGCCCTTTCCCAGAACTTTCTCAGGACAAAGCAATTGAAACCCAATTGTCTGGCACGATTATATCTGGAAAAGTACGAAAGCAAGGCAGAAAATCATATCAAGATTTAGGGTACACTGACAAGATTGGTCCTACAGATATGATCTGCCATGCAACAAGAATAAACTTGTCCTATAAGTTGAACATAAATGTTTGTCACCGGAGGCTCAAAATCACGTCCAAGAACAATTCAAGGAAGAAAATGCACCTGAGGTAAAAGGTCATCTGCCTTTTTTCCTGGTGGCTCTCTCACAATTCCTCAAGGTATTGTTCACTATAGGTCATTCTTTTGGCCATGTTCCAACATGTACCATGTTTCAAATACTCAGAAAAGACCACCAGACAGATAAACATAATATTACCACCTGGAACTTCTTAACAACATCTCTGAAATTTAAATACCTTGAAAGTGTGAGAACTCTTACAAACCAGGCATCATACTAACAAGTTCCCACTAGCTAAACTTTCTGGGTAGTAAGTTCTTCATCTTTTTTTTTCATTGTATACATTTTTTAATTGGGTATTTTATTTACATTTCAGACATGATCCTCTTTCCCCATTTCTCCCCCACCCAGGAACCCCCTATCCCATCCCCCCTCCTCCTGCTTCTGTGAAGAAGTGCCACCATCCACCCACCTACTCCCACCTCCCCATCCTTGAATTCCCCTACACTGGGGCATCCACCTTCACCAAATCAAGGACTTCATCTCCTACCTATGCCTGACAATGCTATCCTCCCCTACATATACAGCTGTAGCCACACATGGTATGCACTCACTGATAATTGGATATTAGCCCAAAAGCTCACAATACCCAAGTTACAACTTACAGACCACATGAAGCTCATGAAGAAGGAAGACCAAGTGTAGGTGCTTCAGTCCTTCTTAGAAGGAGTAACAAAATACTCATGGGAGCAAATATGGAGACAAAGTATGGGATAGAAACTGAAGGAGGGGTCGTCCGGAGACTGTTCTGCATGGGTATCTGTAAGGTGGGAGGAGTAAGGAGAGGAAGAGGAAAAGGAAGAGGAAAAGGAAGAGGAGGAGCTGGGGAGGCAGAGATGTAGGAGGATGAAGAGCCACGCAGGTATGGAGAGCAATCAAGGGTAACAATTTATATTTAGGTTAGCTAATTGGGAAACAACTCTAATTGTATGGGCATATTGTTATTGAGCATTACCAAACATATAAAGCCTTTGATTAATATTTAAGCATTAGAGTCTCATTTTCCTACCAATATTTCAGAATAATTTTCATTTATAATTAGATCATGAAACCTGATAATGTGTCTGAGTGCCTATCAGATAAAAACAACAAAACAAACCGCATTGTTGAACATCATGCTTCAGCTTTCTCACTTTTAAAATAAAAGCAACTGCCCCAGACTTTCCTTCCTGACACAGTGAGTGTGACCATCAGAGGGTGTTATAGCCCTACAAAGATGTACATGGTAGAAGAACTACAGCTCTTCTTTCTGTTCATCTAAGTCTCCATTTTTATATGAATATTAACATGTCTAACTCTTACACTTAAATACAAGCTAGGCTGTTTTTTGAGGACAAAGTTTCTCAAGACATTTTAGAATTTCTTGCTTGCTTACTCCTGGCTCAAAGTATTGCAAAAACATCACTCTTAAAATCCTTTCACACCTCTGCTTCCAATCCTGGCCAGACTCGCAAATACAAAAAAAGATGTGTTAAGATAGTCAGGGGAAAAGTTCAATGGCTGCTCCTGAACTTCCAGAGCAAACTTTTGAATAAAAGTCAGTTTGAATGATTACATTTTAGTAGCATTGCTTACCTGCTGACATAAACTGAATTTCTAGAACTTGAAGGAATATTTTAATAGCTAGCTCATTATGTCTCCTTTTTGTTCCTAATCCTAGTTTTCAAACCTAAAATGTCAGGCTGAGATTATTCAGTAACTAAAGGCTCTTATACCCAGGCCTGGCCATCTAAGTACAATCTCCACATCCCACAAAGTAGTGGGACAGACTGACTCCTGAGAGGTGTGCTCTGAGCTCAGCATGTACGCACCTGTGCATACACACACACACACACACACACATAAGTACACATACAGACACACACAGGCACATACAGATACACACACACAAGCACACACAGGAAGACACACATGGCTACAAACAGAGACACATACATACACACAGGCATACACACAAACACAGGCACACATGGAGACATACACAGGCACACACACAGATACACACACATAGCTACAAACACAGACACACAGAGATATACATACACACACAGACACACACAGATACACATAGCTACAAACACAGACACACACATACACACAAACACAGGCACGTACATAGGCACACACACATAGGTACAAACACACATAAAGACACACACAACTAATAAATATACCTACTCTAGTAGGAATTCACCAGAGGCTTAAGAGAGTATGACAGGAGCTAAGGATCAGTGTATTCTGACAGAATGATCTCAAGGTCAAACTTTTCCCTCCAGTTCCCTTTTGAAGTTGCTGTCAATCTTCCTCAACTGAGGAAAGCAGGGCTCTTTAAGATGTACAAAAGACAGGATGGAGACTTATGCCAGGAAAAATAAATTCTTACAGTGGAAAAGCTCCACACATGAAATGGAAACTAATGTTCAAACAGGTTAATTGTCAGGTGTTTAGATGGTGTCATTCACTTATGGGCCGTGGGATGTCACCAATGTTAGATGTCCTTAGGGGAACCAAACCCCCACAATTACCAAGAAATGCAAAGCATGTACCTACCATAGTGTATCTTTAAATGTCTAATTAAAATAAGAAAACTTTGGTGATTTTCACTTTTCTAGTCATGGGAGTCAGGTCTCTCTCTCTCTCTCCCTCTCTCTCCCTCTCTCTCCCCCCCCCCCCCTCTCTCTGAACCTAAAAGAACAAAAACAACAGTGAAACCAAAACCATCAAGTTCAACCCAAATGGCCAAATTCTAAAAATAGATCAGCCTCAACTCTTTTATGGAAAGAAATACAAGGTAAGAAAGAGAATCATAAAATACAAATCAGATTTGAACTGCTTCTTAAAGTTGTCTGAATTGATTGCCAAGTCTCCCTGGTGGTCAGAGTTGGGGCCTTCTTGTAAAGCTGTGTCAAGCTTTACTTAGTCACCAGCAGCTCAGTACCAACCTGGGATATGAGAGGGAAAACAGTTCATGTGGACAAGACAGACTGGGTTCATTGTGCTACTTCCTCATTCACAAATACTGTCTTTAGTCTAGATCAGAGGTTCTCAAGCTGTAGGTCACAACCCTTTGGGTCAATGACCCTTTTACAGGGGTCACCTAAGACAACCAGAAAACACAGATATTTATATTACAGTTCATAACAGTGGCAAAAACTATAGTTATGAAGTAGCAATGAAAATAATTTTATAGTTGGAGGCTTACCACAACATGAGGAACTGTATTAAAGGGTCACAGCATCAAGAATGTTGAGAACCACTGCTTTAGAATATCTTACAAGAAGATTTTATTTGGAGTAAGTTTCCTATTAAAATCATTCAGCCATGATTCTTGTCTCTGTGTGTGTATACATGTATATGTGTGCATGTTCATGAGTGAGAGGGTGCACATGAGAGTGCAAGTGTGGTAGTACATGTGTACATAGGTGCTTGCATGTATGTGTGCTAACATGTGTATGTGTGTGTCTGTGTGTGTTTGTGTGACTGTGTGTGTCTGTGTGTGTGTCTGTGTGGTCTGTGTGTGTGTGTGTGTGTGTGTGTGTGTGTGTGTGTGTGAGTGCTTGTAAGCCACAGGACAATTTGAATGTTGTTTCTCAGGCTCATCTTTGCCTCTTTAATTTTAAGACAGAGCTTCTCATTTGGTTGGAGCTTACCAAGTAGGCTATGCTGCTTACTATTTTCATAATCTCCTGGGTTCCAGCTGTCTCCAACTCCCCAGCACTGAGATTACAAGTGCATCACCACACATGGGTTAGTCACAAGGTTCTTAAAGATGATACTTCTCCAAAGATCTACAAGAGAATGAAAAGGCTAGGATTCCCTGTGCATTCTCTTGCAGATTCATGTGAGCATCTACACCAGGCCATGTCCCATCCTGAACAAGAAAATAAATCAGAAGATGGGCATAACATTATTCATAAAGGTGTATTAGTGGCACTTGGATGTTGTTGGTGACCAGTAGTTTGTAAGGTCCACTCAACAGGAGAGAAATCATGCCTGGCACTAGAAACCTAGTCAACTACCCAGAAATGGTGAAATCTTGGATTTTAGAAGAAAACCTACTACTCCAAGTTTACTAGACCAGCATAATTCCTAACTGCATTGTAAAACTTATCTTTAGACCTAAGCATATCTCTCATCCCTTATCAAGCTTCTCATCACAGCAAATGAAGACCATTACAGAATAATATCACAACTGGATACAATGAAAGGATCAATGGATCATGTGAAGCCCAGCCCCAAATGTACAACACAACTCTGGTACCTAAGTTTCAGAGAACATTATGGAAAAGAGTGAGATCATAAGAGCCAGAAGACTAGGCAGTCTGCTGTGAGACCGTGTCACCTACAAATGACTGCCTGTAGCAAGCATGAAGAATGACAGTATCAGTAGACATGCTAACATGGAGATGGGAAAATTTCAGGGAGCCAACATTTAGATCAGTGGTTCTCATCCTGTGTGTCATGACCCCTTTGATGGTCTCATATCAAGTATCCTGTGTATCAATCAGATACTTACATTATGATTCATAACTAGCAAAATTACAGTTATGAGATAGCAAAGAAATGATTTTATGATTGGGGGTCACCATAACATGAGGAACTGTATTAAAGTGTCACAGCATTAGGAAGGCTGAGAACCACTGCACTAGACAAAAACAAACAAAACAAAACAAACAAAATAAGACCAAATATTAACCATTGAGAAATAATTCACCTCTCCTGAGTATTAACACCCTAATTATTTATCCAATACAAAATGGTCAACCCTGAAATCATATACACATAAAAATAAAAATGAAAGAAAAATGAACTCTGTAGGGTGTGTGTGTATGTGTGTGTGTGTGTGTGTGTGTGTGTGACAAAATAATCAAAAAGAGGCCATCAATTTAAGGGGTCTGCGATATGGGAGGTTGAAGCAAGGAAAGGGAAGTGGGGGAGTGATGTGACCATATTGTTACTAAAATGCATGTATTTCAAGAAGAGCATGAGCTAGACAGATGCTAAGTGATTTACAGCACATGTTGCTCTTATAGAGGACATGAGTTTGATTCCCAGCACTGACATGGTCACTCACAACCATCCATAACTCCAGTTCCAGATAATATAGAAATACAGTAGTGGACACAACTCAAAATAACCCATATACATGCTTAGCTTGTTTCCTGCCATAGAATATTCCTTTACTGTGAGTGACAGCAATCTACAATGACAATGCCAGGTAAGACCCCTCTAAATATGAAGCACCAAGAAAATTCAGTCCATCTGCTTTCACAAATATATTGTGCTACTAATCCTTTTTTGAAAAATATAATAGCAATCTTTCTCTCTGCCTTTTATCGTATAGTTCCTGGAAAAGGTAATCAAATACACCTACAACAGACTAAGTATTGTGAAGAGATAGATGAACATAAGGTATCAAGTTGCTCAAAGTTACTCTGAAAATAAGGAAAGACTGCCTTCCCCTGGGAGTGGGTACTTGAACTGAGTTTCCATCGATGGGATGAGACTCAGGAAGGAGTTCAGCTGGATTACAGAGCACATAAGGAGGGTTGTTAGGCTGGATAGTGGCCAATTTGAGCTATGCTAAGAGCTTGCATTATACTTTACTCTCCAGGGAAAGCCACTGCAGGTATTTTTAACAAGTGAGTCAAATACACAAGCTACCTGTATACTTACATACAAGACTACGTCAACAATACCTTCTTTTTCAGCAGTCAATAACTCTACCCTTACATTGGATATGCAATTGTGAATCTTTCTGAATATTAAACAGCAATGGAGAAAACTCTAACGAGATGATATCTGGCTGCATTGGGTAGCAAGAAAAGATAGAGTGTAGGCATCAGACTCTGCTGATACAGAGCCCAATCTTACTGTAGTGGCTGATGTCTGGGTGCTATCATAGAGGAATGACTCTGTCTTGTAAGACTCATGGACATTCTTGAGTCAGGGCGGAGATGCCTGCCTGTGTCCAACCAGCAATGCATGATTTGAATGCGTGACATGGAATGAATGAACCAGAGCCTAGAAAACTGTCCCTGCTGAGACCTAAAGAGCACTGGAGAGGAGAAAGTTTTCCTATATATGTCCTATGAGGGGGGTGACATATTTTTGGTTTTCCAGTTGATACAGTGGTTTCCTAGAACTTTCTTTACAAACTGAGTGTGTTTGAACTTCAGAAATATACAGAGAACTGCAAAGCTAAATCAAAAATCAAATCTCTCTCTCTCTCTCTCTCTCTCTCTCTCTCTCTCTCTCTCTCTCTCTCTCTCTCTCTCTCGACTCAGGGATGAGGGGAGGAGAATGTTCCCCCCTTGTCTCTTCTAGCTTTGGAGGATTTCTAGAAAAGATTTTTTGGTTTGTAGAGAACCATTCCAATCCCATTTTTATAGATCCTTCTCCATCACAAGAATGTCAGTCATTTAGGTCATGGTCCATACTAACCCAATATGACTTCATCTTAAATTGATTACATCAGCCAAGACTCACCATCTCCAAATAAGGTCATGTTAGCAAGCTCTGGAGCCTGGCACTTGAGCACATCTTGGTGGAGGAGAAGACTACTTTGTTTGCATGTCCTTGAACATAAACTACTGTGTCTTCCACTGTTTAATGGACTATCTCCTGTCCAACACAATTTGACCCTACTCGAATAACTAAGTATATACAGAGCCATGAAAGGGCAGAGTTCTAGGACAGAGCAGCACAAAGCCCCACCAGTACAAAGGATGCCAGTCTCCAACTTCTTTGTTGTCCTCTCTCCCTACTCCAAACTGTCCTGAGTTCAGTATTAATAAGAGAAAAAGGCATGCTCAGAAGTGATGATCCATCCAAGGTGATAGAAACCCTTAGCACCACTTGTCCTGCATCATGCTCCTGATCAACTCAACCCTCAGGAGACACTCTACCAGACGGTACCAAAGAAGTCCAGAAGCCTGTGCAAGAACGCATAGGTGAGGGCTGAGTGGAGATGAAAATGCTCTCCTGCAAGGGGTGGGGGATGGGTATCCTGCAGCTGTTCATCCTGAAGTAGCCAGAAGAAATTCACTAGAAGGCAGTGTTGGGCCTATCCCTGATCTGTACAAAATACTTTATTTTGTTTAACACAAAATATTTAAAAGTTGGAAGACAACTTTGAGTTTTCCTCTATACTAAAATGTACAGACCAAATTTTGCTGAGTCCTGACTTGCTAGTTCAGAATCAGAACATGAGCATGTTAAATATAAGGGAGAGAGTATCACAGGCATAGAGCTAAATTCTGTCTTTAGCGTGAATATTGACACCGATCCAGGACAAACAGTAATAGCTGATGGAACTTATCACATTTGTGACTTATCCTTTGTTTTTTCTTAAGTAAATTATAGTAAATTCTTCATTAAGTTACTTACAAATTTCATTAAGTCTTACTAAAGTCTAAATTTGATGAAGAAAGGGCTTCAGTCTGATTTATCTTTATATTCTTAGTAAAATAATTATTATAAAGTAGAAGCTAGATAAGTACTAGAAAGGCAAAACAAATCATGAAAGAAGATACTTACAAGGTGACATGTTACTGTCACAGAGAAAAGAGGAAGGTCCTGTGAATCACTGTTCAGGTATGGATACTATCATACTGTCGCTGAAGGAGTATGAGTCACACAGTCAGCCCCCACGCAGTTGCTGAGCTGGGACCTTCTTAGCTCTGAAGCTAGGCAAGCATCCAGCTGACTTGCTCTGTAGCCCACTCAGGATCAAGGTGTCAAACCCAACCCTGAGTTAAGACATCATTGGCTGAAAACTTACTCATCTCTTCAATTCAAATTTTCAACTGAAAATTCTTTTTCAGGGGAGTAAATACCTATTTGTGTGGAGTTACATAAATCCCAGACTGCCAAAAGTCTAATACAACAAATTGCAAATAAATCTACTACACTTTGGGATAGCATTTGTAAGTTGACAATATCATTTTGTTTGTTTTAACTATACTTGATAGTTTCATAAACTTATTGCTACGAGATTACTTTGAGATGTGAATATAATATGCAGTAAATTAATTATACTACATAGCATATCTGTCACCTGCCATTTTGTACTTTTCTAGTATTCACTGTGTCTCATAATACCACATCTTGTAATTAAGAGCCAAGAATTAATAGGTGCATGGATGTTTATTGTACATTTTTTCTCTCTCAAAGTTTTTATAACAATGCTTTTAATTTTTCTGTAGAGGGTAGGAAAAATGGCTCTGGAGTTAAGAGCACTGATTGTTCTTCCAGAGAATCTGAGATCAATTCCCATAACCCACATAGCAACTCATAACTGTCTATAACTCCATTCCCAGGGAATCCAATACATACATGATATAGAGATACACATATAGGCAGAACACCTATTCGCATAAAATAAAAATAAAGATTATAAAACATTTTTTTAAAAATGTGTTAATGTAAGTAAAATGAGATATTATTCTCTAATATCAATATTTGAACATACAAGGTACTGAACATGCATATAGACACATACACACATGCATGTATGAACACAAATTTACATTCATGAAAATTACACACATATATGTAGTTTTAGACCTTGGAGTATATTCTCTAACATATACATCCAAAGATACTTGCCCTAGTCAGCTTTATAAACTTGACAGGACCCAGAGACATCTGAGAAAGAAATAATGAGGAATTGATTGTCCAGATCAGATAGGTAGATGGGCGTGTCTATAGGGATTGTCTTAACTGTTCATTGATCTTGGAAAGTCTAGCCTGTTTCAGCATGTGGTTTTTGACTGTATGAGTCTACAAGTGAACCAGCCAGCCAGTAGCATCCTCCAGGTTCCTGTTCCACCTTCTTGTCTATGATGTGAGTTCTTTGGTCAGAGGTAATGATATGTGGAATAGCAAGAAAGTACCTTCAACTTCCAGACTGTGTCCCTGCCTTTACTTTCCTCAATAATGGACTGTAACCTATATGCTGAAATAAACCCCTAACTAAGTTGACTTTTGCTGTGGTATTTGTCACAGCAACAGGATAAAATTATAATAACATATAATCTTAAATACATACACACATGTATGAGATATATATATATTACATAATGTATATATACACATGTATTATGTTACATTTTATTTATATATGCATATATATGTATGTATGTATACATATATGTATCGAATATATATGTATATATCATATGCATATAATATATATATAATATATATATATCAAAATGTATGAAAATAGGGATGCTTTTTAAAAAAATAAAATAACTTTGTAGTGGGAAGGGTGTCTTCTTGCCTTGTTTCTAGCTGAAGTACACTTACTTGGCTAAATATGTTTGAAACCCCAACTAGAATAATGATTAAGTAGTTATGTAACAGGGATCTTTCCAAATTATCAGATTCATTACATCTTAGTATTTAGTTGTAACTCTGTGTGTGGTGTGTGTGTGTGTGTGTGTGTGTGTGTATGTGTGTGTGTGTGTGTGTGTGTGTGTGTGTATGAATCTAGGTGCCTTCCAAGGCAAGAAACATTGAATCTGCTGTAGCTGGAGTTAGAAGCAGTTGTCAGGAACCAAACTTAGGTCCTCTGGAGGAGTTTCGTAAGTGCTTATCTGCTGGGTCATCTCTCCAGCCCCACAGAATTAGTACATTCTTATGCCAGTCATGGTAGCATAAGATCAGATTTGCGTTAAAAATTATATATTTAGTACTAAGAGTAACATATATATAGCATTTCTGATGAAGTGAGTTTTACTTTAGGTTTATATGAAGTGCCCTGACATTTGTAATGGATCTGGTAACCATGAAGCAAAAGGGAATATGTGATAGCAACCAATGCCCAGCCATCTGTACAACAAGGGAAGAGAGTGGGATGCATATTTTCTAACACTTCTAGGGCAAGGTGCTTCCTCACTGGTCTCTTGTACCTGCTGGCCATGAACTTTGACATTTAATGCATGAGTTTCTCTGACAGGGTGATGATTTTACATTAAAAAATAAAACCATTAATGGGTAACAGGAAAGATGCCTTCACACCTGTTCATATGGTCAGCACACCAGCTGGTAGCTAAGCAGAGTACAAAATCCTGACCCTTAGACTTAATCAGAATCTTCATTTATGTAAGACCCTGGCTGGTCTATAGGCATGTCAGACTGAGAGAATCACTGTATGGATGTTTATTTAAATAGAGAGAATAATCCCAAACATTCATATAAATGATGAGGAAAGCCCAAAAAGATGGGTTTAGATTTCCTTTTCATCATTGTTACAAATACAGAAATTATATTTTAACATTATATTTACTGTTTTCAGAAACTGAGAAAACCAGGAGTTTCCAAACTTGGATAAAAGAAGACAAACATCACTTCTTTGGATGATGAAGGATGAGGTAGGAGACACTGGACACACTGTGGTATGATGTTTATAAGTGACACAAAGCCAAACACACTTGAAGTGATTGGAGACTAGTCTCCCAAATACTCCCTTGATAAGTCCCTCAACAGGCCTGTCAGACCCAGCTGAAAGAGAGTGCAGTTTGCCTCCACTTCCTCTGAAACCTTTCTCAGTGGAATAACCTCCTTTTGTCTTCTAGACCAAAGCGTTGGTCCCCTACTGTCTTCATGTTTCTCTACTTCTCTGGTGATAGTCTGGGGACATGTTTTATGCTAAATCTAACTACTACCTGTACCAATTTATGGTCTTCCTTTGCTCCCTACATAGGCTGAGATGACTCTATGTGAACAGATGCCTGCCTCCCAGCCTTTGATTCTCATCCCTGGCTCTTTTCTGCCTCTTGGTCCCACTCTTCTTTCTTCTCTTCCCTCAGTACCTGACTCTGGTTTTTATGTCTGCCTCATTCTCATCCTTTCTCCTTGTCTGTAGAGCATTCCCTCCTCACAACCTAGCCACTCTGTCTGTCTGATGGTTTTCTAATGAAAAATGGTATAATCAATAATAACCTTTGTCCTTGTTCTTTCAAACTGCTATAGCAAAATTCTGCTGTCTGCACTCCTTAAATAATGTGTCTTCTTTCCTTTACTTGTTGCCCTCTTTCCTTCCTTTCATCCCTCTTTTCCTCCTTCTTTCCTTACCTTCTTTTCTTCCTTTTATTGAGACCATCTTGTGATGTGACAAAGACACATCTTAACTTGGCTTATCCTCTTAAGTACTGAGTTAGAAGTGTGGGCCACCATGCCCAGCTCAATGGACACTCATTTCTCATTGTTCTAGAAACTAGAAATCCAACAGTGGTTTCAAGTAAGTGTTTCTCTCTCTCTCTCTCTCTCTCTCTCTCTCTCTTTTCTCCTCTCTCTCTCTCTTTTCCCCCTCTTTTCCCCTCCTCTCCATAAATAATGGAACTGGAGTGACAGGCTAGGAAGGAAGGAAGGAAGGAAGGAAGGAAGGAAGGAAGGAAGGAAGGAAGGAAGGAGAGAGAGAGAAGAGGGGAGGGAAGGAGGAAGGGAAGGAAAGAAGAACTTAGTGTTTAAGGTAAGACCAAGCTAACAAGATAACTCTTAAGGTCTTAACTGTTTAATAGTAAGTAAACTGGAAAAGGCATTGCTCTTTCTATTTAAAAATATTGTTTGGGGCTGAAGATGCAGCTCACCGGTAAAGAATTTGGACGCCACACTCTGGGTTTCACCATAATAATGGGGAAAAACAGAAACAAACAAAATCTTCCTTTTTGCAAAGAAACTTAAAAAGCCCTCTTAATGCATACATACTTAAATTACGCACAGTAATTCTTTTTAAACTGTACTTTGGCAGACATAATGAGAAAGATAGACATCATTTTGGGAAAAAATAACCTTCTGAAACCTTATAGAAGTGATTTATCACCACAGGACATGATCTCTAGTATGGATCTGGGCTATTTAAATCATCTTCAAGAGTTTACAGGAATAGAGATGATTGTTGTCTACATTGTCAAATCAGATCATAAACATATCCTTCCCTGCCCCCCCAAAACATTTGCTAAATAGTCCACTGAACCTTAAAATACATTTTTCCCCAGATACCAAGATGATTTTCAAAACATAACTGTTGCTCCTGGTTCTGAGCTTCTTGGAGGGAAAAGATAAAAATAGCCACATACTGGGAACTCTATAAAGAGTTGTCCAGGGATTGGAAAATGACTCAGTAGGTAAAAATATTTGCTGAGCAAGCGTGGGGGACCAGACTCCAGATCATTGGCACCCATACAGAATAATGTAATGTTTAAACCACATTGAGTTCAAATCCTCTCTCTGACACTCAGTGGCTGGGTAACTTGGGCAAGTGACATGATCTCATGGTTCTGTTCTCATACCTGTACATGTAGATATTAATATCTTGAAGGGCTTTTATAAGCTGAGGTATGTGGGCCATGATAAGTTCCCAGTAATGACCAAGAGCTTGTAACCCCACTGCTTTAAGGGTAGAGGCAGGAAGATTGTTAAGATTTGTTCCCCCAGCAAGTCTAGTCAAAAGAGCAAGCTTCAGATTTTGTGAGAGACCCAGAAAGTGATAGAACAGACACTTGAAATTCTCCTCTGGCTTGCACACATGAACACATAGGAGCATGTACATACACGTACATGTGTGTATATTACACACACACAAAACACTAGTATATAAGTAAATGAAAAAGGATCATCCAGTGAATAACTCATCTTTACTTCATTTGATTTATTTATTTTGAGTTTTTAAAGACAGGGTCACACGTCACCCAGGCTGGTCTTGAACTCCTGACCTTCCTGCTTCTACTTCCTGAGCCTGGGATTATAGATGCTTGGCACCACACCCAGCTAGTTACTTTTATTTTAAAGCAGACATCAACACATGCTTGTATGAAAATGAGATCATCTTTGGTAACAATGGCTACCAGCAAGTATTTCCAAATTATCCATTAAAAATCACTCAAATTCAAAATAATAATACTCATAATTGGGAACTTACCACGGTCCAGACACCTCAGCTTATAAAAGCCCATCAAGGAGGTATTGTTAGTACCCACATGTTCATGTATGAGAGCATAGTCATGATGTCATTACCCATCCACCAAGTGTCAGACAGAGGATTTGAACTCAATTTAGTTCAAACACTGTGTAACTCTAGCCTAGGTTATTCACTTATTGTCTGTAGCCATGAGAAACAGTTTAATAAGAATCTTTTCATAAGAGATGTGGCCTTCATGCTACTATTGTACCAAAGAGCATATCTTTAAGATAATCATTGTTGGACCTTGTAGAGTTCGCAGCTGTGTAAAACTGCTAGTGGTTTTTCTCCACCAACATCCTGTAAAGGGCCTTCGGCACTAGAGTAGCTAGTCAGCAGCAGGGGGAGGCATCCAGATCAGTACCAAATTCATTTCTCCCCATCCTGTGACCAAAGTGTATCTTGTCTTCAGCAATAGGGTGTTCCCGTCAAGCCCTACTGGGTAGCCAAATACACAGGCAATGGCCTATATTGTTTAGGGAGAGGGTCTTCTGGGACACCCTTAATAAAAGGTGTGGGGAAGAGTGAGTTTTCTTTAGTAGTGTGGGCCGTGGTGGACTTTCCATGCTCTGGCCAATGACGCCTTACACCCATGTGCATACAAGCATGGCAGATGATACCCTATACCTATGTGCAAACAGGCATGGCAGATGACTACCTACACCCATGTGCACACAGGCATGGCAGATGGCTCCCCACATCCATGTGTGTGCAGGCATAGCTATACCTATGTGCATATAGACAGCACTAGGTAGAGTAAGTACACTGCAGCAAAAAGGAGTAAGAGGATGAAGAGACATGAAGTGGAGAAGATGTATAGGAAGTGTAAGAGACTTTCAGGGAGAGAGTCAGTGGAGGGCATGATCTAAGAATGTTGTATTCAGTAGCTGCAGAGACGGCTCAGCAGTCAAGATCATTGACTGCTCTTTCAGATGACCCACATGGCAGCTCACAACTACCTGTAACTCCAATGCCAGGGGATCTTATCCCGGCTTCCATGGGTATTGCATGCCTGTGCAGCACAGACACATACATGCAGGGAAAACATCCATACATATAAAAGTAAATAAAAAATTTAAAACTTTAATATACATTGTATTCATGAACTATAACTTATCTAATAAATAAAACTTTTAAAAAAGACTTTTTAAGAAGAAAAGGAAGGGTCAAGCAATGGTCTCCGAGTTCCTCGTTGAAGAGAAGAGGCATTCATTGCAAGTGCCTATAATGGTACAGACTAAAGTCAAGATGGCGGTTTCTAATATGACTGAGAAAGGGTGGGTCGCTTTCCCATTGACCTTGTGTACCAGATACTCTCCAACCTTAAAACTGTTCATGTTTTTGATCTTGGACCAAAGGAAAAACTACAAATTCCTGTTTGGAGCACTTTCCGGAAGAGTTCAAGGAAACCATCATTATACATGTGGTCCTCACAGCACCGTGAGAGTCCAAGCTCTGTCAACGTTTTCTTTATAAATTCCCCGGCAGGGCTTGCTCATTCATCCTGTGTTATTCAGCTAAACTGTCTGAACGTCTGAAGTGTCAGATCTTAAAGTATGACTGAAGAAAGTTCTTCCAAGAACTAAGGAAGAAAGTGGGTATCAGGTGACCCCACATAATTACCAAGAGTTTGCTTTAAGCAGCATTTGAACATGAACTAGCTGTTTTTTACTCTTTTTTTTTTTTTTTCTTGCTTTGGATGAAGGTTTTAGGGAGGGGTAGGGATTGACCTGAAATAATAGGTCGCTTCGTCACTTAACTATGAGCAGAACTGTTAAAAGTCACTATATAATACAGAGTTGGACAAACTACTAAGAAGTTTCTCCACTTTCTGAGTCTGCCCAAAGGCCTGGAAACTCATGAAGAGATTATTTTAAAGAACTCTGGCACTTTGCATTTAGTCTAAACCATAAAAACCCAAAGGAGCAGCCATTTCTAACTGTGTCCAGTACATTCCTGCTGCATAGAAACAAGGACAGAAGAAAGAGAGCAGGAGACCCTCTCAGAACTTAGCAGATAATGAATTTAATTCTTTTTCCAGTGCTGAACCTGAGAATTGAGACTCTTTTGAAGTTGCTTCTCTTGTCTCTACAGTTGTCCTTCCTCCATCTTTCTCCTTAGAGATAACTTGCCTTTAATGAAAAACAAAAACGAAAAAAGTCATATATCTTATGAAGGAAAGTAACCTGAGTTTATTTAACGCAGTTAATATTGGGTTCTATATGACTTATATTGCTATTTGTCATAAGAAGGATAATAAATAGCATAAATGATATTAGGTGACTAAATAGGAAGGCAGCCAAAGAAAGCTTGGTGTGGTGATGCATGCTTTTTATTTTAATTGAGAAGCTAAAGCAGGAGGATCTCATGACTGAGGTCAGCCTGAGCTACATTGCAAAACTTGGGGGCAGGAGGGATAGGAGAAGAAATAAATTTAAAAATATAAAAAGAAACAACTTACTGTGACAAATCTACACAACAGTAAAATATAAATGATGCCAAGGAAACTAATAATAGAATAAATTGTTCAGGACTGCCCTCCTGCTGAGAATTGCATAAATGTAACCTTTCCTGTCTTCTCATCCTAATATACCCAGTTAGATTTTTCACTTTCATGCACCTAAAATAAAAGATATGATATATGTCTGAGTATAAATTCCCATTCATCTCGTAGGATCTACAGACACCCTGGATAGTTATGAGAACACAAAGCAATTTGGGTTTACTTTCTGTGTGCATGTGCCATTCCCTACCAAGAGTTAGCCACAAGTTTTGCTTTAGATTTATTTTAAATAGCGACTTCTGATCAAGAGTTCACTCAGCGAGTAGTGTTCTGTAAGTAGATAAAATATTCAATAAGCAAGTCAAGTTGTAAGACTATACTATTGATAGCTCATCCCACTGTAGGAGTCTACACAGTTACACAATTAGTACAACACGACATTAAGTCAAAATGATTTAGAAGCTAAGGCATTTATGTGTTAACATAATCTAAATACGGCGACCTCTTCTTCTAAGCAGAAATTGTGCTAAAATTCTGAACTTAGGTTTACTGTAAGAAGCCAGAAATTTAGACATTCAACCAAAGTTGAGCCAAACCTCTCAGGTTGAAAATATAACAAAATGAGGGTTTTTTTTTCCAAGATATGACATGTTTTTTTCCTGCTTTTACCTAAGATGGAAATTAAATAGGCACAATACTCCTGTGACACGTCACGGCTTCTACTTTTGGTTGGAAAACACCAACCAGTGACCATGAATATGACAAATCAAAAAAAAAAAAAATTGGAGTCCAGAGGCATTCTGAGCTAAGGAAGGGAGTTGATTGGGACAGAATTTCCTAACCTGACCACCAGTTAACCATAGCTTGGATGCCCAGTGGCCTCTGAGTCATTAACTCGTCATTCCAAAATAACACAAGAACATTTTGGACTAGAAGATCATTGCTGAGTGTATTATTAATAATATTTCCAGAAAAATAAGTATAAATCCTTGGTGTATAAAGTGGTGCTCATGTAAATCTCTTTATACAGTATCATCTGGAAATGAGTAGCCCATGCAGTTTGCAATACAGATTGTCTGCAATGTTTTTCATCATCTTCATTTAGAAACTGAGGACAAAAGACAGAGCTAGCTTTGATAACTCTTGACAGCAATTTAGAATTGTTAAGGGAAGGAAACACACTGAGTTTTCCAGTGCTTTTATAAATTATGAACAAGGAAGAACATTTTAAATTTTGTGAAAGGCTATTTAATGGTGTCTCCAACTTAATTTCTTAAAAGAAAATCCTTAAAAATATTGTTTTGTACCAATAGTGGAACCCTTGTCCTCATACATACCAAAGACTCTAGTGCTGACATTTGCTTGTTTAATTTTTAATTTCTGTTCTGTTTTGTTTCAATCTAAAGGTATCCATATACTTCCGTAAATATCCCAGACTTGTGATCCTCCTGTCTTAGGCTCTCAAGTAACTGAGACTATAGGCACTGTGGTGGTTTGAATGAAAATATCCCCCATAGGATCAGCTCTTTGACTGCTTGGTCCCAATTTGGCCACAATGCTTAGGAATGCTTAAGAGATGTGACCTTGCTAGAGGAAGAATGTCACTGGGTGTGAGCTTTGGGTTTCAAAAGCCACACACCATTCCAGGTTTGTCCTCTCTGCTCCCTGCACATAGCTCCTCATGTGAGCTCTCAGAAGCTGTTCCAGAAACCATGCCTATGGTCTCTGTTCCTCTCACACTGCTAGAGATAGAGAGAAAAGAGAGATCTGACCTGCACTGCAATAAAGTGAAAGGTGTCTTCAGTGCCATGCCTCACCCAGCTGAACTTCCAATTTGTAAGTGAACAAGGCCTAAAGAGTGTTCTGTTCCTATGAAGCAACAACAAATAGTTAGCCCTGCTGCAAATGTGGCTTGAGGGGACAAGAGTCCATGCCAAGGTAGCCTCAGAGTTTGGCACTGTCTTCCAACTTTAGCAAAGATGTAGGAAGGAGTAAAGAAGTTGTGGCATCTTCTCCTGCAGTTTCAGAGATTCACCATTGCCATGTGTAGGGCAGGTTCCTGCATGGAGGCCTTGAGAGGCTACGGAACAGAGTTGTTGAAATAAAGTCTGCATTGTATTGGAAACCCCATATTTAGAGAATCCAGAGCCATGGATACCTTCCAAAGAAAGCTGTATATAGGAAATAGAACCAGCCCAGGAAAGAGGTGTATGCTATAGGCAACAAATCTTGGAGGGAAGAGCCAGCTAAGTTCTTTTCACACTGGACATAGAACAACAGGATTTGATGTTTGCACTGCTTGGCTCACTCTTGTTTTGGTCCAGTATTTTCTCACTCCATTTCAGATTGATAATGTATATTCTGTACCATTATATGTTGGAAATATGTAACTTGCCTTTTGATTTTTACAGATGGCTATAGTTAGGAGATTGCCCTGAGTCTCCAAAGAGGATTTGGACTTCTGACTTTTAAACAGTGTTGAGAGTGAAAGACTATGAAGACCTTCTGTCAGACTAAATGAAATTGTACTATGATGTGGCCACAAGCTGGGGAGCAGTGGTGCGGTGGTTTAAATGTGAATGTTCTGCATAGGCTCAGATGTCTATATTCTTGGTCCCCAGCTGGCAGCTTGGGTACATTTAGGAGGTATGGCTTTGCTGGAGGAAATATGTCATGAGAGGTGGGCTTTGAGGTGGCTTTCAAAAGCCACACTCTATTCCTACTTTGTCCTCTCTGTTTCCTGCATGTAATTCAAGATGTGAGCTTCCAGCTCACTGTTCCATAGCCATGCCTGCAGTGTCCACACCATCATCATGGACTCTAACAGTCTGGAACTGCAATACCAAACAAACCATTTCTTCTAGAAGTTTCCTTGGTAGTGAGTGGTGTTTTATAACAGCAATAGAAAAGTAACAGTTATAGGCACGCACCATGGAGTATGGCAAAAACTTCTTAACTGATGATTTCAAACCACCAATATTCTAGGACACTGCTAATGTTTTTGTGAGATCTCTACAGAATTAATTAAGTTCAGAAAGAAAATGTGGGAGCCTGTGCTCATTTTCTATTTGACTGCATTATGAATGGATAACAGATTACAAAATCCTACAGGTTATTAATGACAAAATATAAGAATACTCTCTTCTATAACCTAGACATATCACTTGCCCCCCTTATACATAAATACCAAAGATAAATACCAAAATACACTGATATCCCAAAATTAGAAAGCAGGGTAGGCAGAGGAAGCAAATGCTTGGAATTTGTATTCAAGCAAGCCTTATAAATGAACATTTAGAACCATACTCAGTTCAGTTGGTGACTGATTCTAGCTCTCCCAGTGACACCAGATTCCTTGAATGGTCAAGTCTCTTATATAAGATGTCATCACAGACATACTTTAAATCACCTCTGCATTACTTACAACACCTAATACGAAATGAAGTCTGTGGCAAATAGTCGCACTTCTCTGCGGGGAATAATGATTGTTTTTCTCAAGTCTGAACATGTTCAATAAAGACACTGTTTGCTTGTTTGTTTGTGGTTTGTGGTCAGACAGTTGAGGATCTTTTTTCTTTTTTTATCAGGCAAGTAATCAAAACCAAAATACGTTCATTAGATTGGAGGGTATATCAGGCGGAGCAGTCTCAAGCAAAAGGCTACTTCTAGTTTCTGGTTATGGAAGTCTTAGTCTAACATTTCAATTACCCCTACCTATCGAAGGGCCAGCCTGGAGTGGTCTTCTTCCTGGAATCAGCTGAGACTGTCTTAGAGGCTGTGGTGGTTTGAATATGCTTGGTCCAGAGAGTGGCACTATTAGGAGGTGTGGCCTTGTTGGAATAGGTGTGGCCTTGTTGGAGGAAGTGTCACTGAAGGGGTGGGCTTTGAGATTCTCCTCCTAACCATATAGGAGCCAGTCTACTACTAGTGGTGTTCAGATGAACAAGTAGAACTCTCAGCTCCTCTTCCTCATGACTGCCTGGACACTGCCATGCTCCTGCCTTGTTGAGAATAAACTGAATCTCTGAACCTGTAAACCAGTCCAATTAAATGTTGTCCGTATAAGAATTGCCTTGGTCCTGACTGGTGATCTGAATTCTTGCTTAGGCTAAGCACTGCAATGGAATATAAATAAAAGTTAAAAATATCTCTCTGGGTTCCCTGAGGGACAAGCCTGACTGCATAGGAGTTGATGTCAAAAGTATCCCCTCTCCAGGAAAAAGACATCAGGATGGGTATGGCCCTCATGCCTCACTGGACAGTGACAGGAGGACTGGAGCCATTACAAGGTTCCTTTCAATTATTGGAGGTCAGGCCTTTATCCCTGCCTTCGCAAGATTAGAATTGCCATGGCCCTTCTATACTTAGAGAAGGGAGGAGATGTCAGGGGCAGCCCTGCTTATACACTGAAGGCCTAAAATCAGTCATAGGCCTAAAATCAACAATAGGCCTGACATACATGCATGCTAACACAAAGTCTTAAGTAGTCATAGACCTTGTAAATAGGTAGCCTCAGCAGATAGTACCAACTTAGATAAGGACAAGTGAATTATAAGCAGAGTCATAGTGACCTGTCCCCTGAACCTTCACCCAGCTGATACCCTGTTCTGAAAGGTATCTGTACTCCCCCTGAACACCTACGCTCCAGTGTGATTCCCTTCCTCACGTCCTGCCTTTTTGTGTTTATAACCCCTGTGTGAAAAAGTAAAAATTACGATTTGATTTTGAAAAAAAAAAAAAAATAGGAAGAAAGATTTCTCAGAAACCAAAGGGGAAAAAAGTCTTAAGAGCTGTGAGGTGCTATTTCATTGTGCTTTGGGTTGGCTTTCTTTCCCCTGATGATTACTGATGGTGAACAACTTTTTGTACTAAAAAAAAAAGTTACCTTGGTCACGGTTATTGTCACCCACAGTTCAGTCTGTCACCATTCAGTGAAGCAGAAAGGAACAGGATGATGACTTGAGACAGGACTGAGTAGGAGTGTGTGTCACTCAGAATTGGCTCACAACTTATATTCCACCAGGATCATGATACTTGTATGTCTAGGATGATAGAGAACCATCAGGATCACAAACAGAACAATTATGAATGCTAGAATGTGCTTTGGGTGGGCAGGACCTGCCTTCCAGGGTAGAGTACGTTATTCTGGTGTGTTCTTCCCTGCTGTTCTACCCACTGCCTTTCTTTTGCAGCTCCCAGTCTGGACGTAATCATTAATACTCACTATGAATACTACTTACACATTATACTCAAGGACTGCGGAATGCTTCATATGAAAACGTTAATGAAACACAAAGACAATTTGCTTTTATGAGTAGCTTCAAATTTTAGTTAATGGATCTTTTTAAAACAGTAATACTGCAGTTGTTGTTTGATGGCAACCAAGCTTTCTTCCTGGAACCAGACTGTTGGCAGACTGAAAAAGGCATGTGGCATGCTGTGGGGAACAGAGTCAATGGGTGGGAAAGCCTGGAGTAGCACTGCTGAACTTGAAGCTCACAAATTATGGCTGTGTGTTTGTCAGGCATTGAACATATGGCGAAAAAGACTGCTGGGCCTTTTGATGAAGATTTGCCTTCTGAGGTAATCCTTGGACAGGAGTCACATTAGTCTGAAGAGAAGTAAGTTCGTGAAGAGCCAAGTAAGTACATAGAGGGTTCTCCAAATTCATCAATTACACAACAATGAGCCCATTAAAATGAGTTATTTCCCAAGGGCAAACCATGTGCTTTTTTCCTCTTTATTTCCAGAGTCCAGGCACAGTGCCTGGTGTATGGTAGGCATTCTATAAACACTCATTGAACTGGGCTGAACCGCACTGCTTCATGTCGCCTGAAATGGTCCCTTTCACCAGGTCAACAGCCGCACTTAACCTTGGCTGCTTGGTTACATAGAAAGAACATCTCCAACGCCTACCCCCACCCCATTCCTGACCGATCCACTCCCCTAATTCTTATTCTGTTGCACGCTCACCTCCTGTGCCCCACACTAGCGGTAGTTGACACTTGCAGAGCTCACTGAGATAAACAATACAGACCATAAACAATAAATTCCAGGGAGGAAGGACTGTGGCCTTTTGTCTTCCAGTCGTGCAGTAAATATTGTTTTTGTTGGCTCTCAGTAAATATTTGTTAAAATACTAAGGCAGGAACCCATAATTTTCATGGTTTCCTCTCATGCTAATAATATTCAGAAGACTTTAAATAATAAGAAATAAATTATTCTTCACATACTGACATAATAATGGGAACTAGAAAAGCAAAATGTTTTGTAAGAAAAGCCACGCAGCCAGGAAACACACACGCACGCAGGCACACACATACACACATACACCACACACACACAGACACACACACATATTCATACTCACATACACACTCAGACACACACAGACACACACAGACACACAGACACATACTACAAACAGACACACACACATACCACACACAGACACACACACACATACCATACACAGAGAAACACACACACATCATATACTTTCACACACACAGTCGTTATAGACAGAAGTTACCCTGTATCCTGGAGAGCACAGTGGAAACGGAAATGTCTATGGGGAACTGTATTCATTTGTAGGCATTTCAAAATTTTTCTTTAAAAAGAACAGACAATCCACTAAGTTTAACCCGAAGGAGTTGGAGTTTTTTGTTGTTGTTGTTGTTGTTGTTGTTTTGTAACACAAGGTTAAAAACTCAGATACCATCAACTTCCTTATGCTTGATCCAATCATTCAGTCATCTGTAAACAGTTTCTCCTTGGCGCTGCTCTCTGTAGCCTCAAAATGAGAGAAGAAAGACCCGTTCTCATCTGTGCTGCAGTGCTGAAGAGTAATGAACGTGGTGAATAATGAGGCTCTTTTCTGGTTACAAAGAAAGAGCACAAACTGAGACTAGTCACATTTAATCTAATACAGGAGCATTTATAGGAAGCCAGAATACAGTATCCAGTGATTCCAGTCAACAACTTAATAAGCAAAATTCCAGGAGAATGATCAAGACGAGCATGAAGATCCAAGACGGTGATTGCTCTCATTCCACTGGCCTTGTTTATGAAGTAACCACCTTGCTACGGAGCAGACACAGCACAAAACAATGCAGGAGAGCCAGGCACAGTCCCTGCTCTCAACAATACACAAACAGGGATCCCCAGTCCAGTCCTGCACCACTCTCAGCCCATAATGAAAACACCAGCCACCGGCAGGGCAATAGGGGCCACTCACTTTGCCCCAAAGAGAATCACTTCCCTTCATAACCAGGGTCTGCAGGGACCATGATATCTGCCAAGAAATGTATCAAAAAAAGAACAAATTAATAACTACTCCATTGGTACAAGAGGGAGATCTGGAATGGTGGGTTGGGCACAACACCGATGGTTGCTTCCTTCCTTCCTTCCTTCCTTCCTTCCTTCCTTCCTTCCTTCCTTCCTTTCTTCCTTCCTTCCTTCCTTCCTTCCTTGCTTCCTTTCTCTTTTATTAATGTTTTCATTCATTTATATTTCAAATAATATCCCCCTTCCTAGATTCTTACTGGAAACCTTCCATCCCATCCTCTCTCCCCTTTGCCTGTTTGAGGGTGCTTCCCCACCCACTCACCCACTCCTACCTCACCACTTTAGCATGTCCCTTCACTAGGGCATCAAGCCTCTACAGGACCAAGGGCCTCCCCTCCCATTGATACCCAACAAGGCCATCCTCTGCTACACTTGCAGCTGGGGCCATGGATCCCTTCATGTATACTCTTTGGTTGGTGGTTTCGTCCTTGGGAGCTCTGGGTGGTCTGGTCCAAATACCCATCTCAAAATTTTTAACCCAGAATTGTTCCTGTCTAAAGGAAATGAAGGGACAAAAAAAAGGTGCAGAGACTGAAGGAAAGGCCATCCAGAGACCACACCACCTAGAGATCCATCCCTTCTGCAGACAACAAACCCCTACATTACTGCTGATGTTAAGAAGTGCTTGCTGGCCGGCAGTGGTGTCGCACGCCTTTAATCCCAGCACTTGGGAGGCAGAGGCAGGTAGATTTCTGAGTTCAAGGCCAGCCTGGTCTACAGAGTGAGTTCCAAGACAGCCAGGGCTACACAGAGAAACCCTGTCTCAAAAAACAAAAACTAAGCTAAAAAAAAAGAAGTGCTTGCTGACAGCAGTCTGGTATGGCTGTCCTCCTGAGAGGCTCTGCCAGCACCTAACTAATACAGATGCAGATACTCACAGGCAACCCGGACATCCCAGTGGAAGAGGTAGAGGAAGGACTGAAGGAGCTGAAGAGGATTGCAACCCCATAGGAAGAACCATCAACTTGCTTCATTTCCCTTCATCAGCTTTGACCTCTTAAGCTTTCAAGGCTGCCATTTCTCTATGTATTACCCAGGAAAAAGAATGTGATTTTTATGTCCAATTTAATCCAGCATCATCCTAGAGCAAAATTGCAAACAAGAACAACAAATGATCAGGGCATAGCGAGGCACAGTGGCTGGTGCCTGTAAAGCCAGCACTCGAAGGCTGAGGAAGGAGGGTCACCACAGGTTGGAGGCATCAGAAGGAATGCTGTATCAGTCTGCGCTATCTTACCAACACAAAGCAAAAAAATGACTGAAAGATTCCATATGCTTTTTAAAAAGTCAAATACATTCACCAGATGCCACTGGCTTTAGAAAATGATAGAATCTCTGTCCTCTTGTGAGTTTTGAAAATTTATCTAGCTCATGAGAAGTGCTTACATCGAATCTGCAGACACTAAGAACTCAGCAATATATTTTTGCATCATCAATATTACTGCATTATTTCTGTTATTATTTATCTTCCCCCCCCCCCGGTTGTGTGCTTTCTATTGACAAGAATCAAAGTCCTGGTTAGGGTGAAGATTTCAGGTCCATAAAGAGACCTAGAACTTATATTCTACTAATACTACAAATATTTGCTGAACTTCTGCAAAGTACCCAGCTTGGCCACCACCCTGATTCAAGTAGGTGAATTTCTGGGAGCTTACAAAGGAGAAGATTAACCCATAGAAGAATAAACAAGACTCTTACAAATTGGACAAAACTAGGATCCAAGTCCCAAGGTGTAGGAGGAGCTAAGGTGGAAGGAGTAAGGAGAGGAAGAGGAAGAGTGGGAAGAGGACCAGAAAAGGAAGAAGAGAGATGAGACGATGGGGGGGAATGGAGGCGGATGTTCACATGTCCTTGGCAGTCAAAGGTAGTTGGTATATCTAGGTTGGGTATTGGGTTACACTTATTATTGTATGGGCATCTTGTTATTGAGCATTACCAAACTTATAAATCCGATGATTAATATTTAAGCATTAGAGTCTCATTTTTCTTACTGGGCCCACGTGAATGGCGGGATGGTCTGGGCAACACCCAGCCTTTCGGAGACAGCATGGAAGATTGGCATCCCCCATGCTGGCATCTCATGGGTGGCAGGGCTGGTGTTTCTGGCTGTCTGTTTCTAGCTGTGTCGTGCAACATGGCCTCTGGCCATGGAACATGGAGGCTGAGCTAGGCAAAGATGCTGCAGCTTAGCCAGTCGGCTTGACCAGCAGTCATTTTTTAATAATTAACTCAACACCAAGGGAATGAAATGCAAACACCTGGAGGGGTCAAGCACTGAAATGAACATCAGGGTCAGAGTCACATTCACTTCTATCCATCCAACACGACAAACCTGAAGGTCATCGTTTTTATACCAGCCTGGGATCTCCGCAACCCTAACGGCTACAGAAAGTTTCCCAGTCACTGAAGCATAAATTATACAAAAGATGAATGCATGAGTGTACGTGTGTGTGTGTGTGTGTGTGTGTGTGTGTGTGCGTGCACGTGCATATGTATGCATGTATGTGTGTGTGCCTGTGTTCATCAAAATGAAAAATAGCATACAGAAAGAAGATGTTTACCTTGTCCTTATCCAACATGAACTGGAGGTTGGTTAGAAGGGAAAGTCTAGCAGTAAACCAGGGGTCCGAATGCAGCTTGGTTGGCACAGTGAAACTAACTTGCAAATGTGCTGTGCAAAGGCAATTAGTGTTTCCATCTGAAAGCCTGGCTCCCAGATTGCTCATCACTGCTCATAAAGGGACTGAAGGCGGCTGCAAGGTTGAGCAGACAGAGTTCTCCAAGAGTCCCCAAATTGTCTCCATATCATTTCCTGACTGTTTTGCCCAATTATCTATCTGGTTGCCACAGGCAGTGGTTCCTTGTGATGTCAGAATCATCCTGCCAGAAATGTGAACTATGCCTTTAATCCCAGGACTTGGGGGTAGGGGAAAAGCAACAAGACCTCTTTGGAGTTCAGGGTCAACCTAATCTACATAGAGAGTTCCACTTCAGCAAGGACTGCATAGTAAAACCCTGTCTCAAATAACAAAAAGCTCAGGACAGGACGGTGTGGAGAAGTTCCCTATGACAGTGGTTCTCAACCTTCCTAGCATCTCAAGTTTACCCCTGCGCTTACTTTCTGTCATCTTCTACACCCAGAACCCAGACACAGAGAACAGAGCCACCTATGATGGGCTACGTCTTCCTGCCTCAGTCAAATAATCTAGATAATCCCCCACGCTCACACACACACACACACAGGCACATCCATAGACAAACCTGCTCTAGACAATTCTTCTGTCAGACTCTTCCCTAGTGATTTTAGACTGTTTCAGGTTAACATTTAAAACTAACCATTCCACCTTTACAAGTAGGTCTGCCGTATTTCTAACGTTTCCTTAAGACCCCATGAGGCTGCATCCATAGTGTATTCTTTCTTCCAAAATCATCAGGGTGGGGCCTCCAGGCAATGTATAAGAATTCCATGAAATTTCAACTTCAATTTAAATCTATAAGAAGATGGGGGAATGTGTGATGGCTAAAAAGAAAGGTCCTCATGTTTCAAATTACAGAGATACTGAATTTTTTGTTTGTTTGTTTGTTTTTCGAGACAGGGTTTCTCTATGTAGCCCTGGCTGTCCTTGAACTCACTCTGTAGACCAGGATGACCTCAAACTCAGAAATCCGCCTGCCTCTGCCTCCCAAGTGCTGGGATTAAAGACTTGTGCCACCACTGCCCGGCGATACTGGATTTTTAAAATCTGATTTCTGCCTAACTTTCCAGCATTGGAACCGCTCATGGACTTTTAAGACAGTGGGAGGGTGGGAAAGCAAGTGTTGGCCAATCAAAAAAATGGAAAGGAAAAAGAAGAAAACAGGAGAAAGTGCAGTGAGCAGAGACCTGCCCCTGAGCCAAACAGCTTTGAAATGAGAACCAGAACAAGAGCAGACAGGGAACTAAAACAAGAGCCATGAGTGCTTTCAAAGTCTGCACTGTTTCCTCTAGGAAGAGAACTGATCCAGGCTGTTTTCTCTTGCAGGATCCCGTTCTCCCTTCTCTAGTCAAAAATCGTCAAGTTTAAGCAAAGATACTATTTAAGGAAAACGTATTTCCCATTACATTTAAAGTTTAAAAAACAACAAACATTTAAGCTCCCCATCTTCCAGATTCCCTTGAACCCAGATTCCCAAAACAAATGTTTTGAACCAATGCAGATATTGACAAGGTCTGTACCTGTTGGTCAGGATATCAAGTAGTCTAGAAAGATGTGATTCACTATGAGAAGTAGGGGCTCTCTTTCCAGACAACTGTGGGTTTAAAGGTCATTTGGTATACCATGTGCCTGTGGTGCTTGATGCTATTTTTTTTTCAGTCTGCTTCTGTATTTTGTTTTGATCTGTCTTAATAGATCAAAACTTCAGTATTCTGATGAATGTAACCACACATTTAAGAGGTTAGAGAGCTTAATGTTAAGTAATCTGGCTCAATTCTAGAATATCTATTTGATTGTTTCAATGCTCTGAAGTTCGTCCTGTGTATTTTGTCCATTATTTTCTCTGTCTTCTTATGTTGATCATAGACATGATTAAGTCTTTATCTAAAAAACATAATATCTATGTCATCTGTGAGCTTGTTATCTCTTTATTCTAGTCATTTTTTCCTGTTTCAGAGCATACTTTGAAATTTTTAAATTTAACACTAAATAATATGGCTGTTATGAAGCAATGAATAAATATCTTTCTCATAAAAATGGAGGTTAAGTTTTCTTCTGACAATCAGAAAATAAGTACTTGTGACAACTTCAATTCCCAGTTCTCTAGAACATGGTCCCTACCCCTAGAACTTGCAAACATGGTCTGCACGAACAGCTTGTGGTTTTGTACCAATGCCTTCTCCCTCAGCAGTACTGGAAGTCCTTTGTCCTTTCCCAACACGACCTGACTGCAAAAACCTCAGATCAGCCTTTCGACAATCCAGAAAATGGTCTGTCTGTGCTGGATTTCTTGAGGTTTCTTGACTTAAGAAATCTGCCTACGTGCATAGCCTCATGCTAGTAAAAGTAGAGAAGGGAGGATGGAATCTGGGGAGTCAAAGCTAGGGTGCGATGCCTTATTAGGAAAGATGCAGGATGCGATCAACAGATGAGAACCGCAGAGTGCATTGCTCAGCAAGTGCTTCATCCACTTTCGTCTGGATCAACGTCTGTGCACATCCTTCCTAGAAAGCCAGTTTCCCCACACAGACAAGAAGAGCAGAGTTCCCACTGCAGAGCCCTAGCTACAATTCTCGGGTGGCAAGTACAGCCCCATGCCCTCCTTGCAACAACGGCAGCAGTGACTCTTAGTTCCTGTGCAAGACACCATCTGTACCATTGCTAGACATTTAGAAAGTGTCTAAGACCCTGAAGACTTTGCATACTCTTTGTATCTGTTTCTATATTTAACTAGAAGAACTGCCAACTTTTTATTATCAGGCCCGGAAGTGAGATGGCATTCATGACAATTAATTTGGGGGAGATGCTAGAATGTGAATCTCCAAGCTCTTCATCATTCATTTAGTAAATCCATGTCTTAAACTCATTAACTCAGAGTGAGTCATGAGGATTATCATCTAACAATCAGTGCCACACTGAAAGGACTTTTTATTCAGTTCGATGGATTTTCTTTAAAGCATAATTGCTTAGTAATTTAATTTGGTAACTAAACTGTGAATTAAACTCGGGATGGGGGCATATGCTAAGTAACAATATTATTTTCCTCTTTCTTTTCCATGATCCTTACCATGACCTCACAGCATGCATGAGAGGTCATAGGCACACTGTGATGCCCCTTCTAGGAAATAAATTCATTCATTTGTTTATTCATTCATTCATTCATTTCAGTGACCCCAAGAGATCAGACTCCAGAACCCAGGCATGGACCCTGAGTTGGAAAAGTCAAGGCCAACTAACAAGGCAGGAATGTGACCAGCTAAGGTGTCGATACTTCCTAATCATAAAAGTCCCAAATTAGAATTTAACCTGTTGACCTCGATTTATTTCTCTCTTGTTCACAGGCTATTTCTCTAGGGAACTGAGACAAGAACGTGTAAAAGAAATTGAAGAAGGGAGAAAGGGAAGAGAGGAAAGAAGAGGGAAAAGGGAGAAGAGGCAGAAAAAGAAACAGAGAATGTCAAAGGAAGGAAGAAGGGAGAAAAGGGGAAATGTCCCGGGGGAGGGACAGTGGGCGGGGCTAGGAGAAAAGAGCAGAAGACCAAAAAAACCGAAGTCAACAGCCAGCCAGCAGTGGGGCAGCTCAGCACTGCATTCTAAATATATATTTACACTACATTTTAAACTCATACTCCTAGAGTTAAAGGTAAAAACCTAATTTTTCTAGATGAAAACTCAAAGGTTGCCGTAATTTCTATTATGCTGTCCTAGACTGGGAGTGGGAGGGGTGGAGACGGAGAGAGACATACAGAAAAAGAGAGAGACAGACAGAGACACAGAGAGACATACAAGGAGCAAGAGAGAGAGAGAGAGAGAGAGAGAGAGAGAGAGAGCTATAAGGCAGTTTAGAGCGGGTTCCTTGCGGCCAGCTTTTCTTGCAGATAGGAGCTGGGCAGACATTGTGCCCTGTGTGACCCTTCTTTGCTCTGCAGTTTCCTGCAGACAGCTCACAGTGAATAAGGTGCAGAGGCCACATTCCCAGGATCCCTGCTTAGAGGTACCATTTAGGGTAGGAGTCATAGTGCATGCCTGTAACTGAAGCATTCCAGATGCAGAGGGAACCAAACTCGGCTCTCTAGAAAGATCTCAAAGTTAGCATCGGCTATGGAAGAAGGCCTCAAAAGCAGCGAAAAGAACTGCCCCCAACCTGGGTCATGTAATTTCACAAATTTTGTAGGACAGATGCCTTATCTCTTGATCTTAAAAAAGTGAACGAGACTAAAATGTGAAAATGTTTGGTTTTGCTGGTTATGTCCAATGAATATCTAGTTTACAGTCCCTGCAAAGGCAGGATCATTTCAGCTTGAGAGAGTTCCTGAATTTTTACAAGCACCCCCACCACCTCCGTGTGTGTGTGTGTGTGTGTGTGTGTGTGTGTGTGTGTGTGTGTTGCATATATGTGTACATGCACATTCTTTCATATGTATACATAAGAAGAATAGAGGTTGATCTCAAGCTTCTTCCTCAGTTAATTCTCCACCATATTTTATGGAACCTAGAACTTGACACTGCAGCGAGAATAGTTCCCCGCAAACCCAGGAATCTGCTTGTCTCTGCCCCCGCAGGGCTGGGTAACAAACTGGCACTATCAAGCCTGGCTTTTAAACAGCCTACTGGGAATCCCGAACCCGGGTCCTCACACTTGCTCGAGCAGCCTGCACTTTACCACCCTCCCCCTCTCCTCCCTTGAGCCCAGCCCTGATCCTTTCTTTCTTACCTTCCGGTTATCAGAGCAGGAAGCCACACCCATCCGCTGCATCCTCCTCCTCCCACCTGAAACCCAAGTTTACGGTGTTACTTTCAAAATCAGAGAGGGGGCTGTTAAATACTTATAAGTTCTTTTGTGAGAAGTTCAACTTTGTGTTTTTTAATTATTATTTGAAAATAAGATTTAAATATTAGCCCACAGATCAAATGAGTGCACAGTTAAAGGGGAAAGAGACACCAGTACCAGTGGACTTTCAGTTTGCTTTGCTCTCAGTTTGATGTTCCCCATGTCCTCGAGTGTCTGTCCACATCCACTGAACACGGACTCTGTATCATTTAACTCCTTCATCTTCTGGTTCAATTCTCGATTCTCTCATTTCTCTGATGACTGCAACCTACCTTCCGGACACTGCACAGATGCAAGGTTCAATCTTGTAGTATGCTCAACAAAGGAACTTCACTGATTTCGTGTATGTGTAAACGCGTCAGAAAAAAAGACAAGCTACTGGAGCCTGAACTGTGTGGTGCGTTATAAACAGGAAGAGAAACTTTGTCTTGAAAACAGGGTGGAGAAGGAGAGCCAGCCCTGGAAAACTGTCCTCTGACCACCACATGCACACCTTGACCTTCATACACAGCCCCAACGGATGAGGACAGTGATGAGGATGATGATGATGGTGGTGGTGGTGATGATGATGATGGTGGTGATGATGATGGTAATTTTTAATTTTTTTTTTAAAGTATAAAAGGCAAGCTACCTACCTAAATGATTCCACTAGCTCTAAGAGCAGTGTGGTTGAGTCTTTACTTACATATAACTTGTATTATCATTGTCTGGGGTGAAAGAAACTAGATCTGATGAAGGTGGCTTTAATCTAAAGTATGACACAGTTCTCTGTGTTAGAGGAAAGCAATTTTATATCCAAGATAAATTCCATGTATGCCAATTCCTACTACCAGGGACATGGAGAAAATAAAATCAACGTCAAGCTGGGCCTAAGGAGTTCTGCAAACTAAAAATACCTCATGATATCTCTTGAGACAAACCCCACTGTTCTGAGTCACTGGTCTCCTATCTCAGCTTTATATTTAACTATCAAACGGCATTCCAGGGATGAGATGACATCACTGCTGCCGGGGATGAGATGATGTCACTGCTGCTGTCCCACTAGGACGTGTCAGTTGCCTCCACTTGTTTCACAATTGCTATGTAACCTTATATGTAAATTTGGGATATTCTGAAAAGTTGTGGAGGAGACTAAAAATTGATAATCAAGTAAATAAGATATTGCTGTAGCTTATATTATGCTTCTTATGAACAACACAACTAAGGTGTGTGTGTGTGTGTGTTGTGCCTGTGTGTATGTTTTTCTGTGTGTATGTATGTCTGTGTGTCTGTGTGTGTATGCATGTGTATGTGTCTGCCTCTGTGTGTGTTGTATGTGTAGTACATGCACATTAATGTGTGAATGCATGTTGTCTGTGTACATACAGAGACCAGAACAGAACACCCCAAGTCTTCTGCCACCCTTTGCCTTATGCTTTGAGACATGGTCTCCCCCTACACTGAAAGCCTTTCCTTTGGACAGACTGGGACATGCAGCCTGGGTGCAGGGGACCTGATCGCAGATCCTTATGCTCATAGAGTTAGTCTCCTACTCACTGAACCATTTCTGACGACTCATGTTTTCAAAACAGCTTATTTTGTTTAACAAATCAGTATTTATTCCCATTTCAAAAATAATGATCTATTACTTATTTTGTTCTGGGAGTATCAGAAAATATTTTGTTAGTTGAGTAAGCCATCAGTTCACTATTAGTTTAAACTCTCAATGAGCACTGTATCCTCATTAACATGAAGATTTTTAATTTGATTTTTAAAATTACGTCTCTACTGTATCAATAATAAGGTAGGAACATTTATATGGGTTTGAAGAAAGGAACGTGTTCATTATTAACTGGTGAAATTTCTTCCAAGTAAGCTTAACCATCAAAAAATGTGATTTTATCATCTATTTAAACAAAAATGCGACGTCCACTGTGGTAATGATTGTTCCTGAGTTTGAGCTTTCTGTTTTATACTTTCCTAACACTATAATTTACTAAAAATGATAATAAATCTCTGTGACAAGACGCTACGTTTTGTTGTTTGCTTGAAGAATCATGTGCTCATTCACATACTGGTTTATCAAAAACACTAAGTAGGTATTTAGATTTTCAGAAAAATTTGTGCTTTGCTCATCTTGACATACATACGTCCTGACAAATGCAAAGAGACCACCACATTGTCACTACTTTATACCGAGTGTCACGATCTCTGGGAAGCCAATGAACTGGGGGTATGTAGAGTTCTAGAAAGATCCCCAGGGTTCGTGCTCATCCGTTGTGTGATGTTTTCTCCACAGCCCTGACCCTGTGGCTGTGAAAGGGAAGCAGCCTCATGAGGTTGAGTGAAAGACACACACTAAGCCTGTGCAGCCACTCTTGCGTGGGTCACCTGAGTGTCGGTCACTACAAGCAGAGTGTCTCTAAAGTTTAGAGTTAAGAAAGGTTTTCAATTGGGAAATTTCTGGATTTAGAATGTTTCCATTTCTCTTTTTATGGGCACAACAGGCAAGCTGCCTCTCGGCAATTGTAAGGAGTGTTCTTGATAGCCTTGTGCATGAACTGCTTTCATGGTATGGAATTTTCCACTTGATCCTATCATGTCAATGTTTAAAGATTTCAGGTTTGGCAGTACACTGGACTTGTGATTTTTCAGATCAGACATGCTCAACCTGCATCCTCACACAAATGAAGACGGCTCTTGTAGGTTTCAGGGAGGCCGATGTTGTGGCCACACCCGTCTTCCTCCAGAAGTGATGGTCAAAGGGAAACATGAGTGTCTATACTACACAGGGAAGCCAGACACCAAAGGCGAGCAACTGTTTCCTGAAGCTTACAGGGCTACTGGGAAAGTTGTGGGATGTTGTGGAAAGACTGGCAGTCAAAAGGCTTTCAGGAGTCTGCGCCCTGAGCCCCACCCACCTTGTATACTCTGACGTGAGTGGTTTCATGTTTGCGCTGAATGATCTCCAAGGTCCCTGCGGTCTGCTGTCTTCATACATGGTGCATATTGTAAGGGGTTCTGCAAAACGAAACACTCATTAGAAACCAAAAATCTGCCATTAAAAACAAGTACTCACACAGTAGAAGTAGCTTAAAATGATAATATGCATTCTGACTTAGATTTCCAGTGTGTTTTTATATTTTCAGTTTTTACTTCCTTTTTCAACCTCTCCATGTCTCCAAGCTGTTATAATTCTAGGTGATTTTTTTCTATTTAATTTTCTACCTGTTCAAATGTCTATTGGTCTGTTCAAAGACAAGTGCTTTGACAATCATTATTAACAATACATTTACTCTATTGATACCCAGAACATGCTCATCAAGTGGCATCAATACACACAACACGGAGGTTCTTCTAGGGCTAGTGGGGGGAGCAACTCAGTTCTGCCCTTGGGTTCCAAGTAGTGAGGCATAAAGACCAATGTCATCTGGCTACAGAAAAGCTGTGAGAAGATCAGTCTGGAGGCCACAGAAAGAAAGTGCATGAGAACTGAAGAACAGATCAAGGTGACCAGCTTGACTAGCAGCATAGAGACATAAGGGAGATTTCAGTAGAAATCACCATTAGATAAACAGTCTTCACATTAGGGGGTTAATGGATGCACCTTTTATTGAGAAGAAGAATGGACAGAGGAATCTGTGGGATGCTGATAACTTGACGTATTATGCTTTGCTTTCCTAGACAGACCATATCACCGGACAAATACAGACACATCAGCACATTCTCATAACTTTAGAAAAGGTAACATAGTGTTCAATAAATCTATGAATCAGACATGAGAGACCCAGTAAGAACTGGTGTCACCAGTGATCGGTCCTTATGATGTGATCTCCACAACCCACAGCCCCCACAGCTGAATGTGAATGTTCTCAGTACTTTATAACTTTTGAACATAGATTGAATGCAGAACATCACAGCAGGAGCTATAAAGAGCCATAAAGAATATGATGTCTTCCCTCAGGAACATATATTGATTCTATATGTATTTGTTATGCTTTGTGTTATTTTCCCATACACATAGAATTTTGCAAACTATGTAAAGAAAA